>RYYW01000028.1:42575-716882 GCA_013621005.1 Aeschynomene evenia | reverse complement strand
CCACTTTCCCTCTTGAGAATCCGTTTTTAAGCAGGAAAGAGCTCAATCTATCGTACCAAGCTTGGAGCTTGTTTCAAACCATAGAGAGCCTTTGTAAGCTTAAATACATGATCCGGGAATGCATCACTCACAAAACCAGGAGGTTGTTTTACATAAACTTCCTCAGAAGATATCCATTCAAGAAGGCAGACTTAACGTCCATCTGATAGAGTTTGAAATCTTTGTGTGCAGCAAAGGCTAGCAACATTCTGATAGCTTCCAATCTAGCGACTGGAGCGAAGGTTTCATCGTAGTCTATCCCTTCTTGTTGGTTGTACCCTTGAGCCACTAATCTGGCCTTGTTTCTCACAACTTGACCGTTTTCATCAAGATTGTTTCGAAACACCCATTTAGTCCCAATGACACTCTTGCCTTTGGGCTTCTGAGTTAGTTTCCAAACTTGATTTCTCTCGAATTGGTCAAGTTCATCCTGCATGCCATTTACCCAGCTAGGATCATCTAACGCCTCTTCTATGGAGTCTGGTTCAAGTTCAGAAACCATAGCAAGATTTGTGTAGTTCCTTCTGGTTCTTACGCCACATTCTGGATCGCCCAAGACTTCGTTCTGAGAGACGTTCTTCAAGTCTCTTGAACCTCTAATCCCTTTAGGAGTAGGGTTCTGAGAAGGGACATAGAAGGTTCTCTTTCTGAGTCATCAGAAGCTTGTCCTTCTGAGAATCTAATTTCCATTGCATTTGGAGAAGTAGATTTTCTAGGTTCTGGAGCTTCGATGATGCTACTAGGTTTTTCTTTAGATGGAGATGATTGTTCCATGGGTTGGAATCAGTCTCATCATCTATAAGAATTTTCTTTTGGCTTTCTCAGAAGAGATGTTGAGTTTCTCAAACTCATCTTCTAAGTTTTCATCTTTCCAAGACATGTCCTTACTGAGTTCTTTGAACTTAATATGGATTGTCTCTTCAACACATTTACTCCTTTTGTTATATACTCTGTAAGCTTTAGAGACTGAGGAGTATCCTAGGAACCATCCATCATCGGACTTAGGATCAAACTTAGAGAGTTTGTCCTTTGTGTTGAGAATAAAACAAGAAGAACCAAATACATGGAAATAGGAAATGTTTGGTATTTTATTCTTCCATAGCTCATAAGGAGTCTTTTTCAGAATTGGTCTCAGAAAGACTCGATTCTGAATGTAGCATGAAGTGTTAACTGCTTCAGCCCAGAAACCTTTTGAAAGTCCGCTTTCTAAGAGCATTGTTCTTGCCATCTCTTGAAGGCTTCGATTCTTTCTCTCAGCCACTCCATTTTGTTGAGGAGTTCTGGGAGATGAAAATTCGTGAGCAATGCCCAGATTTTCACAAAACTTTTCGAAAGCATGATTCTCAAATTCACCACCATATCTGATCTTATGGTTTGAATATGAGATCCTTTTCTATTGAAACTCTTTTCGCAAATGCTTTGAACTTTCAAAAGTTTCTTCCTTAGAGGCTAGAAGAAAACCAAGTGAATCTAGAGTAATCATCCACTAATGACAAGACCATAGCGTTTTCCAGAAAGGGAAGCCGTTCTGGTTGGTCCAAAGAGATCCATTGGAGCAGTTCCAGTGGTTTCTGAGTAGAAATACCACTTTTACTGGGAAAGGAAGCCTTGGTCTGTTTCCCTCTTTCACAGAAGTCGCAGGTTGCATCTTTCTGATACTTAATGCTGGAAGGCCCTTTACAAGTCCTTTCTGAGAGAGTTCAGAAAGAAGTCTCATATGGACATGACCAAGTTTCTTATGCATAGCCATTTGTCTTCTTGGACAGAGACAAGGCACTCACGTTTTGATCCTTTAGATCATCCAGATGGATAACATAGATGTTACCAACACGTTTTCCTTCCAGAACGATCTTGTCATTTGTGAGATTAATCACATGACAATACTTGGCATAAAACTCAACCTTTAAGCCTTTGTCACAAAATTGACTGATGCTTATAGATTGTGAGTTAAACCATCGACCAAAAGTAAATCTGAGATTTGGTGAGAGGATCCTTACCAACATCTCCGATTGCAGTGACTCTTCCCTTAGCGCCATCACCGAATCGCAATGTTCCGCCTTTCTTGGGCTTGAGGCTTCTGAACCAGTGCTTGCTTCCAGTCATGTGCCTCGAGCAGCCACTGTCAAGGTACCACTGCTCATCGTGGTGGTGGAGCAGCGCTTGATGATGTACCTGCAGTCACAAAGTTAATAGATTTAGGTACCCATTCTTTGTTGGGTCCTTGCTTGTTAGCTTTCTTGGACTTTTGCCTTCTTTTCTTAGAAGGGTTATGGTTTTGAGAGTCAGAACCCTTTTGTTTGCCCTTTTCAGAAGTACTTGCTTTCTGAGAAGTTTTACCCTTCTGAGAGGGTTAGTCTTCTTAGAAGGCTTTGCTTTCTGAATTTTCTTCTTAGCCTTCTGAGGCTTAGAGATTTTTCTTTTTTTTAACATCGGGCAATTTTCAGAACCATGACCACTCTTAAAACATATAATGCACATGCGAGGTGACTTGGTTAGGATGGATCAGATCATGTGGTTCAAAGACTTCTTCATATCCAATACCACTTTTGTCTTTATAGGGTTTTTGACCCCCAAGCAAAAGACTTGCATCTTTTCACCATTTACCATCTTAACTAAGTCAGAGGTTAGAAGTTCATTTGTCTTTTGCAATTCGATCATGGCTTTTTCAGCCTTCTCTACTGTGATTGAAGACAAACTTTCTAATGCTTGATACAGTCATGACTTTCAAGGTATCTACTTGAAGTCGTCTCTTTCAAGCCTTAGGTTCTGAACCTCTTGAGTTAGTCTTACATTTTCAGCTTCTAAATTTTTAAAAGATTTTTTGAGATTGCTGAAACTGTTAGCTAGCTCGTTTGAGTCTTTCAGAAGATCATAATAAAGTTCTGAGAGCTCATCGTATGATATGAAGAGGAGGAGAATTTGGTACCTCTTCTGATTCAGATTCTGTTTCCAGAATATAGTCAGTTCCTGCCATGAAGCAAACATTAGCTTCTTTTTCCTCACTTGCTCCTTCAGAAGCTTCTTCTTCTGAATCACTCCAGGTTGCAGCCATTGCCTTCTTTTTCCTTCTGGGATGAATTTCTTCTTCCCTTTGTTTTGTGGACACTCCGTCTTGAAGTGGCCTTTTTCTCCACATCCAAAGCATGTGGCATCTGAAGGCTTTGACTTTCCTTTCTTAGGAGTGAATTCCTTGCTTTTGTTTGGTCTCTTTCTCCAGGCTTTCTTCATTTTCTTTACTAGGAGAGAAATGTCGTCGTCGTCAGATTCTGAGCCTTCATCATTGTCAGACTCAGAAGCTTCTTCAGCTTTGAAAGCTTTGGAAGATTTCTGACTTGACTGTTCAGAGCCAGTCCCTTCTGAGGTCTGGAGGAAGCGGATGGTCCTCCGAGCAACCCTTCCAGCTCGATCTCATGCGTTCTGAGCGAACCAAATAGTACATCCAAACCCAGCTGGTTTAGATCCTTGGCTTCCTGGATTGCTGTGACCTTAGGACGCCATTTTGCAGAAAGGCTTCTGAGGATTTTTCTTACCATCTCAGCGTTTGAATAAGTCTTTCCCAAGACTTTCAGCTGGTTGATGATATGGAGAAATCTTATTGACATGCTGTCAATAGTTTCCTCAGGCTGCATGCTAAAGGACTCGTATTTGTGTACGAGCATTGAGATTTTCGTTTCCTTGACTTCGTCATTACCTTCGTGCAGCATATGAAGTCTTTCCCAAATCTCTTGTGCAGTATCACATGACACATTTTGTCATATTCTACCTTGGGTAAAGCACAGAGGAGAATATACTTGGCTTTGAAGTTGAGTTGTATCTTCTCCTTCATCTCTTGAGTCCATTCATCCTTAGGACTCGTCTTATATAGGTTCTGAGTGCTGGGGTGCCACTCCTGGCTCAGCGTCTGTTGCACCACAGCGTCCTCTGTAATTGTCTGCAGAGGCTCATAGTCTCCATTCTCGATCCTATCCCATAAGTCCAGACTGGTGTGCTTGATGAATAGCGTCATCATGTCACGCCAGTAGTCGAAGCTGTCTCCGAGAAACATAGGAGGTCTGTTTATAGAAGCCCCATCTGATATGAATGCAGCTGGTGAATTCATATTTCCCTTTGTGATCTTTTCCTTGACACTGCGAAGTGCTCAACCCCTTAAGGACCGAGCTCTGATGCCAATTGAAAGTGTATGTGTGCACGAGAAGGGGGGTTGAATCGTGCAAGTTTTATAAAAAAATACTTCTTAAAACTTTTACTTAGTAAGCTGTTTTTACTCAGAAGGTAGATTTTAAAGTTTGCAGCGGAAATTGCTTTCTGAGAAGATTAAGTTTATGAGAACTTAGTCTTTCTGAGAAAGTTCCTTTCTGAGCAGTTTTAAGAAAATGACTTTGAGTTAGAGTTTCTTAAATGCTTTCTGATTTTAATCAATGAAGTTTTCACGAGACCTCTTAATTAAAGTTGTGATAGAGTTTTTCTCAAAGATTTGTACAAGTAAGGAGTAAGGGAGAAAAGCTTAACACAGAGAATTTTATACTGGTTCGGTTATAACCAACCTACTCCAGTCCCCAACCTTCAACTGAGAGTTCTTGGATATTCTTCTTAAAGTGCCTTCCAGACACAATGCCTTTACCAAGTAAAGGACTTCCACCACTTCACAACCCGAAGTGGATTTCTTTGCCTCCAACACTAGAGGACTTCCTTGCCTTAATCACTTAAGGACTTCCTTGCCTCACAACCGAGGACTTCCTTGCCTTAATCAATTAAGGACTTTGAACTTTGCCTCAAACACCAGAGGACTTAAACCTGCCTTCACACAAAGAAGGACTTAGCGTTTTTCGGAAAGTAGTTTTTTCTTCGAAAACCAACTACTAAGATTAAGTTACAAACTTAATTTGACCCTTAGTAGACTTCTAGATTTAACTTACAAATGTAAGAATTTGCACCAGTACAGAACTAGAAGATTTTCGCAAAGTTAGAAGAACAATTTCGTAAAATTGTCTTTCTGAGAAAGTTCTAAGTTTTCGCAGATGATTTTCAATTCAGTAGAGTTTTTGCACGTTTAATAAAGAGTTTTTAGCGCAAGAATTTCGTCACAATGCTCTGGAATTGAACTCATATATATAGGCATCAAAGAGCCGCGAAATTTAGAAGCTTTCACTTTGCTTATGTGGCTGTGCCCTTTTTTGAACGGCTCCCTGCTACAGTCAGCGCGAAATGAGGAACTTTTCAGAACTGCACAGTGCGCGTGTTCCCACTTCCTTGGCTAGTTGTAGCGAGCTTTCTGAGACTGCTTGCGCTCCCTTGAGTCCAGACACTTGGTTGCTTCTGAGTCCAACTTTCTGAGAATTGTACGGACTTCTGAGGTAAACCTTCTGAGGGAAGACCCTTCTGAGAACTACTAGTCGCAAGGTCTTCTGAGACCCTTCTGAGGCGACAGTGTTCTTTCCTCAGAAACATGTTTTCACCTTCTGCGCTTCTGAGACATCCTTTCTGATATCTTTGGCGCTATGATTTTATCAATTGATCTCGAGGCTACTTGATGTTTTGTCTTGGTCTTTACTCATGGTATTGCAATAATTTAAAGCTTTCTGAGACACTTAGCGCACATATTAGCAAAACCTTAAGTAAAATTTTTATACTTATGGCTTACTTTGTTATCATTAAAACTTTCATAACTCTAAAAGAATTATGCCTAATTCTTTCAGAAGGGTTCTGGAGCTTACACAAGCCTCTCAGAAGGTTGCTGAATTTTGTCTCGTAGAAGGACCTTCTCTTAGAAGGATGTTCTCTCAGAAGGACTCATCATTCAGAAGGTCGTACACCTCTCAGAAAGACAGCCTTCTGAAAGTGACCAAGTCTCATCATCCAGATCAAATGGATCGATCTCAACAAGCTCATAACGCTCTACAAAGGACTTTGGGAACTGTGCACTGTGCAGTTCTGAAAAGTTCCTTAAAATCCGCTGACACAAGCAGACAGTCATTCTGAAGAAATACTGAGCCTACACAAGCCACATCAGCAGCTAAAGCTTTCAAAACTTCACCGTATTCTGTTCTATAAATACTAGAACAATACACAAAGTTTAGTAGCAAAAATCACATTGAATCAAAGTGCTGAAACACAGTCAAAATCAAAATCTGTTTGTGAAAACTTTGAATTCTCTCAGAAGGACATCTCTTAACTGAGTTGTTCCTTGAGTTAGAAAAAATCTTCTAGTTCTTTACCGTTTTATTCTTGCATTCGTGTAAGTCAAATCTAGAAGTCTATCAAGAGTATTTCCTAGCTGCGTCTGGAATCTTGATAGTGTTTTTCGAAAAGAAAACTCTATTTGTAAAATTGCTAAGTCCTTCGTGTTTGGAGGCAACTTAAGTCCTCAGATTTTGAGGCAAGAAAAGTTCTTTGTTCAAAGGCAAGAAAAATCCTCAAGTGTTAGAGGCAAGAAAATCCACCTCAAGTGTGAAGTGGTGATAAATCCTTTACTGTGTTAATGGTAGTAGTTTCCTGAGAAGGCTGTTGATGTAAATCCTCTTTTGGTTTTGATAATAACAAAACTAATGTAAAAATAGGTTCAGAAGCTATACTTTAATATTGCAATTGTATAGAAGCTTCTTGTTGTTTAGAAAATGTTTGTCTGTAATAGATAGGAAACTTTGTAAATAGCTTCAATAAAAGTTGTAAAAACTATATTCTATTTTCCTAGTAAATTTCTTAGGTAATTTGAATTTGTAATACATTTAGATCTATTAGAAAAAGCAACACTATGTTCAGAAATGAAGATGCAGATTCAGAAAGCTGCATCAGAAAGCAAATTCTGAAGGAGTTCAGAATTGTGATTCAGAAAGTGCAAGGAAGATGTTCAGAAAGCAAGTGTTCACAAAGTGAACACTCATTAAGTTCAGAATCGTGCTTTATGATTCAGAACTGATTCAGCATTTTTATTACTTTGTTTATTTTGAAAAGAGCACGTGATAAACTGTTGAAGTGTTCTTTTTGGATAAGGTTAATTATTCTAGTTGGATGTACAACTGGAAACTTATCATTTCAATCTCTTTAAATAGAGATGCTCTTGTGTTGTTTAGACATGGGAAGATACAAAAAAGATCAATCATTCATTCACTCATAGTTTTGTAAAAACTCGAGCTGAGAGATAAGAAATATTTCAGAGAGGAAGAGAAGAAAAGAAATGAAATATGCTCTGAAAAGAAAGAAAAGGAAAAGAAAGATTCAAACTCAAAAAAAGAGAAAAAGTGCTGATATGAAAAGAGTTTGAGAGATTATTCATTTCTGATGTAATTTCAGAAATTTGCAAGACAATACCAATCAAATCACTTGAAAAAAATTTCAGATTCAAATTATTGAAATGTCCTTGGTTGAGATCGAGGCATGAGAAATCTTTGGAAAGGTGAAGTTTTCCAAAGTGAAAATCTTCTTGGAGGGGACATCCAAGAAGTGAAAATCTTCAGAAAATTCGAGTTTTCTAGAGTGGAAATCTACGAGAATGGGACATTCTTGTAGTGGAAGAAACCTGAGAAAGTTTAAAAAGTATATCTGGATTGTAATCTGAATTGTACAATTTCTGGAATAGTGGAACTCAACCTAAGGGGTTGAAGAACTGGATGTACGCATTATTGGCCGAACCAGTATAAATATTGTGGTTTTATTTTCTCACCTTCATTATTTTATTGCTTATATGATTTTGTAATACCTTGAGTAGTCTGAGTTTGTTTGAGTAAGAGATCACGGTACACCCGGGGAGATAGAACCACGTGGGTCCCACCTCCCCACCCCTTTTTCTTCTTTTCCTTTCCTTTTTCCTTATTTCTTCCTTCACCTCCCGTAACTCTCTCTCCTCTCATTCCCTTCTCTTCTTCTTCCTCATCCCTTTTCTCTCTTCTCTAATCTCTCACCCAAACCCCACCAATCATCAAGATCAAGTTAGCATTGCTCATCTAGTATATTGTGGGTAAGTGTAGAGTATTTCTTTTTCTCCATTGATGTCTATTTCTCTCCAATCTCAGTTTTGGGGGTTTAGGGTTTATATTTGGGGTTTTTGATTTTGGTATGAGTTTGAAGTTTGTGATGTGCTCTCTAGGGTCTCAACCAACTAGGGAAGCTCCAGGTAGCTCATCCTAGCTCCGAGTGGTGTCTTGGTGGTCATTGGAGTAATTTGTGAGTAATGGGTTATTTGTAGTTTATGTAAGATTTTGATTGATATTATGAATTTCTTGCTATGATAGTTGATAGGGACTGAGATTGTTTGTTATATGATTGATTTTGTATGTTGGTTATGTTTGATTTGGATGGGTTGTGGTGAAAATGTGGATTGGAGGATGAATTTCGCGCAAAAATTTGCAAAATTTCGTCTCTGGTACTTGTTGTAATCGATTACCACGAACTGGGAATCAATTACAATGTTTCGAAACATTAAAAATCGAATTTTTGAAGTCTGTAATCGATTACACGTATTGGTAATCGATTACAGCTATCTGGTAATCGATTACAGTCGGGAAAATTTTGCGAAAATTTTATTCCAGTACGAAATTTGACATTGGTAATCGATTACAGAGGCCTGTAATCGATTACACCAGTATTGAAACTCCATTTTCAAGACTTTAACTCAAAATCTTCATGTTTGTAAATTATTTACTCAAATTCATTCGTTCACCACTACCCCAAACTTATTACTTGAATGTTTATGATGTCATTATGATGATGATTTGAAAGTGATGCGGTATGTGACTATGAGATGATAATAATTAAAATATGAATAATGGTTGTTGAGTCGGCCTGAGGAGGGGCGTGGCTCCCGGGGTCGAGATTTAATGAAGTCTGAGGAGGAGCTGGGCTCTCGGGACTAAAGATCTGAGGAGGGGCTGGGCTCCCGGGATCTCTAATGTTAAATACACATGTAATAAAAATAAGTAAGGCGAATTGCGGTATATGTTGTATGGTGATTGTGTGATGAGTTACCTTGTCTGCGTATATGATTATGGTGTTGTTGCATAAACTGTTTTTAATCTATTATTCACTGAGCGTATGACTCACCCATTCATACAAACCATTTTCAGATTCAGGTGCAGATCAGGAGGCGAGCCCTTCCGTTCCTCCAAGCTCTTAGCTTTGGTGAGCCTCAATGTGTAGAGGCGTTATGTTATGTCTGTTATGTCTGTAGTGTGCTCCATAGGTTTACAAACAGGATTGTCTAAGTTATGTATGTGTGTAGCCTAATTAGGATTGTTGAACTTCTGTTGGGTTATGTTGATTCTGAGTTAAGTAGGATGTTATGTTGGATATTATTATGAATATAGGGATGATACGTTTGAGAACCCTATTATATGTATGGATTTTATGTGATGTGTGCATGTCAAAGTAGTTGTGGGCGTTGCTGTTTAGCTTGATGTTGTGTGGAAAACAGGTTAAGGCTGACATGGGACATGGTGTCCCATGTGCCGGTCACGGATCCGAGTTGGGTCGTGACAAAGTTGGTATTAGAGCATAGGTTGAGTTTTGTAACTTATGGAGCAATTGTTCTTCAGTAGGATGGCAATAGTGTAAATGGTTGTCGGCTCATTTTCACAAATTGTGATTCTAGTGAAGGCATTTTAGGGTGTTGTTGTCTAAGTTAATTCCTTGAATGCTAATCCCTTTTTGAATCAGGGATATTTCTCTGTTATGTCTCTAGAGGATTGATTGTTTGTGTAGCCGCTCTTGGTTGACCATGCCGCCTAAGCAGGGTACCCGAAGACGGGGAAGGCCTCGTACCACAAGGGACCTCCCTCTTGTGCAGGGGGATGATGAGCCCGTTGGAGGTAGTGCGAAGCGTAACTATGGTGCTGAGATGCAAGGGGTTCGCCAAGCTCTCAACACCTTGATTCAGATGATGCAAAATCAGAATCAGAACCAGAAGAGGGAAGAGGTTCCTCCGAACGTGGACTACGAACCACCTAGAGCAAGGCCTCAGGTTTTTGGTACTCATGAGGTGACACTAGAGGCATATCTGAGGCTGAACCCACCGACTTTTTTGGGGGAGTCCATGGAGGAAGACCCAGAGGATTTCTTGGATTGGGCCAGTAGAGCTCTCCGTGCCCTTCGATGCCATGATGTGAGGGCCGTGGATCTGGTGACCTACACCCTTCAAGGAACTGCTGTTCACTGGTATGAGACCTGGTTAATTGAGAGGGCACATATGAGAAGGCCGTCACCAGTATGGGAGGAGTTCACTGAAGCTTTCAGAGCAAGATTCTTTTCTGAGAACCGAAGGGAGCTCTTGGTGGAGCAATTCCTCAAGCTGAAGCAGACTCCGGGCATGTCTGTAGTCGAGTATGCTACACAATTTACTCGATTATGTCGATATGCGCCGCATGAGATCACCACTGAGGACAGAAAGGTGAGAAGGGGCTCAGGGAACCGGTGCGTTCCATTCTGCATAATGAGATAGGGAGGAAGTCCTTCTCTCAGGTGATGGATACCGCTGTGGGCATTGAAAGCTCAAGGGAGGAAAACAAGCAGAATAGGGGATTTGAGAAGAAAAATAAGACTACAGGGCAGTTCTTCGGAGGATCCAGTTCTTGTGGGTCCCAAGGTTACCAGCATCAGAGGTTTGCTCTGGGGAGTGGTTCCAACTCCTCAGGATCCGCCCCTAGGGCCATGTCTGGGATGAGGCTCCAAGCAAGCAGTGCTTCCCAGTAAAACACACAGTGGTCTGGACCCAAAGGTCCTCAGTGCCCTCATTGCAAGCAGTGTGGGAGATTCCACCATGGTGCGTGTCGCCCGAATTAGAATGTATGCTATGGATGCGGACAGGCAGGGAATTTTATCAGAGAGTGTCCTCGCCTTGCTGGGGGAGTTGCTGGATATCAGGCACCCATCTTGCCCACACCATCTCATTCAGCTATGTCTCCAGGTAGTTCTTCCGGGCAAGGAGGTCGAGGGGCAGCTAGAGGAAACAGAGGTAGAGGTCATGGTGGAGGAGGAAGAGCTCAGTCGAGGGTTTTTGCTTTGACTCGTCAGGATGCTCAGGCGTCGAACACAGTTGTGGCAGGTATTTTGAAAGTTGGCTCTTTTGAAGCTTATGTGTTGTTTGATCCGGGATCTACACATTCATATGTGTCCCTGTTCTTTGCTTCTCGTTTTGGCGAGCAACCCACAGTGTTGGAGGATCCTTTTTGGGTTAGTACTCCGGTGGGAGAACCCCTTATGGTTCGGTTGGTTTTTAAGTCGTGTGTGGTCTCGGTGAGCGGGATGGACACTTTGGCCACTTAGTGCTTCTTGAGATGGTGGATTTTGATGTAATCCTAGGCATGGATTGGCTAGCTTCCTGTCACGCCTCTGTGGATTGTTACGCTAAGTTGGTCCGATTTGTCCTCCCTGATGGCGCAACCTTTGAGTTCCAAGGGGACCGATGTGTGACCCCCGCTTCTTTGATATCAGCCTTAAGTGCCATGAAGTTGATGGATCATGGGAACCAAGGTTTTCTCGCATCAGTTGTGGATGTGGAGGCTAGAGTGCTAGATTTGGACCAAGTCCTGATTGTGGGGGAGTTTCCAGATGTCTTTCTAGAGGACTTACCAGGGATGCCGCCGGATAGGGAGATAGAGTTCGGGATTGACTTAAACCTTGAAGCCCAACCTGTTTCTATTCCCCCTTACCGTATGGCTTCGAAAGAGTTGAATGAGCTGAAGGATCAGTTGAGGGACCTCTTGGATAAGGGATTTATCCGTCCGAGCACTTCACCTTGGGGTGCTCCGGTTCTTTTTGTTAAGAAGAAGGATGGGTCTATGAGACTTTGCGTGGATTACCGGCAGCTTAACAAAATGACGGTCCGTAACAAGTATCCTCTTCCTAGGATCGATGATTTGTTCGATCAACTTCAAGGTGCTTGTTGTTTCTTGAAGATTGACTTGAGGTCTGGATACCGCCAGTTGAAGATTAAGGAGGGAGACGTTCTGAAGACAGCTTTTCGCACCCGGTATGGACGTTTCGAGTTCCTTGTGATGTCCTTCGGTTTGACCAATGCCCCAGCAGCTTTCATGGATCTTATGAATTGGGTGTTTAAGCCGTTCTTGGACCGATTTGTCATCGTCTTCATTGACGACATCTTGGTTTACTCCAAGAATGCGGAAGATCATGAACATCATCTCAAGGTTGTGTTGCAGACGCTGAGAGATCACAGTCATTATGCCAAGTTCTCCAAGTGTGAGTTTTGGCTAGACCGAGTGACCTTTCTTGGGCATGTGGTATCTAAGGACGGGATCATGGTGGATCCGAAGAAAGTCGAGGCAGTTCAGAAGTGTCTGAGGCCTACGACGGTGACTGAGATCCGTAGCTTCTTGGGTCTTGCTGGTTACTATCGCAGGTTTGTTAAGGATTTCTCAAGGATAGCAGCCCCTCTCACCCAGTTAACCTAGAAGAGTGTACCTTTCCAGTGGTCGGAAGCTTGTGAGGAAAGTTTTCAGAGGTTGAAGGAGTCCTTGATCACCGCTCCTGTGTTGATGTTGCCTTCAGGTTCCGAAGGGTATTCAGTGTACTGCGATGCCTCTCAGATTGGGCTTGGTTGTGTCTTGATGCAGCATGGTAGGGTTATTACTTATGCATCAAGGAATTTGAAAAGACACGAGCAGAACTACCCGACTCATGATTTGGAGATGGTCGCGGTCGCTTTTGCTCTTAAGATCTGGAGACACTACCTCTACGGAGAGACGTGTGAGATCTACACCGACCATAAGAGCTTGAAGTATATCTTTCAGCAGAGAGACCTTAATCTGAGGCAGAGGAGATGGATGGAGTTGCTCAAGGACTATGATTGCACCATTCCGTATCACCCAGGGAAGGCGAATGTCGTTGCCGATGCGCTGAGTAGGAAGTCTATGGGTAGTTTAACCCATATTGCTCCCGTAAAGAGGCCATTGGTGGAGGAGATTCACCATTTGGAGGCTGAGGGTGTGCATTTTGAGCTGGGAAGATCGGGAGTGCTTTTGGCTCATTTGCGGGCTCAGTCCACATTAGTGGATCAGATCAAGTGTGTGCAGCGGGAAGACCCGAGACTTGTGGAGCTGGTGACGGAGGTTAGTGAAGGGAAGAACTGGACGCTCTCTTTGGACTCAGAGGGAGTGTTACGTTGTGGGCAATGTTTGTGTGTTCCGGATGTGGGTAATTTGAGAAGGCTTATTCTGGAGGAAGCCCATAACTCCAAGTATTCCATCCACCCAGGTAGTACCAAGATGTACCAAGATCTGAAGCAGTTGTTTTGGTAGGAAGGTATGAAACGGGACGTAGCGGACTTTGTTTCTCGTTGTCTGGTGTGTCAGCAAGTGTGAAGGCAGAACATCAGAGACCTGCAGGGTTGTTGCAACCGATAGAGATACCGACATGGAAGTGGGAGAGGATCACCATGAACTTTGTGACAGGGCTACCTCGCAGTTTTCGAGGCTTTGACTCCATATGGGTGATTGTGGATCGACTGACCAAGTCGGCCCACTTCATTCCAGTTAAGACATCATACGGAGCGCCCCGATATGCTCAGTTGTTCATCGAGGTCATTGTGCGACTTCATGGTGTTCCGGTCTCCATTATCTCCGATAGAGGAACTCAGTTCACCTCCCGGTTTTGGCGATCCTTTGAAGAAGCCTTGGGGACTCGTCTTACTTCAGCACAGCTTTCCATCCTCAAACCGATGGCCAGTCAGAGAGGACCATTCAGATTTTGGAGGACATGCTCCGAGCGTGTGTGATGGATTTTGGAGGTGGTTGGGAGCCGTACCTTCCGTTGGTGGAGTTTTCTTATAATAATAGTTATCAGACCAGTATTGGTATGGCACCGTTTAAGGCTCTTTATGGTAGGAGGTGTCGGTCTCCCATAGGTTGGTTTGAGAGTGGCGAAGCTGCACTGTTGGGACCCGATCTGGTACAAGCGCCATGGATAAGGTGAAGTTGATTAGGGAAAGGCTCCAAGCGGCTCATAGTAGGTAGAAGGCCTATGCTAACAACCGAAGGCGCGATTTGGAATTTTTGGTCGGAGCTCATGTGTTTCTCCGCATATCTCCGATGAAGGGAGTTATGAGGTTCGGAAAGAAAGGGAAGCTGAGTCCTCGATATGTTGGACCTTTTGAGATCTTGGATTGGATTGGGGCAGTGGACTATCATTTGGCACTTCCACCCAAGATGTCCTCAATCCATCCCGTCTTTCATGTGTCTATGTTGAGGAAGTACCTATCTGATCCGTCTCATGTGATCGAACATCAAGTGTTACCCTTGGATGAGAATTTGGCGTACGAGGAGGAACCGGTGGCTATTGTTGATCGGCAGGTGAGGAAACTTCGTTCTAATGAAGTGGCTACAGTGAAGGTGGTTTGGCAGAACCACTCTGGTCAAGAGGCTACGTGGGAGCCCGAGGAAGCCATGCGGAACAAGTATCCGCACCTCTTTCATGTTTCAAGTAATCTCTTTTCCCTTCTGTGTTTGAATTCGGGGTGCAAATTCTTTAAGGGGGGGGGGGGAGATTGTAATACCTTGAGTAGTCTGAGTTTGTTTGAGTAAGAGATCACGGTACACCCGGGGAGATAGAACCACGTGGGTCCCACCTCCCCACCCCTTTTTCTTCTTTTCCTTTCCTTTTTCCTTATTTCTTCCTTCACCTCCCGTAACTCTCTCTCCCTCTCATTCCCTTTCTTCTTCTTCTTCCTCATCCCTTTTCTCTCTTCTCTAATCTCTCACCCAAACCCCACCAATCATCAAGATCAAGTTAGCATTGCTCATCTAGTATATTGTGGGTAAGTGTAGAGTATTTCTTTTTCTCCATTGATGTCTATTTCTCTCCAATCTCAGTTTTGGGGGTTTAGTGTTTATATTTGGGGTTTTTGATTTTGGTATGAGTTTGAGGTTTGTCTTGTGCTCTCTAGAGTCTCAACCAACTAGGGAAGCTCTGGGTAGCTCATCCTAGCTCCGGGTGGTGTCTTAGTGGTCATTGTAGTAATTTGTGAGTAATGAGTTATTTGTGGTTTATGTATGATTTTGATTGATATTATGAATTTCTTGCTATGATTGGTGATAGGGACTGAGATTGGTTGTTATATGATTGATTTTGTATGTTGGTTATGTTTGATTTGGATGGGTTGTGGTGAAAATGTGGATTGGAGGATGAATTTCACGCAAAAATCTGCAGAATTTCGTCTTTGGTACTGGTTGTAATCGATTACCACGTAATCGATTACAATGTTTCGAAACGTTAAAAATCGAATATTTGAAGTCTGTAATCGATTACACGTATTGGTAATCGATTACTGTAATTGTTTACAGCTATCTGGTAATCGATTACTGTAATCGATTACAACAGTCGGGAAAATTTTGCGAAAATTTTATTCCAGGACGAAATTTGACACTGGTAATCGAATACAGAGGCCTGTAATCGATTACACCAGTATTGAAACTCCATTTTCAAGACTTTAACTCAAAATCTTCATGTTTTTAAATTTTTTACTCAAATTCATTTGTTCACCACTACCCCAAACTTATTACTTGGATGTTTATGATGTCATTATGATGATGATTTAAAAGTGATGCGGTATGTGACTATGAGATGATAATAATTAAAATATGATAATGGTTGTTGAGTCGGCCTGAGGAGGGGCGTGGCTCCCGGGGTCGAGATTTAATGAAGTCTGAGGAGGGGCTGGGCTCCCGGGACTAAAGATCTGAGGAGAGGCTGGGCTCCCGGGATCTCTAACGTTAAATACACATGTAATAATAATAAGTAAGGCGAATTGCGGTATATGTTGTATGGTGATTGTGTGATGAGTTAACTTGTCTGCGTATATGATTATGGTGTTGTTGCATAAATTGTTTTCAATCTATTATTCACTGAGCGTATGACTCACCCATTCATACAAACCATTTTCAGATTCAGGTGCAGATCAGGAGGCGAGCCCTTCCGTTCCTCCAAGCTCTTAGCTTTGGTGAGCCTCAATGTGTAGAGGCGTTCTGTTATGTCTGTTATGTCTGTAGTGTGCTCCATAAGTTTACAAACAAGATTGTCTAAGTTATGTATGTGTGTAGCCTAATTAAGACTTGTTGAACTTCTGTTGGGTTATGTTGATTCTGAGTTAAGTAGGATGTTATGTTTGGATTATATATTATGAATATAGGGATGATATGTTTGAGAACCCTATTATATGTATGGATTTTATGTGATGTGTGCATGTCAAAGTAGTTGTGGGTGTTGCTGTTTAGCTTGATGTTGTGTGGAAAACAGGTTAAGGCTGACATGGGACATGGTGTCCCATGTGCCGGTCACGGATCCGAGTTGAGTCGTGACAGATTTGTTAATTTATGTCAATATTGAATTGAATTAATCAAAATCAGTGTTAAGAAAAGAAAGGTAAATACATAGTGTGTTTCTAATTTTAAAGATTCTTGTGAAAATTAATCTTTTGTAATAAAGATTGATAGTATTTGATTCTATAAGTATTGATTAACTTGTTCACATTGAAAAAGATTGAAAGAAAGCTATTTTGATTGTTCTTGAAATGTTTTAGAAAATCTGTACTAAAACATTCTAATTGATAGTTTCTGAAGATTATATTCTGAAAAAGTATTCTGAAACATTGTTTGTTCTATTTCTGATGAAGTGATATCTTATATTTTGTATTTGGCATCATCAAAATATATAAGTTTCATTTTCGCATTCAGAAGCCTACAGCTTCAGAAGCGTGTGGCATCAGAAAGTGAGTTCAGAAACATAAATAGATTCTAAAGGTGAATCTGAAGTAATTTCTAAATGAAGTTCAGAAAGGAATTTCTGAAGAGATTTCTGATAAGAACATTCTGAAATAACTGTGTTATAGTGTTCAGAAAGTTTGTGATAAAAATGCATGGTTTGATGTTTTGTGATTAAGTGTTTGTGATTCTTTAATCCTTTGCAAAATATTAGTATTTGAGATTATTAATTTCTAATACATATTCTGATATCACAAATCGCTTATTATAATTGTTTTGAAATTAATTTTTCAACAAGTTTAAAAGACTTGATTGATTTTATAATTTCAGAAAGTATCTTTGCATCAAGATTTGAAAATTAGAAGAAATTTGACACAACCAATTCACCCCCTTTTTGAGTTGTGTTCTTTATAATTGAGAAATCATATTCTGCACCACCACCAACACTTGGTTTTCAGAGCTTAGGTTCTTCTCAACTTGATACCAACACTTGGTATCCAGAGCCTTGGTCTAAAATAATTATGTAAAAGGAATTGAGAAAATCCAAAGGAAGAGATGACTTCCCAAGTAAACTTTCAAATTTCTGAAGGTCAATCAATCAATAGACCACCTCTATTCAATGGAACTGTCTATGCATATTGGAGAGATAAGATGCAACCATTCATATTGGAGAGATAAGATGCAACTATTCATATTATCAAATTATGAGTAGAGCTATATGTATAATGAAAAACAGTCAATATGTTATGTATAACAAATATTATGTAATATGCACAACATATATTATTATATTATATGTTGTACATAACAAATATCACATATTATGCACACAATGTATCACATGTTGCACAGAAACATGATGTTACAACATGTGATATATGTTGTGCATAACATATCATATATGGTATGTATGCTTAATATATAATATACGTACGTTGTGCATATTACATATTATATGTTATGCACAGTCTATTGTCTGATTTGGATAATTTTTTATTGTACACCAAGATTTTCCCTTCAGCATATTGAGAAGCGTTTATTGAGGTTTTCTCATGCAATTTACGTGGTATACTTGAAATTATGATTGTTATTTAGAATCTTAATTATATATTTAGAAAGAAGTTGATTGGTAATTATTCTAATAAGATATTTAGAATGATATTGATTATTATTTATTCTAAAAATAATATATGAATATGATAGCATGCCAGATTTTGTCAATTACATATCTACAATTATATATATTATAATATGTATCACAATGCAACAAAATTACATATTTCAAATTTATTTTTCGCATACGGGTAATAAATGTAGATAGATCCATTTTATTTGTTTTCCTTAACATCCTTTGTATCATGTCTTCTAATTACGATTTAATGAAATAGATAAATAAATGAATGTCATCAACATAAGATTTGGAAGCTCAATGTTAGAATCATCAGGTTATGGAGTGTTTCTAAATTTTCAAATAGTTAAACTTATGATATGGTGATGATTGATGAAGAGGTATTTTTTTTCATGTTATTCTATATACGAAAATTGAGTATATGGTCCCTAAATTTTTTTCTTAAATTTTGTGAAGGGCACCCAAATTCAATGTACGACCAAGTCTAGCAACATTAAAGTAATTATAATAAAAAAAAATTATAAAATGAATTTTGCAAGAAAAACCTAAGCATGACACATCATCAAACTAAAAATATAATGTTGGATACGTAATAAATCTAAAAATCTTATCTTATCTTATATACAATACTAAAGTTGGGTTATGCACCTATGAGGTGGCATACCCAAAATGCTTCTCATGTTAAGTTTGATGATGTGGCAAGCTTAGAATTTTTTTCACAAAAATTAATTTATATATTAGTTATATTATATCAATAAGTATTTAGTATGAGTAGCATATATGCATATATTCAAAAGTTATAATTATTCCATTTCCATTACACTTATCAATATATATATTCATAAGTTCTAATTATTCTATTTTCGTTACACTTATGCATACACCCATAAGTTCTAATTATTTCATTTTTGTTACACTTTAGACAACATTTGGCATAATTAACATGCAAAATTTCTTACAAAAAAAAAGTAACAAAAATAAATTATATATATATATATATATATATATATATATATATATATATATATATATATATATATATATCTATATATATATATATAGATATAGATATATATATGCTTAGGTTTTTTCTCCATGCCATAACTCTATTATATATAAGGTTATTTAGTATTAGAAGCATATATATATATATATATATATAAGTTCTAATTATTCTATTTCTGTTACACTTTAGACATTTTTTTGTCATAATTAAGGTGCAAAATATTCATGAAATTTATTAATAAGTCATTAGATTTCAATACACATTTTATTTTTATTAATATAAATTAATTTAGGCATTCAAAAATTGAAATAGATGCTTCTCATCAAGGTAATGCTACAACGAATACTCTTTCAGCTACCATAGTTGTATTATATATAAGATTATTTAGTATTAGAAGCATATATATATATATATATATATATATATATATATATATTCATAAGTTCTAATTATTTTATTTCCGTTACACTTTGGACAACCTTTGGCATAATTAACATGCAAAATGTTTCTTACACAAAAAAGAAGTAACAAAAATAAATAATATATATATATATATATATATAAATACATATATATGCTTAGATTTTTTCTCACTGTCATACCTCTATTCTATACTAGTGTATGAACCCGTGCTATGCACGGATGAAAAATGATATTTATGTGTAATACCTCGGGTATTCTGAGTTTTCTGAGTAAGAAATCACGGTACACTCCCGAGGAGACAGGACACCTAGTGGGCCCCACCTCCCCTTTTTCCCTTTCTTTTTCCCCCTTTTTTTCCTTCTCTTTCCCGTAGCTTCTCCCCCTCCCATTCACATCTTCTTCTTCTTCCTCATCTCTTTTCTCTCTTCTCTAATCTCTCACCCAAACCCGATCAATCATCAAAATCAATTTATCATCCCTCATCTGGTATATTGTGGGTAAGTGTAGAGTATTTCTTTCTCTCCATTGATGTCTATTTCTCTCCAATCTAGATTTTGGGGTTTTAGGGTTTATATTTGGGATTTTTGATTTTTTTGAGAATCTGAGGATTTTGATTTGTTCTCTAAGGTCTCAACCAACTAGGGAAGCTCTGGGTAGCTCATCCTAGCTCCCGGTGGTGTCTTGGTGTTCATTGGAGTAATTTGTGAGTAATGGGTTATTTATGGTTTATGTATGATTTTGAATGTTATTGTGAATTTCTTGCTATGATAGTTGATAGAGACTGAGATTGGTTGATATATGATTGGTATTGCATGTTGGTTATGTTTGATTTTGTAACACCCATAGCCTGGGGTTGGCGTACGGCAGATATGAACGATTATAAGTGATGGTCATGATGTGTTGATAAGTGATGATGATTAGATTGATGGATGAATGTCCGCGATGTTGTTCTGATGTGTTTAATGAATTGAATGATATATATATTTGTGGCATGTGTGCGATTGGTAGGAGTTGCTTGAAACAGCTATGTGTTTGGTATTTTTGAATAAAAATGTATGACGAATTATGGTGTTTCTGTGAGTTTTAATATGGTGGTTGATTTGGTGAACCTAAGTGAGTATTTGAGATATTTTAAGCACAAATTAATTTGTGAACAAGGTGATGAGGTGAACGCAAATATTTGTTTATATATTTTGCCTTACTTGATGATAAGTAAAACGATGATATTAGTAATAATGTTATTTTGTTGAGATTTACTGGTGTAAGTAAATCATGAGGGATTAATATATATTTATGTATATATTATGTGGTTAAAAGGGTATATGGGTTATATGGTTTAATATGATTATTGAGGTTGCTTAGGGCTTATTGAGCCTAGTAAAAATTTGTTTTATATGAGTTATGGAGCCACCGAGAGAGGCAATGATCGTTACAAAATTTAATGAGAAGTGAAATGAGACCCTAATATATATTTATAAATTTCGTTCAGTGTCTAGAAAATATTAAGAAATAATTTCACCGACGACGAAATTTAGCAACCTTGAATTATTATTAAGTTCCACTTAATTATGCTTATTCAATAATCGTTTTCTAATAAATTGCTAATGTGGAATTAATAATATGTTAAGTTAATTATTTTAAGTTTATTGAGGGTCTCATGTTATTATTAAAATTTTTTATAATGATCATATGCCATGTTGAGTTATATTTTGAACGTTTAGTGAGTAAGTGAGTAAGGTGAGAGAGAGCCTACGCTTGACCCTAAACCCAACCGGGACTATTCTTGGGAGTCGAGAACCTTCAAAAATATTATACTCTCATCACCTAACCCCATTTACAATTTCTTACTCACACTTATACACATACTCATACTCACCACCTAGACACCTAGAAACACACCAACACACTCCCTAAAACACTATAACTCACGGCTAAACCTTCCCCCACAAAACCAATTCTCTTTCTTTCATTCTTTCACTCAGAAACACAAACCTCTGAAGCTCCTTCTTCCCCCTTGAAGGACTCCCACGGCTAGCAAGAGAAGAGAGGAAGGGCAACCTTCAAATCTTCAAGAACTCATCACCAAGTGCAATATTTGAGTGAGTTACTACCACCTTACTTCATTAGAGTTCATTCCCTCTTTAATTTTGGTCTTTCACTTATGGTATGGTGCTCATCCAGAACCCTAATTTCGTGTTTGTGAATGCATGGTGGGTTCATAAAGGTGTGATGATTCATGGAGCACATGCATGCTTGTGCATATGTTGTGATTGGTATGATGTATGCATGTGTGTTTGTGATTGTGTGAAATTTTTGTGTTTTATTTGAGTGGATGGGTTCTGATGCTTGTAAATGAGGTATATGGATCATTTAAAATGAAACGCCCAAGTTTGGAGATGCAAAGATGGAGTTTGGAGTGAAAATCTGCACTCTGCAGCGGAACAGGTCGCTCCAGCCTTATACGGAGGCCCGAGCGCCCTGTCTCCAGCAGTCTGGGCAAGGCGCACCAGGGGAGGCCGCCCCAGCGCCCAGGGGCAGCTCCAGCGCCCTGTCTCCAGTGGAACTAGGCAAGGCACTCTAGAGAAAGCCGCTCTAGCGCCCACAGGCCGCCCGAGCGCCCGTTCCCCTGCTATGTGTAGCAGAGCAGCCTTGTGCCCCTTTTTACTCTGAAATTAGTTCCCCTAGTTATATATATGTGTTAAACATTGAGGGAACATGTTTTGGGGCATTGAAACTCCCTCTAAACATTTCATAATAATATCTTTGTGAATTATTTTATAAATTAAGAATAAATGAATCCCTTGGTACAAACACTAGTAATTGTGTAATCAAGTTTTGTGAGGTAAATGAGCTAACCCTAAGTATGAGGGGACTAATTCAGAATGTTATGTTTGTATAATGGAGTTATATTTTAAATCTTAATTTCCACTTGTGTTAAGTTAAGGCTTGGGCCTCTTTTTGGAAAAATTCATGTGTGAGAGCAAGTGATGTACATGTGTGTTTATTAATCGAAATTAATTTAGAAAAGCGGGGCTGCAAGATGCATGATTCTTTCTATGATTTAATGAGGGGATGCTTAATAAGAGAGTGTGGCAAATGTGTTGTCATGTTAAATACAAAGTGAGAGGAGTGTGAACTTGACATAACGTACATGTAAGTGATAATGTATTATAGTGGAACAGTGATAATCCATGTTTTGCTAATTGAGATAAGGAACTATGTGTTATTGAAATGAGATGATAATAAGTGATTGTGTTAAGATAACTGATGGGTGAGCGTCGCAACTCCCATAAATTTAATTATTTATAAAACCAAGTTCCCCTAATATAGTTTAGTGGAAACCAGGGTCGTCTCTCACAAGGAATGGCTAAGGAAGTAATACACGAGACTAGTCGTATGAGGGTTGTCACAAGTTGGGGGTTTTTTTTTGAATGCAAGAGAAATAAATTTGGGATAATAAAAAGCAGTGGTTTATGAGGTAAGACATTCATTAGGGAATTTATCATTGGCTACAAAAGAATGCATGAGTTGATTAATTACGCCAGAGTTAGATCTAACCCTATTGTTGTGATTCAAAGAGTTGATTGCCTAGAACAAGATTCACTACTAGAAACAAGCTAATTATAGACAGGTTTTTTAGACAGATTTCTATCCGTCTATAAAGAATTAAGTTTTAGACCGAATTATAGACGGACCTGAAAAATTGGACAAAAAAATCATTTTTTTTAAATTTTGTCTATAAGTACGTCTCTAAATATTAGCGCCAAATTATGTGTGTTCCCGGGAATTTTTTTTTCGAGTTATAGACCATTTCTTGACCGTCTATAACATTATTGTTGTTCTTTTTATAATTTTATTTAGTTATAGATGGATCTTGGCGTCTATTTAATTTAATATTTATTTTTAGACGGAATCGAAGCGTCTTAAAGGATTTTAATTTTATTTTAATTATGTATTTTATTGATAGACGGAATCCTTGCGTCTGTAACTATGTATTCAAAACGTTCGTTTTGTAGTTGCATAGATATCAAAGAGGGAAACAATTAGGGCTTCATTCAAACCATTCAAGCCCTAAAGCCTGCTGTCCTGTCCTTGTGCCGCTGCTCTGCCGCGCCTCCCGAGCCACCGCGCGCGCTCGGCCAAGCCACCGCTGGTTTGGTTTGCTGCTGTCGCGCTCTGCCGAGCCTCCCCGCCGCGCTCCGCCAAGCCACCCCGCCGCGCTCCGCCAAGCCACCGCTCCGTGCTCCGCTCCTGTGTGCCTTCGTGTTGCTGCAGCGGAGTGTTGCAGTCGCGCTCCATCTAGATTCGTGCTGCAGCAACTCTGAGCCGCGCTCCGCCCAGCCACCGCGCCGCTTAGGTATAAATAAATAAACCCTTTCCTTCCTTCCTTGTCAGCTAGCTATGTGTGATATGTGTGTAGCTCCGTCAAGTAGAAGATGATGATGATGAACAGGGGTGGCGAACAAGAGGTGGAAAGCCCCTTGCCAGTAAGAGGCCGCGTCTATTCTCCGGGGAAGAAGAAGATGCAACTTTGCTGTGAAGGATTCGAAATTCATTGTGATTGATAAGATTGGATTTGTCTGTGAATATGGATACTATGGCACACAGATTCAACAAATTACTTACTTAATTATACATAATCAATTAATTAGTTTTCTATTTCTATTTCTATTTGTATTTTTTTTCTTTTGGATGGGGGAATTGGTATTTACTTTCAGTTTCAGGATTTGTTTGTGGTGGAATTCATTGGGTTCCTTCCTCTACAGAAAAAATTTGTTCATTGCTTTTGGACTTATATTTGTTGTACTTCTTCCTTATTATTGTCATCAATTCAATCTAACCATTTTTTCATCATCATCATCGTCATATATTGCTTATGATAAAACTAGCTAACTAGATATGTCGATTTCGTTGTGATCCATATAGTTTCTTAAGTCTCTTACTATTTTCAAAATTATATGTACAAATGCATTCATAATGAAAAATGATTATTAATTACCTTTTACAATTTCAATTGCAGAAATTGTGTAGCTGGAGGAGTGCATTGGCGTCAAATTCCATACCATTTTGTCTTTGTGTAGCGGTTAGTGTTAACAACCCAATATTTACTTGATTATGTTAGGATAGAGACTTATACTTATAGGATAAATTTGTAGGTTTGGAGATTGCATGTGCTGAGGAAAGGCTTAACGTTCCTTTCTATTATTGTTTGCTGTGGAGATTGTTTGTATTTGCGGAGATTGTAGTTTATGCATGTTGTGGAGGTAGGGGTGTACATTAGTATGGTTTAGGACTTAATATGAAATATTTGCTTGATGAATTGCATTGTGCTAAATTGGATGATCTGGTGTAATTTCATATTTGTTTTTTTTATTTTATTTTTCTGAATTGAGTTTTCTAGGTTCTTTTGATTTTACGGGTGACTTTGTCCAATTTTTGTTAACTAAGAGAGAAGTCGTAATCTAATGTGAAATTTTGTCTAATTTCTAGCAAGTTTAAAAGACACAAGATTATTAATTTCTTAACTGATCGGTTCTTGTGTTAAAATTTCTTATGATGACTAGGATTTGATCAAGATGTCTACTAGAAATCATAGAGCATGGATGTATGATAGGTTGTATCCTGATCGGGGGGGAATTAAGCCGAAATTCTTTGAGGGTGTTGAGGAATTTGTACGTGTTGTTGAAAGCTCTCAACAATATGCTATTGATAAGAAAGTTAGGTGTCCGTGTGCTAAGTGCAAACTTAGAAAGTTCTATGACATTGACTCACTTAGGTATGATTTGTACAAGTTTGGATTTATGCCTGATTACTTGGTTTGGACGCATCATGGGGAAGTAGCTGAGGTGGATAATCACTTGGGAACAAGTCACGATGGAGGTACTTTACATGAGGATCATATAGGGGGTAGTCGCAACGTGGGTAACATGACTTGGGAAGAAAATTGTAGTCGTTATCGGGAGATGGTTTTTGATGTTGCCGGCCCAGAATTTAGAAATGTTTTTGAACCTCAAATTGAGGAACCTAACCCAGATGCTCACCAATTTTTTAGTCTATTAAAGTCCGCAAATGAGTCTTTATGGGATGGGTGTGTGCACTCAAAGTTGTCGTTGGCAGTGAGAATGTTGAACATTAAGTCTGAAGGGAACCAAAGTCAAACTTCTTTTGATCAGTGGGCTACATTGATTAGTGAACTTAGTCCCTAATCTGAGGCCATCCCAAAAAACTTTTACCAAGCTAGGAAATTAGTATCCAAACTTGGATTGAAAGAAGTGAAAATTGATTGTTGTGTGAAAGGGTTCATGTTGTATTATAAAGATGATTCTACCTTGACACAATGCAAATTTTGTGAAGAGTCAAGGTTTAAGCCAAAGAGAAGAGGGAGCAATAACTCTAAGGACGTGCCACAAAAAAGAATGCATTATATGCCATTAATCCCTAGACTTAAGAGATTGTTTGCTTCCATGAGCTCAGCTCCTCACATGACTTGGCATGGAGAGAATGGTAGGAGTGATGGGGTAATGACTCATCCTTCCCATGGTGAGGCTTGGAAACATTTTGACCAAGTGCACCCTGACTTTGCATCAGATCCTAGGAATGTTCGATTAGGACTATGTGCTGATGGATTTACTCCATACAATCAATTTAGTAAACCATATTCATGTTGGCCTGTCGTTCTTACGCCCTATAACCTTCCTCTTGAGATGTGCATGAAAGTTCCATATTTGTTCTTAACATGTATAATTCCTGGGCCAAAAAATCCAAAAGCTAAAATTGATGTCTACCTCCAACCATTGATTGATGAGTTAAAAGAGTTGTGGTGTGAGGGTGTAGTAACTTATGATGTTTCAAAAAAGCAAAATTTTAACATGAGGGCAGCACTCATGTGGACAATCAATGATTTTCTTGCTTATGGCATGTTATCTGGGTGGATGACACAAGGAAAACTGGCATGCCCCATTTGTATGGAGGATACGCCTGCATTCACTTTGAAGTATGGGGGGAAAAATTCTTGGTTTGATTGTCACAAGAGGTTTTTGGATATGGATCATCAATATAGGCGTAACAAAAATGCATTTACAAAGGGACGTTCTGTTGAGGACGAGGAGCCTCCGATTCGACTTAGTGGTCAGCAAGTTTGGGATCGTGTTAGACTATTTCCAAAGATATCTGATATAGGAAAATATATCAAAATCCCAGGCTATGGGGTGGAGCATAATTGGACTAAGCAGAGTATCTTTTGGGAGCTACCATATTGGGAGCTACCAAATAATATGAAATATTTTTTGTCACATTATGTGTAGGTGCAAGATCATAATAATGGTATAACTAATACTCACATACAAAATTTAGCTTGGGGTCCAAAAAATAAAGCTGAAAGTTGGCCAATTTATTATGTTAATGGATACAAGTTCCATACAATGGAACGATCTAACATGAGTAAAACAGATAATAGTGGAGTCAATGTTAGAGGGGATGATCGTGATGGTCCATGTGATTGGTATGGGAGAGTTCAGGAAATAATAGAGTTAGAATATGTTGGTTACCCTATCAAAAGGGTTGTCCTATTCAAGTGTGAATGGTTCGACCCAAGACGCTTGTAACACCCGTGATTCGGGACTTTATTGTTCTGTGTATTCTCAAGTCGCCGGTGTGGATTTTAGTGCCCGGAACTTAGAGTTATATATATGTATATTTTATATGTGGTGATATTTCATGAGGTGTTTTCTATGGCTGGCATATGTATATGTTTACATGTGTAGTGCGCACATGGGTAACATGGTGCTAAGATCAATTAGTTTATTTGATGGGGATGAATATTTGAATTGATTGGTGATTGATGTTTAAAGTTGGAACAAACTATATGGTGATGCCTGAGATATATATATATTTTTACGGAATCAGAGTGAGTGGTGTGTGTGCTTGGATTTAATTTAACTTCCGTACTCAGGGAAGAGACCGACGTTTAGTTTATTTATATATATATATTGCAGTAGTGACATGTATATATATATATATATAATCATGCTTGATATATTAAGGTGCTTATGTGAGAATAAATAAAATTTGCATATATGTGTAAGGGAACATATTTTATGTCTCATGATTAAAATAAGTTATATATATATATATATATATATATATGCATTTGTTTTATGTGACTAAATTCTGTGAATGTGCTATAAGTTACTATAATAATAATTTAAATTGCTGAGAAGCAAGACAGACTTAATATTATTATTGTATGAGTTAGAGAACCTCTGAGAGGAGTAATGATCGTTATAAAAATTTTGTTGAGACCTTAATATTCAAAATTTAAATTCCCAAATTGGTGTTTGGAAAATATTTAGAAAATATTCTCACCGGAAAATTATGATTTTAAGGCTATTATTATTATATTTCACATTTTTACGATTTTCAGGAAAAATCCTATTTATATATAAATAATGTGAAATTAATAATAATATGAGATAATTATTTTAGACTCATTGAGAGTCTCATAATATTAAGGAAATTTTCATAACGATCATATATCATTTTCTTATTTTAAAACTGAGTGTTTAGTGAGTTTTTGAGTAACCTGAGAGCGAGCCTGAGCTAGATCATAAACACAACCGGAGCAACATTTTAGGACCCTGAGCTCTCCAAAATTTATTTAACTCTCCCCATAAATCTTAGTTGTAATTTCTTGCTCAAAATTATACTCAAACAAATACTCATACTCACTACCTAGAGAAATTTAACACTACAACAACTCAAAAAAATTAAACAAAAACACCCCCTAGCTTGCTATAACACTCGGCCACCCCCACCCCACTCAACACACTTTCATTTCTTTCATTAAAGCACACTAGCAGAAGCTTCTCCTCCCCTTCCAAGTTCCATTTTCGGCCAGCCTTCAAGAGGGCCAAGAACAGCCTTCCTCCACCACCATTTCTTGCATTTTGCTTCAATATTAAGGTGAGTTACAACAATCCCTATCATCCTTGCATGTTCTACAATATCTCAGACCCTCTTTGCTTCTGATTTTTGCTTGAAGTCAGCCCCATTTCGAGTTGCATGATGCATGTGAAAGTATCTTGATAAACTTGATAAACGAAGCTTGTGTGAGTGCTTGCATGTGAAGTTTGATGCTTGCATGTGTATGAGATTATGTTTTTCTTGCATTTGGTTCTGATATATTGAGGTTAGATACTGATGTTATGTGTATGTATGTTGGATGGATGATTTTTGAGTGATTTGTATGAGTGGGTATGAGTTTTGATGTGAAAATGGAGTAGAAACGCGATTTCTGCAGAAACTAAGCAGTGGGGATCGATCCCCACCATTGGAGGATCGATCCACAAGTGAAAATTTGCAGGATCTGGAAAAATTTAAGTGGGGATCGATCCCCACTATGAGAGGATCGATCCCCAGGCTGCAAAAATGTGTTTCCTGTGAAATTTTGAGCCAGGATCGATCCCAGACCCCTGAGGATCGATCCCCTGCACCTGAAAAGTACAATTTCACTTATTTTCACCCTATTTTAAGTACGAGTTTTCAAAGAATGATTATGGGGTTAACCTATTATTTTAAAGTGATGAAACTAAGTATGTATTAATGCTTTTAATCATGAAAAGAGAAATGGAATGTATATACATAAGTTGATGTGTAAAGAATCGTGAGTTAAGGGGATGATATGGGAGTTTTGTGAAACTTGACAAAGATATATATAAGATTAAGTTGTGTGTATGAAAAGGTTTTGAGAACACTCGAAAATACTTTTATGAAAGGATCGTACATCTTATGAACAAAAGTATTTGCCAAGCTTAAGTTATTTATAATGAGAATTGAGTTGACTAGGTCTTGGCTTGGTACTTGATTTAAAAATAGGAAATGAGGCTTAGAAAAAAGTATTTAACATATTCTGATTTGAAAGACTAAGATTTCGGGAATGGTGTGTGGTAACCTCTAGATCAAGTAAAGGCACGAATAAATAGCGAAGGGAAATTTAATGATGTTGAATACATGTATTATGTGCATGCTAAATTATACGGGAACCTATAAAGTACATGTAACTAAGAAATCGATATATATGCTTAAGATTTTAAGAGTGCGAAGTTAAGAATGATTGATATTTGTTTATGATGAAAAGGTGAAGGGTGATAAAAAGGAATGTAATCGTGTATTCTGAAGTAAGAAGCAAAATTCCATACTGATGTCAAATGATACTGGAATGATGAATTGAATAGATACTCGTATGTGCTTGTGTATTATGCCGGTATGCATTGATTTTTGTGATAAAACTCGCTGGTTGAGGTGATATGCTACGTGTGGCTGATGTGTAGATGATTATGGGATGATAGTTGAGGTAATGATGTGAAAATATGTTATAATTATATGAGACGTAGAACCTCTTAATTGAGATTAGAGTGGGTTATGAGATGGTAATGCTTTATGAAATGATGAAACGGGAAAAATGCTCATCACTTATGCGTTTGATTTCAAAGTGTATGTCTGCCGGAATAATTGTTTTAAAGATAGATTGTGAACATAGTTGAATACCAGATTGATATGGTTGCTGTAATGATATGAGTATGCACCTATATATTGTTAAGAAAAGTGATGAGTTACGATTGATGATGGGTTGGTTTCGTGGGAATGCCGGGTGAATCCTGAGGTACATGCCAGGAAGCTCCCGAGGAGTACCCCGGAAACACTAGAGGAAATTTATTTCATATGATTGTGTACATAGATTTGGTTTCGTGGAGAATGCCGGGTAACTCCTGAAGTACATGCCAGGAAACTCCCGAAGAGTATCCCGAAGTAACTAGAGGTAGATTTAAATGTTATGGTTGGATTGAGTTTTAGTACCGCTCACCGAGGCGAAGAGAATGATCGGTTAGTGCCGCTCACCGAGGCGAAGAGAATGATCGGTTAGTGCCGCTTACCGAGGCGAAGAGAAAAATCGGCTACGACCGCTCACCGAGGCGAAGAGAATGATCGGTTAGTACCGCTCACCGAGGCGAAGAGAATAATCGGTTAGTGCCGCTCACCGAGGTGAAGAGAATCATCGGTTAGTACCGCTCACCGAGGCGAAGAGAATAATCGGTTAGTGCCGCTCACCGAGGCGAAGAGAATAATCGGTTAGTGCCGCTCACCGAGGCGAAGAGAACAATCGGTAGTGTTGCTCGTCGAAGTGAAGAGATTTAACGGGTGGGTGTAAGATGAATGTTTGGATTGTTGATATGCTTGTGATGGTATGACCAGATGCCCAGGAAGTGAGTGTGCATTCGCTTTGAATGAGGGAATACGAGAACTTAGAGACCCTAGGTTCCCTTAGAAACGGATCAGTAAGATGTTTGAACCAGTCAAAGTAAGGACTCTGCCTTTTAAGAAAGTAAAGTACCGTTTTATACCCGAGTATTACTTTGACTGGCTAGAATCAACGTTGTCGAGCACGTAGATCCGTGTGCTCTGTGTAACTCACTAAGACGACCCCGTCTTACTCTTTTCTCTCTTGATGCTTCGATTCTAGATACGTATGGAGCAGCCGCCGCCGCCGCCCCTGCCGCGCCGACTGACATATGACTTCGCGGTAGCGAGCTACAGGTCGTCGACCGGCGCCGTGACCATGGTCTCCACCGTATCCGGGGTATATCGTTTCTTCATCTCGGAGCTCATGGCGAGATACCCCGCTCCTGTTCCTGATCCTGCACCCGCACCTGTCCTAGCGCCCGCTCATCTGCTACCACTTCCAGTGCCCATACCCGCTTCGGAGTCGGATGAGTCAGACCCCGAGGAGGAAGGATACGAGAGTGATGAGGCAGCCCCGCCCACCGACGAGGGCGAGCAGATGGAGGACGAGCCGGAGGTAATATCCCTAGAGGGGGGACCAGCACCGAGCGAGGAGAGTGATGGTTAACATCGGACGGAAGACATCGGAGTCGCGACCAGAAGATCGGCTTTGTAGCCGCCCCTTTTTATTTCTAGTTATATATTTTGGTCTGTATATGTGGTTCTGGAGCTTTTGTACCCCTGTGAGGGAGATAAACACTCCTTTGGTTTGTATATATTTATTGGGCAGCTTTGCACTCCACCTGAGTCTACCTTGTACATCCGGACCAGGACTTTACACTGTCCATTTTTGGGTTGTAGCAGCTCCTATATATATATTTCGGCATGTACTAAACAGGATCCCGATACACTCAAACCTTGATATTTTCCACTTTGATGCATATGTTATATATTAATATTATGGTCATTTGTTGCATGGGCCTTTATTATATTATTGGCATTTTCCATTGTGATTCTAGATGCTTATGCAGGTTATCCATTCGTGCCATTAATCTGATTGGTCATGGCTTTGAGTCTTAATATCGGTTTATTGTACACAGGGGTTTGCGAAATTTTACTTTACATATATACGTTTAAAAAAAAAAATGGGGTTTTTGGGTGTTATGTAACATTGCAAATTGTTAATTACGTCCATGGCATAGTTAATAAATTGGGATGTTACATTTTTGGTATCAGAGCAGTTCGGTCCAATTGAGCCTGAGGACTGAGCTTGCTTCCTTCCTTTAGTTTGTCATTCTTTGAGCCCTGTTTTCCTTGAATCCATCTGTTGTGTGTGCCATTACTTCTCCAATGATCTGCATTGACATGAGCCTGATCAACTCATTGGATGTGCAGGTTTTGATTGAACGTAATGCCGCCACGACGATGCCGGGATGTCCCTTATACTCCTGACCTCCAAGAGGTCTTAGAAGCCATTAGGGCCCAAGCTGAAGCGTCGGTCAGAATGGCGCAGGCCATGGAGGCCGGACGTGTACAACAACCAGCAGCAAGCGAAGAATCCCGTCGATACATGGAATTCAAGCAGCGGAATCCGCCACTTTCCACGGGAACTGGACCCCGACCTTGCAGATGGATGGATAAGGGGTATTGAGCGCATTATCGACGATATTCCCCTGACCGAGGCGCAGAAAGTGAAATTTGCAACTCGCGAGTTGAAGGACAAGGCCGAATCTTGGTGGGAGGTCGTGCGACCGGTTCTACAGCCGACGGAGGATGGGATATACTGGGGAGGATTCAAAGCAGCATTCTATGAGAAGTACTTTCCCAGAGTAGTGCGTGATGCTAAGGACAAGGAGTTTCTTGAGCTAGTGCAAGGGGACATGTCTATCTTGGAGTACACAGCGAAGTTTGACCGATTGTGCCGTCACTCCTACACCTACCAGCTAAATCCGGATGAGGAGTGGAAGTGTGTGAGGTACCAGCTATATATATATGCATTTGTTTTATGTGACTAAATTCTGTGAATGTGCTATAAGTTACTATGATAATAATTTAAGTTGTTGAGAAGCAAGGCAGACTTAATATTATTATTGTATGAGTTAGAGAACCCCTGAGAGGAGTAATGATCGTTATAAAAATTTTGTAGAGTTATAAGTGTTATTTAAAAAATAAAAAAAAAGTTTTTAATCACTCATCAATTAGATGACAATCACCATTAGTATATTTCAATATGTTGGCATGACTCATAAAACAAAAGTCATATTAAGGAATATCAGTGTCAACAATCTTCTTAAGTCGAGTATCTTTTTTGGCACTTTCAATAATGAAATTTGATATTACAAAAACATTGTCTTCTAAAAATTGTTCTTCAAATAGATGGACATGGTAACCTCTAATAGTGCAGTGAATCTTATCACGTTGCGAGGTTACATTTATAAGTAAATACTAAATCAAATACTAAAAATAAATTGAGAAAAATATTGAGAAACACAAATAATTTGTAAAAAACATACAAATAAACACAAATATTGAGAATATACATTTTCATCAATCAAGATCATTTCAATGTTAGATTGACTTGATTTTCTTCTCGTTCCATTATGGTCCAGCCCAAATCCTTAGCACCCTAACCATCTGTTAATGTAAATCCTCATTTGGTTTTGATAATAACAAAACTAATGTAACTTTGTGAGTTTACATTTGAGAAGCTACAGTGGATGGATTGTAATTGTTCAGAAGCTCTATGTATGAGAAAACCACTGTGAGATTAAGTTGTATATGCTTCGGGTTATTAAAATGAAATATTTGTAATTTGTAAGAGAAGCATAGAAATAGGATTAGTGCTGTATTAGGTTATATAATGTATAATCATGTAATACACACTTAAGAAAGCTAGAATGAGGTATTCAGAAGCTAGAGAAAGGCTTCAGAAGCTAGAAGAGAGGTTTCAGAAGCTTGAAGAGATCTTTAGAAGCACGAAAGTGACTCCAGAGGCTCGGTGAATATCTCAGAGGCACGGAGACAGGCTCAGAAGCTTAAAGAGGTTATGAGGTTATGAGAAAGCAAGTTCAGAAGCTCATAAGGCTCTGAAATAACTAAAACCAGTTCAGAAGCCAAAGAAGGTTATGAAGGTTAGAAGCCGATAGAGATTTAATGAATCTCTATGCAAGGTGATCACGTGCAGATATGATAAGAGAGGGAATTATTTTAAATGTAATTAGTTAGTTTTAGCTAATTGTGTTTTAATTTCCCGCTTAAAAAAAATATATGGCCGTTGTAACGATTGAGTGTAATGAGTTCTCTATAAAAAGAGAATCTCAAGTTGTAATCGTAGAGGGAAAAAGAAAAAAAGAAAACAGAGAAAAAGTAACAGCTGGAACAATCATACACGATCACACACTCTTAGAGAGAGAAAAAGAAAGAAAATTCTCTGAGATAGAAAAATCTGAGAGAAAATGCTGTGAGAAGAAAAGAGAAAAGAGAAGATAGAAAGCGCTCAAAGATTGATGCAGAAGTGATACTTCTGATTCGAGAAAAGAAGATAGAAGAATGCTTGAAACAAAATTTCAGAAAGAACAATCAAACTTAAAGAGTTTGAGATTGAAGAAACCAAGAATCTGAAATCAATTTGTCAACAATTGGGTCGCAAGGAAGTGGTTCAAGAACAAGATTGCTGAAAAGTCCTTGAGGGGATATCAAGGCTGGAAAGTCTTCTTGGAGGGTACATCCTTGGAGCAGAAATCTTTCTAGAGGGGTATCTGGAAAGTGAAATCTTTGGGAAGGGGATATTCTCAAAGTGTCGAACCTGAGAAGGTTGCAAAAAATATCGATCTGATTGTAATCTGTGTTCAAGAAAACTTATCTAGTGGAACTCAATCGGTTGAAGATTGAAGAACTGGATGTAGGCACAATTGGCCGAACCAATATAAAAATTGGTCCATTTCTCTATCCTTAATCTCCTTATAATTGATTGTTAATTGCATTTACTTGTTGAGTGGTTAGAAATTGTTTTCATATTTCAGAAGATGTGCATATTAATTGTTGCATGCTCAGAAACTGAATTGAATGCTCAGAAGCTGAGATCATAATTGAATCGTATTATTTGTTTTCTGGAAAATATTCAAGAACAATCTTTAATCAACTTAAAAGTTAAAGAAGGTTAAGTAAAAACAATCTTTATGTGATTAAACTTTGTGATATGTTATATTGATCATTTGGGTATTTGAATTTGAGATAAACAATTAAAGAATTAACTTCAGAAGCTGTAATCCTGTTTTTTTGTTATTCGTATAATTGTTGTTTAGATTCTGAGTGTATGTGAAAGATATATCATATTACATATTGTTGATTGATTATATTTGAAATACTAGTTCAGAAGCTAATAGGTTCTGAAGTCAGAATCTGAAGCAGGATCTGAAACAGAGAGTTCAAAAGCTGATTCGGAATTGGTTCTGAAGCTGAATTTTCTGAAAGATTGATTTCTTGTATTGATTTGTTTGTTTCAAAAGCTTGATATAATAATTGAGTTGTGTTATTAGTGATCATATTCCGCTGTGCAAAGATAAAAGTAAAAGATAAAAATTAAATCATTGACATATTGATTTCTGTGTATGTCATATATGTGATTTAAGATTCTGAGATCACAAGTTATAATTTTTTATTCTTTGTTTTTTTTGACTAATTCTTGACAAGTTTCAAAGACTTGATCATTCTTTGAGATTTTCAGAAAGTTGAAATATTAAGAAGCATATTCGGGAAAAGTATACACAACCAATTCACCCCCCTCTTGGGTTGTGTGAAGCCTAGCTTGGAGGTGTTTCTCAAGAGACCCTCACATTATCAATTGGTATCCAGAGCTCCGGTTTTTTTGCTAAAGTGAAATCAAGAAGGTTCTCTAACAAGAATAGAAGCAAGATCGAAAGGAACAAGCTATGGCAAATCAAGCTAATTTTTAAATCTCTAAAGGACAATCCATAAATAGACCTCCACTCTTTAATGGAAATGGATATGCCTATTGGAGAGACAAGATGCAACTATTCATTGAGTACAATAGTCTAGAGCTATGGGATATAATTCAAAATGGAGATCAGATTCCAGAAACTTCAAGAGTGCTGCTCGATGACTCAATTGAAACTAAAGCTATTCCTAAATCCGAATGGACAAGGGAACATAATGAGATGGTCAGACTCAACTCCAAAGCTAAGTATTTACTTATTTGTGCTTTAACTAAGAGTGAGTATGATAAGATCATTAGTTGTAGTTCGGCTAAAGAGATATGGGATATATTAGCTTTATTACATGATGGTACTGATGAGGTTAAAGAAACAAAGATTGACATGCTTAGGTACAAGTATGAACAATTTAAAATGGATGAGAATGAATCAATAGATAGTATGATTACTAGGTTTCTTAGTATCATAAATCAATTGAGAGATCTTAACTATAACATGCCTAATGCTGAAATAGTGAGAAAAGTTTTAAGAAGCTTACCTTCTAGATGGTTACCAAAAGTAACAGCTATCTCAGAAGCTAAGGATATAAAAACTTTAAAGTGTGATGCTTTAATCGGGTCCTTAAAGGTGCATGAAATAGAATTAAAAAATATTGCTTGCACTAACAATTTCAGGGATAACACGGCTCTTAAAGTCTCTAAGAGGAAAAAGAAGAAAAAGGCTTTGATTCTCAAGGAAGACTCTGAGTCAGAATCTGAAGAGGATGACTCTGAAGAGGACTTGGAAATTGATCCAAAACAAGTGGCAGTGTTTATCAAGAAGTTTATAAGGGTGTTTAGAAAAGGAAGCTCAAGCAAAAAGAATCCTAACATCTTCAAGAAGGATAAATCAAAATCGGATTAAGTAACATGTTATCACTGTAATGAGAAGGGTCACATCAAACCCGGTTGTCCAAAGTTGAAGGAAACATCATTAAAGAATAAAGGGAAAAAGAAGGCTTAAAAAGCTACATTGAGTGATGATGATGATTCTGAGGATGAACAAGAAGTTTCGAATATGTGCTTCGTGGCTGAGTACACCTCAGAAGCTGAACCTTCAGAAGCTGAAATCTCAGAAGTAGAAATTTCAGAAACTGAAGATAATGGGGTTCAGAAGCACAAATGCTTCATGACTGACTATAGCTCAGAAGCTGAGACTTCAGATGCTGAAGACGATGAGGTAACTTTCGAAGAACTGATGTCTAATTTTAATTCTCTTTTACATACTTATGAGAAACTTCAGATTAATCATAAAAAGGTTTTGAATTTTGTTTTTGAAGTAAAACAAGATTTAGATTATTAAAAATAAATCAATTCTGAAATAAGTATTGATTTAGAAAAGTTCAGAAGCACCAACTCAAAATCGAGTATTAACTTTTCTGAGGAAGAAAATGATTTAGAAAAACTCAGAAAAATTAATTCGGATCTTGAGAGGGACTTAGAAAGATTAAGAGATGCTAATGATCTTTTGATGTTTGAAAAAATCGATTTAGAAAACAATATTAGCAATCTTAAAAATTCTAAAGAAGCTTCAGAAGCTGTCGCAGCTTCTGACACCTCAGATTCTGAAAATGGATCAGATTCTGAAGTTGACTCAGAAACTAAGAGGCTCTCTGAAAAGTGCAATGATCTTTTAAAAACCAATATTCTTTTAAGAAAGGATTTGGAAAAGTTTGTTAATGGTACAAAAAATCTAGAAATGATTTTAGGATCACAAACAGCTTATTTTGATAAAAATGGGATTGGTTTTGTTCCAGAAAGTAAGTTTGCCAAAAATAAAGTCTTTTAAGAAAACTTTCAAAAAGGCAAAGTGCTTTTATTGTTAAAAAACTAATCATGTTTCTGATGATTGTTGGTTATATAAATATAAAGGAAAGTATGATTCTCACATCAAAAATCCGAAGAAAACTAACAACAAAGGATCCAATAAAATTTGGATACCAAAAGTTCATTTGAAACTACTTGCAGAAATGCTTGAAAACCAAAACCATGGATCTGAAGCTATGGCATGTGGACTCAAAATGTTCCAGACACATGACTGGACAAAGAGAGTGCCTCATCCAATTTAAACAAAAGGACAAAGGTCAAGGTAGATTTGCCGATGGTACATGTGCTCAGGTTCTGAGGGTGAAAATGCTAATGTAAATCCTGAAAATGAAGTAAGAGAGTTTGAGGAGATAAACATCAACTCAAAGGGAGTTCAGAATCTGAACTCAGAAGCTACTCGGATTCATACTTCAGAAGCTGCTGAGATTCACACTTCAGAAGCTACGCAGAGACGTACTTCAGAAGCTACGCAGTGTGGCACCTCAAAAGCTACATAGTATGGCATTTCAGAAGCTACACAGAATGGTACTTCAGAAGCTACACAGGGTGGTTCTTCAGAAGCTATGTAGAATCATAATTAAGAAACTACTCAGAGGCAGAGTCCAGAAGCTCATGGTTCTGAAGAATATGTGGTAACTTCAAACCATTTATCTCTTATTAATATGATATTTCGTGTGAAAATATAACCAAAGGCAAATATGAATTAAAATCCCTTGATCAAAATCTAATAATTGGTGATATCTCACATGGTGTTAGAACTAGGAGATCAATTAATGCTTTTGTATCTCTAGTTGAAATAGAACATAATTTGGTTGACATTTTTACCAAACCCCTATCCGGAGATAGATATGTATTTCTTAGAAACAAACTCAACATTATATCTATTTAAACCTTTTTGATTATGACAAAAAGGGGGAGAATGATTAGATGTAATCTTTCTTCTTATCCTTCTTCTTGCATTGGGAGAATGATTAGATATAATCCTTCTGGAAAATGTTTCAGAAAGGGGGAGTTTAGGTTCTAAGGATTCCAGGATCTGACGGATCTAGGATCTGATGATATTAGGTTCTGATGTTTATACATATATTTTCTACTATGATATGTCATGTAGGGGGAGATATATATCTTTATCTTTATCATATATGAATATTATATGTAGGGGGAGATATATTTTGATATGTTTATATATATGGTTCAGAAACTGACATGATATATATTGTACATTGTTATACTTGATATTATCATATATGGCTCTGAAAGTGTATTTTCGAAAAGTGTTTTCGAAACTCTACATCAATGCTATGTTTTGTTTTGAAAATCTATGAAAGCATTAAAAGATTACATGAGTTTTGTAATCATAAAAAAGGGGGAGATTGTTAATGTAAATCCTCATTTGGTTTTGATAATAACAAAACTAATGTAACTTTGTGAGTTTACATTTGAGAAGCTACAATGGATGGATTGTAATTGTTCAGAAGCTCTATGTATGAGAAAACCACTGTGAAATTAAGTTGTATATGCTTCAGGTTATTAAAATGAAATATTTGTAATTTGTAAGAGAAGCATAGTAATAGGATTAGTGTTGTATTAGGTTATATAATGTATAATCATGTAATACACACTTAAGAAAGCTAGAATGAGGTATTCAGAAGCTAGAGAAAGGCTTCAGAAGCTAGAAGAGAGGTTTAGAAGCTCGAAGAGATCTTCTGAAGCACGAAAGTGACTCCAGAGGCTCGGTGAATATCTCAGAGGCACGGAGACAGGCTCAAAAGCTTAAAGAGGTTCTGAGTTTATGAGAAAGCAAGTTCAGAAGCTCATTAGGCTCTGAAATAACTAAAACCAGTTCAGAAGCCAAAGAAGGTTCTGAAGGTTAGAAGCCGATAGAGATTTAATGAATCTCTATGCAAGGTGATCACGTGCAGATATGATAAGAGTGGGAATTATTTTAAATGTAATTAGTTAGTTTTAGCTAATTGTGTTTTAATTTCCCGCTTAAAAAAAATATATGGCCGTTGTAATGATTGAGTGTAATGAGTTCTCTAAAAAAAGAGAATCTCAAGTTGTAATCGTAGAAGGAAAAAGAAAAAAAGAAAACAGAGAAAAAGTAAGAGCTGGAACAATCATACACGATCACACACTCTTAGAGAGAGAAAAAGAAAGAAAATTCTCTGAGATAGAAAAATCTGAGAGAAAATGCTATGACAAGAAAAGAGAAAAGAGAAGATAGAAAACGCTCAAAGATTGATGCAGAAGTGATACTTCTGATTCGAGAAAAGAAGATAAAGAATTCTGGAAATAAAATTTCAGAAAGAACAATCAAACTTAAAGAGTTTGAGATGGAAGAAACCAAGAATCTTAAATCAATTTGTCAACAATTAGGTCACAAGGAAGTGGTTCAAGAACAAGATTGCTGAAAAGTCCTTGAGGGGATATCAAGGCAGGAAAGTCTTCTTGGAGGGTACATCCTTGGAGTAGAAATCTTTCTAGAGGGGTATCTGGAAAGTGAAATCTTTGGGAAGGGGATATTCTCAAAGTGTCGAACCTGAGAAGGTTGCAAAAAATATCGAACTGATTGTAATCTGTGTTCAAGAAAACTTATCTAGTGGAACTCAATCGGTTGAAGATTGAAGAACTGGATGTAGGCACAATTGGCCGAACCAGTATAAAAATTGGTCCATTTCTCTATCCTTAATCTCCTTATAATTGATTGTTAATTTCATTTACTTGTTGATTGGCTAGAAATTGTTTTCATATTTCAGAAGCTGTGCATATTAATTGTTGCATACTCAGAAACTGAATTGAATGCTCAGAAGCTGAGATCATAATTGAATCGTATTATTTGTTTTCTGGAAAATATTCAAGAACAATCTTTAATCAACTTAAAAGTTAAAGAAGGTTATGTAAAAACAATTCTCTATGTGATTAAACTTTGTGATATGTTATATTGATCATTTGGGTATATGAATTTGAGATAAACAATTAAATAATTAACTTCAGAAGCTGTAATCCTGTTTCTTTGTTATTTGTATAATTGTTGTTTAGATTCTGAGTGTATGTGAAAGATATATCATATTACATATTGTTAATTGATTATATTTGAAATACTAGTTCAAAAGCTAATAGGTTCTGAAGTCAGAATCTGAAGCAGGATCTGAAGCAGGATCTGAAACAGAGTTCAGAACCTGATTCGGAATTGGTTCAGAAGCTGAATTTTCTGAAAGAGTGATTTCTTGTATTGATTTGTTTGTTTCAGAAGCTTGATATAATAATTGAGTTGTGTTATTAGTGATCATATTCCGCTGTGCAAAGATAAAAGTAAAAGATAAAAATTAAATCATTGACATATTGATTTATGTGTATGTCATATATGTGATTTAAGATTCTGATATCACAAGTTATAATTTTTTATTCTTTGTTTTTTTGACTAATTCTTGACAAGTTTCAAAGACTTGATCATTCTTTGAGATTTTTAGAAAGTTGAAATATTAAGAAGCATATTCGGGAAAAGTATACACAACCAGTTCACCCCCCTCTTGGGTTGTGTGAAGCATAGCTTGGAGGTGTTTCTCAAGAGGCCCTCACATCATCACCATCAACCTCCAATTTTTGACCTTTGGTATCTCTTCCAATTTGATATCCTTGACAAAATAAAATTTTGAAGTCATGTTGGTTAAGTATTATAAAAATAAAAACTTAAAGAGATGTTCAAGTGATGATTTATGATGATTGAATAGTTAGAATTTATACTAAAAGTCTTAAGCAAATTTTCATTTTTTAATATCCAAATTAATTACTCTCAATGAAAATATAACGTAACTGAAATTCAATAATTAATTAAGAACTTATGAACTTAATTAGACAATAGATAAATGTAGACGTTTTAGCACAATAATAAAGACAAAATATAAATTAAAGAAACATCAAATTGAAGGAAAAAGTATGGTTCATACGATTTTAATTTTTTACTGTTATGGGTTGTGAAAAGGTATTCACTACACTATTGCCTTGAGGAGAAACATCTCTTGGCCTTGATTGTGTATATATATATATATATTATCATTTATTTATTTTTGTTAATTATTTACTTTGTAACAAATGTTTTTTTAATGTCGAAATTAATTACCTTCAATAAAAATATAACATAATTGAAATCTAATGATTAGTTAATAAATTATAAATTTTAATATTTTATGAACCTAATGAGACAATAGATAAATTTATATGTTTTTCCCAATAAAAAAGACGAAATTTAAATTAAAGAAGCATGAAAATGAAGCAAAAGTGTGGTCCACGATTTTAATTATTTACTGTTATTGACTCTGAAAAGGTATTCTTTATGGGATTGCCTTGATGGGAAGCATCTCCTAGCCTTGATGATATATATATATATATATTGTCTTTTTTTTTACTTATTTGCTCTGTAACAAACATTTTTTTAATATCAAAGTTATTTATCTTCAATCTAAATATAATGTAACTGAAATCTAATGATTAATTAACAAATTTTATAAACCTAATGAGACAATAGAAAAATTCATACATTTTGCACAATAATAAAGATGAAATTTAAATTAAAGAAGCATAAAAATGAAGCAAAAGTGTGGTCCATTGAAATTCTTTCTTTACTTTTATTAAATTTATAACTCCCTTTTATCCATTGAAATTATTATAATTATTTGCACAATTACTCTTATTGTCATGAACAATTTCATCACACTTATCAGCAAACTATTAATTTTTCTACTTACTATGTAAAAATAGTAATGAGTTCATCAATTATTTAAGGTCTATTCATCTAAATATTGCTACTCATTTGTGAGTGTTTCAAAAAATAGTGATAGAAATTAAAAAGAAATAAATTATGGAAAAAAGATCGGTAATATCGTTATTTATATTTAATTCTACATTCTATCCTAAAAATTTTCAATATACTTTTATTACTAATAAGTATATAAGATTCTAGCCAATCAAAGTAATACTCGGGTATAAAACGGTACTTTACTTTCTCAAAAGGCGGAGTCCTTACTTTGACTGGTTCAAACATCTTACTGATCCGTTTCTAAGGGAACCTAGAGTCTCTCTAAGTTCTCGTACTTCCCTCAATCAATGCGAATGCACACTCATCTCCCGGGCATCTAATCATACCATCATGCTCTAAATCATATCATCACAAGAATATCAACAATCCAAACATTTATCCTATGTCCATCCGTCAATTCTCTTCGCTTCGACGAGCAACACTACCGATTATTCTCTTCGCTTCGACAAGCGGTTAAAACTGATTATTCTCTTCGCTTCGGTGAGCGGTCCTAACCGATCATTCTCTTCACCTCGGTGAGCGGTGAAGGTGTATTTGTGCACGAGAAGGGGGGGTTGAATCATGCAGGTTTTTAAAATTCGCTTCTGAAACTTTTCTAAGAAAGTTATTTGACTCAGAAAGAAGGTTTAAGAGTTAGCAGCGGAATGAGCTTTCTGAGAAGGTTAAGGTTCTGAGAACTTTAACTTTCTGAGAAAGTTCCTTTCTGAGAAGTTTAAGAGAAGGTTTTGAATGTATTGTCTCTTAACCTGTTTCTAAGCTTAATTAGATTTATTACTTTGATTTAAGAACGGATTAAAGGTGTTGGTTAAGTTTCACGAAAATACGAGTTTTGAATGTTTTGAATGTATTACTTTCTGGTTCGGTTTTAACTAACCTACTCCAGTCCTCAACCTTGAGTTGAGAGTTCTTTAGATATTCTTCTTATCGTTCCTTCTCAGACAACACTGTCTTTACCTCATAAAGGACTTTCACCACTTCACAATCTTGAAATGGATTTTCCTTGCCTCCAACACTAGAGGACTTTTCTTGCCTTAACTTAATTAAGGACTTAACCTTGCATCAAAATCGAGGACTTAATTGCCTTAAACACTTAAGGACTTGAACTTTGCCTCAAACAATAGAGGACTTGAAACTGCCTTCAAAACAGCGAAGGACTTAGCGTTTTACGAGTGTAGTTTGATTTCGAAAATAACTACTAAGATTAAGATACAGACTTTGATTTCTCTTACTAGACTTCTAGATTTAACTTACAAACGTAAGAATTTACACCAATACAAAGCTAGAAGATTTTTCGCAAAGCTTGAAGAGCAATTTAATTAAAAATTGTCTTTCTGAGAAAGTTCTAAGTTTTCGCAAATGATTTTCAATTCAGCAGAGTTTTTGCACGTTTAATCAAGAGTTTTTGGCGCAAGAATTTCGTCATCAAACTCTGGAATTGAACTCATATATATAGGCATTAAAGAGCCGCGAAAATAGAAGCTTTCACTTTGCTGATGTGGCTGTGTCTCGCTCAGAACGGCTCCCTGCTACAATCAGCGCGAAATGAGGAACTTTTCTGACTTGTACAGTGTGCGTGTTCCCACTTCCTTGGCTTGTTGTAACGAGCTTTCTGAGAGTGTTTGCAGAATCCATTGAGTCTTGACACTTGGTTGCTTCTGAGTCCAACTTTCTGAGAGTTGTACGGACTTCTGAGGCGAACCTTCTGAGAAGGAACCTTTCTGAGAACCATCAGAAGCAAGGTCTTCTGAGACCCTTCTGAGGCGACAGTGTTCTTCTCTCAGAATGATATTTCACCTTTTGCGTTTCTTGAGCATCCTTTCTGATGTCTTTTACGCTATAATTTCCTCTTTTAATACACAAGGTTACTCGTTGTTTGCTTTGATCTTGCTCAAGGAGTTGCAAAATTTTACGCTTTCTGAGACACTTAGCACACATATTAGTAATCCCTTAAGTAAAATTTTATACTTATGGCTTACTTTGTTATCATTAAAACTTTCTAAATCTCTAAGAGAAATACTTCAATTTCTCTCAGAAGGGTTCTGGAGCTTACAATCTCCCCCTTTTTGATGATAACAACTTAAGTCTTAAGATAATAATTTTGCTTATGTTCTGAAGTGTTTCTGATTAAGTTCACAACTTACTCAGAGGGCACTTTTGCTTTCTTAGAAATTAACTTAGCTTTCTGAGAGAAGGCTTTGTTATTTTCTTATAAGACTTTGATAATCAACAAATAAATATGCAATGTATGACTACTGTTTTAGATTATTAGATATATAACATGTATTTCTTGATGCTTAAGTATATGAATTTCAGAAATACCAAGCTACTAAAACATGAGATGCCAAAAACACAAATGATGTTTCATTAATTGCAGTGAGGTTACAAAAAATTTGTTGGCTCCCCCTTAATTTGTTATTCCCCCTTAGTTTGTTACTCCCCCTAAGTCCTAGCCTAGTGTTTATAAAGCCAAAATATTATCTATTTTTCTTCTCGCCCTTTGTTATATCAAAAAGGGTGGCTAAATATAAACCACATCATAGACTTTGAACTACTGCTTCCTGGAGATGAAGCGTAGAAGCCTGCATATCTCCATTAGTATTTCGGCTTGTCCCGCGCCTGGAGGGCATTCTGGAGGTAGCTCAGCTGATGATGTAGAAGGCAGCTGTGAAGATGATGGTGGTGGAAGACGAGAAGCCTCAGCTTCAAGTACGGCATCCACAATGTCCATCTTTTGATATTCAGGAATGACTTCGTCTTCTTCTTCAGCTTCTTCAGGAACTTCTTCTTGAACTTCCTCTTGAATTGCCTCTATATTAACTGCGATTTCAGGAGAGTGCTGCCTCTGAGCATCTGCAGAAACTGGACCAATTTCAACAAGTGTAGATTGTGATCCAGAGGGTTGCTCGGTAGCCTCAGAAGTTTGTGCAGTATCTGAGAGATTGAAAGAAGAAATTTGCTTGTGGATGGCTTCAATAGCCTTCACTTTCTCAAATCGACCAGGGAACGGCCGAAAATGCACAGAGGGTGGAGTGGCGATCATACGCCCAAGTTGAAACCCAGATCCAATCATGGAATCAGTCAATGAGAATGTTGGACCAGGTTGATCAAAAGTAGAAGGGGGAATCTTAGTGGCATCAAAATTGAGAACTTCAAGCTCCTTCTGAAGTCTTTCTCAGTATGAGTCCCTTCCAAGGAACTTGTGGTAACAAGTGCCTCAATTGATGCGACTCCGGCAGCCATGGTAGCGTCAGCGCCCACCTCTGAGCTGAGCCCAGTGCTGGTGGTCCCTGCCACTTCAACATGTGTTGAGACATGAGTTTCCTCATGTTCTTTGGGGGTCTCAGAGGAGAGAGGACCAACATTAGAAGTTGGCTTCTTCTGAAAGGGAGAGGGAGGAGTTTGTTGTCGTTGTTGTTGTTCCTCTTGAGTGACTTCAGCCTCCAGCTGAGTATGAATCGGTGACGGTGGTGGATTGGCGTTTTCAACTTCTGGGTTCTCAGAAGGTTGATCAATTACTTTCTGGACATCCAGCATCTTTTGTGTCAGAGACTCAGCATCCACACCAGCCACCTAAGTAGTGGTGGCTTCAGATAGATCCGCCATAGAAGCTTCATATTGCTTCTTCTTGGGCTCTCTCTTTGATCTCCCAGCATCTGAGGTCCGAAGCTCAATTCGGAACCTTGTGACATCTCCTTCCTCAGAAGAGGAATCAACAACATTTCCTCCATGCCCTTGAATGTCTTCTCTGGTAGGAGAGACATGTCCAGAGGGGGAAGAGTGATGAGAAGCTTCCTTCTCTTCTTCAGCAGCGGCAGCAACAGCAGTAGTGGCAAGACCGAAATCCACTGGTACAATTTCTTTTCCCGTCACTATTGGCGGGATCTGTTTCTGAGAAGTTTTAACACCCACTCCTTTGTGTGTTTTTCCCTGATAATTCAAGGAATGAAGGAGTTTAGTTCTAAATTTAGTGGGTTTTAAAACAGAAACAGGAATAGAAACAGGAATAGACGCAGATTCAGACGAAGATTTAAGAAAAGAGAGAGGAGTTTTAGTATAGGCTTTTACTAATCAACCTCACTTTTTCTTGCTCTCGATTGGGACATCAGGAACCTTGAGAGTTGGAGAGGCTTTTCTCTTTCTGACCAATGGCTGATCAGAAGTAGTTTCTTCTGAGTCTTCAGCCACTTCTGGTTCCTTCTGAGGACTTTTCTGATGTTCCTCAGAAGCCATGCTCCTTGTGACTCTTGTGGGTGAAGGATGAATGATTTTTCTTTTGTTTCTTGCCTTAGAGGGATCAGCTTCCTTCCCCTTTCCTTTTTCAGCCTTAGAAGGCCGTTTGGTGCTTGCTTCAGTCTTAGAAGGCTTGGCTTTCTCCTTCTTATTAGGTGCCTCAGCCTCTGGTACCTTCTTCTTCTTGATGTTGTTGAAAGTAACCATGGTGAATTTGCTGGGGTTGAAGACGTATTCATAGTCTTTAAGAGGGAGAGAGAGATGATTGAAGATTTTGGTGAGAAGGCTCCCATATGGAAGACTCGTGAGAGCCCTCTTAGGGTGAGCTTGATGCATCATGTAGTTGATAATCATTCTCCCAAAATCTACCTTTTCCTTCTTTAGAAGATGGTACAGAAGGCATGCATCCATTGTGGTGACGTTGCCCATATCACCGAGCCGAGGGAGGAGGGTGTGTTGGACAATTGAGAAGATGATTCTTGCTTCTTGTGTGAGGTGGGGAACCTTCACAGCCTTGAGTGGTAGATCACTACTACTAGTGAGGAGCCTCACTATTTCTTCCTCCGAGTCTTTCACTTCCTTGATCCAATCAGGATCATGTGAGATGACTGCTCCTCCGTTTAGAGTCTTAAAGACTTTGTTGATGTCAGCAGAAGAGAAGCGGATTTGATGGCCAGTTACGAAGCTCTTCACTCATTTGTTGGTAGATCTTTCTATTTGGGAATAGAAAGCTCGTACCAAGTTTGGGTAGCATATTTCTTCTGAGATCATAAGTTCAGCCCACCCTGGCTGGCATTGAAACGCAAACCCAAGCTCGTCCACTAAGTTGAAGACATTTAGAGGAAGAACACGACCCATTGCTATGGTTCGTGGGAGGTAGGACTTCTTGAAGAAGGCTTGCATCTCCTCATCCTCGTAGAGGATGTCCTCGGTGACCTCTTCCAGTTTGTTCCTCAGCATTCCTTTGATTTCAACGGAAGTTTCCATTGACAAGAAAAAAAGATTTAAGATTTGGAAGGGAGAGAGAACACAAAATCGGAGATAAGTGCAGAGAGCGAAGAGAGAGAAGAGAGAATATGAGCAAGAGGAATTGGATGTGAAGAGAATTTAACAGCGTTTTGGTAGAGTTTTGAAAGCAAGGTGCTCGAATGGAGCAGTACTTTGCGTATTTATAGAACAGCTTAAAAGACTAGCCGTTGCCAGCATTTATTTCAAAAAGTTACCGTTGGTAACTAATTTCTTGGAAGGCACCCATTCTGAGAGAAGTGGTCCTTCTGAGAATATTGCCTTCTGAGAAAATTTTCAGAAGACTTCCTTTCTGAGAGATGGGTCTTCTGAGAGTTTATTTTCTCAGAAAGAGTTTTTCTTCAGTTATGCTCAGAAGCTTAGTTCTAATTTGTGTCTCAGATTCTAGACTTAGGTCTAAGGGGAGTTTCTAAGAAAATATTTTTCAGAATTTAAACACTTAGAAACGTCTTAGATTAAGAAGCCCTTTCAGAACATTAAAACGATCCTCGGGTAAAGGCTTTGTGAATATATCTGAGATTTGATCCTCAGTATTCACAAATTTGATTTCAACATCGCCTTTTTGCACATGATCCCGAATGAAATGATGTTTTATATCTATGTGCTTGGATCGTGAATGTTGAATAGGATTCTTAGCTAAGTTGATTGCGCTTGTGTTATCACAAAGGATGGGAATTTTTTCATACCTTAGTTGATAATCACGCAGTTGGTTCCTTATCCATAGCATCTGAGCACAGCAATTTGCTACTGACACATATTCGGCCTCAGCTGTTGATAGCGCAATCGTGTTCTGCTTCTTGCATGACCAAGTGATCAAGCACTTTCCAAAGAAGCAGTAGCATCCACTAGTGCTCCTTCGATCGATTCTGTCTCCAGCATAGTCAGCATCACAGTATCCTTCAACATCAGATGAACAGCCTTTCTCGTACCATAGACCAAAATTAGTAGTTCCAATTAAATATCGTAGAATTCTCTTAACAGCAGTTAAGTGTGATTGCTTAGGCTTTGATTGAAATCTAGCACAGATTCCAACACTTAGTTGAATATCTGGTCTAGAAGCTGTGAGATAGAGAAGAGAGCCAATCATGCCACGATAATTGCTTTCTGAGACTTTCTCACCATCTTCAACCAGATCAATTACTTGCGATGGATGCATGGGAGTGCTCATAGGTTTGGCTTTATCCATTAGAAACTTCCTCAGAAGTTCCTTGGTATACTTCTCTTGATGTATAAAAGTCCCTTCTGACTCTTGCCTGATTTGCAATCCTAGGAAGAACTTAAGTTCTCCCATCATGCTCATCTCGAATTCACCTTGCATTAGCTTGGAGAATTCTTTGCATAGCCGTTCATTGGTTGCACCAAAAATTATGTCATCAACATAAATTTGGACAATCAAGAAGCCAGAGTCTTCTGAGAGGGTGAATAGTGTAGTGTCAACTTTCCCTCTTGAGAATCCGTTTTTAAGCAAAAAGGAACTCAATCTGTCGTACCTAGCTCTAGGAGCTTGGTTTAGACCGTACAGAGCTTTTGTGAGCTTAAATACGTGTTCTGGGAATGTATCATTCACAAAACCAGGAGGTTGTTTTACATAAACTTCCTCAGAAAGGTATTCATTCAAGAAGGCAGATTTTACATCCATTTGATAGAGTTTGAAGCCTTTATGTGCAGCAAAAGCTAGCAACATCCTAATAGCTTCCAATCTTGCGACTGGAGCAAAGGTTTCATCATAATCTATTCCTTCTTGTTGATTGTACCCTTGAGCAACCAATCTGGCTTTATTTCTCACGACTTGACCATTTTCATCAAGTTTGTTTCGAAACACCCATTTAGTCCCAATGACACTTTTGCCTTTGGGTTTCTGGGTAAGTTTCCAAACTTGGTTTCTCTCGAATTGGTCCAGTTCTTCCTGCATGGCATATACCCAGCTAGGATCATCCAACGCTTCTTCTATGGATTCTGGTTCAAGTTCAAAAACCATAGCAAGATTCGTGTAGTTCCTTCTGGTTCTAACACCGCGCTCGGGATCACCCAGGACTTCATTCTGAGAGACATTTTTCAAGTCTCTTGAACCTTTATATCCTTTAGGAATAGGGTTCTGAGAAGTCGACACAGAAGGTTCTCGTTCTGAGTCATCAGAAGCTTGATCTTCTGAGAATCTAAATTCCATTGTTGTTGGAGGATTAGATTCATCAGGTTCTGGAGCTTCAATGATGCTTTTAGATTTCACTTTAGATGGAGATGATTTTTCCATAGGTTGGAAATCACTCTCGTCATCCAATAGAATTTTCCTTTGGTCATTCTCAGAAGAGATGTTGAGTTTCTCAAAATCATCTTCTAAGTCAGCAACCTTCTGAGGCAAGTCCTTACTAAGTTCTTTGAACTTAATATGGATTGTCTCTTCAACACATTTGCTCCTCTTGTTATAGACTCTATATGCTTTAGAGATAGAGGAATATCCTAGGAATACTCCATCATCGGATTTAGGATCAAACTTAGAAAGTTTGTCCTTTGTGTTGAGTATGAAGCACGAAGAACCAAAAACATGAAAATAGGATATGTTGGGTATTTTGTTCTTCCAAAGCTCATAAGGTGTTTTCTTCAGAATTGGTCTCAGAAAGACTCGATTCTGAATGTAGCATGAGGTGTTTACAGCCTCAGCCCAAAATCCTTTTGAAAGCCCGCTTTCTAAGAGCATTGTTCTCGCCATCTCTTGAAGGCTTCGATTCTTTCTCTCAGCCACTCCATTTTGTTGGGGAGTTCTAGGAGAAGAGAATTTGTGAGCAATGCCCAAATTTTCACAAAACCTTTCAAAAGCGTGATTCTCAAATTCACCTCCATGATCAGATCGTATGGTGTAGATATGAGAGTCCTTTTCATTTGAAATTCTTTTCGCAAAGGTTTTAAATTTTTCAAATGTTTCTTCCTTAGAAGCCAGAAAGAATACCACAGCGAATCTAGAATAATCATCCACTAGGACAAGACCATAGCGTTTTCCAGAGAGGGAAGCCGTTCTAGTTGGTCCAAAGAGATCCATGTGAAGGAGCTCAAGTGGTTTCTGAGTAGAGATTCCACTTTTGCTTGGAAATGAGGCTTTGGTTTGTTTTCCCTTTTCACAGAAGTCGCAAGTTGCATCCTTCTGATATTTAATGTTGGGAAGACCCTTTACGAGTCCTTTCTGAGAAAGCTCAGAAAGAAGCTTCATGTGGGCATGACCAAGCTTCTTATGCCAAAGCCAATTGTCTTCTTGGACAGAGACAAGACATTTCACATTTTGATCCTTTAGATCATCTAGATGGATAACATAGATGTTACCAACACGTTTTCCTTCCAGAATGATCTCGCCGTTTGTGAGATTAATCACATGGCAGTATTTGGCATAAAACACAACCTTTAAGCCTTTGTCACAAAATTGACTAATGCTTAATAGATTATGTGTTAAGCCATATACTAAAAGTACATCAGAGATTTGGTGAGAAGAATCCTTACCAACATCTCCTATGGCAGTGACCTTCCCTTTGGCACCATCACCGAATCGCACCGTTCCTCCTTTCTTAGGCTTGAGAGTTCTGAACCAGTGCTTGCTTCCAGTCATGTGCCTTGAGCAGCCACTGTCCAAGTACCACTGCTCATCTTGGTGGTGCAGCAGTGCTTGTTGATGCACCTCTTCTGACTCAGATTCTGTTTCCAGAACAAAGTCAGTACCAGCCATGAAGCAAACGTTAGCTTCTTCCTCGCTTGCTGGCTCAGAACCTTCATCTTCTGAGTCACTCCAAGTAGCAGCCATTGCCTTCTTCTTCTTTTTGGGAATAAATTTCTTTTTCCCTTTGTTCTGAGGGCACTCCGTTCTGAAGTGGCCCTTTTCTCCACAGCCGTAGCATGTGGCTTCAGAAGGATTTAGCTTTCCCTTCTTGGGAGTAACCTCCTTGCCTTTGCTTGGTCTTCTCTTCCAAGCTTTCTTCATTTTTCTGACCAGAAGAGAGATGTCATCTTCCTCTGTTTCTGAATCTTGCTCATCTTCTGATTCAGAAACCTCTTCGGCCATGAGAGCCTTGGAAGGTCTTTTTATTTGACTTTTAAGAGCCAGACCCTTCTGAGGCTTAGATGAAGAGGATGGTCCTCTAAGCAATCCTTCCAGCTCAATCTCATGTGTTCTGAGAGAGCCGAATAATACATCCAAACCAAGTTGGTTTAGATCCTTAGCTTCCTGAATTGCAGTGACCTTTGGTCGCCATTTTGAAGAGAGACTTCTGAGAATTTTTCTCACCATCTCAGCATTTGAGTAAGTTTTTCCCAAGACTTTAAGCTGATTGATGATGTGGAGAAACCGAATTGACATGCTGTCAATGGTTTCATCTTGTTGCGTGCAGAAGGATTCGTACTTGTGTACGAGCATGGATATATTCGTTTCCTTGACTTTCGTCATTACCTTCATGCAGCATGTGAAGCCTTTCCCATATCTCCCGTGTTGTATCACACGACACTATCTTGTCGTATTCTACCTTTGGTAGTGCACATAGGAGAATGTACTTGGCCTTGAAGTTCAGCTGAATCTTCTCCTTCATGTCTTTAGTCCATTCATCATTGGGAACTCGTCTGGTGTAGGTTCTGGGCGTTGGAGGTGCTGCTCCAGGTTCAGCGTCTGCTGCAACAACAGCTAGTTCTGTTATTGTTTGCAGAGGTTGATAGTCACCGTTCTCAATCCTATCCCATAGATCGAGACTGGTGTGTTTGATGAACAACGTCATCCTATCACGCCAGTAGTTGAAGCTGTCTCCAAGAAACATTGGAGGTCTGTTGATTGAAGCCCTATCAGATATGAACGCAGCTGGTGAATCCATAGTCCCTTCTTGGATCTTTTGCCTTGACACTGTTAAGTGCTCAACCCCTTAAGGACCGAGCTCTAATGCCAATTGAAGGTGTATTTGTGCACGAGAAAGGGGGGTTGAATCGTGCAGGTTTTTAAAATTCGCTTCTGAAACTTTTCTAAGAAAGTTATTTGACTCAGAAAGAAGGTTTAAGAGTTAGCAGTGGAATGAGCTTTCTGAGAGGGTTAAGGTTCTGAGAACTTTAACTTTCTGAGAAGTTCTTCTGAAAGTTTAAGAGAAGGTTTTGAATTTATTGTCTCTTAACCTGTTTCTAAGCTTAATTAGATTGATTACTTTGATTTAAGAACGGATTAAAGGTGTTGGTTAAGTTTCACGAAAATAAGAGTTTAAGGAAGAGAAGCTTAACACAAAGAAATTTTTATACTGGTTCGGTTTTAACTAACCTACTCCAGTCCTCAACCTTGAGTTGAGAGTTCTTTAGATATTCTTCTTATCGTTCCTTCTCAGACAACACTGCCTTTACCTTGTAAAGGACTTTCACCACTTCACAATCTTGAAATGGATTTTCCTTGCCTCCAACACTAGAGAACTTTTCTTGCCTTAACTTAATTAAGGACTTAACCTTGCCTCAAAATCGAGGACTTAATTGCCTTAAACACTTAAGGACTTGAACTTTGCCTCAAACAATAGAGGACTTGAAACTGCCTTCAAAACAACGAAGGACTTAGCGTTTTACGAGTGTAGTTTGATTTCGAAAATAACTACTAAGATTAAGATACAGACTTTGATTTCTCTTACTAGACTTCTAGATTTAACTTACAAACGTAAGAATTTACACCAATACAAAGCTAGAAGATTTGTCGCAAAGCTTGAAGAGCAATTTAATTAAAAATTGTCTTTCTGAGAAAGTTCTAAGTTTTCGCAAATGATTTTCAATTCAGCAGAGTTTTTGCACGTTTAATCAAGAGTTTTTGGCGCAAGAATTTCGTCATCAAACTCTGGAATTGAACTCATATATATAGGCATTAAAGAGCCGCGAAAATAGAAGCTTTCACTTTGCTGATGTGGCTGTGTTTGGCTCAGAACGGCTCCCTGCTACAATCAGCGCGAAATGAGGAACTTTTCTGACTTGTACAGTGTGCGTGTTCCCACTTCCTTGGCTTGTTGTAACGAGCTTTCTGAGAGTGTTTGCAGAATCCATTGAGTCTTGACACTTGGTTGCTTCTGAGTCCAACTTTCTGAGAGTTGTACGGACTTCTGAGGCGAACCTTCTGAGAAGGAACCTTTCTGAGAACCATCAGAAGCAAGGTCTTATGAGACCCTTCTGAGGCGACAGTGTTCTTCTCTCAGAATGATACTTTCACCTTTTGCGTTTCTTGAGCATCCTTTCTGATGTCTTTTATGCTATAATTTCCTCTTTTAATACACAAGGTTACTCGTTGTTTGCTTTGATCTTGCTCAAGGAGTTGCAAAATTTTACGCTTTCTGAGACACTTAGCACACATATTAGTAATCCCTTAAGTAAAATTTTATACTTATGGCTTACTTTGTTACCATTAAAACTTTCTAAATCTCTAAGAGAAATACTTCAATTTCTCTCATAAGGGTTCTGGAGCTTACAAGCGGTCGTAGCCGATTTTTCTCTTCGCCTCGGTGAGCGGTCGTAGCCGATTATTGTCTTTGCCTCGGTGAGCGGACCTACCCGATTATATTTTCGCTTCGGTGAGCGGTCACAAAAACTCAATCCAACCATTGAGGTATACCAACATATCCATTCTATGTAATTAATACCATTGATCATTTACCATAAGCAATAAGATTCACATAAAGCATAGTACACATAAAGCATCATCTCATATCAATGTAAGGTTTATCTTCTCATGATAAACTCATCACCTCATTACTCCTTATTGTCATATAACATTTTCTGATCATTTGCATATAACATCACATCCATACACATAATTTCTATGATATCATCTTTTCCCCATACACATAATCTTAGCCTAACATCATCATGACACATTTCATTATCTTAACCATCATCTCATTCCAAAGCAATATTCTTCACAATCTCAGTTAACATCTCATTATTTAATTTATCATCTCGTTATCTAGACTAATATCTTGCTATCTAGATTAAATTCTCTTTAAGTTGATTATACCACCTTATTACATCACAATCATACAATACACATAACTCCAAATATCATTTCATAATTCACCTTAATATCAATTAAAGAATCCTACAACACATGTGTCTCATCGCTTTACTAAGCATTCTTTTGTCATCTCATTTTTAACACATACACTTCATCAATCGCAAGTCGTAATAATATAACTCACATCATGACCATACATCGTAACTTAACATTTTAGCATATTAGTACATTTATACATCTTCTCATAACAATCATATCATCATCAAGTCATATCAGAAAATACAGTCACTACTTCATTGCAGAAACCCCAAAGTCATTGAACATACCTACACCTCCTCATATACACAATCTCTTACTCACATACATGAAAATTTCTCAAAAGAGACCAAATCATCTCTTTAAATCAAGTATTGAATTAAAATCCCACAATTTGATCAATTACATATACACGTGGTTCTGAAATAGAATTTACCATGTTCATAAATGAGCTACCTCCCTCCCATATTCAATTTTCTCAAACATTTGCAAATACACCAAAAGATTTGTCCATTCTTTAAATAATAAATCATTTCACAAAGACATCAATGCACAAAGTTAAGAGGGAGTTTCTATAACACCCCGATCTTTAATTAAGTCCTAATTAAGAGAAATTAAGGGTAAAGGACCTTAGTTGGGACTTAATTGGATTTGAGTGGATAAGTTTCTCCTAACTTAAAGTATTATATGCTATGTGTTTTATGTGCCCAAGTATGTGATTTTATGATGTTTAAAAGTTAAAAGGGATATATGGATGTTAAGGTACGAGTCGGGACATTATAGAAGTGTTTTGGAGCTTTCTCACAGCCCAGTAATCGATTACCATCCCGTGGTAATCGATTACAGCTGTTTTCGCCATGTGTAATCGATTACCATGTGCGCAGAACGCGTTTTTCAACGTGTTTAAGTAACGTTCAGGCCCCATGGTGACTCCAGAGCATGTTTAACCTAGCCACCACGTGTATAAACCTTACTACCACTCTCATTCCATTAGAAAACCCTCTCTCTCTATCTTTGAGCCTCCATAGGTTTCTCTCTCAAAAATATACAAAGCCATAACCATTCCACACCAAGAAACACCCACCAATTCTCACCCGATCAAGAAACCGACCACATAATCTTGATCCTCACACCAAAATACACATAACCACCGATTTCTTTTCTTCATCAAGTGTCACCGTTGTCACCGGACCGTTCGTGGGTTTAGAGAGAGAATGAGTATTCATTGGAAATGTTGGGCTAGAGTGTTGTCATCAAGGTTTTGTTGTTGTCTGCTAAGAGGTAGGGGTTTAGGCATTTTGAATGTTGAATTTCGTGCATGATAATGATGTTTATGATGAAATTGATGTCTTTGTCGTTTTTCCCATTAGGGTTCATGAAAGGGGGTAAATTGTACCGATTGATATTGAAATTAAAAGTGTTTCCACCGATTAAAAAGTGTTTGAAATGTATTTTTATGATTTATTTTCGTATGGCTTTGATTTCTAACGATTGGAACGATTCTAGGTTATTATTTTGGCCATTGGCTATGAAAAATCGTATTTTGGAACTCTAGAATCGTGTTGTACGACGTTGTAATCGATTATCACGAGTTCGTAATCGATTACAGCAAGTGGATTTCCAATCGTCAGAAACGTGTGCTCACTATTAATCGATTACAGGGGTCCTGTAATCGATTACAGTAATCGATTACTATCCCGTGGTAATCGATTACAGCACTCCTGTTTGTGCGAAAATGAACGGTTTTGACCCTTTATGCACCCTAATGTGTTCTACGACTTGTATGAATGATATGTAGGAATATCCTATGGATTATATGTGATTATATATGCTGTTTGAAATGATTATATGATGTATATGATGAATGAGTACATGTTATATAAAGAGATTAATGTGCAAAGTGAAAAGAAAGTTAAAAACACACAGAGTAGCCTCTCCGTTCGTGATGAACGTTACAGGGGCTGGCAACCTCGGTTGTAACGACTCACTAGCAGAAGGTGAATTACCCCCTCTACCCAATAGTATAGGATGAGCTCATACCTAGGGTCGGCGATGCGGAGGTTACTGGAGGGTGGTCAGGCTAAAACAATGTAAATGATCCACGGGCACCAAAAGGGCGTGCTTTAATTAAAACGGATCCACAGGCATACTAAGTATGCTTAAAAGACTCAAGATAATCTAAGTAAAGAATATGAGATATACGTTACAGACAAGAATGCTATTTTATCTTATGTTTATTTATATGATAGTCAACACTTATCACACCACGTATTGATGACTGTTTATGTTCTGTATAACTGTTAATTTAAAAGGAACAAGACGCACATAGGTAGTCGTACCGGGATAAGGGCATTTTGGAACTTATAATTGAATTGAATTCATTCATGCTCACTTATTTATTAATTAAACCCGGGACGACTCCCCTACAGAGTTACTCTCAAGTACTCACCCCATGTTATTTCACCTGTTTTAGATGATGTGTATCATCAGGACGACGGCGCGAGTTTGGAACCCGAACAGTCATAGACTAGACCTCATTTATTGCTATTTTACCAGATTATGTTTATAGACCATGTCTTTGAGTTATTTCTTTCATGGATTATATGTTGTTGAGTTATGGTTATATTTCCATTTATTTTCCTAGGTTCGGACCTTTGTTAGCCGGCAAGTATTTATATTGATAGATTGTATTAGTGGAGTCTTGTGAGTCTCGTTTTTGGGCTAATGAGATTACACCTATTATTACCTTTGATTGATGTATGACCTGGGAGGTTTTGATTGATTAATTTATTATATTGAGGTATTATTCAAAATTATTATTTCTACGTCTATATGCGTTGTATTATTTCGCAAGGCCCTTATTTTATATTCCGCATACGATTTACGAAAATTTCTCCCATGTATTTTCCGCGTATATGTACTTTAAATATAAAAATATTTTTGATAACAGGAAGTAATCCTTATGAAATAGCCTAAAATGTCTTAAGCGTGAAGGGCTATCTAGTAGGGTGTTACAGTTTCAATGCCCCAAAATACGTTCTATCAAGGTATAACACATATAAATAAAAGGGGAAACTAATTTCGGAGTAAAATCACACAGCAAGAGAAAGGGCGCTCGAGCAGCCTGTGGGCGCTAGAGCGGCCTCCTCTAGAGTGCCTTGTCCCAATCTACTGGAGACAGGGCGCTATAGCGGCCCATGGGCGCTGGAGCGGCCCCTGGGCGCTGGAGCGGCCTCCCCTGGTGTGCCTTGCCCAGACTGCTGGAGACAGGGCGCTCGGGCCTCTTTAGAAGGCTAGAGCGCCCGTGTTCTGCTGCAGAGTGCAGATTCGCACTCCAACTCCATTTTCTCTTCTCCAACCTCAATCAACTCATCTTCAATCACTCAAATAACACCATACACAAACATATCCATGTCTTTCAACATCAGAAATTTATCACACAATCTTTATCATCAATGATTTCACACAATCACTCACATGCAAGCATTAAATCCAACATGCAAGCACTTAAATAAGCTTCAAACATGGTCATTCAGCCATGGATTCATGGCTCCCAAGCATGCACAAAATTTATACCCTATCTCAGCAATCTAAAGCAACCAAATCACCCATGCATGAAGAAAAAATAATAGATTAAGATGATAGGAATGGTAACTCACAAGATTGTCTTGAGAAAATGCAAGAAGAGGTGGTGGTGGCTTTTCTTGATCCTTCAAGGGGCTGGCCAAGAATGGGGGTTGAGGGGCTCCCAAGAGGTTTCTGAAGTGTGCTATCAGGGAAGAATGAGGGAGAAAATGAAATGTCTTGGTTGGGCACGGGTGGCCGAGAAGTTTAAAGGCCAAGGGTGGGTGTTGTTGTTTATTTTGTGTTGTTTGTGTTAAATGTGCCTAGGTAGTAAGTATGAGTATGTGTTTGAGTGTGATTGTGAGTAAGAAATTGCAATTAAAATTGTGGTGAGAGTTTAACAATTTTGGAAAGCTCAGGGTCCTTAAAAGTGGTTCCGGTTGTGTTTAGGATCAAGCTCAGGCTCTCTCTCAGGTTACTCATTTACTCACTAAACATCCAATATTTAAAATAAGAAATGACATATGATCGTTACGAAAATTTCCTTAATATTATGAGACTCTCAATAAGTCTAAAATAATTATCTCGCTACATTATTAATCTCACATTATTTATATATTTAAAAGAATTTTCCCAATAATCATGAAAATGTGAAATTTAATAATACACTACAAAAAAAATACGATTTTACGGCGGTTTAAAACATGGTTTTGCGGCGGTTTGCGACTGCCGCAAAACTGTTTTCCGGCGGTTTGCAAACCGTCGCTGATAGCTCCGTCCTTAAACCCTTTCGTGGCGGTTTCCATCACCCGCCGGAACAACCGCCGATAAACAATGGGTTAGCGGCAGTTAACACGACAGTTTGATTTTGCGGCGGTTATGACAAGTTTCGCGGCGATTTGTTTTTCAGGTGGTTTGATTTATTTTTCCGGCGGTTTTATTCAGCGGCGGGTACCTATGTTTTCCCGGCGGTTTTATTCAGCGGCGACAAACTATGTTTTCGGGCGGTTTGTTTTAGTTTTGGGCAGTCTTTTAGCGGCGATTTGCTAGGTTTCGCGGCGGTTACTGAGGGACATTCAAACTGGATTTAGCGGCAGAAAAAAAACTGCAGCTTTAAGTATTGTATTTAACTGCATTGATTTGTCACAAGAACATTTTTTTTACATTAACCTATTAAATGAAATTCTTAAAATTCCACAAATCAAATAGAGATATATTTAACAGTAATAGTATTGTATCACAATCTCAAACAAGTGTATCCAAAAGATCTAGTACACTATTTTAAAAATTGATCCACACGATAGAAAATCTAGTTACATCTCTCACGTTTAAATAAATATTAAAGTAGACAATTCAGTTTGCACTTTGATTAGATTGGCGTTGAGCATCATGACTAGCAGAAGAAGGTCTTGCTCCTAGAAATATTGGTCCACTCCCTTCATCTTGACCCTAGAAACAATTATAAATAAGTAACTATATTATTCACAAGGATTACCACATCTTTCAATTGAAAAATATAAAAATAGTCATATAGATAATTTTGTAATTTGAAATAGATTCCACTGTGTTGATCATAGCAGTCAACTCAGGTGGTAAATTGCCTCCATGTAATTGTAGAATATATTTTACAGCACTTTCAACAGCTAGCCTTTTCATTCTTTCTGCTTCCACAATTTCCTCTAGATTTTTTCTTTTGAGTCTCTCAGCTTCTAATTGAGATTTTACCTCGTTCATCTCAGATTGGATAACAGATGCATGTGAAGACCCACCAAATTGATGTGTTGTTTGGCCAAATAGTTGAGTAGGACATGGCCCAGAAGCAAGACCACGAACTCGGCCGGAGTGATCTTTCCCTAGTGCTTGAGAAAGCGAATCATTTTTTGAAATTTCCTTAGATGATTCATCTTGACTCTCAATGTTCATGATTTTTTCCTACATACATGAGATTTTAAGCATTATATATTCTTTTTATAAAATAAATCAAAAGATTCTAACATCATGGATATAATACTTACGCTAATAACTTGAGCATCATCATGGATATAAGAATCATCCTTCTTCTTATGCAACATAACCCACAACTCTCCTCTACTAATAGATCCACCACGCTTCCTTTCCTATATTGGCACAATCAGATAATGAATAAGAAAATAAGAATAAGTGGAAAAAGGACTAACTAAGTGTAAATTTTATCACCTCTTCATCTTTTCTCCTTGCTATGCTTTTGGAGCCACCTGTATGTGTGTATGATTGTTTCATCATATTTTCAGTATTTTTCAAACATATTTCCTATTATGTACTCATAAGAAACACAAAGTTTAGTGTAGTTAGAAATTATAATCTTACAACGAACATATATTATAAGAATTATATTTCGGGTATTATATTACCTGTGTTTTCTCGGATAAGCGATATTCAAGGAACAACCTCCAATGATTTTCATCTATTCCAGCGGGATGTCTTGCAATATTTTCTTCCAAACTTGAAGTGTGTATGTAGAAGTTATGAAACAGATCATGTCTCGCATCTTTCCATACCTTTCCAATACGTTTCATGATGTTGTCCTTTAAACGGTCATCCGTGATAAGAAAAAATTTCTATAACAAAAAATTATATATTAGTAATAAAGTCATAGCAGATTATGCAAAAACTAAAATTAATCATTGTCATACCTTTATAATTTTATCATAGACACTGTCTTTGTATGTTTTTGGAACCTTACGCCAAGAAGAATAACAAATAGGAAATTTAGAGAAATCAATTCCCAAAGTGCCTAAGAAGCCACCAAGAAGCCCTCCTGCATCACCGATAGCTTGTCCAAACTCATTCCACACAAAAGTACGATCTTTCTACCTTCTTCGAGAGTCCAAACATCTTGCACTTTTAGGTGCGCTTCTTTGGTTCGGAAATCATCATCTAACACAAGTTGTAACATTTAACTTCATTTTATAAAATAATATCATTAAACAAATGGTAACTATTAAAAAGAAAAAAAATATTCTTACCAATAACTTGAACGATCCAATAGTCCTTCTTACGACTTGTAGAACTTGTGTTCTCAGATTTAGAAAAAAGATTGTCAACATGTTCATCAAACGACTCAACATTTTCAGCCTCTAAGTCTAGTGACTGATTGGATGGAATGAGACCGGATCCACTAGGAGCTTGTGGCAATGAATGAGAATGAGATCCACCATGTATTGGTGGCAACGAATGAGAATGAGATCCACCATGAGTTGATGGCAATGAATGAGAATGAGATCCACTATGAGATGATGGCAATGATTGAGAATGAGATCCACCACAAGTTTGTGATACAAAACGAGCTCCTATACTACTCTTAGTTTGAGCATTCAATTGATGAACATTATCTTTAGAAACTGTTGGTAAGCAAGAATCTTGAGTTTGTGGGGTAGAACTATCACCAACTTTAAAGCGCCTAGCCCTAGGCATTTCTGCAACTCTGTAGAAAAAAACACAAGAATTTTCATCAAAGAGATATAAAAGAAAACAGATATAATTCTTGATGCAAAAATTATTTGGAATAATAGGGTTCATAAGTCGGGCTAATTTGAATGTAGAAACCTTATAAATGGTAAAATTAGTATTCTAGAAATAAAGATGTCAAAAAGCCAAAAAAAAAAAAGGAGGAATAAATATGAACATTAAAAGGGAAAAGAAAGTAAAAATCATTGAAAGCATTAAATATATCTTTATTTAATATATAACAAGCATTGAAAAACTTATTAGACAAAACTAGAAAAGAGGAAAAATCATTAAAAAAACTATAAATAACCATTAATATATACATAGCAAATAGATAAAAGAATTTATTAATAAACAAAGAAAAGCTAAAGCTAAAGCAAAGTTGCTAATTAAAAAATAATATCTTTATTTGTCAACAATTAAACAAACTCTTCATCTTCGTTATTGTCAACAACATTAGTTATAGGTTCCTCTTCTATATCATCATCTCTTGTTAGTCGCAAATCTTCATTGTTGTCTTGAAACCACCTATCCAAGTTTAATTGAGGAGAAGGAACAACATCGTAAATTGACATTTCTTCTATGTTTTCTCCCATGTAAAACAAGTCTCTTGGTTTTAGAGGAGTAGCAATACTCCATCCTTTGTCTATCTCATCATCCGCATAAAATACAAGTTGAGCCTCTGATGCCAATATAAATGGCTCATCACTTTCTCTATCACCAGCATACGTCAAACGATTGAAATTAACACAAATATTACCCAAATCATCTCTTTTTATTCCTCTATCAGTAGTGGTATCAACCCACAAACATTTGAACAATGTAACAGTGAATTGTCCACTACAGTTTAGTTCAATGATGTCCACCAATTTTTCATAATAAGCCACACCACCAATAGCAATCTAACATACCGAATACTCCACCATTCACATTGTAAGCATTAAATCTTTTCGCTTGATCAAGAGGCCCATGTGCAAGCCACCTTAACTCATTTGAATGTTGGACACCATCAATAGCAATCTAACATCGAGATTGAACAATATTAGTTTTAATAATAGTAAAACACTCTAAATATAAAGTATGACTAATACCAAAACTTCTACTCACAAGCTTTTGAAACCATCTAGGGAATTCCTTGTGTACAACTTTATCTATCTCAGGCTGAGAGCGTGTACGATTCCTTAACATTCTTTTTGTTATCGTCCTAAATCCCCTGTGTGTAAGAATAAATTTATGTAAAATATTAAGGATACTATTGATTGTAATGAGGTTTATGTAAGAATTTATCTCTTATCGAAGAAAAGGGTCTATTGCTTCACAGTTAATCAACACATGACGATGTGCTTGCAACTTCTCTATTGGTGTCAAGTTAAAATATGAGAACCCTCCTACAGCCTTCCCACTTTTGGGAACAAAGTATCCCTTTTATGACACTCAACATCATCAGGTTGATCATCAACACGCACTGGTCGATTGATCCTTGTCTCAGTGTTATCCAAATATCTTGAACAAAAGGTAAGAATCTCTTCAGCCAAGTAACCTTCAACAATAGAGCCTTCTGGTTGTGCCTTATTACGCACATAAGATTTTAAACGACCTAGGTACCTTCATAATCAAAAGTTCAAGGATTTAAGTAATGCATGTCACTTATTTAAAGTAAGATACCAAAACAATTTATTGGTTTTACCTTTGTATTGGATACATCCACCGATAATGAACTGGGCCACCAGCTTTTACTTCATCAACTAAATGAACAACTAAGTGGACCATGACTGTGAAAAATGAAGGTGGGAATAACATCTCTAGATGACAGAGAGTGTTAACAATTTGATCTTGGAGGGTCACAAGCTCTTCAGGATTCAACACTTTACTACATATTTGTCGAAAAAATGAACAAAGATTGACTAGAACCGCAGACACTACACCGGGCATTGCATTCCTCAAAGCAATAGGCAACAATTATTCCATTAGAATAGGACAGTCATGGCTTTTCAATCCAAACAACTTTCTCTGCTTCAAATCGACGCATCTTGAAATGTTACTTGAGTAACCATCCGGAACAACTAAATTCTTCAAGGTCTTCAAAAATATGTCCTTTTGGGCATTTGACATTCTAAAAATAGCAGCAGGATATTTCCCATTTTCATTTGCCCAAAGATCGCATCTTATGCCCATAGATTGTAAGTCTTTTCTTGCATTAAGATGGTCTTTTGTCTTTCCATTTTCATTAAGTATTGTGTAAATTACATTATCGCACACATTTTTCTCAATATGCATTACATCAAGATTGTGGCGCACTGCATTGAACTCCCAATATGGAAGTTCAAAGAATATACTCCTTTTTCTCCAATGTGATTGATCTTCATTTGAATTTTGCTGCCCACGTACTCTTTTCCCTCTAACCTCTGGCGTCCTACCAAACAAAACTTGAATATTCTCCACCTGTCTAAAAATATCTGAGCCGGATAACTTTTTTGGAGGGTTCCTTTTCTCAACCTTGCCATCAAATCGAACCCTATCTAATCTAAACTTGTGACCAATTCTTAGGAAAAGACGATGACCCATAAAACACCATTTTTTACTATATTGAAGCCGACATGGTTCAACATCAATGTTACATGTAGGACAAGCTAGGTTACCATATGTGTTCCATCCGGATAATGTTCACAATCCTGGAAAATCACTAATCGTCCACATTAATGCTGCTCGCAGTTTGAAAGTTTCATTTGATGAAACATCAAAAGTTTCAACTCCTTCCCACAAATGTTTTAACTCATCAACCAAAGGCCGTAGGTAAACATCTATGTCATTCCCGGGCATTTTCTTACCCGGAATTACAATTGTTAGTATCAAGGAAGTTTGTTTCATGCACATCCAAGGCGGGGTGTTGTAAGGAATAAGAACCACAGGCCAAATGCTATAACTAGTACTCATGTTTCCGAAAGGATTGAACCCGTCAGAGGCTAAGGCTAGGCAAACATTACGTGGATCTAAAGCAAATTTAGGAAAGTCAAGATCAAATTTTTTCCATGCATCTGCGTCTCTTGGATGTCTTAAGAAACCATCCTTATTACTCTCAGTAGCATGCCACCTCATATCAGCAGATGTCTTACTAGACATGAACAATCTTTGCAGCCGTGGAATTAGAGGAAAATAACGGAGAACCTTTGTCGATTGCATTTTTTTCTTTTTAACAACTTCAAGCTCATGCTCATTAGAAGAGTTTACTTTAGTCTTTTCCTTCCATCTGGATGTTCCGCAATGTTTACATTGATTCAAACTTTTATCTAATCCCCAATATAGCATGCAATCATTGGGGCAAGCATCTATTTTCTTATAATTCAAACCAAGCTTCCTTATAGTCTTTTTGGCCTCGTACAATGATTCGGGGATCATTGCATGCTCAAAGGCATCCTTCAAAAGATCTATTATCATCGACAAGGCTTTGTCACTCATTCCACAAAATGCACTTGATGTGATACAACTTCACCAAAAATGATAACTTCGAGTACTTTGAGCATCCTTCGTTTAATCCTTGTTCCCCATCTCTAAGAAGATCATAAAACTCTTTCGCTTGACTACTTGGACCATCATGTACATGTGGTACCCTTCTTTCATCCTCATTCGTTGGAACCCGCACTGTATCCTTCGTTTAATCCTTGTTCCCCATCTCTAAGAAGATCATAAAAATCTTTCGCTTGACTACTTGGACCATCATGTACATGTGGTACCCTTCTTTCATCCTCATTCGTTGGAACCCGCACTGTAGAATCTTCATTAGAATGTTGTTTGGAGAAGTTAAAGGCATCGTGAAGCATATCGCGCATTGGATCTTCACAACATTCAGCACCATGTGCTTCTTATCTACTACTAGAGGTCTGACCTACATCTCTCTCTCCATGTAATAACCAAACTTTATAACCTGGTGGAAATGGTCTTAACAACAAGTGATCGTACACCTCTTCTCTAGTTTGAAATTGCCTAAATGCACAACGAGAACAAGGACACTTTATCCTATTATCTGACGACGCATTAGCAAATGCAAAATCCAAAAATTTCAGAAGTTCATTCATATATTCAAGAGTATTCCTTGGCTTTGAAACCCAACTTTTATCCATATCTAAAAGAAACATAATAGTAAAAAAAATTAAGTTAAATAAGTGTGAGCTTTTACGGTTTGAGACAGGTGACAAGGAGAAATTTATAAACTTATCTTTTTTTAAATTTTAATATAAGGAAACTAAAATAAAAAAACACTTTTTTTGTTTTCAATTTATACTATTTTCTTTGCCCCTTCTTTTTCAGAATTCAATACCTAAAGTCTTGTTAAATTATATATATATATATATATATATATATATGAAAAAAAAATCTGTATACTTCTTATTGTTATTGTTATTACTGCTACATTCGATTCTTTTTCATTTATTTCATTTTCTGAAATTTTGATATGCGGAATTGGTTTAACCAAGAGTAAATATTAAGTTTCTTATGGGGACTAGATAAGCCCAAGGTAGAGAAGAAGAAAATGGAAGAAAAGGGGAACTACAAAGTTTTTATTTGAAATTGTTCTTATTATGCTAATCAATTATGTCATAATAAATTTGTACTTTGAGAACTTATTAAAATGAGATACGCCTAACTTAATTGTTTTCATGTGTAATTTTTCAGTTCTTATGATTGTTATAGATATTGCTGTGAATCTTGTGGATAAAAGTCATGTATTGTCAAGGTATATTTTACTTTACTTTGGAGTAATATTATTTTACTTATCATTTGAGGGGTGTGAAACACTCTGTTGACTTAAGAGCAAATAAGTCAAAATAGAAGGCATAATTTGATTAGTTTTGACAAAGTCAAATAAAATCATTAATTAAGTACTTATATATAACATTATTAATTCTATTCTATTCTATTCTAATTTGTAATCCAAGTTTAAGATAAGGAATGAGCTCTAAAATGGAGATTGAGAATGATCTATCCAAAACACTCACTTTATAAACTTATAACAAACCTAATAAATGATCTATCAATCAAATTCATTAGAATTTTCTTACCTAAAAATGAGTAGCAGCCAACAGAAGATGAAGATAAAATCCAAGTCCAAAATAGAGTTGCAGTTGTGCCACCCTAGAGATTGAAAACACGGTCAGAACCACCAGAGTTCCTCTTGAGATTGGGTGGATAGTTCACGATGGTTGCTGAAGAAGAGTTCAATGCTGATGATGAGAAGCAAACATGCACAAAATAAAAATGATGATTTTAGAGAATAATAGGTAGCACAAATGCCAAGTGAGACACACATATAGAGAGACATTGCGAGGAAATTCATGTGCATATGTTTGATAGTGTCCTAGTTCATTTCTAATAATGAGGTTAGGGATTAAACTCATAAAGAAATCTCAAAAAACAAAAATAATCAGAATTTATGTTAGCCAAAAAGTTCAGAGTGAAGGATTTTTCTTCCTGCCATGAAATATATAAATATATATATAACTTTTAACTAGCCTTAATTTTAGACTTTCAAGTTTCACTGTATATATACAAACTTAATATAAAGGAAAGATAGCAAAGAACATATCATCAATTAATGTTTTTGTTTTCCTTACTGTTATGTTTTCCTTGTAGTAACCTTTGATGCCTTCTTCCTTCCCTATAACTGTTACCGCCTTTAAATTATGTCCAAGTAAGCTCAAAGACAAACTTTATTGGTCATATTCTGATCACTCAACAAAGAGACACAATGCCTCTAAGATGGGAAATAAACATATCATCTATTCACCCAAAAAAGCATAAGATTATCATGCATAGAGATTAGGGAGAATAGTAAACAATGCATTTATTATGCAACATGCCAATATAAATCCTAAATAAAAGGTAAATCATCTATTGATCAATTTACCAATTTCCTTTGCACTAGCTACTGTTAAAATTGCAGGATTATGGTGTAAAAGGAGGGAAGCCACTCTCAAAACATGAGATATAATTATATGATATGTTAAAAAAAAGCATATATTGAATTTATTGGATAATGATGCTACTTAGACCATTAAGTTAGAATAGTAAACTTGTTTTCCTGTCAAATAGCAATGGACCAATTCAATTTGTTGTTGGTTTAATTCCACCAGCAAAAGATTCTTCTTCTCTTATATATATCACAATTTGATGTACAAATATTTCATTCTTTTCTACCTATTGACCAAAATAAGTTTTTCTTTGACTTTTTAAAGTTTATTATAATTTTAAAATCCCCAAAAGTTTGTGCAATTAAAAGACTTGTGCTTCAATGTTACTATACTTATTCCTTACCCAAGAGAGATCTAGTGTGCACCGTGTCTGATTCATTCTTACTCCATAATATTAATTTCTACCATTCAACATTGTTGTTACATTGAAAAAAAAAATATTACTAAACTGGCAGTTTGGCACTATCCGGTTCTGGTCCTAACTCTATTGAAACCCTTCCATGAGTGACATTCAATTAGTTACATTGAATCTTTGGAGATAAATTTTTTTTATGACTAGTTTAACTAAGAAGAATGAATTTTTTATGTATTCTACTTAACTTTGATTGGAAGATACTCAATCAAAGATGATGAGTGGGGTAGAGCAGCTTCAATTAGGCTCACATTCACACATACATATATTATATCACAAACATTTGATTCATCTATCTATATTCTTCAGGAGCAAGTCTGTTATGTTATGTATGTATAATGTGTGGTCCTTCAAAGGCGATTAAATTAAAGGCCTTGAATAAGACATCTCATTTTTATTTAATTTCAATGGTACAAGCTAAGATACTACAACATTCAGATGAAGAGAGAAAAAATTGTTAGCTCCAAGAACCCTTTACCTCATCATTGAAGGTTTTGAATGATAAAATTCTTAATTAAAATAAAAGTTTTAATTTGGTTGGACTAATGGTATGTTAAGTGTGTTCTAGGATCTAATTTATTTGACAAAATAAAAAGACACATCTTGACCACCATAGAGCATAGTTGGCGCAACATATAGCTTGGATTACAAGCAATTCTAATTTTTGAAGACCAAGTCAAAGCTTTTCTAATTAAGGAAAGTTTGGTTGGAAGACTCTAAGATTTCCTAAAAAGTTACTTACGGAAAATACATGAAATTAAATAGAGAATCTTCTATATCAAATATCTCTATTTAAATATTCATGCATACTATATATATATACATATATTTCGAAAATAATATATAAAATAGGGAAACAAAATCAAATATCTATTTTACACAACATTACTCAATAATTTAGAAATATATATATATATATATATATATATATGTGTGTGTGTGTGTGTGTGTGTGTGTGTGTGTGTGTGTGTGGGAAATCTAGAAAGATCTTGTATGAAGAATTAAATGCAAATTATTAAATAAAAATAATTATCTAGAACTTATTCTAGAATATATTTTGCATTTAAGTAACAGAATAATTTTACGGACACTTCAAAAAGATTCTGTGAGCCTCCTAAAGATTCAATTTGAATCTACAAGATTCCCTGAAGATTCCATGCGGGACCAGAAGATTCTGTTGAAGATTCTACACGAAGTTAGAAGACCTCAGAAGATTTTGTCAAGATTTCAAGTTTAGAAGATTCTATCAAGATCCCAAAGAATCTCAAGATTCCAGAAGAATCTCAAGCCTCAAGATTCAAGAATTTTCAAGATTCAAGAATCTACATTCAGAAGATTCTCTGGAAGACCATGTTTGGTGTTTTAGGATTTTCAAAAATGAGAAATTGTGAAATCCTAATTCGTACCAACATGGAGGCACACTTGTGGAGCAAGAAAAGCTAAAAACCCTAGCCTTTCTCACTCCCAAGTTGGCGCAACATAGCTTGCATTTTTGCAAGATTATGTGAAAATTTGATGAAGCAATCCACACCACAAGATCAAGGCACAAATTCAAATTCAAGTGCCAAGATGAAGTTTCTTCTTTTCTAATTCTTGGTTACAAAGTTTCCACATTTAAGATCAAATAATAACCTTTGGATTAAAGGGAATTATTTGAATCAATGGCCAAGATGAAACTTCCTCTTATTTGATTTTCTATTTTTGGAAGATCAAATTTCAAATCATATCAAACAATTCTCACCATTGGATCAAGAAATTTCAAATTCAAACCAAGGGTTGAGATCAAGCAACCATTTTCGAAATTTGTAGGGTATTTTCCCTATAAATACAAGACCTCAATGCCCAAGAATTCAAGAGACTACCCAAGCTTACAAGTGCCAAAACGATGTCGAATTGTGAATCCTTATTTTCTCTTCATCTTCAACTTCTAAACCTCAAGTTCTTATTTTATTTGGGAAAAGGTTGTAATTCTTAAAAGAGTGAGCTTTTGTTGTTTATCCTAGCTTTGCTAGTTTTTCTTTGAGAGAAAAATCCATGAAGGTTCCAACTTAGTTGCATCTAAGTTCTTGATTGGTAAAAACCACATCTTTTATACAAAGTCCTTATTTTTGTAAGGCAAGAAGTCCTTAGAGGGTCTAAGGCAAGGGTAGAAAGTCCTTCGGTGTTGAAGGCAAGGATTGAAGTCCTTTGGAGTTGTCAAAGGCAGTTAGTCACCTAGTGTGGTGCAAGTGAAGTCCTTTGTGGTTTTCAAAGGCAGTGAGTCACCTTGGTGAAGGTGCAGGTAGAAGTCCTTTGTGGTGTAGCAGAGGCAAGAAAGTCCACCTAGTTGTGGTGGTGATAGTGAACTCTCAGCTGTATCCTAGGGACTGGAGTAGGCACGTTTCCGAACCAGTATAAAATTTCTGTGTGTGCTCTCTCTATTCTCTTTCTCTTTATTTAATTGTTTTTACAATTTATCATTGCATACACACATACATATTATTTGCGAAATCATCATCATCAGTTGTCTAAGTGTTGAAGGTTAAAGTTTTAACATTTATCATTTAGAAGAGCTTGAAAGTAAATATATTTTCAAGATCTAAAATAGCCTTGTCTTTAGGCTAAGTTTCTGTTTATTTACTGATAATTGTTTCCGCTGTGCAAGACAAGTCCAAGACTTGATCTTTATTTTTAGTAATTTTCAGAAACAAGATTTATTGGTGTAACGTGATTCAACCCCCCTTCTCACGTTTCACTACCTTCAATTGACATCAGAGCTCGGCCTTGGGGTTGAGCACTTAGCAGTGTCAAGGAAAGATTCAAAGGACCATGGCAGCAAATAACAACGCATATATTGCTGATGGAGCCTCCACAAATAGACCACCTATGTTCAACGGTGATGACTACGCATATTGGAGAGATCGAATGACATTGTTCATTCAATTCACAAGTCTCGATCTTTGGGACATCGTTGAAGTCGGTGATCATCCTACATCCTTCGGCCCAAAGAAACTATGGACTGAAGAACAGAAGATCCAAGTGCAACAAAACAAGAAGGCAAAGTACATACTTTTATGTGCTTTACCTAAAGCCGAATATGACAAGATTGTGTCATGTGAAACGACAAAACAAATATGGGATCGTTTAGCGACCCTACATGAAGGCACGGATCAAGTTAAAGAAACAAAGACCTCTATGCTTGTACGTAAGTATGAGTCATTCAAGATGAATCAAGACGAAGACATTGATACTCTTGCTACAATATTCTTACATATTGTTAATCAATTAAAAGTTCTTGGCAAGACGTATTCAAACGCTGAAATGGTTAGAAAGATTCTTCGGACCAAGTGGAGACCTAAGGTCACCGCTATTCAAGAAGCCAAGGACCTAACTAAGTTAGGCTTGGATGAATTGATTGGGTCTCTAAAGACTCATGAAATCGAGCTTGAAGCTCAAGAAGAAACAACAATATCAAGATCAAGACCTTTAGTGCCCAAGACATCTACAACTAAGAAGACTTTGAAGACTAAGAAGAAAGCGCTAAAAGTTGAAGAAGATGAAGACGAAGAAACAGATGAAGAATCTGAAGACGAAGACCTTGACGAAGAAAACATGAGCATGCTCGTGCGTAAAATGTCAAGGGCTTGGAAGAACAGATCTAAGAAGAATAAAGAAGCCTTCTTCAAGAAGGATAAGAAGAACAAGACGAAGACCGATAACACAACGTGTTTCGGATGTGGCGAAAAAGGCCATTTCAAGACCGACTGTCCTAAAAACAGGCAGTCGAAGAAGAAGTTCTTCAGGAAGAAAAAGACTCTTGCAGCCACATGGAGTGACAACTCCGATTCTGATGAATCCGAAAACGAAGAAATAGAAGAAGAAGCAAACCTCTGCTTCATGGCAGATGCTTCATATGATACAGACTCAGAAACTGATAAAGATGAATCTGAGGTATGTATTGAAAACTCGGCACCATCGTATGAGGAACTCTCGGACCTTTATGATGAACTGTTGGAGGATTCAAAGAATCTGACAACTCATTTTCTGATGAATAAAAAATCTTTGAAAAACCTTGAATCAGAAAATAAGTCATTAAGATAACAAAAGGAGGAACTAGAGAGAGAATGTCAAGAACTCAAGGACAGTAAAGATAAACTGTATGAGGGCTGGCACTCTCTAGAGACAGAAGCTTCTGTGCTTGTGGAGAAGGCTGAGGAAGCCATGTACCATGCACAGAAGACTAATGCGCTTCTCCTAAAAGATCTTGAAAGAATGGTCAACGGATCTAAGATGCTCGATCTATTGTTAGGAGGTCAAAAACCTTACAAAGATCATACAGGTCTTGGATATGTTCCAGTCTTTCATGAGGATACTTTGATACCCCCAACAGACAGAGAGTCAATTCCTACTTGTCTTTTCTGTTTTAAACATGGACACGGCAAAGAGAAATGTCCACTTCTTAAAAAGGGAACTACCTCCAAAGCCAAGGGTGGCACGTGGAAGGGAAAACCTAAAAAGACGTGGAAGTCTCAAAAGCCGAAACCAGATGTTGGGAAGGCTAACAAGAAAGGACCCAAGAAGGTATGGGGACCTAAAAATCCTTCATCTATGAATGCAGGAACTTCAAGCACAGATCAACCATCAAGAGCCACAACACTAGTGGCTGGATGAAAAGTGGTACCTGGATAGCGGGTGCTCAAGGCACATGACCGGAAGCAAGCACTAGTTCAAGGATGTTAAACCAAAGAAGAAAGGAACAGTGCGTTTCGATGATGGAGCTAAGGGCAAGATCGTCGGCAAGGGAAATGTTGGTAAGTCTGATGATCATCAAATATCTGAGGTATTGCTTGTTGATGGTTTGACTTACAATCTTTTAAGCATTAGTCAGTTTTGTGACAAAGGCTTAAAGGTTGAGTTTCTAGCCAAATATTGTAGCGTCATCGATCTAAAGACAGGTAAAGTTGTTCTCGAGGGAAGAAGACTAGGCAACACCTATGTCATCTATCTTAAGGACCTTTTGGATCAAGATGTGAAATGCTTAGCGTCCTTTGAGGATGATAAGTGGCTTTGGAACAAGAAGTTGGGTCATGCCCACATGAAGTTACTTTCCGAGTTATCTGAGAAAGGTTTGGTCAAGGGGCTTCCCAAGATCCGCTATGACAGGGATACAACCTGTGATTTCTGTGAGAAGGGAAAGCAGACCAAAGCTTCTTTCCAAAGTAAGAAAGTAGTCTCTACTACTAGACCACTTGAGCTAATTCACATGGATCTCTTTGGTCCTACAAGACAGGCTTCTCTTGCGGGCAAATATTATTGCCTTGTCATAGTTGACGACTACAGTAGATATACATGGGTAATTTTCTTAGCTTCTAAGGATGAGACGTTTTAAAAGTTTAAAACATTTGCGAAATGGTTTCTAACGAAAAAGGTTCTCGCATCACCACCATTCGTTCTGATCATGGAGGTGAGTTTGAAAATCATGCTTTTGAAAATCTTTGTGACGATCTTGGTATTGTTCACGAATTTTCCTCTCCTAGAACTCCACAGTAAAATGGAGTGGTTGAGAGAAAGAATCGAAGCCTCATTGAGATGGCAAGAACAATGCTTTTGGAAAGCGGTTTATCAAAAGGTTTTTTGGGCAGAAGCTGTCAATACAGCGTGCTATATTCAAAATCGTGTTTTCATAAGGCAAAGTCTCAACAAAACTCCATATGAGGTTTGGAAAGGAAGAATACCCAATATATCTTATTTTCATATCTTTGGTTCATCTTGCTTTATCCTGAACACAAGGGACAAGCTTTCAAAGTTCGATTCCAAATCCGATGACGGAGTGTTTCTAGAATATTCTGCTGTTTCTAAAGCTTACAGGGTTTACAACAAACAAAGGAAGACCGTTGAAGAAACCATCCATATCAAGTTCAAGGAACTAAAGCAAGACATCCAACATAGTCTAGATGACATAGAAGAAAGAAGAAACCATCTTGCTTTGTAGATGACATATTACTATCATTATCATATTATTATTATTATTTCTACCTGTTATCTACCTATTATTAACTAATATACATGCTAATAGGTATAAGTTTATGTAATAATAATATGTAATAGTAATATACATATACAAATAAACTGTCTTTTTATTTATTTATTTATATATATATATATATATATATATATATATAGAAAACAAGAACCAAGCGTTGCGCAACCATACGCACATATATATATATATATATATATATAGAAATCAAAAATCAAGGGCTGCTCGCAGCCATACGCATATATATATATATATATATATATATATATATATAAAACCACGTAATAGTAATAATAATAATAATAATAATAATAATAATAATAATAATAATAATAATAATAATAATAATAATAATAATAATAATAATAATAATAATAATAATAATAATAATAATAATAATAATAATAATAATAATAATAATAATAAGGCACAAAAATTTCTAATGGGAAAAACGACCATCATATTAATCTCATAAAATCATCATCAATATGCATGAAAATAGAATGCCTAACCCCTACCTCTTGAAGACAAAATGCTAGAATGCAAAGAGAAACCCTTTTTTTTCTCGATGTTGCTCTCGTTGGAAACCTCTCTCTCTAGCCCCACGAACGGTCCGGTGACGCCGAAGACTCTTAACGGAGAAACAGAATCGGTAGAAAGCTCCGGCTTGATGAGAGGATTAAGAATGTGAATTTATTTTCTGGATTGGGTGAGGTTTGATGGGTGTTTCGTGGTTTGGAATATCAATGGCTTAGGGAGCTCTTGAGAGAAAGATGGCTATGGCGGCTCAGAAGAAGGAGAAGAGTGTTTTTCTCAATTGGAGAGGGTTATTAGTGTTTATATAGGGAGTGGCTAGGTCAAGAGTCATTGTGGGGCCCACCGTCACTTAAATTACTAAAACACTCCAAATCCTCCCAAATAATACTATAATGCTCATATAGTTTTTCTAATATTTAAATATAAATTAAAATACACACATAGGCACATAAAATAAAATAAATAATAATATATAACACTAATATTATCTAATAATATCATGTAACTCATAAATATTTTATATCATCATTCCTAACCTCATGCATCATCTAAATACCAATTAAAACTCATATATGCATCCAACATACTCTTCCACACACAATAAACACTCACATAAATACACATAATTATCATGACATATAATTTACACACGTAATTCACATAGCATAGAATGAACACATATATACACACTTAAATCACGTCACACATAAGGGTTTGACTAGAAGAAACTTATCCACCCAAACCGAATTAAATCCTAACCAAGGTCAATTACCCTTAATCTCACTTAATTACGACTTAATAAAAGTCGGGGTGTTACACATTTAGTTTTGTTCAAATATTGATCACAAAACATTTCATATTCTTTCTCCTTTCCTAGCAAATGAGGGAAATAATGATAGTGTGTTTTTAAATATTGGACAGATATAGATTCATATTTTAGTGGACTAAATTGTCCAGCGTGGTAAAAATGTTAGGGATCATTTAGAGTTATTTATTGATTGTCAGGGACCATTTTGGGCTAATTATTGTCACGTCTGACGGAATCCGTTTAGGGACGAACAAATGTCCGAAAAATGACATCGTTAGGGACTCAGTTGTCACTTTCTCAATGTCAAGGACTACCTTGTCCATCCTTCAAATTGTCAAGGACCGATTTGGGAGTTTACCCTTAATTAATAATATTTTCCATACTCATGGAGAGCTATATGGCCACAGCTAAATTACTCACTCTAATAGGCTGTAGTGGCTTTATTGTGTGACTACTCACTACTGCCCACAAATTAAGAAGAGAAGTACAATATGCCAAAATTGCCGCATATGTCGCAGGATAGTGTACAACCCAGCTGTCACCAATCAGTCTCACTTCACAGACCTACACATCTCCCTATGCCCATCTACTGCCCTATGTCAATCACATCATATTCTCACTGCACAAGTGAAGGATGCACGACACCCGACAACATATCTTTTGATGCAGGGAAAATTTTTAATGCCAAATTAATTTTGGAAAAATGATATGTTGAATATGCAAATGAGTGTCTAATGTCGACATCCTTATTTTAATGCCAAATAATGATATCGTGATGCCACAATAATGATCATTGCTGGCAAATTTTTTATTGCCCACTTGAGACACTCATTTGGAGAGTACATATAACATTACCTGTATTTAAATATTATATTTCCACACGCATCAACAACGGCGCATTGCATAATATTTATACTTTTACATACGAATTTGATAGTTCTACACACAACAATATTTTCCCAACCTCTATTCACCGATTATAAAAGTTGGCATATGTAATCGAAATGTTGGCAACTTGCAACAATGTTACCATGATTTTGTAAATTTTAAATGAGTGAAAAGTGGGTGGATGACACAGTTGTGTGTTAAAATATAATTATTCTTATACATAATAGACCACACGCATGACATATGCAAAAATAAATATTCATACTGAAGTAGTTAAACCACATTAACCTTGATAAATACAAGTCTTTAGCAGTCGGATACCATGGTTGCGTAACCAAAATTTTTTACAGCTTCAAAAGATATATTGTCGTCGGTGGATCATTACAGGCATAAGCATTACAGAAAAACTAAAACAAGGTTTAATTGAAATTATATGTTCTTCATAATTAGTCACTTGGGTCCATTTTTCCTTTCAACGTCGGTTCCAAGGGTCCTGAAAAAAAGGGACAAAATATCAACATTATATTTAACAAATTTAAAAATCAACAGGAATATTTTTAGACTTCAATAACAAAAATGAATATGCGTTAAATCAAATAATACTAACATCAATTACCTAGTACTTGGCCCAGTGATTGTGCTGTGTGTGTTACTTGTAGAATGAATCATAAGTAGCATGTGTCGAGGGAGTATTCTCGCCATATTGATGTTTGAATCTCTCCTAAAGTCTAGATCAAACCCGGCCATATCATTAAGCTCTAGGTAGAAAATTCCACTTAAGGTATAGTGCAAAACAATCCTCGTACTGTCATAAACTTTGTAGAAATCTCTGAGTTTATCAATACCCTATAAATGATACATCCCTGACGGAGTAACTTGCACCTCAAATTTGAAACAATTTTCCTTTCGATCGATTGTGTATATCACATTGTTGTCAAATTCATGGGAAATTGTTGGATAACAGGGGATGACAACAATAGATTCCCCTATATGGCAGAGCATACATAAAAGTATTATTTTTCCATTTCAACTAATGTTATATGGAATCTCCATATGAGTTGCTAATGTGGTAAAATCTCCTTCATAAATATATTGTGTTCATACCTGATTTGGCTCACAAAGAGTTTCAAAAATCCTAAATCCATCTTTTGGCCACGACTTATTTCCCATATAGAAAGTCCAAATGTCTATTTGAAAGAGATGAGGATTATTATCTAGCACACAACTAACAACATAATATAACATTTAAACCCTACGATAAACATGTATCAATAAAAGATTTTGGTTCAAGTTTCTTATGACCACACTGTAACATAAAAAAAGTCGGGATTTTTCCACATAACATATACAAAAATGACATAACTACAGTTTGAAAACATCAAAGCCAACTTACAACTTTAAAAAGAAAACAAATAAATTTAATTGTCACGTACCATTTTCGGAGGATCGTCTCCTCATTGGGCCATTCGGATTCATGCCTTGGGAACCAGGTGAGACCTGCTTCGAGTGGGTTCTCAGCCACAAATCAAGATCTTGCAACTACAATTCCAGGGGAAGGGATAATCGAGTTTTGTAGAGTGGGTTATGGGATGGAACAAGTCTTCATAGATGATAAGTGGTGGTATGTGTGGATAACCATTGCACACGTGGAAGATGTAGACGAATATTAGATGACCACATGTCATTGTAAAAGGTGTTGCTATGCGACGAAACATATATTTTTTTGGAAAATGATATAATGACTCACCAAATGCGTGTCCAATGTGGACATCTATATTTTTATGCCAAAGAATGATATCGTGATGTCAAAATATTGAAATTTTATGCAAAATTTTACTTTAAATTGTCCACATGGGACACTCATTTGGAGAGTACATATAGCATTACCAAATTATAATCTGTATTTACTAAAATAATATTACTTATTTAATATTTGATAATTTAGATTTTTAAAAAGCATTAAATATTATATAAGATATACCATATTTCATTTAACATAGAAAAATTTATAATTAAATTAAGTAATAGTGAATTAACTAACTACTAATATTATAATCTAAGTTCATGTATTACTAAAATTACAATGCTTATAAATAGTAAAATATTAATTGATTCTATTTGACTGCGATTTTATTACTAATATTTATTTGCAGATTTTTAGTTTATATATAAATCTAGTGAGATGTAATTGAACTTTTTAAAAATTGTATAAAAATATATTGTTACATATATATACAAAAATCAAAATATATTCTCATTTATATATTCTTATCATATATTTATCAACCAAATAATTTTTAATCAAATAAATTTACAAAATCATCATACAATTTTGAGATGAATTTAAGTTATCTAAAATATTAATGAATTTCTTTTAGATAAATTATATAAGTCTGGTAACTACTACTTTATTATATAGAATTTCTTTTAATTCAAATGTTAGTTTTTCAGTTAGGTATCAATTCGTATATGAAATGAAACTTTATATTTTAATATATAAATTGATTTGAATAACATTTATATGAATTTATATTTACTTCTTATATATGTATTTCTTTAAATTGTATAAAATCATTACTTATATAAATATATGATTTATATGTTAATATTTACAATCACTTTCTTTTACTAACCTTATTATATTTTAACTCAAGATCAAATTTTAACTTATGCTGTGTAATCAATAGTTACTAATATAGAATAGTTTCTTTCACGATTATAAAGACTATAAGAAGAAAAATATTTCATATTTGATGATAAAGCACGCAACCTAAATCAATAGTTAGTATTTTTCTATTCCGGATATGTGTTGAGTATTTAGTATGCTGATGTTGTATTATTCATAATACAATGATTCAAGTAATTGTGTATAATCCTCCATCTTTGTTGATTAATCATGCAACATCAGATAATATATGTATTAATCCACATATTTAAAATTTAGTAATCAAATTTGTACAAATTTTGACTAATGTATAATACTAAAAGTTTAATTAATAATTTTAAAAATTTAATTATTATATAAAAGTTTCATTCTTCCTGGAAACAAATCCATACTATACTATTCGAAATCCTATATCTTCTAAGTACTACGCTTATATTGCCTTCACAACATAATTCCATATTGATTTCTATAAGACATATTACCCAGTAGTACACAATATTAATTTAATTTCTGTAAGTCCAAAAACACCATCTTAAATTTATATTGCATTAATTTACATAGGTTCTGGTCAATATATACGTTTTTTTTAGTGAAATGTGGTATGGTTTCGTGAAAATGACCCCACAATAAATTTTAGAAAACATCATATATTTTTATTTGCATATGGTTTAATGACTAAGTTTTGTATGTTTATAGTTAATCACGGATCTATTTTAGTTCTTAGTCTCGATGTAACTATAAAAATATTTATATGTTTATAGTTAGGGTACATATTTAAATACAGTTCATATAGTTGCTAATATTGAAGTAAAATTTAAATTTTTTTTTATTAACAAACTTTTTATTGTATTGGTCATCAACAGAATGTTTATACAATATATGTGCATCATTTCTATTTTTTTATTTATCTCTCAATTGTCGTTACATAGGTGTGCGTTCAATTTTGCTATTTTATAAATGACGTTGATTTTTTGCTTGATATAAAAAATATATTCAGTTTTGTCACAATTGTCATTTATATCAAATTATATATGTACTAATATCTATGAAACTTAAGTATGAATTTTTCACTTCAAAAAAAGATAACAAATCTAAAATATAATTAAATATAGATATTAATTGCTGTCACGACCCAACTCGGATCCATGATTGGCACATAGGACATCGAGTCCTATGTCAGCCTTAACCTGTTTCCCATGCAACAACTAAACAACGATAACCACAACTACTTTAACAATGCACATCACATAAAATCCATACATATAATAGGGTTCTTAAAGTATCATCCCTATATTCATACATATATAATCCTATTTGTCTCGAAATCATAAGAACAGAGGTTCAACAAGTCTTAACTAGACAACACCAATACACATAACTTAAACACTCATGTTTGTAACCTTATGGAGCACACTTCGGAAACAACAAACTATTACATAACGCCTCTATACGGTGAGGCTCACCAAAGCTAAGAGCTTGGAGGAACGGAAGGACTCGCCCCCTGATCTGCACCTAAATCTGAAAATGGTTTGTATGAATGGGTGAGTCATACGCTCAGTGTATAACAGATTAAAAACAGTTTATAACTCAACACCATAATCATGTATACAGACATATTAACTCATCACACCATCACCATACAACACATACCACAATTCGTCTTATTCAATATTAGTACGTGTGTATATTATGTTATAGATCCCGGGAGCCCAGCCCCTCTTCATATCTTTAGTCCCGGGAGCCCAGCCCCTCCTCGGACTTCACTAAGCCTCGACCCTGGGAGCCTCGCCCCTCCTCAGGCCTAATCAACAACCATTATTCGTATTTTAATTCTTATCACTTCATAACCACATTTCGACATACATTCAGGATAAATCATCATAAGCATCCAAATATCAGTTTCGGATAGTGGTGAACGAATGAATTTGAATGTATAACTTAAGAACATGAAGATTTTAGTTAGAATCATAAAAATAGAGTTTTAGTACTTTTGTAATCGATTACAGACTCCTGTAATCGATTACCAGTTTCAAATTTCATTATGGAAGAAAATTTTTGCAAATTTTTCCAGCCTGTAATCGATTACCAATTCGTAGTAATCGATTACAGTAATCGATTACACATCCTTGGTAATCGATTACAGTAATGGATTACCAATTCGTGTAATCGATTACAGCCTCTGAAAATGTGATTTTTCAATGAAAACGACTCATTGTAATCGATTACCATTCGTTGTAATCGATTACAATCAGTACCAGTAGCGAAATTCTGCAGAAATTAGATCGAAAATCTTCTCCAAATCCACATTTTCACCACATTAACTATCATATATCAACCAATCTCAGTCCCTATTACCAATCATATATCAACCAATCTCAGTCCCTATTAACTATCATAGAAAGAAATTCACAATAACAATCAAAATCAATCATAAACCATAAATAACCCATTACTCACAAATTACTCCAATGAACACCAAGACACCACCCGAAGCCGGGATGAGTTACTCGGAGCTTCCCTAGTTGGTTGAGACCCTAGAGAACACATCACAAACCTCAGATTTCCCCAAATATGAAAATCCCAATATTAAACCCTAAACCCCCAATTTTGAAAATAGAGAGAAATAGACACCAAGAGAGAAAAAGAAATACACTACACTTACCCACAATATACTAGATGAGAAATGATAAATTGATGTTGAAGATTGGTGTAGTTTTGATGAAAGATTAGAGAGGGAGAGATGAGATGAGGAAGAAGAAGAAGAAAGGGATTGAGAGGGTGATAGAGTTACGGGAAGTGAGGGAAGAAAGAAAGAAAGAGAAAGGAAAAAGAAGAAAAGGGGTGGGGAGGTGGGGCCCACTTGGCTCTATCTCCCCGGTTGCACCGTGATCTCTTACTCATACTAACTCGGACAATCCAAGGTATTACAATCTTCCCCCCTTAAAGAATTCGGACCCCGAATTCAAACACACAAGGGAAAAGAGATTATCTGAAACATGAAAGAGGTGCAGATACCTATTCCACATGGCTTCTTCGGGCTCCCACGTAGCCTCTTGACCAGAATGGTTCCGCCAAACCACCTTCACTGTAGCAACTTCCTTAGAACGAAGTTTCCTCACCTGCCAATCAACAATAGCCACTAGTTCTTCCTCGTATGCCAAATTCTCATCCAAGGGTAATACTTGATGCTCGATCACATGAGATGGATCGGATATGTACTTCCTCAACATAGACACATGAAAGACGGGATGGATTGAGGACATATCGGGTGGAAGTGCCAAATGATAGACCACTACTCCAATCCGATCAAAGATCTCAAAAGGCCCAACATATCGCGGACTCAACTTTCCTTTCTTTCTGAATCTCATGACTCCCTTCATCGGAGATATATGGAGAAACACATGATCTCCGACCGAAAACTCCAAATCTCGCCTTCGGTTGTTAGTATAGGCCTTCTGCCTACTCTGAGCCGGCTTGAAGCCTCTCCCTGATCAACTTCACCTTGTCTAGGGCGTCTGATAGGATGCGAAATTCTGTGCATTCTTTACCTTTATATGTGCATCTTGCATCATTCATTGCTTTAATAATGGTTCTTTTCACTGTTTGTGCGTATTTTCACTTTCTTGGTTGGTGTGGCAATTTTACATCTTTTTGAGGCTTGTTAGTGGCACCTTGGTCTTGTTATCTTTTGATGCACTCTTGGGTAGTGCTTTGTGATTTCAGGAGTCTAGGCCGGAGCTACTTCGAGTCTTGGGAGCATTGGGAGCGTTGGAGCAAAGGAGCGGACGCATCGGCAAGACGGAGAAAGCAACTTAATATTGAAAATGCTGTGTTGGTCGCTAGCCACCAAGTTTTGACAGCATCAGCAAATTTTGCATAATTTTGCAAATTGGTCCCTCTAGCTTTGTATTAATGAAACTTTTGTAATTTTGCTGAAACACTTTTTACACCTATCTTTATTTTTAGTTTAGATTATTTTATTTTAGAGAGAGAAGCTCTCCCTTCTCTCTAGAATTTCCATTTTCTCTATACTTTACTTTTCCATTTTTGTTCTTTGCACTTTGTTATTACATCACTCTACATTTCTCCAAGTTTAAATATATTTCCATTTTCATTTCCAACATTGTGATTGTTCTTACTTCTTCATTTCATTTCTTCTTTTTAATAATGCTTGAGTAGTTCTCTCATTCTTGGTGTTGGGGAATGTCAAAACCCCATTTTCTCTTGAAACCCACTACTTGAATGTGTTCTTGCTTCTCACTCTCTTGGGTTTTTAAATGCTATTAAAGTTTGCTTGTGTGGGTTCATACTTGCTTATTTTGATTATGCCTTGAATGCATTTTGGTTTCTTGATTAAGGGATTAAATTGTGTTTAGGGGCTTTTTGGGTTTATGTGTTGATTAATGCATTGGCTCATTAGTTGAGAGAGTGTGAATAATTCTTGATTAAGAATTGGGGTTTCATGTGCTCAGAATAATTTTACTATTTTGGTTTTGATCAAAGTCAATTTGGTTTAATGATTCTTGAGCATGTGCACATTGCATTCTAAGTGTTTGATAAAATGCCTAAGTGGGTTTAGGATAGGGAAAATGTGGTTTTGTGCATAACTCAATACCAAGACACTTTTTGCATTGTTAATACCTCTTCCTTTCATTGCTTGCATTACTTCTTACACAATACCAACACTACATATACTATACATACTAGATCAATGATATAAGCCTCCTTGAGAGACGACTTGGGTTGACTAGCTATACTACTATAGTTAATCAATTCAATCCCTTTTTCTTGGAAAAACTCTTTTTGTTCTTTAAATTTTAAATTGATTGTTGGTTGAGAGAATTAACGATGGTCTTAATCGAACCATCAGCGTCTTGGACCAAATCGGGTCCCAACAGTGTAGCTTCACCACCCTCAAACCAACCTATGGGAGATCGACACCTCCGACCGTACAGAGCCTCAAACGGTGCCATACCAATACTGGCATGATAACTATTATTATAAGAAAACTCAACTAACAGAAGGTATGGCTCCCAACTATCTCCAAAATCCATCACGCAAGCTCGAAACATGTCCTCCAGAATCTGAATGGTCCTCTCCGGTTGTCCATCTGTCTGAGGGTGGAAGGTTGTGCTGAAGTTAAGACGAGTCCCCAAAGCTTCTTGAAAGGATCGCCAAAATCGGGAGGTAAACTGAGTTCCTCGGTCAGAGATAATGGAGGCTGGAACACCATGAAGTCGTACAATGACTTCAATGAACAACTGGGCATAATGGGGCGCTCCGTATGATGTCTTAACTGGAATGAAGTGGGCCGACATGGTCAGTCGATCCACAATTACCCTAATGGAGTCAAAGCCTCGAAAACTACGGGGTAGCCCTGTCACGAAGTCCATGGTGATCATCTCCCACTTCCACGTAGGTATCTCTATCGGTTGCAACAACCACGCAGGTCTCTGATGTTCCGCCTTCACTTGCTGACACACCAGACATCGAGAAACAAAGTCCGCCACATCCCGCTTCATACCTTCCCACCAAAACAACTGCCTTAGATCTTGGTACATCTTGGTGCAACCTGGATGAATGGAATACTTGGAGTTATGAGCTTCCTCTAGAATAAGCCTCCTCAGATTTACCCACATCGGGTACGCACAATCACTGCCCACAACGCAACACTCCCTCCGAGTCCAAAGAGAGCGTCGAATTCTTCCCTTCACCAACCTCCGTCACCAGCTCCACAAGTCTCGGATCTTCCCGCTGCACAGACTTGACCTAATCCACTAATGTGGACTGAGTCCGCACATGAGCTAAAAGCACACTCGATCTTCCCAGCTCAAAATGCATACCCTCAGCTTCCAAATGGTGAATCTCTTCCACCAACGGCCTCTTTATGGGAGCAATATGGGCTAAACTACCCATAGACTTTCTACTCAGCGCATCAGCAACCACATTCGCCTTCCCTGGGTGATACAAAATAGTGCAATCATAATCCTTGAGCAACTCCATCCACCTTCTCTACCTCAGATTAAGGTCTCTCTACTGAAAGATATACTTCAAGCTCTTGTGGTCGGTGTAGATCTCACACGTCTCCCCGTAGAGATAGTTGAAGGTAGTGAAACGTGAGAAGGGGGTTGAATCATTTTACACCAACAAATCCTGTTTCTGAAAATTACTTAAAAAAATAAAGATAAAGTATAAACTTGTCTTGCACAGCGGAAACAATTGTCAGTAAATAAATAGAAACTTAGCCTATAGACAAGGCTATTGTAGATCTTGAAAATATATTTACTTTCAATGTCTTCTAAATGATAAAGGTTAAAACTTTAACCTTCAACACTTAGGCAAGTGATGATAATGATTTTGCAATATGCTATGTGTGTGTGTATGCAATGATAAATTGTAAAAACAATTAAATAGAGAGATAGGAAAGAGATAAAGCACACACAAACTTTTTATACTGGTTCGGCAACGTGCCTACTCCAGTCCCCAGGATTCACCTGAGATTTCACTATCACCACCAACAACTAGGTGGAATTTCTTGCCTCTGCTACACCACAAAGGACTTCAACCCGCACCTTCACCAAGGTGACTAACTGCCTTTGAATCCACAAAGTGTAAGACCCCGAGAACTTGATCATACCTTAATTAAAGGGATTTGAGAAATAATCGCATTGCTTAAGGTATAATTAGGATGTATGTGTAATTGGAATGTGTTTTGATATGCTTGCATGATTGAATATGTGTTATATGAGCTATGTGACTTATGTGTATGACAAAATGACATCTGTGTTGTATTATGATTTAAAATATAGATGGAGATAGGAATATGAGTTTAGAGAAAGAACCTAATTATAGATCATGAGAGATTTTAAGAATTTAGGATCATGTACAAGTTTATATAAGTATATTAATGTTGTTTAGAGTATTGGTGATGGTTTGGGAACTTTTAGAGAGCAATTGGAGGTTTAGAGCATGCAAAACTGTTACTGCTGCTGTTGCTGTCATGTATCAGTACCTTGTCGCTAGCGACTAGCTTAAGCTCGCTAGTGGGCAGTGTAACACCCTACTAGATAGCCCTTAACGCTTAAGTCATTTTAGGCCATTTCATAAGGGTTACCTCCTGTTATCATGTTTTATCCTTATATTTAAAATATAATATGCGGAAAATAGGCGGGAGTAGATTTTTCGTAAACATTCGCAGGATAGAAAATAAGGGCTTTGCGCATATGATAAGCGATACAAACATTTACTGAAAATACCTCATCTGATAAATAACTCCCATCAAGTAACAAACATGAAATAAATACTAGGTCTCACCCCATAAGCCAGAAACTGTGACCTATGAGACTCCACCATAAATACGAGTAAATAAATAGCTGCCGGCTAACAAAGGTCTGGACTCATAAAACATATTATATGAATAAACGTAGCGGAAGCATAAAAATCATAACATCTGATAAGGAAATAAAACATGTCTCTGATATCTAAGGAACTATATCATAAACTAAGTCTGCCCGGGCTCCTCGTATGCTCCGACATCCTGCTCTGTCTGCTCCTCTAAAAGGGTGGGAAAAACATAGGGTGAGCACTGGAAAGTGACTCAGTAGAGGAAGCCGCCCCGGGTTTAATTATAAAATAAGTGAAGCATGAATGAGTTCATTTCAGATATAAGTTTAAAATAATCTTTTCCCGGAACGTCTTACCTTAGTGCGTCTGGTTCATTTTATTAATACATATATCATCGCATAAATAAATAAACGTTTCGGTGTCGTGTACTAGTGCCCTTAAATCATCATAAGCAATAAATACATCATAAAATACATTTCAACACGTTAAACATCTTTATCTTTCTTTAACTGTGAGACATAACTGCCCTCCTGTCCTATCCTCCACATCACCGGCCCCTAGGCATGAGCTCATCCTAAACTAATGGGGAGAGGGGGTAACATAGCGTCACTTTGAGACGTTTTAACATAGCGTCACCCAGTGGCGTTAAACATAGCGTCACCTCGTGACGTTTTAACATAGCGTCACCCAGTGGCGTTAAACATAGCGTCACCTCGTGACGTTTTAACATAGCGTCACTGAGCGCGTTTTAGTTATTAAACTTTAACATTACATAATCATAGGCATATAACATTCATCACATATATCTCATAATTAATCACTATATAAATCATATAATCATGTCAACAATTTAACTCATCATAAAAACAACACATATACTCAGTATAACATATATATATTCCATAAATAATTATATATTCAAAGACACAAGTCATATAACGCATTAGGGAGCATAAAAGGGTAAAAACATGTCAATTTATACTCTTTAACATCATGGAATAAACATAGCACATACACTTACTTACTCTGACATCATGGAGAATAAATAAATACAACTCCTTATCAAATAAACATGGTATAAATATTATTCTTAGTGCTTCGATACCTTTCATGTCATTTGATCTCGTTTATTTTATTATTATTTCTTACTTTGTACTTTATTCTAGTTTTACTTATACTTTTTACTCTACCCTCAAGTATCTTGTAAATTCTTATATTTTATTCATCACTAATCTTGTCTTCTATATTATCATTATTATTATTATTATCATGTATCAGATATTATCTCATATACTTATATATATCTTATTTAATATTCTATTGTATTGTTCTTAATGTTATAAAGTCAACATAATATCTTATTATCATAATTACTAATTACTATTATCTTATTCCTAAAGTTATAAAGTTAACAACTTAGCTTTATTACCGCCTTATTACTTTAATTTTATTATTAATATAACTTCTTGTTACTTACTCAGTACTAACCATTATACACGCTAATAATACATACCCATTGTTAAGAATACTTATTAACTATTTCTAATAATACTTATTTATTATTAACAGTACCTACCCACTCATAATAATTATTATTATTAGGGTTAATAGTTTATTATTATCTTCCCTATTAATATTACTACCATTATCATATTATTATTATTATTTCTACATGTTATCTACCTATTATTAACTAATATACATGTTAATAGGTATAAGTTTATGTAATAATAATATGTAATAGTAATATACATATACTAGTAAACTGTCTTTTTTTTTTCTTCTTTATTTATATATATATATATATCATGTGTATCATAATAATAATAATAATAATAATAATAATAATAATAATAATAATAATAATAATAATAATAATAATAATAATAATAATAATAATAAGGCACAAAAATCCCTAATGGGAAAAACGACCATCACATTAATCTCATAAAATCATCATCAATATGCATAAAAATAGAATGCCTAACCCCTACCTATTGAAGACAAAAATGCTAGAATGCAAAGAGAAACCCCTTTTTTTTCCGACGTTGTTCTCGTTGGAAACCTCTCTCTCTAGCCCCACGAACGGTCCGGTGACGCCGGAGACTCTTAACGGAGAAACAGAATCGGTAGAAAGCTCCGGCTTGATGAGAGGATTAGGAATATGAATTTATTTTCTGGATTGGGTGAGGTTTGATGGGTGTTTCGTGGTTTGGAGTATCAATGGCTTAGGGAGCTCTTGAGAGAAAGATGGCTATGACGGCTCAGAAGAAGGAGGAGAGTGTTTTTCTCAATTGGAGAGGGTTACTAGTGTTTATATAGGGAGTGGCTAGGTCAAGAGTCATTGTGGGGCCCACCGTCACCTAAATTACTAAAACACTCCAAATCCCCCCCAAATAATACTATCATGCTCATATAATTTTTCTAATATTTAAATATAAATTAAAATATACACATAAGCACATAAAATAAAATAAAATCAAATCAAATCAAATAAAATAAATTAAATTAAAATAAAATAAATAATAATATATAACACTAACATTATCTAATAATATCATGTAACTCATATAAATATTTTATATCATCATTCCTAACCTCATGCATCATCTAAATACCAATTAAAACTCATATATGCATCCAACATACTCTTCCACACACAATGAACACTCACATAAATACACATAATTATCATGACATATAATTTATACACGTAATTCACATAGCATAGAATGAACACATGTATACACACTTAAATCGCGTCACACATAAGGGTTTGACTAGAAGAAACTTATCCACCCAAACCGAATTAAATCCTAACCAAGGTCAATTACCCTTAATCTCACTTAATTAGGACTTAATAAAAGTCGGGGTGTTACAGGCAGGGTGGCAAAGGTTCGTCGCTAGCGGCCATGGTAAGGCACTAGCGGGTAGTTGCGGTGGAAGCTGTCGCTAGCGGCCGTGGTCTGCTCGCTAGCGACCAGCTCGATGACATAACAGAATTTCTGCATTTTCACATTTTTGTTTTTAATCCTCCAACTTTTAATAATTCCCATTAGGTCCCCTCCGTTCTCATAACATTACCTCACCCTGAAGCAAGCTCATTCCATCAGAAACTTGCAACTCTTACCCTCCAAACACTCCAAAACACTTCCCTTAGAAACTCCATAACTCCATACACTTTAACTCACCATCACTTCATCAAAACTCACCCAAATCAGAAAACAAACCCACCTCTAGGATCCTTACATCATTTCCTTTCATTTCCACCGAACAAAAATCATCAAGGAACTTCAGAACTTGATCTACCATCTTCAAGAATAAGGAAAACTTAAAAAGCAAGTAGCTTAAAGAGGTTTTGGAAGTTCTTAGCTCTAGGAGGCAAAACTACAAGAGGTAGGGGTTAGGTTTATGTTAGATAATGTATTCTTATGTTTTTCATGCATCAGACTACAACCAGTGCTGAGAACAGGGTCGAAGCAGGCGCTAGTGGCCAGACTACAACCGCTAGCGAAGGTACACATGCTAGCGTCTATCTTACAAGCGCTAGCGGGTTGTTAGGCCGCCTTGGGCGCTAACGGCCATATGAAGCGCGCTAGCGGCCAGGTCGCAGGATTTTCTGCAGAATTCCATTTTTCTTATATTTTGGCATTTTTATAATTTAAATTTCATGACTATATTTTCCGTATGTCAGTATAATAAGTATATACATAAATATCAGTACTAAGTTAGCAAAAGGAGCTCTTAAATGATCTATGAAAAGAATTGCAAATGAATGTTTTTATGTACTTATGATTGAAGATCTAATGTGGATAATCTGATATAGATGTGTAAATATATGTGTTACATGTATATGCTGAATGATAAGAATTATGATGAGATGTCATGTGAAATGAGAAATAAGTTTATGAGTAACTTTCTCTACAAATGTAATTGGCAATGGAGGTTGGCACCCTCGGTCCCCAATACCATTTTATAAGAGAAAGTGAATAAACCCCTCTTCCCCATAGATTCCTAGTAGAAACTAGAGAGGTATGAGCTCATAGCCTTGGGGACCGGAGTGACGGAGGCAGAGAGTAAACAGGGTTGTGCCATTAAAAGTAAAAGATCATGACACATGACATAAGTATCGAATCATGTATATTAAATTGTATTTTTAATTATATTTTGGTGTTGTTTAAATACCTGATGCATGCATTAATATAATTATCAAAGACGCATATAGGTATGACACTCCGGAAATTGACACATATATGTTCATTGAAAATGATATTAATATGAATTATGCATGAATCACTGCTTTCATAATTAAACCGGAGTGATCACTCTGTTGAGTCCGTGGAGCTCACCACAATTCCACCACTATTTGTTTTAGATTCAGATCGAGGTACAGGTTCCACTACTAGGTGAGCGGATTGAAACTGCCAGAGGATTGAAGACTCGGATACCTTGAAGGATTTCCATTTTAGAGTCTTGTTTCTATGACATTGTGTATTATTATGTTATGTATTATCTGACGCTTAGTTGAGTTTATAAGAAGATCATAAGTGACTGTACAAGCTTATGGTATTCTTAGAAACATCAACACTCTACTATTGAAATATTTATTTTGGATTTTACGTTTATATGTGTAGTTCTTTTGTGTTCTTGAAAACTATATGTATGTATTGGGCCACTTACATGTGTTGCTGTATTGTGGTAATATGTAATTCACAGTTTCATAGTTTGACGTATCAGATTATGTCTCATCACGTACAAGCCACAATTTTAGAACTCGGGCTTTTTATTTTGAAAACTCTACGACCCTATTTTCCACGTATTCCTATTTTCGAAATTCGACTCTGAAACAGAATGGTAATTTTCGGTAATTAACTCAGTATAACTTAAGCATAAAAAGGTAATTATTAGGGTGTTACATTTTGGTATCAGAGCAGGTCGAACCTTAAGGCTTGGGGTTATGGCCATCTATGCTTTTGTTGCATAGTACGATAGTGTTATGTTTGTAGTTGGGCTACTGTAAAACATAACTTGTCTGTTTGGTGCGTTAGTGACTGTGTACGCCTAATGTGATTATTGAGACTGATCACCTCAGTGATTGTGTTGGTGTGTACATGTACAAATGACACCTAAGAGACGCACGGCGGGGGCAACCAGAAGTAGCAACGACATTGGGAACGTGACCAATGAGGCTCTGGCCGGGATGGCTAGTGCTCTGCAACAACTGGAGGAATACATGGGACGTCAGACACCTCCTGCACCACAGCAGGAGGCTGAAAGGGAAAATAGTCGTTTTGCTGAATTTCGGGGGGGGGGGGGGGAAATCCTCTAGTTTTTACAGGTTCTGCGTATCCGGCGGTAGCAGGAGAATGGATTGAAAAGATAGAAAAGATTTTCACTGTGGTGCATTGCTCAGATCTACAGCGTACCACTTTTGCCACCTTCATGTTAGAAAGAGATGCAGGAGACTGGTGGAGAGGGGAAAAGGCCCGTTTGGAGGCTGCGGGAATTCCTATTCCCTGGAACAGGTTTAAGGAGTTTTTCTATGAGAAATATTTTCCCAGATCAGTGAGGGAAGCTAAAGAAAGAGAGTTCTTAAGTCTGACCCAAGGGCGGATGTCTATTGCAGAGTATACTGCACGGTTTGAACATCTTATCAAATTTTCAAAGATGTTTCAGGGAAACCCGATGGAGTCATGGAAATGTATGAAGTATCGGAATGGGTTGTCACAGGAGATGCCGAGGACAATGAATCATCTTCACTTTGATAGTTATGCACAATTGGTAGAGGCATGTAGAGTCCATGAGCAAGCATGCCATTTGGGGGAGGGTAGTTCTGTAGAGACTACTAGGAGGAGTTTGGCACCACAGGCTCCTCAGTTCAAGAGACAACATCCCCCACCTTGCTAGTTTCCATCCCGATAGTTTAGGGGCCCTAATCGTGCACGACCCCAACAGGGACCACCTCCGTCTTGATCAGCAGTTGCTCCCAGAGTTCCAGAGACACCTATCTGTGCACAATGCAATAAGGCACATCGAGGAGTTTGCGTTGCAGGACAAAATGTGTGCTATAGATGCGGTAAGCCAGGACATATATCAAGGGATGGTCGTCCGTCCGCTCACCCACAGACCACAGCAGCTCCGACCCCCTCCAGGCCTCAGCACCAGGGAAGGGTCTTCACAGTAAATGCAGAGGATGTATCTCGGTCCGATGATTTGATTAAGGGTAAGTGTAAGGTTAAGAATCAAGAGTTAGTTGTACTTTTTGATTCCAGAGCTACTCATTCATTCATATCATATAAGCATGCTAGGGAGTTGCATTTAGCCATGTGTGAGTTACCATATGACCTACATGTTTCTACACCTACAGTTAAACCCATAAAGACTAGTACTATTTGCACCAAGTGTCAATTCATACTAGGGGATAGGTCGTTCACCTTCGATCTTATATGTTTACCTATGTCCGGATTAGGAGTGATTTTGGGTATGGACTGGTTGTCTGCACATAAGATTTTGTTAGATTGTCATGCTAAGCCTGTCATATTTCCTGATTCTTATAGTATTCCTACACCTGAGTCCTCTATTGTTGCTTTTAGTCTGTTGGTTCATCCTATGGAAGTGGGACAGAGTGGGGTTACAGATAAAAGTCTAGTTTTTCTTGCCTCAAACAACATAGAAGTCACGCCAAGTTTGGCTGCTATACCAGTTGTGAGAGAGTATCCTGAGGTTTTCCCTGATGACATACCAGAGTTTCCTCCACCTAGAGAGGTAGAGTTTAGTATTGACCTCGTTCCGGGAACAGGGCCTGTCTCTATGGCCCCGTACCGTATGTCACCCAGTGAGTTAAGGGAACTTAAGACCCAGTTGGGAGAGTTGTTGGATAAGGGTTTCATTAGGCCAAGTGCTTCACCATGGGGGGCACCGGTGTTGTTTGTTAAGAAGAAAGATGGAAGTATGAGGTTATGTATATATTATAGACAGTTGAATAAAGTGACCATAAAGAATAAGTATCCCCTCCCTGGGATTGATGATTTGATGGATCAGTTTAGGGGAGCTAGAGTGTTTTCCAAAATAGATTTGAGGTCAGGCTACCATCAGATTAGGGTCAGAGGAGAGAATATACCAAATACAGCTTTTCGGACTCGCTATGGGCATTATGAGTTCACAGTTGTGTCCTTTGGACTAACTAATGCCCCGACAGTGTTCATGGATTACATGAATAGAATTTTCTGACCGTTCTTGGATAAGTTTGTTGTTGTCTTCATTGATGATATCTTAATTTATTCCAAGACGGAGGAAGAACATGAAAGTCATTTAAAGTTAGTGTTGGAAGTGTTGAAGGAAAAGAAATTGGATGCTAAGTTGAGTAAGTGTGAGTTTTGGATGATAGAAGTTAAGTTCCTAGGTCATGGTGTTTCAGCGGAAGGAATAGCTATGGATCCTAGTAAGATTGAAGCAGTAGTAAACTGGGAGAGACCTACCACGGTTACGGAAGTACAGAGTTTCTTAGGTTTGGCCGGTTACTACCATAGGTTTATTAAGGGATTCTCACAGGTTGCTTTACCCTTAACTAAGCTCACTAGGAAGAACTCCTCATTTGTGTGGTCAGCGGAGTGTGAAAGAAGTTTTATGGAGTTGAAGGAAAGATTGACCACCACACCCGTATTGGTTGTGCCCGATCCTAATGAACCTTTTGAAGTGTATTGCGATGCTTCAGGAAAAGGGTTGGGTTGCGTATTGATGCAACATCACCAAGTAGTGGCATATGCTTCACGGAAATTGAAGCCACATAGGTGTGATAACGTGGTTTTTGCCAATATTTTATGCCCTTAATTTGGATGATTGTATGCATTTTGATAACGTGGTTTTTGCCAATATTTTATGCCCTTAATTTGGATGATTGTATGAATTTCCTTGCTCTATTTTAGCCTTTTATTATACTTAATACCTTTGCACTTGATCTTGGATATTTTGTATTTCTAGTACAGGTCACAGGTATTATTGGAGCTGTAGACATCAGGAACTGAGCAAGAAGCGGAGCAGTCATGAATTTCAGAACCAGCATCGAGCGCTCCAGCGCCCATAGCGCGCTCCAGCGCACGAGGCCCGCTTAAATCCATCACGTGCACAGCACTGGCGCCCTAGCGAGCTATACGCGCCCCAGCGCCGCGCCGCAATTCTGTCACAGTAGAAACCCTATTTGCAAGACGAATTGGGGGCCCAAATTGACTAGGGTTTGGAGGCTGCTCACATTATTTAAAGGAGGCTAATGCATCAGAAAACTCACCTCTCAACACCACCACTTTTAAATCTTTTCTTTTCCTAGTTAAAGTTATTTTTCTCTCCATTAGGCTAATGCCAGCGCTGTGCACGTGATTAGCATGGGCGCTGGAGCGCTCGATGCTGGTTCTGAAATCCACTGCTCCGCTTCTTGCTCAGTTCCTGATGTTTAAAGCTCCAATAATACCTGTGACCTGTACTAAAAATACAAAATATCCAAGAGCAAGTGCAAAGGTCATCCTTGAATTGCAAAAACATCATAAAACTTGTTATTTTAGCTTTTATTTCTATTAAGCCCAATTGAATTCCAAATTGTATTAAGTATAATAAAAGGCTAAATTAGAGCAAAGAATTGCATACAATCATCCAAATTAAGAGTATAAAATATTGGCAAAAACCACGTTATCAAATATCCCCACACTTGAACAATTGCATGTCCTCATGCAAAAGCAATGATTCCAAGCATCTCTCAAAGCAAAGCATTGGCTAACACATCTAACACCTAAGTCCTAAAAGAAAAATTAAAATCTACAGATGATGGAAAGTTATTCAAAACAACACACCTTGGTCAGATTTATGCAACACCCTTAACATGTTATCAGTTGGCATTAAGAGAAATACATGAGTTAGGAGAATCAGTTAATGTTATGCAGAGTTGGTTGATTGGCCCTCACTAGTGTGTTTCTCTCTCAATCACTCAGTATTTTGGCTAAGCACTCAATTGAATAATTCACACAAGTATTCATATTCCATAAATTTGCTATACTCCTAACATTGCAATTTTACAAACATGGTGTATCAAGAGTCTTTTCAAGGTTGTAACGGGGCTTGGGACAGGTGTGGCATATATGGGAAGTGGACTTAATTCCAAAAAACTAAGACTTCATGGTTTGATCAATCCTAGATGACTTCTATCACTACAGAGAAGATAGAGAGAGAGGAGATGGAGAGAATAGAAATACCCAAGATCAATATCCCATAAATTCTTAAATTTAACATTCCCAAGGTTCCCAAATAATTTCACATTAATTCCCAGGAACCCAACAACCTTTATTTGCTGAATTCACTTTTTTTTTTTGATTTTTTTCTGTATTTTTCGATTTTATTTATTTTTTTATTACCTCATCTCAATTCTTTTGGCAATTGAAATGAGGTGGAAAAGAAAATAACAAAGGACCACTTACGTACAAAAGCTACCCTTACAGTTATATCCCAATATTTTGCAATTTATACCCGTGCTCAATTTAACCCAATTTCCCCACACTTAAGACCTTTGCCCAACAATCAAACCATGTCCTCCTAGTTTCTCAGAAGGGATTTTTCATTGTTTTTCTGTCTTTAGCTTGTAATGAGCTTAGTAACAAAAAAGGGATAACGGCTCAAATTGGCTACAAACAATGAGAATTGTGTATGGGTTGGCTATTTGGCTAAGTGGCTTTTAAATGTAAAAACAAAATTATGCCTCAATCACATGCAACATGTATAAAATGCAAAACAAGAATCAAGCAAATTCGGGAATAACAAATACAAGTGTGTGTGTGCTCACGGAAAGAAAGTGATCAGTTGATATATGTAATCACATTAAGGCTCAAATCTCACAGGTAATCCAACCAACCAAACAGAGATAGCACCAACAATTCAAACTCATATTAGATTATATGCCAACATTTATGAGTTAAAATTAAAGGGCAAAGCAATTTCAGCCCAAAATGTGCTATAAAGAAAACTACCCAATCATCTACCTAAAAACACATAAAAGAAAACAAAATAAAGAAAAAGAAAACGAATAAGTTAGGCATGCCATTATTTACAAAAGCCAATTTTATCTACACCTTCCCCACACTTGAATGAGACACTGTCCCCAGTGTCAACAAATTAAAGAACAGAGAAAAAGGGTATAGAAAGGACCTACGGAGGACTCAACTGTCCGAGGCCGCTGGGGCGAGCTACGCGCGCCAGAGCGCCGGGGTCGTGTCTTCACGTGCGCCAGAGCGCTACCAGGGCTCTAGAGCGCGGTCTGCTGCAGTTTCCTATGACAGCTGCTGCACTGCAATTGACTTTCCAATCGGCTAAGTAAATAACTGGAAGCATGAGTTAGACCAAAGAAGAAAATAATAAAAAAGTAGTTATCTAAGTGCAGAAATTAAAATTTGGTGGGTTGTCTCCCCCAAGCACTTTACTTTAACGTCCTTAAGTTGGACGGTTGACTGCTCATGTGGAATTTGGATCCTCGAGATGGATGATATCCATCTCATTCTCCTCTGCATGCTGCTGATTTTTGTTGAAGATTTTTAATCTGTGTCCATTGACCTTGAACTTTGAGTTGGTTTTTGGACAACAGATTTCCACCGCTCCATGGGGAAATACTTTAGAAACAATGAAGGGTCCATCCCATCTGGATCTGAGTTTCCCAGCCATCAGTTTTAGCCTTGAATTGTAGAGCAGTACTTCTTGCCCGTCCTTGAACTCCTTCCTGGAAATGTTACTGTCGTGGAATGCCTTTGACTTTTCTTTGTACAACCGAGATTTTTCATAGGCCTCCAGACGCAACTCTTCCAATTCCTGTAATTGGAGCTTTCTGTGTTCTCCTGCCAAGGTTAGATCCATGTTGCACTGCTTGATTGCCCAATAGGCTCTGTGTTCTAATTCCACAGGCAAGTGACATGCCTTTCCAAAGACAAGTCTGAAAGGGCTCATGCCTATTGGGGTTTTGAAAGTTGTTCTGTATGCCCACAGTGCATCATCTAGCCTTAGACTCCAATCCTTTCTGTTGGGGTTCACTACGTTCTCCAAGACTCTTTTGATCTCACGATTGGAGACTTCTGCTTGCCTGTTAGTTTGGGGGTGATAGGCAGTGGAGATCCTATGAACAACCCCATACTTACGGAGTAGGGCATCCATGCTCGTATTGCAAAAATGAGTCCCTTTGTCACTAATGATGGCCCTTGGTGTTCCAAACCTGCAGAAAATATTGGACCTAACAAAAGCAACTACAACTGCGGAATCATTAGTTATGGTGGCAATTGCTTCCACCCATTTTTAGACATAATCCACAGCGATAAGGATGTAAACAAAACCACGAGAGCTAGGAAGTGGTCCCATGAAATCAATTCCCCACACATCAAAGATTTCGCAAAATAGTAAAGGTTGTTGGGGCATTTCATTTTTCCATGAGTTATTTTCAGCTCTTTGGCACTGCTCACATGATTTAGAAAACTCATAAGAGTCTTTCTTAATGGAAGGCCAGTAAAATCCACAGTCAAGGATTTTCCTAGCAGTGCGGTGAGGTCTAAAGAGACCTCCGCTAGGCCCAGAATGACAGAAAGTTAAGATTGATTGGAATTCCATGTTATCCACACAACGTCTAATTACTTGATCAGACCCGAGTCTCCACAAATATGGTGCATCCCACAAGTAGTATTTGCAATCACTTTTGAATTTCTCTACTTGGGATTTTGAAAGTTTGGATGGGATAACTCGGCCTGCCAAGTAATTGGCAATCGGTGCATACCATGGAATGACATCAACCTTAAGCAAGTGCTCTTCAGGAAAAGAGTCATTAAGTGGAGGGGGATCCTTGGGAATGTGCTCAACTCTACTCAAATGGTCAGCAACCAAATTAAGAGCACCACTCCGATCCCGTATTTCTAAATCAAACTCTTTTAAGAGTAGCATCCACCTAATTAACCTTGGCTTGGCTTCGGGTTTCTTTAAAAGATATTTGAGAGCTGCATGATCGGAGTATACCACTACCTTGGAGCCTAGCAAATATGATCGAAATTTATCTAATGCAAAAACAATTGCTAGAAGCTCTTTTTCAGTAGTGGTATAATTGGATTGTGCAGCATCCAAAGTACAAGACGCATAATATAAGACATGAGAAACCTTACCCACCGATTGGGCTAAGACAGCGCCCAATGCATAGTTTGAAGTGTCACACATGAGCTCAAACGACAGCGTCCAGTCCGGTGGTTGAATTACAGGTGCGGTGGTGAGGTGCTCCTTCAATTCGTCAAATGCCTTCTTGCATGCATCATCGAACTGGAATTCTACTTCCTTCTGCAGGAGCTTGGTCATGGGCAGTGCAATTTTGTTGAAATCCTTAATGAATCTCCGATAAAATCCTGCATGACCCAAAAAAGAACGAACTTCCCGCACACTAGCGGGGTAAGGTAGAGAGGAAATAACATCTATTTTAGCCTTGTCTACCGAAATTCCAGCTTTAGAGATGACATGCCCAAGTACCACACCTTGTTTGACCATAAAATGACATTTTTCAAAGTTCAAAACGAGGCGGGCAGAGATACATCTTTTTAAAACCTTTTCCAGACTATGTAGGCAGTCATCGAAAGAGGATCCAAAAACAGTGAAATCATCCATAAATACTTCCATGCAATTTTCAAAAAATCAGAGAAGATGCTTACCATACATCTTTGGAAAGTACCTGGTGCGTTGCACAACCCAAACGGCATGCGGCGGTAGGCATATGTACCAAAGGGGCATGTGAAAGTGGTCTTCTCCTGATCTTCAGGAGCGATGTGGATCTGGAAGTATCCGGAGAATCCGTACAGGAAACAGTAATGTGATTGACCTGCTAGTCTCTCCAGCATTTGATCAATGAAGGGCAGAGGGAATGATCTTTCCGGGTGGCTTGATTAAGTCTCCGGTAGTCAATGCATACCCTCCAACTATTATGGATTCTTGTAGGAATGAGTTCGTTGTTCTCATTGCGCACCACAATTATTCCTGACTTTTTGGGCACTACTTGCACCGGGCTGACCCATTGGCTGTCGCAAATGGGGTAGATGATCCCCGCGGCCAGCAATTTTGTGACCTCTTTCTTTACCACGTCAAGGATCAGAGGGTTTAGTCTTCTCTGGGGTTGCCGCACTGGTTTGGCGTCATCTTCCAAAAAGATGCGATGAGTGCATGTAGAAGGACTAATACCCTTAATATCTGCCAATGTCCAACCAATTGCTTCCTTATGACCTTTCAATACATTGACGAGTCTTTCTTCTTGCTCAGATGAAAGGTCATTGGCAATGATCACGGGTTGGTTTTGTCCTTCTCCCAAAAAGGCATATTTGAGGTGTGGGGGAAGTGGTTTCAGCTCTTCCTTAGGTGCGTTTTGTTCCCCTTCCTTTGAATCACCTGAAATTGAGAACACTTTGGCAGAAGAACAAGCATTATATCTTGAATTTAAGTCAGGAATAGAGACGGTTTGGTCAGAATCGCAGATAACAGCAGAAATTGAATTTTCTGTGCTGTGAGCGTGCGCTCCAGCACCCAGGGGGCGCTCGGGCGCGAGTTCCTGCTGCAAAAAATCCAGTAGCAGTGTTATCGCTCCCAACACAGGTAGGATCTGCCCCATACTCGAATTCATCAGCCAAAATTGAGTATTCTTGGGGTATCCCCAGGGATAAATCCATTGCTAAGCAATTCTCACAAAGATCCTCACCCTTTTCACAATCTGGACAGTTGAATTCAAAGTCAAAGTCTAGCCATGAGTCGAAGCCATTTGAGATACCATCAATATTGTTTTCAAGCAAAGTTTCCATGATATCTAGTGCAAAAACATAATGGTTCTTGGATGGAAATTTCATGGCATCCTTCAAATTAAATTGAACTTTGAATTCCCCACATTCCATAGAGAGGCTACCAACATGGACATCAATCTTGGCTTTAGCAGTTTTTAGAAAAGGTCTACCAAGAATTAATGCTTGCTGGTTACACTCTCCATCTTTTGCCATTTCCAATACATAAAAATCAGCTGGAAAAATTAAATCATTTACCCTTACCAACACATCTTCCAGGAGTCCATCCGGTTGTTGAATGGTGTGATTGGCCAATTGGATAATCACACCTGTGGGTTTGAGTGCTCCGAGGTTCAGAGCTCGATATACCGATCTTGGCATGACATTTATGGCTGCACCCAAATCAGCCATAGCTTCCCAGAATTGCATGTTGCCAATGGTGCATGGAATGGTAAAAGTGCCGGGATCTTTGCATTTTTGTGGGAGATTTGGGGTGATTATTGAGGAAGCATTCACCCCAAATTTTGACCTTTTCATTCCCTTTAAGTTTCCTTTTATTAGTGCATAGTTCCTTTAAAAACTTGGCATACTTAGGAATTTGCTTGATAGCGTCAAGCAAGGGAATGTTTACCTCTACACTCCTGAAGATGTCTAATAGTTCCTTATCCAGTTCCACTTCCTTTTTCTTCTTTTCTGTCAAGGTGGCTTGAGGGAATGGAATGGAAGGGGAGACTATGGTTGGCTCCTCGGGGACTGATTCGGAAATGACCTCTTCCACAGGTGGATCAACGACAATATTCTCTGTTTCAAGCAAATCATTCTCCCTTGTAGGTTGAGATGACTTGAGGTCTTTTAGTGCTCTCCCCGATCTCAATTGAACGGCAAGTACATTCCCCTGGCTATCGGAGATTCTCCCACCCCCTCTCATTTGGTTGACCTCATTCTGCAGATTCAACATCATATTTTGCTGCTCCATGAGTAGTTTCATCACATCACTAAGAGATGGCTCAGCAGATATGGGAGGTGCAGGTAAGGGTAGTAATGGAGTTGGCGGAGGTATAGGCACTGGGGCTTGAAATTGCCTTTGATGGGAAGGTTGATACCAGACTTGCTGCTGTTGAAATTGGGGCCTTCCCGGGATCACGTTCGTGGTTGCCACCATTGTTATTCCTTCTTGGGAGTGTAGGCACTGGTCAGATGCATGGGAGTCCAGAGAACATACCCCACACAACATAAGTTGGCTTGGGGTTCCCGCGTTGGTTTGGTTAATGGCCAACTGCTTCATGAAGATGGAAATCTCTTCCAGTTTCTGGTGTAGGCCACCACTTTCCGGTTGAGCTACCTCATTCACCCCTTTGGTCACGGCAGTTGCCCTTGTGCCAAACTGCTGTGAATTCACAGCCATGTTTTCGAACAGGATCCTTGCATCTGTCGGGGTCTTGTCCATCAAGGCACCACCACTAGCAGCATCGATCATGCACCGGTCTATACCCGTCAGACCCTCATAATAATATTGGATCAGGAGTTGTTCAGAGATCTGATGGTTTGGACAACTCGCCACTAGTTTATTGAATCTCTCCCAATACTCATAGAGAGACTCACCTTGGAGTTGGCGGATGCTACTGATGTCCTTCCTTATGGCCGCTGCCCTTTAGGCTGGGAAGAACTTCTCCAAGAAGATTTTCTTCATACCAATCCATGTAGTGACAGCTCCATTTGGCAGATTCAAGAACCATTGCTTTGCTTGACCGTCCAGAGAGAACGGAAAAGCCCGAAGCTTCACGTGTTCCTCGTTGACTGCTCTTGGCTTGAGAGTCTCACACACCACATGGAATTCCTTGAGGTGCTGGTGTGGATCCTCTCCGGCCAAACCGTGGAACTTAGGAAGCACATGAAGAATCGCTCCCGTAAGCTCGAATTCGGCATCCAACCTTGGGTAGGCAATCCCCAAAGGTTGTTGAGTGAGATCCGGAGCTGCGAGTTCTTTCAAGGTAAGCTGATGGTCTCCCATGGTTTAACTCAAACCTGAAACACTAACAAATAGATCAGAAAGTTCAGGATCAGTGGAAAGCAACGCTGTACACAGAACTGCAACTTTTCAGTTCGCAGACCGCGCTGGAGCGCTGTATACGCGCTAGAGCGCGAATATCAGCAGCAGACTCAGCTGTTCTTGGAACAACGAGTCTGGGGAGAGTAAAAATAAAAATATAAAACGAAAATAAAGTGCAAAATAAAAGGAAAATCTTTTTTTTGTTTTTGTTTTTGAAAGAAACAAAGAAAAATAAAAGAAAACGGTTATGTACACTATTCACAAATCAAACAACTAGTGATTACTTTCATCGCCATTCCCCGGCAACGGCGCCAAAAGTTTGATGACTGTTGTCGTGACAGCCATAAATATAATTTTTTTATAAAACCAAGTTCCCCTAATATAGTTTAGTGAAAACCAGGGTCGTCTCTCACAAGGAATGACTAAGAGAGCAATACACAAGACTAGTTGTATGACGGTTGTCACAATTGGGGGGTTTTTGTATGCAAGGGAAATAAATTGGAATTAAATTGGAATAATAAAAGTAGTGGTTTATGGGGGTAGAACATTCATTGGGATGTTAATCATTGGCTACAAAAGATTGCATGAGTTGATTAATTACGCCGGAGTTAGATCTAACTCCTTTGTTGTGATTCTAATGATTAATTGCCTAGAATGGGATTAATTAGTGAGATCTCACCTTTAGTTCCACTTTCAACAATTGTTAAAGCCAATCACATTAATCTAATTAAAGAGACTAATCAGCCAATTAATTAATCATTACCAAATCCTGATATGCCATGCATTAATTAATCAACTAACACATGAACATATGCCAATGAATTAGCCTAACTCAATCGAGTAAGCCAAGACAAAGGATTAAACACACAACTTAGGATCTCAAATTATATGCCAAGGTTTGATAATGAAAACTTATGGAAGATTAAGAACAAAGCCTCAAATTACCCCAATGATGTTCACACCCTCATAAACCACCAAGAAACTTAGTTACTCATGGCAGAAAATGATTTGGAATAAAGAAAGTAATTAACTTGAATAATAAAGTAAAGAAATTAAATGCAATTAAGGGAAAGAATTGAAGAACGAATAACTGAATTAATGATAAAAGAGTAACTTACAAAACCCAAAGGGCTAGACGAATAACGTTGAAAATACAAATGAAGGAGCTAGAGCTAAACTAGGAAAACGGAAATCCTAATGGAGAGAAAAATAACTCTAACTAGGAAAAGAAAAGATGTAAAAGTGGTGGTGTTGAGAGGTGTTGTTTCTGATGCATTAGCCTCCTTTAAATAAGATGAGCAGCCTCCAAACCCTAATCAATTTGGGCCCCCAACTCGTGCAGATAGGGTTTCTGCTGTGACAAAGTTGCGGCGCGGCGCTGGGGCGCGTATAGCTCGCTAGAGCGCCAGCGCTGTGCACGTGATTAGTTTAAGTGAGCCTCGCGCGCTGGAGCGCGCCATGGGCGCTGGAGCGCTCGATGCTGGTTTTGAAATCCACTGCTCCGCTTCTTGCTCAGTTCCTGATGTTTAAAGCCCCAATAATACCTATGACCTGTACTAAAAATACAAAATATCCAAGATCAAGTGCAAAGGTCATCCTTGAATTGCAAAAACATCATAAAACTTGTTATTTTAGCCTTTATTTCTATTAAGCCCAATTGAATTCCAAATTGTATTAAGTATAATAAAAGGCTAAATTAGAGCAAAGAATTGCATACAATCATCCAAATTAAGGGTATAAAATATTGGCAAAAACCACGTTATCACAAACCTTGGCATATGATTTGAGATCTTAAATTGTGTGTCTAATCCTTTTTCTTGGCTTACTCGATTGAGTTAGGCTAATTCATTGGCATATGTTTATGTGTTAGTTGATTAATTGATGCATGGGATATTAGGATTTGGTAATGAGTAATTAATTGGCTTATTAGTCTCTTTAATTAGATTAATGTGATTGACTTTAACAATAGTTGAAAGTGGAACTAAAGGTGAGATCTCACTAATTAATCTCATTCTAGGCAATTAATCATTAGAATCACAACAAAGGAGTTAAATCTAACTCCGGCGTAATTAATCAACTCATGCATTCTTTTGTAGCCAATGATAAACACCCTAATGAATGTTCCACCCCATAAACCACTGCTTTTATTATCTTTATTTTATTCCAAATTATATTGCATACAAAAACACCCCATTTGTGACAACCATCATACAACTTGTCCTGTGCATTGCTCTCTTAGCCATTCCTTGTGAGAGACGACCCTGGTTTCCACTAAACTATATTAGGGGAACTTGGTTTTATAAATAATTAAATTTATGGATGTCACGACAACAACCATCAAATTTTTGGCGCCGTTGCCGGGGAATGGCGATGAAAGTAATCACTAGTTGTTTGATTTGTGAATAGTGTACATAACCGTTTCTTTTAATTTTCTTTGTTTCTTTCAAAAATAAAAACAACAAAAAGATTTTCCTTTTATTTTGCACTTTATTTTCGTTTTATATTTTTATTGTTACTCTTCCCAAACTCGCTGTTCCAAGAATAGCTGAGTCTGCTGCAGATTGTAACACCCTTGCCTTAAACATATTATTTAATAATTATTAGTTAGAAATTAAACAACTAATTATCAATATAATTATTGCGATAATTTTGTATGAGGTATCATTATTACGTTTATAACATAATTACATACGTGTATTAAACAATAAAGTGACCCTTTGAGTATCATTAGAGAGAAAAATAGGTCAAACCATACTCACCCGATTATTACCAAATTTACCACACCTATTCTACACATTTTTCTTGATCACCCTATATGGAAATATAGACCAATACACCACCCAGAAGCATAAAACGCTTACATCTTATTTTTCCTAAAGTATAGGGTAGTACGTGGCATTAACAGAGGAGCCATTTGATCATCCTCTGTTTCCATCTGAAGCCACCACCTACTGTCTCTGACTCCAGCTTGGGACACCACTAGTTTTAGTACGCCACCACCTGCTGATCATCTATGAAGCAAGCTAGCTGTTGTTTTAGTTTCCTTCAGAGGGTGGAAAGCTCTTTCTATAAATATAGAATTATGATCAACGGAATAGCACACGAGAAACACCTCTGTTACACCTATTTTCCCTAGACAGAATTACCAATAGATCATCCCTTCCTTCCGTTTTCAAATTTCTAAGTTCAACCTTAAGGTGAGTTGCTTTGTTCTTCTTCTTTCAATAAAATGAAATCTGATGCATGTTTATGTTCTTTATTCAATTGCAAGTTAGAAATATATATTTTAACGAAGATGTTGTCAACCATAAGTTACTCTGTTTATAGTTATGCTTGCAACTCTTCCATGTTTAAACTAATCTGATGATTTTTACATATGCTCCTGATGTCCACAAATCCAACATGTATGATTCTCTGAGTTTCTGAATTTGGTTAGTATTTGTTCATGTATGTGAACACAGTATGTTAACTAAAAGCACGAGAGTCTGATTCCAAATAACCCTGCAACCAGTCAAAAGTAATTAGTAATATGTTTATAGGTATGCAGGTGTTAAAATAAACGATAAAATGGTTTCTAGATTCTGTATGTGAGTATTTCTTTGAAATTTGAATGATTATCTATCCGATTCCATGATTTCATAAGCCTTAAGAATAATAAATGCTAATAAGAAGATTTAATAGTTTAGATAGAAATTAGAGTTAGAGAGTTACATACCTGGAAACTACTTCATGCACTACATACGTAGAGTAGGCGTTGCGCGCAATGCACGGGCGCGGGGCGCGCAGACGCAGGACGCACACGGGCGCGGGGCGCGCAGGGCGCGCGGATGCAGGACGCGCACGGGCGCGGGCCGCCCAGGGCGCGCAAGGCGCGCGGACGCAGGATGCGCACAGGCGCGGGGCGCGCACAGGTGCGGGGCGCGAGACGCGCAAGATGCACGGGCGCGGGCGTGCGAGCGTGCGGGCGCGCAGGGCGCGGGCGCGCGCGGGCGCTGGGAGCGCAGGGCGCGGGCGCTGGGAGCGCAGGGCGCGGGCGTGCGAGGCACGCAGGGCGCTGGGAATCGCGCGGTCGTGGCCTGCCATGCGCTGAGTCGATTCCTAGTGCACCGAAACTAGACCAATTTCTCTAATTTATTTTTAAGATCAATAAACTACGAAGTATTTTTATAATTATTTCTTAAAAACTAGTAGCAGTATTATTAAATATACAGAACCAGACAATACAAGTTTATATATACGTATCTATGTGCTGTGAGAACTGAAAAGCTTATAACTAAATCAAATATAATTACTATTGCTATGCAACGATATTACTACTCAGTAGTATTACCGGGTGATCAAGATATCTGCTGCTATATACTGAATCTGTAAATTAGAGTGATAATGTGAAATGATAATGCTAGTGTATAAGACTGTACTCATGCATGATGGTTGTACTGTTCTTGAGATTGTATTATGGATTGCATGAACGACTCGGTGGAATTCCTGGAATTGTCCGGACGAGTACCCGAGGATGCTACATGTGTTTGTTAAATTATAACTGCTGCTTGTTATATCCGTTCGATTGAATTTCTGGTTAGCTTGGATCCAGCCATCTAATCGACTAGATTGTGGTGCATTGGACCTACGGGGCATGTGGACTAGATGACAGAGGATTCTTTGACACGAGACACCTCCGAATCAAGGAACCTTTAAAGTTTAGGCGAGAACGGAGCTGTGGTCAAGGTCAAGACTTCCCGGTCTAGGACTCAGAGCATATTTGAGGGACACATAGTCCCGACTTGCATATGATACCACGGCCGGGCCGTGATGCCGAATTGTGTTATCCGAGGAGTTAGAGTTTCCATGGCTGGGCCATGATGCCGGACTTGCAATCCGAGGGTTTTTGTGACCGGATACACATTCGAGGGTTATAGTGTACACTTACATGAAAAGTGGAGAAACTGCTAACCTTCAATTCAACGAACGAAGAAATATCGAATGTGAGGCATGGACCAGTGGACTCGTAGTACGACCTATGAGGAAATTGTGAAACCAACCTTATAGTTGATATTTACGTAGGTTGCTAGAAATGCGAGAACCTAGTGAAAACATAGACTCCCTTAGCAACGGATCCTTAAGATGTTTGATCAATCAAGGTAAGGACTCATAGATTTGGAATTAGTGCCACCTTTTGAAAAGAAAGAGTATTACTTTGATTGACTAGAATTGTCATACGAGCACGTTGATCCGTGTGCTTTACGCAACTCACTAAGACTCTCGAGTCTTACTCTTTCTTTCTTTCGTATGTCAAATTCTAGATGGGTCAGCTTCCACCCCCTCCACGTAGACCTTATGTTTTTGGACTTTCTACGTACGACCCAGAGACCGGCTTGATTTCGGTTACGCACCACGTCCCTGGTACCACACAGTTCTTCTTACCGGATCTCACACGAAGATTTCCAGCCCCTCGACATGACGCAGCTCCAGCTCAGGCAGCATCTCCACCACCACCACCACCAGCAGGGGAGGACCCAGTCGAGGCAGAGGATTCAGACCCAGTGGAGGAACCCGAGCCTGATTATGTACCTGGCGAGCCTAGAGCAGATTCATCAGAGGAGGAGGATCCCGTAGAAGATATACTAGAGGGTGAGGAGCAGCAGTAGACAGTCGAGCGGTCGTATAGTGGAGATTTCTTTTGTTTAGTAGTTAGTCGCCTCATTTTGAGTTGTACCACTGAGTAAGCGGCAGCGCTCCTCAGTGTAGATTGAGGTTTTGATCCTGTACATGCACTTTCATCAGATATTGGTCCAACTCAGTATACAGAGGGCCATTTATGTACACATATATTACCTTTATGTCCTGGTTATGTTTCTATATAAGTATTCCCAGTACATCATTTATTATATTAGGAACCTAATGTCATGGCTTGGTTAGTTTTACCCGTTTACTATATTCCTATTCTATATATGTATAAAAAAAAAAGAAAAAAAAAAAGTGATGTTCCGAGTTGTTAATCTTAACCATGGCAAGGTTGATAAATCGGGATGTTACACAGAAGACTCCTCAGAAGGAACCTGAGGTTGTTGAGGCTGCTGAAGACTCAGAAGAAACAACGTATGAGCAACCTATGACCAGAAAGAGGAAAACACCTCCAACTCTCCAAGTCCCAGACGTGCCACCAGAAGGGAAAAAGAAACGTGCTCGTTTGGTAAAAGCTTACTCTAAAACTCCACCTTCCTTTCTTAAATCTTCTTCTACTTCAATTCCTGTTTCTGATTCTGTTGCTGGTTTTAAACCCACCAAATTTAAAACTAAACTCCTGCATTCCTTGAATTATCAGGGAAAGTCTCACAAAGGAGTGGGGATAAAAACCACTAAGAAACAGAGCCCGCCGAAGCCGACGGGTAAAGAAATTATAGCAGTTGCTGCTGTTGCCACTACTACCGCTGTTGTTGCTGCTGCTGAAGAAGAAGCAAAAGCTTCTCATCACTCCTCCCCCTCTGGGAATGTCTCTCCAACCAGAGAAGACGTTCAGGGGCATGGAGGAAATGTTGCTGATTCTTCGTCTGAGGAAGAAGATGCGGCAAGCTTCCGCATTGAGCATCGCACTCCAGATACTGGAAGCTCCAAGAAAGAGCCCCAGAAGAAGCCCTCTGAGGTTTCTATGGTGGAACTCTCTGAGGCAACCACAACCGAGGCTGCTGCTGTGAATGCTGAGTCACTAGCTCAGACAATGCTTGCTGTCCAGAAGGAACTGGATCAACCCTCTGAGACTCTAGAAGCTGCTCAGATGCAACCACAACAACAACTACAGCATAAGGAAGCCTTACTTGAACCAACTTCTGAGGTTGGTCCCCTCTCTTCTCAGATCCCTTCGGAACATGAGGAAACTCCTGTCTCAACACATGAAGTAGTGCCAGGGACCACCATCACTGGGCTCAGCTCAGAGGTGGGCGCTGACGCTACCATGGCTGCCGGAGTTGCAGCAGTTGAGGAATTTGTTGCCCACAGTTCCTTGGAAGGAACTCTATCTGAGAAGGACTCTCAGAAGGAACCAGAGGTTCCTCCTCTAGATCTAACAGAAGTTCCTCCTCCATCCTTCAATCAACAGGGTCCTACCTTCTCGATTACGGACTCGATGATTAGTCCTGGCTTCCAGCTGGGAAGAATGGTAGTCACACCACCCTCTGTGCAATTTCGGCCTTTCTTTGGTCGAACTGAGAAGTTGCAGTGCATTGAAGCCATACATAGCCAGATTTCAACTTTCAACCTCTCCGAAGATGCTCAGACTTCTGGTGCTATGGAGCAACCATCAGCTCGGCAACCTTCTGATCTAGACCTTGCTCTAGTTTCTGAGGACACTCAGAGGCAGCCTTCTATTGAACTCGCTGCTATTGAAGACAAAGCTGTCCAAGAAGAAGAACTTCCTGAATATCAACAGAGGGATATCATCGATGAGGTTCTTGAGGCTGAAGTCTCTCGCCCTCCTCCATCTCAACCCTCATCTTCTCAACAGCCTTCCACTTCCTCTGAACTACCTCCAGAATGCGCTCCGAATGCGACTCAGAGCGAGATTCTCATGGAGATATGCCAGCTGCTACGCTACATTGCCAGAAGGCAGTAGTTCTAAGTCAATGATGGCGTTTATGTCTTAGCCACCCTTTTTGATATAACAAAGGGGGAGTAGATAAATGATAAAATTTTTGTACATTGGCTATACGTAAACACTAGGCTAGAACTTAGGGGGAGCAACAACTTAGGGGGAGCCAAATATTTTGTATCTCTACAAAACCATCAATGAAAAATCATTATTTTGGCATTTCATGTTTTTACTTAATTCCATGCTTATTCTTAATTATTTGGCATCTATTGATTTACTTAGCCTGGTATTTCTGAATCTCATATGTATATTCATCAAGAAATACACGCTATGTAATTGATAATCTCAAACAGTAATCATACATTGCATACTTTAACTGTTGATTATCACAACCTTCTAAGAAAATAACTAAGCCTTCTCTCAGAAAGCTAAGTTAGTTTCTAAGAAAGCAAAAGTGCATTGTGAATAAGTTGTGAACTTACTCAGAAACACTTCTGAACTTAAGCAAAATTATTATCTTAAGACTTAAGTTGTTATCATCAAAAAGGGGGAGATTGTAAGCTCCAGAACCCTTCTGAGAGAATTAGGCATAATTCTCTTAGAGCAATGAAAGTTTTAATGATAACAAGGTAAGCCATAAGTATAAAAATTTTACTTAAGATTTTGCTAATATGTGCGCTAAGTGTCTCAGAAAGCTTTAAATTATTGCAATACCATGAGCAAAGACCAAGACAAAACATCAAGTAGCCTCGAGATCAATTGATAAAATCATAGCGCCAAAAGATATCAGAAAGGATGTCTCAGAAGCGCAGAAGGTGAAAACATGTTTCTGAGGAAAGAACACTGTCGCCTCAGAAGGGTCTCAGAAGACCTTGCGACTAGTAGTTCTCAGAAGGGTCTTCCCTCAGAAGGTTTGCCTCAGAAGTCCGTACAACTCTCAGAAAGTTGGACTCAGAAGCAACCAAGGGTCTGGACTTAAGGGATCACAAGAAGTCTCAGAAATCTCGCTACAACTAGCTAAGGAAGTGGGAACACGTGCACTGTGCAGTTCTGAAAATTTCCTCATTTCGCGCTGACTGTAGCAGGGAGCCGTTCTGAAAAGGACACAGCCACATAAGCAAAGTGAAAGCTTCTAATTTCGCGGCTCTTTGATGCCTATATATATGAGTTCAATTCCAGAGCAATGTGACGAAACTCTTGTGCTAAAAACTCTTGATTAAACGTGCAAAAACTCTGTTGAATTGAAAATCATCTGTGAAAACTTAGAACTTTCTCAGAAAGACAATTTTACGGAATTGTTCTTTCAACTTTGCGAAAATCTTCTAGTTCTGTATTGGTGTAAATTCTTACAATTGTAAGTTAAATCTAGAAGTCTACTAAGGGTCAAATTAAGTTTGTAACTTAATCTTAGTAGTTGGTTTTCAAAGCAAAAACAACTTTCCGAAAAACGCTAAGTCCTTCGCTGTTTGAAGGCAGTTTAAGTCCCCGAAGTGTTTTTGAGGCAAAGTTTAAGTCCTTAAGTGTTTAAGGCAAAGAAGTCCTCAGTGTAAGGCAAGGAAGTCCTTAAGTGATTAAGGCAAAGAAGTCCTCTAGTGTTGGAGGCAAGGAAGTCCTCTAGTGTGAGGCAAGGAAATCCACTTCGGGTTGTGAAGTGGTGGAAGTCCTTTACTTGGTAAAGGCAGTGTTGTCTGGGAAGGCACTTTAAGAAGAATATCCAAGAACTCTCAACTGAAGGTTGAGGACTGGAGTAGGTTGGTTATAACCGAACCAGTATAAAATTCTTTGTGTTAAGCTTTTCTCCCTTACTCTTTAATTGCATAAATCTTTGAGGAAAACTTTGCCACGATTTTAATTAAGAAGTCTCGTAAAAACTTTATTGATTAAAATCAGAAAGCGTTTAAGAAATTCTAACGTAAAGTCATTTTCTTAAAATTGCTCAGAAAGGAACTTTCTCAGAAAGACTAAGTTCTCAGAAACTTAATCTTCTCAGAAAGTAATTTCCGCTGCAAACTCTTAATTCTACCTTCTGAGTAAAAACAGCTTTCTGAGTAAAAGTTTTAAGAAGTAATTTTTAAAACTTGCACGATTCAACCCCCCCTTCTCGTGCACACATACACTTTCAATCGCCTCGACTATGGTGGACAGAGAACGAAAGACCAGAGACAATCCAGTAGTATCTGTGAAAGAGAAAGACATAATGGGGAGGCTTTGCATAGATCGCCAGAACCTAAGGGATAAGGAATTTTGAGGATTCCCCGAGCAGTACAACAGGGTGGAATGCACAGCATCGTACCAAGGATAAACAGACCTTGAGAGGTTGAAGGACAGATTTGCGTGCCCGAGGGGCAAGGACAGTGGGAAGGTCTACCTGGAAAGTCGCACCCAGGCCACATCACCATGCACCAGGGAATGGTAAAGATGTACGATAATCGCAAGAATGTAGACTAATCTATTAAAAGTGCTATACTAGCCAGAGACTCAAGGCAGGACACCAGGAGCCATCCGGAGTTTTGGGACTTTCTCCCTATTCCGGAATGAAAGTGGAGGCACATCAGGACGGAATCGGCAACAGGACTACCTTGGATTCAACAAAAGGTCACAGCTATTTGGGTCATTATGGACGGATCAACCATATCAATCCACTTTTATCATCAGGTCGAGTTGCCCTTTGGAAGAAGACTAGCCCATTATACCTGAACCGGATCATCCAGCTATACGAAGCTCTTACTTTGGTTGCCTCCAACCGCGATTCAAGGCTTACCTCGAGGTTTGGAGAGCAGTGTAGAAGGACGGTGTACCACCCTCCGACGGTCGACCAATTGGAGAAAATCCAAATATGGGACAGTCTTTAGGACCCATTTTGGTGTAACAACTGCCAAGGAGGTCAAGACGGTAAGAGGAAAGGTGGTGATGACCCCGAAAGAGGCATGAGAGTTACGAAGAAAAAGGGGCGACATGAGCTATGTTCCATGAGGATGACCACATATTTTGCGGGTCGTACCTACAACTAGTATAGGGTGAACCTCGATGATGTGAAAGTTTGACCATGAGGCCATCAAACTCCCCGCAACTAAGATTGCGGATTGCGAGGCAAAATAAGACTATCACCGGAGATTTCCCGCAGTTGGGAAGATCATGAGTGGGAATTCAAGTTAAGGATGCAAGCGGAGCACCCTTACCCTTTCTAGGGAACGATCGGAAATTTCGGGACGAAATTTCTTTAAAGGGGGTAGAATTGTAACACCCGTAGCCTGGGATTGGCGTACGGCGGATATGGACGATTATAAGTGATGGTCATGATGTGATGATAAGTGATGATACGCAATAGTTATATGTGATGATGTTGTTTTGATGTATTTAATGAATTGAATGAAATTATGTGGCATACGTGCGATTGGTAAAAGTTGTTCGAAATAGCTATGTGTTTGGTATTTTGAATAAATACGTGTGATGAATTATGGTGTTTTTGTGAATTTGATATGGTGGTTGATTTTGTGAACCTAAGTGAGTATTTGGGAGAATTAAGCACAAATTAATTTGTGAACAAGGTGATAAGGTGGACGCAAAGATTCGTTTATTTTGCCTTACTTGATGAAGAATAAAGTGGTGATATTAGTAATAATGTTATTTTATTGAGATTTACTGGTGTGAGTAAATCATGAGGGATTAATATATACGTATATTATTTGATTAAAAGAGTATACAGGTTATGTGTTTTTGTATGATTATTGAGGTTGCTTGTAGAGCAAGGCGAACCTAGTGAAATTATTTTATTTGAGTTATAGAGCCACCGAGAAAGGCAATGATCGTTACAAAATTAATGAGAAGTGAAATGAGACCCTAATATTTATTTATAAATTTCGTTCGGTGTCTAAAATATATTTGGAAACAGTTTCACCGATGATGAGATTTAGAAACCTCGAATTATTATTAAATTTCACTTAATTATGCTTATTCAATAATCGTTTTCTAATAAATTGCTAATGTGAAATTAATAATATGTCAAGTTAATTAGTTTAAGTTTATTGAGGGTATCATGTAATTATAAAAATTTTGATAATGATCATATGCCATGATGAGTTATATTTTGAGAGTTTAGTGAGTAAGGTGAGAGAGAGCCTACGCTTGACCCTAATCCAAACCGGGACCATTCATGGGAGCCAAGAACCTTCAAAAATGTTATACTCTCACCACCTAACAAGATTTAAAATTTCTTACTCACACTCATACTCACACACATACTATTACTCACCACCTAGACACATCAAAACACACGAACACACTCCCTAAAACACTAAAACCCTCGGCAATAACCCCCCAAATTAAGACTCCACTCACTCTCTCCCCTAACATGAACCCCACCCACAATTCAGAGCCCTCATTGAGCTCCCACCACTCTTGAAGAACTCATCCACGGCCAGCACCTAGGAGGACCCAAGAGAAGCCATTGCCATCCCATTTTCTTGCTTTTCTTCAAGGTTCAAGGTGAGTTACCTCATTATCAACCAATTCCACTTGTTTTCCCTTCTTGTATGAGTTAAATGCTTCTGTAATCTACTGGTATGGAGCCCTAATTTTCGTGCATGTCACTGATTTCCAAATGTTAGAGTTGTTTATGAAATAAGAGGCGTGATCTTGCTTGTGTGGGTGAGTTTTTGAGTATGCATGTATAAAGTGAAGAAAATTTCTTGATAATGGGTTCTGAGCTTGGAAATGGTTGTTGTTTATGTGTGTTTTTGTATGTGTTTTATGATGCTCTAATCATATGGAGAGATTGGCTAGAGGTTAGGGGTGAAGAGAGGGTGTTTTGGGGGTGATTCTGCATTTTCTACAGAGTCGGCCCGCCCCAGCAGTCTCCCGGACCGCCCGGGCGGTCTGCCTCTTGAAATTGGGCAAGAGAGCACTGCAGAGACCGCCCAAGCGATCATCAGGACCGCTCATGCAGTCATGACCGCCCAGGCAGTCAGCATGACCGCCCGGGCGGTCTGCTGCCTGTTCTGGACAACAACACTGTCGAATGGCCCTATTTTCTCTGAAATTGACTTTCCCACTTATATATATGTGTTAAGCCTTGAGGGAAACATGTTATGGGACATTGGAACTCCCTCTAAACATTTCATAATAATATCTTTGTGATTTATTTTATAAATTAAGAATAAATGAATCCCTTGGTAAAAATGCTAGTAATTATGAAATCAAGTTTTGGGAGGTAAATGAGCTAATCCTAAGTATGAGGGGACTAATCCAGAATTTTATTTTAAATCTTGATTCCACTTTTTTGTTAAGTTAAGGCTTATGTCTCTTTTTGGAAAAGTTCATGTGTGGGAGCAAGTGATGTACATGTGTGTTTATTAACCGTAGTTATTTTAGAAAAATGGGGGCAGCAAGATGCATGAGTCTTTCTATGAATTAATGAGCGGATGATTAATAAGAGAATATGGTAAATGTGTTGTCATGTTAAATGCTAACTAAGACAGGTGTGAACTTGACACGAGGTACATGTAAGTGATAATGTATTATAATGGTATGAAAATAATCCATGTATTGCTAATTGAGATAAGGAACTATGTATTATTGAAAGGAGATGATAATAAGTGATTGTGTTAAGATAACAAGTTGTGTTTGATGTAATATGTGATGGTGGTAACATGAATCGAGGAATTGTAATTGCGATGATGTAGCGTTTGTGATAAAATGAGATGACATAAGACTATTAAGCCAACATGATGAGTTCATATGAGATCATGATTATATATGATGTAATGAGATAATGAGATATGTGTTGACATAAAATAACGCGGAGATAGTAAAATTGATATGAGAATTGCACTCATATGTAAATTGTGCTTATAGTTATTGATTCTTGCATTGGATTGAAGTGGTAGGTTGTGTGTTGCTGATAGTACGATATGGCTAAGGTTTAGCTAAATCGTAATGATAGGAAATATTATTCAGCTGAATTGTGACAGATATAATTCTACTGGGACGTTAGTCCTAACGCCGGGCAGAGCCCCGTGATATAACATACAGGGACTTCGGTCCTAATGCCAGGTAGAGCCCCGAGATATAATTCTACTAGGACGTTAGTCCTAAGGCCGGGCAGAGCCACGTGATATAACATATTGGGACTTCGGTCGTAATGCCGGGTAGAGCCCCGAGATATAATTCTACTGGACGTTAGTCCTACGGCCGGGCAGAGCCCCGTGATATAACATACTGGGACTTCGGTCCTAACGCCAGGTAGAGCCCCGACATATAATTCTACTGGGACGTTAGTCCTATGGCCGGGCAGAGCCCCGTTATACAACCTACTTGGACGTTAGTCCTAAGGCCGGGCAGAGCCTGGTGACATAACTTACTAGGACGTTAGTCCTAAGGCCGGGCGGAGCCCCGTGATACAACCTTTTGGGACTTGGATCCTAATGCCAGGCAGCACCCCGTGAGCCATGCCGCTCGCCGAGGTGACGAGAATCATCGGTCATACCGCTCGTCAAAGCGAGGAGTCTAATCGGCTACGCCGCTCGCCGAATCGAAGGGGATGATTGATTTTCTCTAGAGATGCGTGCACTACTAGAAACACGGAAAATTCCGAGGGGATTTTCGATGGGCTTCCGACGGAAAAAATAAATTCCGATGGGTTCCCGACGGTTTTTTTCAAAAAATGACCCCTCGGAATCCGGCTCGTCGGAAAAAACCTCCGACGGCATAATTAAGAAAAACCGTCGGAATATCTTCGAGGAACTTCCGACGGTTAAATCTTAAAAAACCGTCGGAGGTTTCCGATAGAGTTCCGACGGTTAGGGTTAGAAAGATCGTCGGAAGTTTCAGATGGACTTCCGACGGATAGGGTTAGGGATGTTGTCGGAAGTTTCCGATCGGTTGGTGACGGCTAGGGTTAGAAATTGCCGTCGGATATTTCCGGTGGGTTTCCGGCAATTTGGGTTTGAATTTTCCGAGGGTTTTCCGATGGGTTTTGGTTAAGAAGCTACAGGATAATTTCATTATTTTCGGACGGATTTCCGGCGGTTTTGGTTTGAATTTTCTGAGGGATTTCCGATGGGTTTTGGTTAAGAAGCTACAGGATAATTTCATTAATTTGGGACGGGTTTCCGACGGAAAATAATAAGAAAATATTTTTTTTTTAATTTTTTTTTTGGAATTTGTTTTGTACAAAATTAACATATAAAATTGAATAATAATATCTGCTATCATTAGTACGAAATAATCGAATTGTTTTATCGATATATTTATACATATTATTTAAACAAATATTATGAAAAATTAAATTATAAAATAGTATAACAATAACAAAGAAATTAAATGTATGAGAATGTAGCAGAAAAACATAAGAATAAAACAGTATAAAGAAACGGATTACTCATAGTCCGGGTGGCCTTCATCACCACTGGTATCATCATGATCATCATCATCATCATCATCACCGACCAGACCCGATGGCAGCTTGGCTCCAGAAGATCTAGAAGACGCAAACATCTTGAATAACATCTTCATATTCTTCTTCATCTTCTTCTTGTCCGACTCCTGGCTCTGCAGCCTCTGCTGTAGCTCCTGGATGGTCTGCGCTTGCTGCTGGAGCTCTGCATTCATGGCATGCACACGGTCCCGAAGAGCGTCATCTCCAACACCAGAACCACATGCAGAGGCCGATGCAGGAGATGGAGTGTCGGTGAACCCAGCAATGCCGGTACCATAAACACGACCCTTATATGGCCCACAAACAGTCTCCAGCCAAATATTATCCTCACTAGGAGGTTCGGCTGTCTCTCCTGCATCAAACTGAGTCTGATAGGTGATTGTATTATTTATAATTGATTGAGAGACCCTCGAGAACTTAGAAAAAGACTCCAAGGTCTCTCCTTTTAGAAACAGACTGTGAGATGTTTGACCCAGTCAAAGTAAGGACTTGTGTTTTGAGAAGTAAAGTGTTGTTTGTACAAAGTATTACTTTGATTGACTAGAATCGATGCATCGAGCACGTAGGTCCGTGTGCTCTGAGTAACTCACTAAGACGACCCCCGTCTTATTCTATCTCTTTCAATGCTTCGATTCTAAGGTATCGCGGAGCAGTAGGTAGCCGTCATTCCCTTCATGACCAAGGGCGAATGGCTTGCTGAGGCGAGCTACACACTAGCTTGAGGATGGAGGATTGTAAAAGATATTGAGATTTGCAATGTGACTTTGAGGTATTTCTTTCATGATTCATTCAAGAATTTCAATTTCTCTCATCTCACCTCTTCTTGATTCATGATTCAAGGATTGTGAAGATTTTCTAATTCTTGAATTGTGGATCCAGTTGATTAATAATTCTAGAGATTTCTGAATTATTGATCAATAATTTTTAGTTGAGAGAATGCTTAGATCTAGAGATCTCTGATCTAGGTAATCGAATTATTGATCTTCAATCTTGATACCTTGAGTTAGGTTTTGAGATTTCAGATCTAATTCAAGTGTATTAAGATGAATGTTTGTAGATTGTCATAAGAACTTTGATCTGAATTCAGATTTGAATTTGGATTTGAAATTCAATTTAATTCTTGAAAGGATCATTGAAAGGATAATGAATCAATGACATAGATTTTGCAATTCAAATTACTTAAGCTAGTGCCTTCTACCTATTTGATTAAAATCCTATTTGAATTTTTTTTTAAAATTTGAATGCCAAAATCTCCTAAATCTGACCTAACTTTGCATAATCACTTTTCACTTATTGAATTCCTTGGCAAAGTGACCTAGGTTTTCCACTTGTCTACAAGTTACCTAGTTTTAATTTGAATCAATTCGGCAATTGATCAATTCCTCCCCGGAGGTAGAGTCCCTAGCCAAGGGATCTGAGGTACTTAAGACCAGCGATGGGTGGAGGCTAGAGAGGAGGTTGAGCGAGCTTGAGCCAAAACCGAGCAATCTGTCATGCAGCCAACTTAGCTTCTTCATGTTCTCGATATTAGACATTTTGTATAGGAATTTCTCTTGTATTTTCCCTGGCTGAGCAAGTATTGTTCATTCCTCGGCAAGCCACCAGTGTAACACCCCGATCTTTATTAAGTTCTAATTAAAGGAAGTTAAGGGTAATGGACTTTGATTAGAACTTAATTGGATTTGAGTGAATATGTTTCTCCTAGTTTAAAGTATCCTTGTTATGTGTTTTTATGAGTATTTATGTGTGGTTTGATGTTATATTAAGTTATAATGGATGTAGGAACGTTATTATATGAGTTGAGATACATTGGAAGTGTTTTGGGTCATTTTTCAGGCCCAATAATCGACTACAGCTCCTTGGTAATCGATTACAGCCCAGTCAAGTTTCATCTTTGGGCATTTTAGTGATCTGTAATCGATTGCCAATTCGATGTAATCGATTACCACGTGAGCATAATGTGTTTTTGTACGTTTCAAGTGACGGGCGGGCCCCACGATGACTCCTAAAAACTATTAGCTCAGCCTATACGAAAGTAAACCCTATATTCCACCTCATTTGATCAGAAACACTCTCTCTCATCATCCTAGAGCCTCCATTACTTTTCTCTCAAGAGCTCTCATAGCCATAACCATTCCATGCCAAGAAGCACTCACAAATACTCACCCAATCACAAAAACATTCACATATTCTTCATCCTCTCATCGAGCCGGACGTTTCTACCGGTTGGGTTTCTCTGATAAGGGTCATTGTTGGTGTTGGGCCGTTCGTGGAGCTAGGGTTTCGTCTAGAACAAGTGTTGTCTTCAAGAGGTAGGGGTTAGGCATTCTAAATGTCAAGTAATTTCATGTATATTGATGAATTGATGAAGTTTTGAATGTTGTTCGTTGTTTTTCCATATAGGGTTCATAAAAGGGTTTGAATTTCGAAATTGATTTTGAAAGAGAAAGGGGTTTTATGAATTAAAAAGTGTTTTAAACGTATTTTTATGTTTGATATTGGTATGGTAATATTTTCTATCGATTGAAACGATTCTAGGTTATTATTTTGGCCAATGGCTATTGAAAATCGTGTTTTGGGAACTCTAGAATCGTATTTTACGACTTCGTAATCGATTACACGACTTCGTAATCGTTTACGATGTCTGAATTTCCAATCGCATGAAGACGCTGCTCTCTATTAATCGATTACAGAGCTGCGTAATCGACTACAAGAATCGACTACCAGTCTGTGTAATCGATTACGAGTCTGTGTAATCGATTACGACAATGCTGTTAGTGCGAAAATAAACTGTTTTGACCCTTTATGCACCCTAATACGTTCTACAACTAGTATAGATGATATGTATGACTTAACTATGGTTTGTAAGAAAGTTTAAATGTTGTTTGAGTGATGATATGTTGATGTGTGTTGGTTGCATGAGATATATGATGTTAATAGATGTTTATATGGATTATGTGTTGTATGTGTATGTTATGTGTTGTGAACTGAGACGTCACTGGGTGGCGCATGTATATTGCTAAGACGTCAACGGGTGGCGCGTAGTAAATAAAGACGTCACAGGGTGACACAAGAATACATAGTAGCCTTCGGCTTGTGATTGAGAGGCTGTAGGAGGGGGTTGGCATCCTCGGCGCTATAAGTCCTTCACTTGCAGTTGGTGAATATCCCCCTTTTCCCATTTCGTTAGGATAAGCTCATGCCTTGGGGTCGGTGCAACAGAGGTTTACAGGAGTGTGGATAGGCCATAAGAGATTATAAAGAAATTAAATTTTATGAGAGTACTTTATAGTAAAGCTTAAGTAAACGTAATTTGATACATGATTAAGTTTCCCCTATCTGACTAGATGGCACCTAGAGCACACACATGATTGATATAATTATGTATGATGTATATATGATGTAAAATGAACAAGAGGAACTTAGGTAAGTCGTTCCGGGAAAGATGGTTTTAGAACTTACAATAATGCTAAATCCAAAAGAAATAAAGTACTCTGGGACAGGATTGTTACGTTACAGTTTTTATTTCTTTTGGATTTAGCATTATTGTATTTTCTTTGTGTCCGGACATATGTTAGCCGGCATTTACATTTCAGTTTATGGATTTGTATTTGTGGAGTCTTATGAGTCTCAGTTTTAGGCTCATGAGATAACACATATTACTATTTACTTTCTTGGTTGTATGTTTGAGGAGACTATGTTTGTTTATTTCATTTATTTTATGAGGTATTATTCAGACCATACTATGTGTTATATATTATCGTTATGTTATGCGCAAGGCTCTTATGTTTATATTCCGCGAACGATTGTTGAAAAATTCTCCCATGTATTTTCCGCGTATACGTATTTGAAAAACAAGTATAAAGTATGATAACAGGAGGCAACCCTTATGAAATGACCCTAAATGACTATAGCATTAAGGGCTATCTAGTAGGGTGTTACAACCAGATTCTGTAGCTTCACATAGTATAGACGTTATGTGTATATATTTATCCTTGGTCATTTTGTTTATTCATACAATTTGGGTCAAGGTTTTCTTTATTCATTGAGTAATTATGAGGAGTTCCTTCAGATATATTATTGTATATGTACAAGACAAGAATATCGTGACAATCAAATACTTCCATATTCACACACACATGTTTATATATTGGTGTTTTATGGCAAAGTATATATGGTGTAAGCTCCAGAACCCTTCTGAGAGAAATTGGTATATTTCTCTTAGAGAGATAGAAGGTTTTAATGATAACAAAGTAAACCATAAGTATAAAAATTTTACTTAAGGTTTTGCTAACATGTGTGCTAAGTGTCTCAGAAAGCTTAAATTTTTGCAAATCCAAGAGTAAAGATCAAGACAAGCAATGAGTAACCTTATGAATTACAAGAAGAAATCATGGCGTGAAAGACATCAGAAAGGATAGTCAGAAAGCGCAAAGGTGAAAATGTAGTTCTGAGAGAAGAACATTGTCGCCTCAGAAAGGTCTGAGAAGACCTTGCGACTGGTGGTTCTCACAAGGGTCTTCCCTCAGAAGGTTCGCCTCAGAAGTCCGTACAACTCTCAGAAAGTTGGACTCAGAAGCAACCAAGTGTCAAGACTCAATGGATGAAGCATCAACAATCAGAAAGCTCGAAATAGCAAGCAAAAGGAAGTGGGAACACGCGCACTGTACAAGTCAGAAAGTTCCTCATTTCGCGCTGATTGTTGCAGGGAGCCGTTCTGAGCCAGAGATAGCCACATCAGCAAAGTGAAAGCTTCTAATTTTGCGGCTCTTTGATGCCTATATATATGAGTTCAATTCCAGAGCAATGTGACGAAATTCTAGCGCAATAACACTTGATTAATCGTGCCAAAACTCTGTTGAATTGAAAATCATTATTTGCGAAAACTTAGAACTTTCTCAGAAAGACAATTTTCCGAAACTGTTTTTCTAACTTTGCGAAAAATCTTCTAGCTTTGTATTGGTGTAAATTCTTACGTTTGTAAGTTAAATCTAGAAGTCTACTAAGAGAAAACAAAGTCTGTATCTTAATCTTAGTAGTTGTTTTCGAAACAAAAACTCTATTCGAAAAACGCTAAGTCCTTCGAGTGTGAAGGCAGTTTTAAGTCCTCGATTATTTGAGGCAAGTTAAAGTCCTTAAGTGTTTAAGGCAAGCAAAGTCCTCAGTTGTGAGGCAAGATAAAGTCCTTAATTTAGTTAAGGCAAGGAAAGTCCTCTAGTGTTGGAGGCAAGAAAATCCACTTCGGATTGTGAAGTGGTGAAAGTCCTTTAAGTGGTAAAGGCAGTGTTGTCTGAGAAGGCACTATAAGAAGAATATCTAAAGAACTCTCAACGGAAGGTTGAGGACTGGAGTAGGTTAGTTAAAACCGAACCAGTATAAAAATCTCTTTCCTTCAACTCTTACTTTCTAAGGAAACTAACAAAGACGTTTTTAACTTAATCATAACAGTGAAAATCTATTAAGTTAAAATCAGAAAGAGTTTGAGAGAAATTAATCTTAAAACACTCTCAGAAAGGTTATTCCGCTGCAAACACTCAATTCATCCTTCTGAGTAAACAACCTTCTAAGAAAACATTTTAGAAGCAATTTTTAAACCTGCACGATTCAACCCCCCCCTTCTCGTGCACAAATACACCTTCAATTGGCATCAGAGATCGGTCCTTAAGGGGTTGAGCACTTAACAGTGTCAAGGAAAAAGATCCAAGAAGGGACTATGGATTCACCAGCTGCGTTCATATGTGATGGGGCTTCAATCAACAGACCTCCAATGTTCCTTGGACATAGCTTCGACTATTGGCGTGATAGGATGACATTGTTCATCAAGCACACCAGTCTTGATCTATGGGACAGGATTGAAAACGGCGACTATCAACCTCTGCAAACAATAACAGAACAAGCGGTTGTTGCAGTAGATGCTGAATCTGGAGCAGCACCTCCAACGCCCATAACTTACACCAGACGAGTTCCCAAGGATGAATGGACTCAAGAAATGAAAGAGAAGATTCAGCTGAACTTCAAGGCCAAGTACATTCTCCTCTGTGCACTACCTAAGGTAGAATACGACAAGATACTGTCGTGTGATACAGCACAAGAGATATGGGAAAGGCTTCACATGTTGCATGAACGTAATGACGAAGTCAAGGAGACAAAGATATTCATGCTCGTACACAAGTACGAATCCTTCTGCATGCAGCAAGATAAACCATTGACAGCATGTCAATACGGTTTCTTCATATCATCAACCAGCTTAAAGTCTTGGGAAAGACTTACTCAAACGCTGAGATGGTCAGAAAAATTCTCAGAAGTCTCTCCTCAAAATGGCGTCCAAAGGTTACAGCAATCCAAGAAGCCAAGGATCTAAATCAGCTTGGTTTGAATGTACTATTCGGCTCTCTCAGAACACATGAGATTGAGCTAGAAGGATTGCTTGGAGGACCATCCTCTTCATCTAAGCCTCAGAAGAGTTTGGCTCTCAAAAGCCAAATAAAAAGATCATCCAAAGCTCTCAAGGCAGAAGAAGTCTCTGAGTCAGAAGATGAATCAGACTCAGAAACAGAAGAAGATGACATCTCTCTTCAGGTCAGAAAGATGAAGAAAGCTTGGAAGAGAAGACCAAGCAAAGGCAAGGAGATTACTCCTAAGAAAGGAAAGCTAAAGCCTTCTGAAGCCACATGCTATAGCTGTGGAGAAAAGGGTCACTTCAGAACGGAGTGCCCTCAGAACAAAGGGAAGAAGAAGTTCATCCCCATAAAGAAAAAGAAGGCAATGGCTGCTACATGGAGTGACTCGGAAGAAGAAGGTTCTGAGCCAGCAAACGATGAAGAAGCTAACATCTGCTTCATGGCTGGTACTGACTACATTCTGGAAACAGAGTCTGAGTCAGAAGAGGTACCTAACTCCCCTCCTCTCTCATATTCACATAATGAGGTCTCATAACTCTATGAAGAGCTTCTGAAAGACTCAAATGAATTAGCTGACAGTTTCAGCAGCTTAAAGAAATATTACAAACATCTAAAAGCTGAAAATGCTAGACTAATTCAAGAAGTTGAGAACCTAAAACTTGAAAGAGATGATTTTAAAAACAGATATCTTGAAAGTCACAATCTCTATCAAGCTTTAGAAACAATGTCTTCTGTAACTGTTGAAAAGGCTGAATTAGCCTTAATAGAATTACAAAAGACAAATGAGCTTCTCACTTCTGATCTAGTTAAGATGGTCGATGGTGGGAAAATGATGACTCTTTTACTTGGAGGTCAAAGACCTTACAAAGATAAAAGATGACTCGAATATGAAGAGATTTTCGAACCCAACGACCTTGATCCATCTCTAACTAAATCACATCGCATGTGCATCTCATGTTTCAAAGATGGACATGGATCTGAGACTTGCCCTATGCTTAGTAAAGGAAACACTTCTCTGCCCAAAAGGGCTAAAAGGTTAAGAACTCTCATAAGGCTAAGTCTTCTCAGAAGACAAGTCCTTCTCAGAAGGATAAGGCTTCTCAGAAAGCGAAGGCTTCTGAAAAGGGCAAAGAAAAGGTTTCTGAGTCTCAGAACCACAATCCCTCTAAGAAAAGAAGACAAAAGGCAAAGAAAGCTAACAAGCAAGGACCCAACAAAGCATGAGTACCTAAACTAGTGAAATTTGTGTCTGCAGGTGCATCAACAAGCACTGCTCCACCACCAAGATGAGCAGTGGTACTTAGACAGTGGCTGCTCGAGGCACATGACTGGAAGCAAGCACTGGTTCAGAAACCTTCAACCCAAGAAAGGAGGAACGGTGCGATTCGGTGATGGTGCCAAAGAGAAAGTCACTGCCATAGGAGATGTTGGTAAGGATTCTTCTCACCAAATCTCAGATGTACTTTTAGTTGATGGCTTGACACACAATCTATTAAGCATTAGTCAATTCTGTGACAAAGGCTTAAAGGTTGAGTTTCATGCCAAATATTGCCATGTGATTAATCTCACTAACGGCAAGATCGTTCTAGAAGGAAAACGAGTTGGTAACATCTATGTTATCCATCTAGATGATCTAAAGGATCAAAATGTGAAGTGTCTTGTCTCTGTCCAAGAAGACAAGTGGCTTTGGCATAAGAAACTTGGTCACGCCCATATGAAGCTTCTTTCTGAGCTCTCTCAGAAAGGACTTGTAAAGGGCCTTCCCAACATCAAGTATCAGAAGGATGCAACTTGCGACTTCTGTGAAAAGGGAAAACAAACCAAAGCCTCATTTCCAAGCAAAAGTGGAATCTCTACTCAGAACCTACTTGAGCTTCTTCACATGGATCTCTTTGGACCAACTAGAACGGCTTCCCTTTCTGGAAAACGCTATGGTCTTGTCATAGTGGATGATTATTCTAGATTCACTTGGGTATTCTTTCTAGCTTCTAAGGAAGAAACATTTGAAAAATTCAAAGCTTTTGCAAAAAGAGTTTCAAATGAAAAGGACTCTCACATTCACACCATACGATCCGATCATGGAGGTGAATTTGAGAATCACGCTTTTGAAAAACTTTGTGAAAATCTGGGCATTGCTCATGAATTCTCTTCTCCCAAAACTCCTCAACAAAATGGAGTGGCTGAGAGAAAGAACAATGCTCTTAGAAAGTGGTCTTTCAAAAGGTTTTTGGGCTGAGGCTGTAAACACCTCATGCTATATCCAGAATCGAGTCTTTCTGAGACCAATTCTGAAGAAAACACCTTACGAGCTTTGGAAGAACAAAATACCCAACATATCGTATTTTCATGTTTTTGGTTCTTCTTGCTTTATACTCAACACAAAGGACAAACTAGCTAAGTTTGAACCTAAATCCGATGATGGAGTATTCCTAGGATATTCCTCTGTCTCTAAAGCCTATAGAGTCTATAACAAGAGGAGCAAATGTGTTGAAGAGACAATCCATATTAAGTTCAAAGAACTTAGTAAGGATTTGCCTCAGAAGGTTACTGACTTAGAAGATGAGTTTGAGAAACTCAACATCTCTTCTGAGAAAGCCAAAAAGAAAATTCTTATAGATGATGAGAGTGATTTCCAACCTATGGAAAAATCTTCTCCATCTAAAGAAAAATCTAAAAGCATCATTGAAGCTCCAGAACCTGATGAATCTATTCCTCAAACATCAATGGAATTTAGATTTTCAGAAAGTTAGGCTTCTGATGACTCAGAACGAGAACCTTCTGAGCCACCTTCTCAGAACCTTATTCCTAAAGGATATAAAGGTTCAAGAGACTTGAAAAACGTCTCTCAGAATGAAGTCCTGGGTGATCCCGAGCGTGGTGTGAGAAGCAGAAGGAACTTCACGAATCTTGCTATGGTTTCTGAACTTGAACCAGAATCCATAGAAGAAGCGTTGGATGATCCTAGCTGGATAAATGCCATGCAGGAAGAACTAGACCAATTCGAGAGAAACCAAGTTTGGAAACTTACTCAGAAACCCAAAGGCAAAAGTGTCATTGGGACTAAATGGGTGTTTCGAAACAAGCTTGATGAAAATGGTCAAGTTGTGAGAAATAAGGCCAGATTGGTTGCTCAAGGGTACAACCAACAAGAAGGGATAGACTATGACGAAACCTTTGCTCCAGTCGCAAGATTGGAAGCTATTAGAATGTTGCTAGCTTTTGCTGCACACAAAGGCTTCAAACTCTATCAAATGGATGTAAAGTCCGCCTTCTTAAATGGATACCTTTCTGAGGAAGTTTATGTAAAACAACCTCCGGGTTTTGTGAATGATTCTTTCCCATAACATGTATTTAAGCTTACAAAGGCTCTCTACGGTCTAAAACAAGCTCCCAGAGCTTGGTATGATAGATTGAGCTCCTTCTTGCTTAAAAACGGATTCTCAAGAGGAAAAGTTGACACTACACTATTTACCCTCTCAGAAGACTCTGGGTTCTTAATTGTCCAAATCTATGTTGATGACATAATTTTTGGTGCAACCAATGAGTGGCTATGTAAAGAATTCTCTAAGCTAATGCAAAGTGAATTCGAGATGAGCATGATAGGAGAACTTAAGTTCTTCTTAGGATTGCAAATCAAGCAAGAGTTAGAAGGGACTTTTATACATCAAGAGAAGTATACCAAAGAACTTCTGAGGAAGTTTCTAATGGATAAAGCCAAGCCTATGAGCACTCCCATGCATCCTTCTCAAGTAATTGACTTGGATGAAGATGGTGAGAAAGTCTCAGAAAGCAACTATCGTGGCATGATAGGCTCTCTTCTCTATCTCACTGCTTCTAGACCAGATATTCAACTGAGTGTTGGCATCTGTGCTACATTTCAATCAAAGCCTAAGCAATCTCACTTAACTGCCGTTAAGAGAATTCTGCGATATCTGATTGGAACTACTAACCTTGGTTTATGGTACGAGAAAGGTTGTTCCTCAAATGTTATAGGATACTGCGATGCTAACTATGCTGGAGAGAAAATTGATCGCAAGAGCACAAGTGGATGCTGCTGCTTCGTTGGACAATGCTTAATCACATGGTCGTGCAAAAAGCAGAACACTATTGCTCTATCAACAGCAGAAGCTGAAAATGTATCAGCAGCAAACTGCTGCGCTCAGATGCTTTGGATAAGGAACCAATTGCGTGACTATCAACTAAGGTATGAGAAAATTCCCATTCTCTGTGATAATACTAGCGCAATTAACTTAGCAAAGAATCCTATTCAGCATTCACGATCCAAGCACATAGATATAAAACATCATTTTATTAGGGATCATGTGCAAAAAGGCGATGTGGAAATCAAATTTGTGAATACTGAGGATCAAATCTCAGATATATTCACAAAGCCTTTAATCGAGGATCGTTTTAATATTCTGAAAGGACTTCTTAATCTAAGACGGTTCTAAGTATTTAAAATTTTGAAAATTGTCTTCATAGAAACTCCTCTTAGTCCTAAGCTTAGAATCTGAGGCAGATAAGTTAGAGCTGACTTCTGAGCAAAATATCAGGAAACCTATTATGAGAAAGTTCATGTCTCAGAAGACCTACCTCTCAGAAAGGTAGTCTTCTGAATAAACTCTCAGAAGGAAATACTCTCAGAAGGACCACCTTTCTCAAAAGAGTGCCTTCCGAGAGAATAGTTACCAAACGGTAACTTTTGAATTAAACTCTGCACCGGCTAGTTCTTACCTGCTCTATAAAATCGTACAACCTTGTTCCAGAATTGGTATTTGCTCTTAAAATTCTCTTGTCACCTCACCTCACCTCTCTTCCCTCATTCCTCCCTTTTTCTCACTCAAACCGTAAACCCATCCTCAAGTCGATGCTTTCAGAGAGGATAAGAACATGAGTAAGGCAACCAACTCTTCTGAGGGAAAACAGAAGAAAAGGAAAGAGACTCACTCATCTTCTGTACAAAGGGGCATGGGTTCTGAGACACCTCAGAAGGTCTCTTGGAAGAACCCTATGATAACCATCATAACTGAAGGCTCTGGGAAAGCATCAACAGATCAACTCGTAGGAAGAAAAAGGAAATTGGATGCAAGTACTCTTCAGCACAAATGGAAGCACGAAGATACAATGGATAATAAGCCAAAAACTCAGAAAGTATTGGATAATCGGAACTTACCTATTCAACCATCTGAGATCAACAAAACCCACATTTCAGAGCGTGTAAAAATGGCAAATGCTGCTAGAACTGAGCCCTGCTCAGAAACAGACATTGACACCTCTCATGTCTCAGAATCATATGATACTGAAGAAATCGTACAAGAAACTCAGTCTGACCAAGAACTACAAAAGGAATCTCTGGAGCATTATTTCAACTTAATCAAGATTCCTTCTCCTCGGTTTGGTCCAACTCCCTATGTATCAGATACGATAAGTGAATTTAGCTCTCACAAGGAGAGGATAGAAATAAATTCACTAGAGATGTGTGCCTTCAAAGTCCCTAGTGAAGAAGAAGTTAAGGACAAAGCTGAAGAAGAAACTGAGAAAGAAGAAGAAGGGATTTCTGAAAAACAAAGATTGGAGTCAATGGATGCTATTCTTGAAGCTGAAGTTTTTCGTCCTCCTCCTTCTCCCACCTCTTCTGATGGCATACCTCCAGAATGCCCACCTGGCACGGATCAAGCAGAAGTTCAAATGGAAATGTGCAAGCTTCTCCGCTTTATTGCTAGGAAGATAGCAGCCCTAAGTCCATGATGATGTTTATGTTAGCCACCCTTTTTGATGTATCAAAGGGGGAGAAGAAAAATAGATAATATTTTGGCTATATAAATGATGCTTGCTGTCGTGGCAAGCATAAATTTAATTTATTTTTAAACCAAGTTCCCCTAATATAGTTTAGTGGAAACCAGGGTCGTCTCTCACAAGGAATGGCTAAGAAAGTAATGCACAAGACTAGTTATATGATAGGGTTGTCACGATTTGGAGGTTTTTGTGTGCAAGTTAATTAAATTGAAAATAAAATAATAATAATAAAGGTAGCGGTTTATGGGGGTGGAACATTCATTAGGGTGTCAATCATTGGCTACAAAAGAATGCATGAGTTGATTAATTACGCCAGAGTTAGATCTAACTCCTTTGTTGTGATTCTAATGATTAATTGCCTAGAATGGGATTAATTAGTGAGATCTCACCTTTAGTTCCAAACTCAACAATTATTAAAGCCAATCACATTAATCTAATTAAAGAGACTAATCAGCCAATTAATTAACCATCACCAATTCCTAATATGCCATGCATCAATTAATCAATTAACACATAAACATATGCCCAATGAATAGCCAACTCAATCGAGTAGCCAAGACAAAGGGGTTAAACACATAACTTAAGATCTCAAATTACATGTTAAGGGTTGATAATGAAAACTTATGCAAGATTAAGATCAAAGCCTCAAAATACCCCAATGATACTCACACTCACATAAACCACCAAGGGATTTAGCTACTCATGGTAATGAATTAAAAGACAAGAAATTAAAGGAAATTAAATGCAAGTTGGAAAGATAGAAAAACGAATAACTGAATTTATAATAGAGAGTAACTTACAAAACCCAAAAGGGCTGGACGAATAATGCTTGAATGTAAAGATGGAGCTAGAGCTACAACTAGGAAAACAGAAATCCTATTGGAAAAACGAATAACTCTAACTATGGAAAGAAAAATAAGGATTGAAGAAGTGATAGTAGAAGGTGTGTGTTTCTGATGCATTAGCCTTGCTTAAATAGAGTGGCCAGCCTCCAAACCCTAGCTTATTGGGCCTCCAACTCGTGCAGATAAGGGTTTCTGCTGTGACAGAGTTGCGGCGCGGCGCTAGGGCGCGCTACGGCCGCTGGAGCGCCAGCTTGTGCACGTGACTGATTTAATTGAGCCACGCGCGCTACGGGCGCTGGAGCGCTCGATGCTTGCTCTGAATTCCACTGCTCCGCTTCTTGCTCAGTTCCTGATGTCTACAGCTCCAATAATACCTGTGACCTGCACTAAAAATACGAAATATCCAAGACCAAGTGCAAATGTCATCCTTGAATTGTAAAAACATCATAAAACTTGTTATTTTAGCCTTTATTTCTATTAAGCTCAGATTAATCTCAAGTTGAATTAAACACAATAAAGAGGCCAAAATAGAGCTAAGAATTGCATACAATTATCCGAATTAGGGGTATAAAATGTTGGTAAAAACCGCGTTATCAATAAACAACTAGGCCTAGGATTTAGGGGGAGTACCTAGGATTTAGGCGAGTAACAGATTTTGGGGGAGCCAAAAATTTTGTTTGTAACCCCATTCGAGCTTTTAATGAAATATTATTCATGTTTTGGCATTTCCTGTTATTAAATAGCTTGGTATTTCTAAAAATCATATTTCACTCATCAAGAAATACATGCTATAATTGATCCTCTAAAAACAGTACTCATACGTAGCATATCTATCTGTTGATTATCAAAGCATTCTAAGAAAATAACAAAGCCTTCTCTCAGAAAGCTAAGTTAGTTTATGAGAAAGCAAAAGTGCATTCTGAGTAAGTTGAGAACTCAGAAACACTTTAGAACTTAAGCAAAATTATTATCTTAAGACTTAAGTTGTTATCATCAAAAAGGGGGAGATTGTAAGCTCCAGAACCCTTCTGAGAGAAATTGGTATATTTCTCTTAGAGAGATAGAAGGTTTTAATGATAACAAAGTAAGTCATAAGTATAAAAATTTTACTTAAGGTTTTGCTAACATGTGTGCTAAGTGTCTTAGAAAGCTTAAATTTTTGCAAATCCATGAGTAAAGATCAAGACAAGCAATGAGTAACCTTATGAGTTACAAGAAGAAATCATGGCGTGAAAGACATCAGAAAGGATAATCAGAAAGCGCAAAGGTGAAAATGCAGTTCTGAGAGAAGAACACTGTCGCCTCAGAAAGGTCTCAGAAGACCTTGCGACTGGTGGTTCTCAGAAGGGTCTTCCCTCAGAAGGTTCGCCTCAGAAGTCCGTACAACTCTCAGAAAGTTGGACTCAGAAGCAACCAAGTGTCAAGACTCAATGGATGAAGCATCAACTCTTGTAGGGAGCCGTTCTGAGCCAGAGACAGCCACATCAGCAAAGTGAAAGCTTCTAATTTCGCGGCTCTTTGATGCCTATATATATGAGTTCAATTCCAGAGCAATGTGACGAAATTCTAGCGCAAAAACTCTTGATTAATCGTGCCAAAACTCTGTTGAATTGAAAATCATTATTTGCAAAAACTTAGAACTTTCTAAGAAAGACAATTTTCCGAAACTGTTTTTCTAACTTTGCGAAAAATCTTCTAGCTTTGTATTGGTGTAAATTCTTACGTTTGTAAGTTAAATCTAGAAGTCTACTAAGAGAAAACAAAGTCTGTATCTTAATCTTAGTAGTTGTTTTCGAAACAAAACTCTATTCGAAAACGCTAAGTCCTTCGAGTGTGAAGCAGTTTTAAGTCCTCGATTATTTGAGGCAAGTTAAAGTCCTTAAGTGTTTAAGGCAAGCAAAGTCCTCAGTTGTGAGGCAAGATAAGTCCTTAATTTAGTTAAGCAAGGAAAGTCCTCTAGTGTTGGAGGCAAGAAAATCCACTTCTGATTGTGAAGTGGTGAAAGTCCTTTACGTGGTAAAGACAGTGTTGTCTGAGAAGGCACTATAAGAAGAATATCTAAAGAACTCTCAACGGAAGGTTGAGGACTAGAGTAGGTTAGTTAAAACCGAACTAGTATAAAAATCTCTTTGTGTTAAGCTTTTCTTCCTTCAATTCTTACTTTCTAAGGAAACTAACAAACATGTTTTTAACTTAATCATAACAGTGAAAATCTATTAAGTTAAAATCAGAAAGAGTTTGAGAGAAATTAATCTTAAAACACTTTCAGAAAAATCTCAGAAAGGAACTTTCTCAGAAAGGTAAAAGCTCTCAGAAGCTTAACCTTCTAAGAAAGGTTATTCCGCTGCAAACACTCAATTCATCCTTCTGAGTAAACAGCCTTCTAAGAAAGCCTTTTAGAAGAAATTTTTAAACCTGCACGATTCAACCCCCCCCCTTCTCGTGCACAAATACACCTTCATATGGGTCCCCATTTGTATTCTTGTCATCTATTTATTGCTATTCTAGACGCTTTTCCAGGAAATGTATTCGTGCAATGAATTTTGATTGGTCATGGCTCTTGAGTCTCGATACCGACGTTTATTCATTATACAGGGCTATGACAAAAAAAAAAGGTTTTTGGGTGCTAGTAACATGTCAAGGTGTTAATTATGTTCATGACATAGTTAACAATTTGGGATGTTACACCTATGCTACCATTTCCCAAAAGGTATTCCTCCGCTTCTGCAAGAAGGACATCGTTTGCAGATATGGCATCCCAGAAAGGATCATTACAAACAATGCCACCAACCTTAATGGCGCGAAAGTTCAAAAGTTTTGCAAAACTTTCAAAATTAAGCATCACAATTTAGCTCTTTATCGACCACAAATAAAGGGTGCAGTGGAAGTAGCAAACAAGAACATAAAGAAGATCATCGCTAAGATGGTCGTGAACTACAACGATTGGCATGAAATGTTGTGTTACGCGTTACATGCATACCGCACCAATATACGTTCCAGCACTGGGCAACCCCTTTTTCACTGGTATATGGAATGGAAGTTGTCTCTCCTATTGAAGTGGAGATACCATCGTTGAGAGTCTTAATGGAAGCAGAACCGGAAGAATCAGAGTGGGTGAAGACTCGGTATGAACAATTGAACATGATAGATGAGAAAAGATTAGATGCTATCTTTCATGGCCAGTTATACCAAAGTAGAATGGCAAGAGCATTTAACAAGAAAGTTCGCCCTAGAGAGTTTCGTCCTGGGGATTTGGTAATAAAGAAAATTCTTGCAAATCAGGAAGATGCACGAGGAAAGTGGGCCCCGAATTATGAAGGCCCTTACATTGTCAAGCAAGCATTCTCAGGAGGAGCACTGGTTTTGCAAGACATGAATGGCCAAGAATTCCTGAGACCCATCAATGCAGATGCTGTCAGAAAGTTTTATGCTTGAAATACGACAAACCCATTAGGTTGAAAACCCGAAAGGGCAGCCTAAGCAAAAGTTAGGGTAAAATTTAAAAAATAAAATAAAAAAGGGAAAAAGGAGTTGATGGGTCTGTTAGGTTGAAAACCCAAAAAGGCGGCCTAACAATCTGACAATGGGGCAATTAAAGTCGACTCTCTGGGAAGCAAGTTTCCGGCAAGAAAAGCGGCATTTATCTAAAGAAGTAATCATCATATTCAATAATTTCGAGGAATCGATAGAACAAGTATCAAATGACCGAGACTAGGGCAAATTCCCTGATATTCCTTAGATTATCTTTCAATTTTACTGTCATCTATATTCCCACATAAATAAAAATAAATATTCAGCTTGTCTTTTCTCTTTCCATGCATGTTTATCTTTTATATCTCAAGTAAAGATAAATTTAAGTTTGAGCTATACAATTTAACACTTTTGCAACAATACATCATGATTAAGAACAGTTCACTAACCTCAACAAGGTTGGCACAAAGATACCTGGGAAGAAAAACATCTTACAATGCAAAAGCATCATGTGATCTGGAGGGGCATACTAGTGAGGAAGAACGGTCCGAAGTGCGAACATGAGTTAGATTGATATCTGTCCTGGACACCATTTGGTATTTGTGCATCTTCTTAGACCAAATTTTCAATCACTGGAATACCAAGGTGTAGTTGCTCCTAACTGTTTGTAGACCCATGATTAGTTGGTCACATGCTTTCACTTCTTGTCGACCCAGGTTTAGTTGGTCGCATTTCATGTTGTCCTATTAACTCAGGTTCAGTTGGTCATAGGATCTTATTTCCACTTGTTGACCCAAGCTCAGTTGGTCGCAAGTTTTTTTCTGTTTAGTTGGTCACAGGTTTTCATTTTTTGTTGACCTAGGTTCAGTTAGTCGCATTTCACGTTGTCCTATTGACTCGGGTGCAGTTGGTCATAGGATCTTATTTTAACTTGTTGACCCAGGTTCAAGTTGGTCACATGATTTCACTTCATGTCGACCCAGGTTCAATTGGTCGCATTTCATGTTGTCCTATTGAATCAGGTTCAGTTGGTCATAGGATCTTATTTTCACTTGTTGACCCAGGTTTAGTTGGTCACAAGTCTTTGTCCTGTTGACCCAGGTTCAAGTTGGTCACGGGCTTTCACTTCATGTCGACCCAGGTTCAGTTGGTCGCATTTCATGTTGTCCTATTGACTCAAGTTCGGCTGGTCATAGGATTATCCAGGTTCAGTTGGTCACAAGTCTTTATTCATAAGCTTTAACTTCATGTCGATCCAGGTCTAAGTTGGTCACATGCTTTCTCTAGCCAACCCAATTGATCGCAAGTTTGAGGTGCATATCATTTGTATATATTTTCATCATACCATTTGAATCATCTATCAAAACATATTGTTTTTTTTCTCATTTACAACATGCATAAAAAAAAAGTCATTACATTTTCTCATATCATTCCATTTCCGTTCAAAATACATGTTCATATCTTTACATTTTCTTTATTATACGAGATGAAAAATTGCATTTTTCAAACTCTAAATAAAAAACAAGTAAAGAGGGGCAACTGTGAACACCATATTTTGACCGATCCTTTTTAGTATATTGATCACCCTTGTTATCATTTTTATTATTATCTTTATTTTTTTTTTCGATTGCAAAACAAAAAAAATCTGAATAGAATAAATAAACCTTCAAGGCCCATTTGCATAAAAAAAATGTTATCTCTGACCCAATTGACCTAATTGATACAACATATTTAGCTTTCAAAAAAAAGGAAAAAATATCTTAAAGCAAGATTGATGCAGTCCACAAAAAATATATATACATCATGATCCATTGATTTCAACCCTTTTTTTTAAACCCCTAAACCAAAAAAATAATAATTAAAAAGAATGTGTTGTTGTATGATTAGAGTCTCCATTCCTTCATGTCTTGGAGGCCATACTCCATTTGCAGCTGCTAGCTCATCCTGAAAAACACAAAGATATCCATGTGAGATCAAGAAGAAAAAAAGGGATGGCATTATCAGAGACAAAGTGCAGGACGATAAAAAGGGATGGAATTATCAGAGACAAAGTGCATTTGGTCTCTGATTAGTATCAGAAGATAAAAAGAAGGAGGAATTATTAGCAATAATACAGGTCAAAAGGAACGAATTTGTAAGTATAAATACATCCAGGGAAGACACAGGAAGGGGACGAAAAAATTGAAGTTCAATCCCAATCCAGAACACATCCAGTTTTTATTTAAAACCAGAAACACACCCATTTGTTTTTCTTTACTTCAAAACTAGAAGCACATCACAAAGAGGCAGAAAACAAAGCATTTCACAACACACAAACACAATTCATACACAATCCGTTCAATCCAAATCCAATGAATCCTGTAACACCCTATTACTAGATAGCCCTTAACGCTTAAGTCATTTTAGGCCATTTCATAAGGGTTACCCCCTGTTATCATGTTTTATCTTTATATTTAAAATATATATACGCGGAAAATACGTGGGAGAAATTTTCGTAAATCATTTGCGGAATAGAAAATAAGGGCCTTGCGAATTAATACAACGTATATAGGTGCAGAAGCAATTAATCCTGAATAAATCTCAAAATAACCAATCATAGTCTCCCAGAACATACATCAGTAAATAATAATAATATGTATAATCTCATGAGCCCAAAATTGAGACTCACAAGACTCCACTAATACAATCCATCAACATAAGTACATGCCGGCTAACATAGGTCCGGACTTAGGAAAATGGAAATAAACAATAAACCATAGACATATAATCCATAAATGAAATAACTCAAAAGACATGATCTATAATATGTAAAGCGGAAGCTAAACTAAGGTTGCGCGGGCTCCAAGCTCGCTCCGTCATTCTGCTGGTACTCGTCATCTAAAATGTTGAAATAGCGTGGGGTGAGTACTTGAAAGTAACTCAGTAGGGGAGCCGCTCTGGGTTTATTAATTAAATAAGTGATCATCAATGAGTTTATTTCAGTTATTAGTTTCAAAACAATCTTGTCCCGGAACGACTACCTAAGTGCATCTTGTTCCTTTTAAATTAAAGACATACATAAATAATAACTCGTGTGTAGTGTACTATGTGTTTAACCATTAGATATTCAAATATATAGCATAAAGTAACATTCTTTGTTTGCAATAATAAATTATATCTCTTGCTTATTTATCTTGAGACTTTTAAGCATACTTAGTATGCCTGTGGATCTATCTTGCTTAGAGCACGCCCTTTTGGTGCCTGTAGATCATTTACATTGTTTTGGCCTGCCCACCCTCCTGTATCCTCCGCATCGTCGACCCTAGGTATGAGCTCATCCTATATATATTGGGTAGAGGGGGGAAATTCACCTCCCTGTAACGTTCATCACGAACAGGTAAGCGACTCTGTGTGTCTTAACTTTCTTTTTACTTTGCACATTAATCTCTTTATATAACAAACATTCATATAATCATATACATCATATAATCATATAATCATTCATAATATATATCTCATCATTCATAATATATATCTCATCATTAATCATCATACACATCATATAATCACATAAACAAGTTAACTCATTATAAAAGCAATACATATACTCAGTACAACATATATATTCCATACAATAATTATATATTCCAATATACAAGTCGTATAATGCATTAGGGAGCATAAAATGATCAAACCATGTCAATTTTCGTAAAAGGAGTGAGAGACAGCGCAAGACCACCGCTGGGGCGGTCCATGTGACATCCGTATTTCTATAACTACTTGTTTGTGGTAGATTTGATTATGATTAGCTATACGCTCATGTGAATAATTTAAAGATGTGTTCTTGTTTGGATATGTGCTTATGTGAATGATTTGGAGCTATGTGCTTACGTGGATGTGTACTTGTGCGATTGAATGGTGGCTAGATAATTATGTGGATGAACTTAGAAGATTTCATAAGGATTTATGATACTAAGGTTGCATGACTCATAATTTATTATATTTAAAAGGATTATTTTATTAGATGCATAAATTAGTATTTAATATTTTACTATTATTTTACGTATATGAAAAATGTGCATGTGCATGCAAGATCATAAGGCTTCTCTTAGATTAATGAGTGATCCTTACATTTTCCACCTAGGACCAATCATCTTTGAGGGCCCCACCTCTTATCTAATAATCATTTCACCCACCATTCTACAAGATTCTACAAGAAATTATTATTTTATTCCACCTATGACAACAATTCCTACTATGGCCCAAAACTAGTCTTTGATCGCCACTTGGCACTGTTTGACCATCCTACAAGAAACATGATTGAACTTTAGAAGATCATATATTATTTAATTATCCTAGATGTACAAAATTTAAATAAAATACCTCCACATTTCCTTCTAGAAACCGTGGCCATATATACATACACATACACATACATTGATTCATTTTGTCTAGATTAGTCTATTATAATTTAAGTACATGATGGCACATTTATCCACTTCATCAAGCAACCTACATGCAAGCCTCCACATCATCATCCTTCCCTTGATTCTTGCTGCCCCGGCCCCACCAATCCGCCACTTCATCCATTGCATGTAAGCCACCTCACCAAAGACTTCTTCTCCAAGTCACCTCCTTTGAACCATCATTAAACCATATGCACCAAGACTCCACATGGATCATTTTGATCTGATTTAATCACATAATTTCCCCTTATTTTCGTGCATACATCAGCCTCCCACCATATTAATCCATATCAGCCCCAATTAGAGTCATCCTACACTCAATAATCATCCTATGGTGCTACCATTACCCCTAAATGGTTCTAATTATATTCTAACACCTCTAAGCCTATTTGATTAAGTTAAAACACTCCCTAAGCCTCTCCATTTCGTGCACATCAACCACATTTCAGACCTTGCACATCAGAACCCCCTTACACACTCAAATTCCTCCCATTGGTTGCATGCTTCAACACCATCATCACCTTATTTCTCCAACACTCCAAGACTCCTTTTAATCACTCAAGCCCTCTCATTTGGTGGCTCTTTACTTCTGAAGCTCCCTCACACTTCAGAAACACTTCTCATCCATCTCTCAACACTCCCTCAAAAGCTCTAAGGCTCATACACATCACCAAGAACACAAACACCATTCTAGACCATTCTTGCACCTCTAAACTCATCTCCATTGGTTCTGATATCACCCCAACATATCCAACACCCTCATAATCCTCTCTTGGTCATTCTCAAGTGGAGCAACTCGGCCTAGGAGCTCCAGAACCAAATCCATCTTCAAAAGACCCGTAAAAGCTCAAGAACACCACTTTTGAGTGAGTTGTTTAACCCTCTTTGTGCCTATCCTTTTAATCTGAGCATGCCATGTTTAAATATGTTTTTGCATGTATTATAATCTGTATTTCGTGATACATGAAGCCCTACATCAGAATCATTAACATGCATTTAAGAAAAATCACATTTTTAACACATGCATGAACATAATCCTTGCATTTAAGCATTTTCATGTTTTAAACACTATATTAATGTATTCCACCGATTAAAAGCTCATATATATGTATATAAATGATTATTGATGGAAAAGAATCAATGAAAATGGATTAAAACAAGATTTGAAGCAAAAACTTGGTTTTTGTCAGCATCTATCCGCTAGCGGCCGATCTACACGCGCTAGCGACCACACCGTCGCCTGCGGCTGTGAAGAACGCGCTAGCGGCCATGTCCAGAAACTCCAGCATATTTTGCATAAGAATACCTCTCTTTGCATAGATATCTTATTTTAACATGCATGGACCGATTGAAATATGCTTACTATGTTTTTATAAACTTGCATGTTCGATATTTACAACTTGTAATATTTGAAAACGGTTTGATGAAGCATTTTAAGTTCAGAAGCTTGATCTGTTCTTGAAGTTTCTGAAGCACGCGCTAGCGGCCAGTACGAACGCGCTAGCGAGTGAGCACGAACGGAGCAGGCGCTAGCGGCTGTATCATGCGCGCTAGCGGCCGTGCCCGAAAAATTTTAGGAAATGTTCTTGATTTTGATTTTGATGATTTTAAGGGATTTTGATGATTTTAAGGGATTTTAATGATTTTAAGTTTATGGAAAAATGAAAGCAAATATATATATACTGACCCTTTATGATTTATATTAATTATTTCACTCTTAGAATATTTTTCTATGAATATTGGATTTTTACGTGTTAAAAATTAATAAAAACTCAAGATATGGATTTTTATGAAAATAAGTATGTTTCTGGAATATATGAATTAGTTACTGGATTTAGACATTTAAAATATATAAGTATATAAATAAATGGTGATTTTACTAAAATACCCTTTTTAGCTATAAATTGAAATAATTACCATGTTATGACATACGAAAATAATGCAATGATTATGATTCTGATTGGTGACTAAATTATACATGTTGAAATGCATTTTTGGATGTTTTATACTTACTGGAATATAATGATTCACATGATATATTGAAAATTACCAAAATACCCTTTTGTGCTATAAAATGAGATAATGGTCATATTATAACATGTGATGAATTGTAATCTTTGTGGACTTGAATATGGATGATATGTACATGTTATTATGCATTTTTGAGATAATTATCCTTGCTGTAATATGATGTTTCATGTGATATGTTATGATCAAATATTGTTGAGACTTGATAATAATAAGTGTAAACCATGCAAAGTGCTATTATGTGAAATTAGTGAACTTTGACGATGTGTATACTTGTGTGAATGTCTTGGATGATTATTAACCTATGAAATCAGAATGTATATTGAATGAAATATTGTTGATTTGATGATTGAGAAGGTGTGACATAATGTTGATTATACTGTGTTGACTTTAATATAATGATGATGATACCATTGATGTATTATTGATTGTGAGAAGTGTTGAAGTGGTGGGAAGTGATGAAGTGTTGAAGTGATGAGAAGTGATGAGGAAGGGGAGTAATGATTGTGATTTATAATTGTTTTAATTTCATATCTACCCGTCAAATGAAACTACTGATTAGCCTAGATCCAGCCGTTCGAGGAGCCGAACGGTGGGCATTCTCACGGGATAGGGAGGCCTATGTGGTGAGATGAAGTCTTTGGCATTGGGACACATAGTCCTGCTGGATGGATACCTTGGAGTAGGGTGTATGCCGGTATCAAAGGCCGCCAGGTACCTTGGAGTAGGGTGTATACCGGTACGGCTGGCGGGGTTTTTCTTTATTTGGCTACCTAGAAGTAGAGTGTATTTGGGTTGGCCCGGAAGTGTTGTTGTTTGAACTTGTGTTCATAAAAATGGAAAACGGCTAATCTCTAGTAGCGTGAGACGAAGAGGCTCTGAAGTGCGAAGTGGACCAAGGTTCTTCATAGTACGGCCTATGGGAGTTTTGTCGAACGCGACGCACGATCAGATACTGCGTAGGTTGCTAGAATCGCGAGAACATAGAAAAGACAACTAGGTTCCCCTAGATCGGACAAGTAAGATGTTTGACCATTCGAAACAATAGCTCGATCTTTTATGTGAAAGCTCGTTTTAGAAAACCTGAGATATTGGTTCGAATGGCTAGAATTGTCGCATGGGTACGTAGTCCGAGTGCCCGAAACAACTCGCTGAGATATTCGTATCTCATCCCTTTTTCTCTTTATGCCTCAATTCTAGGAGACGATGGAGCAGCCGCCGCAACCCGCATGTGATCGTACTTTTGATGGGCACACGCCAGACGCGTGCACGGTGATCATCTCGTCGGCATCTCATGAAGCTCGAGACTTCTCCACAAGACTTGACTGTGATTTCTTTATCCTCGTATGCTCACGGTGTAGAACCATCTATGGTCGATTCTTTCTTTCCTTTCTCGACTTTCGGGCAGACTTAAGATAGGACGCAGTCATCGACCATGAGGAAGAGTTTCTTGAAGGGGTACCAGTATCTAGAGATGGGACTTGACGAACACCCGGCTTGTGGAACTGCGCGTGCACCTACGACTTCTCCATTCTAGTTATTATCAGTCTTTGCTATCGATTCCTCTTGCATTTGATTTCTTGTATTTCCCTAAAGACATTTGTATCTTTTAATTGTGGATGACTGTATCACTTATTCAGACCTATGCGGCAGCTTCGTCTGCAAGCTTCAGATACTATTGATGTTGTTGTTTCAATTCACTTTAGTTTATCGTTATGGCTCTTTTGATTATGTTTCATTATTTTACTGCTTCATTCTTTCTTTCGTCCTTTGTATGGTTTCAAAAAAAAAAAACGTGTGGTTTTCCTAAGTGACGATTAGCAAGTTAATTATGACTTAAGCATAATTAGCGAGTTAAGGTGTTACAGTCCACGGCCGCTGGAGCGGCCTCGCACAGAAGCTCCGTGTAACACCCTACTATATAGCTGATAACGTGGTTTTTGCCAATATTTTATGCCCTTAATTTGGATGATTGTGTGCATTTATTTGCTCTATTTTAGCCTTTTATTGTATTTAATACAATTTGGAATTAATTGGGGCTTAATGAAAATAAAGGCTAACGTAATAAGTTCTCTGATGTTTTTGCAATTCAAGGATGACCTTTGCACTTGATCTTGGGTATTTTGTATTTTTGGTGCAGGTCATAGGAATTATTGGAGCAGTAGACATCAGGAACTAAACAAGAAGCGGAGCAGTGGAATTCAGGACTGGCATCGAGCGCCCCAGCACCCTTAGCGCGCCCCAGTGCCCGAACTCTACTAGAATCCATCACGTGCACAGCACTGGCGCCCTAGTGAGCTATACACGCCCCAGCGCCGCGCCGCAATTCTGTTACAGCAGAGACCTATCTGCAAGGCCGAGCTGGGGGCCCAATTAGCTAGGGTTTGGAGGCTGCTCTCTCTATTTAAAGAAGGCTAATGCATTAGAAAACATATCACTTACCTACCACCACTTTTATATCTTTTCTTTTCCTAGTTTTCTTACTTTCAACCCTAGGCTTTTTAGTTAGAGTTTATTTTCTCCATTAGGATTCCATCTTCTTTCCTAGTCTAGCTCTAACTTCCTCCATTGTATTTCCAACGTTATTCGTCAAGCCCTTTGGGTTTAATTTGTAAGTTACTTCTTTTAATTAATTCAGTTATTCGTTTTTTTTTTCCATCTTTCCAATTTGCATTTATTTTCTTTACTTTACTCTTTATTGTTCAACTTGTTTAATTTTTTCATTCCATCTTTGCTTTTAATTCCAATTTATATTTTGCCCTTTTATTTCCTCCATGAGTAACTAAGTCTCTTGGTGGTTTATGAAGGTGTGAACATCATTGGGGTAGTTTGAGGCTTTGTTCTTAATCTTGCATAAGTTTTCATTATCAAACCTTGGCATATGATTTGAGATCTTAAATTGTGTGTTAACCCCTTTGTCTTGGCTTACTCGATTGAGTCAAGCCAATTCATTGGCATGTGTTTATGTATTAACTGATTAATTGATGCATGGCATATCAGGAATTGGTAATGATTAATTAATTGGCTGATTAGTCTTTTTAATTAGATTAATGTGATTGGCTTTTAAGATTGTTGAAAACGAAACTAAAGGTGAGATCTCACTGATTAATCTTGTTCTAGGCAATCAACTCTTAGAATCACAACAATAGGGTTAGATCTAACTCTGGCGTAATTAATCAACTCATGCATTCTTTTGTAGCCAATGATAAATGTCCTAATGGATGTTCTACCTCATAAACCACTGCTTTTTATTATTCAAATTTAATTCCCTTGCATTCAAACAAAAAACCCCAATTTGTGACAACTCTCATACGACTAGTCTCGTGTATTACTTCCTTAGCCATTCCTTGTGAGAGACGACCCTGGTTTCCACTAAACTATATTAGGGGAACTTGGTTGATAAATAGTTAAATTTATGGGAGTTGCGACCACCACCCATCAAATTTTTGGCGCCGTTGCTGAGGAATGGCGATGAAAGTAATCTCTAGTTGTGTGATTTGTGCATATTGTACATAATCATTTTTCCTTGTTTCTTTAAAAAAAAAACACAAAAAGATTGTATTTATTTTTGCATTACATTACATAGCATACTGCATATTTCATCTGTACATTGCATTACATTTAGCATTTGCATCCACAGAACTTGCTGTTCATAGAACAGCAAAGTTCTGCGTCGTTTTGAGCGCCCGAGTGCCCACTCAACGCCCTAGTGCCCGGTCAGAGAGTTCCTGATGGGCGGTGTCGCAAATCCCATAAATTTAATTATTTATAAATCCAAGTTCCCCTAATATAGTTTAGTGGAAACCAGGGTCGTCTCTCAGAACTAGTTGTATGACGGTTGTCACAATTGAGGGGTTTTTGTATGCAAGAAAAATTATTTGGAATAAAATTGGAATAATAAAAATAGTGGTTTATGAAGGTGTGTGTTAGCACAAGAAGGGGGGGTTGAATCGTGCTTAGATTTTCAAAATACTCTTCTAAAACTTTTTCTTTCAAAAACACTTCTCAGAAGGGTATCCTTCTGAGTCGCAGCGGAGAGTCCTTCTGAGAAAGTAAAGTTTCTCAGAAACTTTGCTTTCTGAGAAGATCAACCTTCTTGGTGATTTCTGAAACTTGTAGATTATAACTATCAAGTGTAAATACTTGTAGTTATAATGAAAGAGAGTTAGTATAATAATAACTATATTAACATGATAATATATTCAAGATATACATGAGATATTAACATAGTTGTAGCAACTAGAAACCATGTATAGAGATACTTTCTAGATAAGTTATCTAATATGAAGAATTAGGAACTTATTCAAGATAATATCTACACACATAATAATATACTATAAACTTCAGAAACACATTCTTGTTCAAAGAGAAATGGTCATAGAGCCTCAGAACCCTCATACGAAGTTTCTGATATTACTTTCTGGTGAGAGCATAATTTGTACTGGTTCATTATGTTATTAATATCTCTCACCCCAGTCATCGAATCAAAGATCCAACCGTTCAAATGTTAGAACTATGTGTCCTTAACATTCTCATAAATGTTTAGCTCAATCCAACGGTTAACGAATCCGTATATGAAGAATTACGATGACTAGTATATAGAAATTCTGCTCTAAGAACTCATTATGTTCTTGCACGTTTTCACTTCAAAAGTTGTCTTTCTGTCTGATGTAATTTTCTGATAGAAAAAACTAGTTAATATCATGCATCTTATACTTTATATTGAGTGTGAATTAAGATAAAGATTAAGCAACTAGAAATTAAACTAGCAATAAAGTTCAGAGAGAAGTATAGAAAGTGAACACAATTTTATACTAGTTCGGCCACTGATGCCTACATCCAGTTCTCAAACAATTGTTTGAGTTCCACTAACTTTCTTCAAAGTTACAGATATTATCAAGCCTTCTCAAGTTCTCTCAAGTATTCTTTCTTCTAGCCTCTTCAGGCTTTGCAGTGAATATTCTTTCCACAAGCCTTTCCAGGCTAAGCATAGATATTCTTTCCTCAAGCCTTCTCAGGCTAAGCCACCTTTTCACACTAGAAAAGGATTTACATTGCCTTTGATTAAACTAAGGACTTTTCACTCCACTCTTACAAGTTAGAGATTGGTATTCTTTCATCAAGCCACTTCTGGCTTCTCTTGCTTAACTCAACACAATGAGCAAGACTAGTATTCTTTGATTGGCCTCTTCAGGCTACTTGCTCATTTACCATGAGACTTTTACAAGTATTTTTTTCTTAGCCTCTTCAGGCTCTGATTGCTCAACTCCACATGAGTGAGACTTTTACAAATAAATTCAGATTTGTGTTTGAAATAGGTGTGCTTAAAGCACTTACAAACAAATGCTTAAGGACTTTGAATGAACAAAGAATATCCTTAAACAACTCCTATTCAAAGCTTGCAACAACAAGAATATTATCTAATGAAAGGATAAGAATAGAAGATTTCAAGAAATTTTCTTTTGAGAGAAATTTTCCCTTCTACAGAATCTCGGGTTTCTCAAGGAATATGAGTAGGAAAGATTTGATTTAATTCCTTAGAGTGACCCTAGATGCTGTTAGTGATGTGTTACAAAGTTGAATTAATGTTCTAACACCACTAGGAAATTTGGCAGCATTGCAGCAACGTGCAAGCTCACTTTGTGTTTTGTTGGGAGCTTATTTATAGACTTTTCGAGATTATAGCCGTTGTACACAGTTCCCAAGACTTTCTGATATGTCCTTTGAGAGACTACCTTCTGAGAGTCTTCTGAGAGGACTGTCTTCTGAGAGCTTTCCGAGAGTACTGCCTTCTGAGAGCTTTCTGAGAGGACTGCTTTCTGAGAGCTTTCTGAGAGTACTGCCTTCTGAGAGCTTTCTGAGAGGACTGCTTTCTGAGAATTTGTCCTTCTCACAAATTCTATTCAGCCTTCTGAGAAAACTGCTTTCTCATAACCAAGTCAGCACTTCATGAGAAGGCTGACGCATCTTCTTGATGTGTCTTGACTAACCCAATGAGAAGTTTCTGAAAGAATTCCTTCCTTCCTTAATGATATATCTTCTCATTCAAGATGCCTTGATTAGATCAGAGGGTGACTCCTCAGATGTAGATTTTTCTCAGCTTCTTGAAGGAACTTCTTGGACAGCTTTCTCATAAGCTCACAGCTTCTGAGAGCTTCTCAGATGCTGGCTTTCTGAACCTTCTCTGGAAGGTGTATCTTCTGATACTTACTCAGAAAGTCTCTTATGCTGCCTCAGAAAGTACTTTAATATAGATCTTGATTTCCTTGAGTGCTTTCTGAATGATTCTTATCAGAATCCGATGCTTCCATTTAATCTTCTAGGACAGCTTTTTGGAGCTCGGCTTTCTCAGAAACTTTCAAGTCTTCTTAGAAGACTTTCTTGGCTTCTTGGAGGATGCTTTCGAGAAGTCTTCTTGGTCTTGATATCTTCTCGGTTTATGAACAGTTTCTTTATCAGAAACTTGAACTTCTTAGCTTCCATAAACCAATTCTTGAAGTGTTATGATATTGCAGCTTTCTCCATTCTTCTTGAAGTGCTTTCTTCAGAAGGTTCTCGCATCTTCTGAGTGAAGGCGATCTTTTGAGAATAGGTCCTTCTAAGAAACATCTTGTGCATCCTTCTAAGAAGATTTTGAGTGCATTTCTCAGAGCGCTTTCTCATGTCTTCTTTGCAGGTTACTCAATAGCTTTCTCATGCCTTGATTTCCTTTTGAGAGGCTTTGGTCTTCTTTCTTCTTGCGCTTCTAGAACCATGTGCTTTGAGTGCTTGTAGTTCCAACTTTCTTGTGTATTTTAGCTATCTCAAATATCTTTCTCACTGCACATATCAACACCCATTAAATTATTCTAACAAAATATTTTCTTTATATTAATTTGTTATCATTCAAAACCAAGTCTTTAATGATTTCCAATCATTAACACTTCTTGGAAGGGTGATGGAGCTTACAATCTCCCCCTTTTTTATGATGACAAATCAATTTAGGAAATATTTTGTTGAATCGTTTGAAGGAAACCTTTCTTTAAGATCAGAAGCTTAATGATAGGTTCCTTGTGCAATTTTAATCTATCTTTCTATTATTTCCTTCATTTTCTCAAGAGAGAAATTTCCAGAAGTAACTTAGAGATTGTTTAATTCACAGCAGAATACAAACCAGAGAGTAAAACAATTTTTTCATGAATCTTGCAATTATATAATTCACAAAACGCTCAGAAAGCAAGATATATATTCATGATAATTAACTTTAATAACATACGCATCCAGAAAGTTTGTATTCATGACTCAGAATCATGTTAAACATACATCAACATATTCATGAATTAAGAGAGAATGCAGTAAATGCTAAATATTATGCTATGCATGATGATGTTTCTTTTAGAGAGAGTCTCTCCCCCTCACTTCTATCTCCCCCTGTTTCCTTCAGAAACCAATAATCTTTCAACCCATATTTCCTGCATTTTCTCCCCCTTTGTCATCATCAAAAAGAGAGGACAAGAAGATGCAGAACTTCAACCTTGTTTCTTCTCAAGAGCGTCCAGAATTCTCAACAGAGGTGCTTCATGCTCTCTGAGTTGGCATCGGATTTCTAAAATTCCCGCCTCAAGCCTATTTTGCCTTGCTGCCATTTCTCTTTGGTTTCTCAAAAGCAGATCAATCCTCAGAGAATCGATGGAGGAAGTGGTAGCAGGTGCTTTAGAAATCAACCCCAGAGTTCCCTGTGAAACTGCTGCAGGACTTAATTCCTCAGAATTCTTTTCTGGTTTAGATTCAGAAGCTGAAGTCTTCTGAGACAAAGCAGCTTCAGATACTTCTATGTCTTGATCACATAATTCTTCACCGAGGAAGGCACTTGTTGATTCAGAGGTAGAGCTTTTTGAATGAGAAACCTCTTCAGAGACCCTTGATAGATTCTGTGGTTTCTCAACATAGGGAATCATGGCTAGATTATCATTAGGAGAGGGTGCTGGAGCTTGTGTATACCCAAATTACTGAGTGGGAGGAGCACTAGTTTCTGATGCGTCCTCAATCATAATATAAGCTTCAGAGACCTCAGCATCTTTCCCTTTGGAGCTAGTGGCTCCTTGTGCTCTTTTCTGTGCAGCCGATTTTTTTTTTTTTTGCTGCTTCCTCTTGTAAGGGAGTTTTCTCTGGCCTTGTTGGAGGACGAGTATCATCATCAGAATGTGAGCCAGATGAGCTTTCTGAAGACACAGTTTTCTCACTATCAGTATCCTCCAGAAACTGATCTGTGTTTTTTGGTTCTGAGCTCTCTGAGGTGGATTTCTCAAGCTGGTTCTTCTCTGATTTTCCTTGAGAATGCCTAGGCTTCTTTTTGGTTTATGATTTAGCTTCAGAAACCTCAGTGGCAGCCTTTCTTTTCTTTGATGGCAAGGAGACATTGGCTTTCTCTTTGGGTTCAGAACCTGCTTGCTTTCCTTTGGTGATTTGCCTGAAGGACATCTGAGTGAAGACACATCCAGAAGGAAAGAAGTAGCTCTCATTTTCAAAGGGAGACTTGAGGTGTTTGAGAATCCTTGTTAGAATTATCTCATAAGGCAAAGCACCATGCTTTCTCTTTCCCTTAGCCACTGCAGCCAGCATATATGAAATGATGAGCTTAAGAAGGGCCACTCTTCTGAGTGTCTCCAAGTAGTAGAGAGAGGGTAATTTGACCGTTGAAGAAAGTAATTACCCAAAAGAAAAGGTAATTAATTTTCCCTAGGTTAAATTTTGTATGGGTTCTATTCTGAAGCACAAGACCCATTACTAAATGGTTTCTCAAGCCCTTAAATGGCAATCCACTTTCTGAAGAGGATTGTTGCCTGTTCTGATAATACATTGATGACAGTGCTGGTAGAAGCTTTCTGATGAGGAGTTTCTCATTCTGGGCTAGACTGTTGCACCATACTTCCAAATTCGGAGCCCGCTCCAGTCATGGACTCAATGATGGAGAAGGAGGGACCCAATTTGTTGAAGGAGAGAGAGGAGCAGTCTGAGTGACATCAACCATGTGAACCTCATATCCCTTTCTAGAGTCTTTCTCCGTCTGGGTTCCGTTCAAGGAACCATGGGCAACAAATGCCTCAACTGCTGCAACTCCGGCAGCCACAGTAGCGTCAGTGCCCACCTCTGAGCTGTGCCCAGTGCTGGTGGTCCCTGGCACTTCTGTGTTGGTTGAGACATGGGTTTCCCCATGATCTTTGTTGGTCTCAGCAGAGACATGACCAACATCAGAAGTTGATTCTTTCTGAGTAGTATCCGCTCTTCCTGACACATTCAATGCACATCGGTTGGCAGATGTTTCAACAACTGTGTTATCAACAGCAGTAGCATCTGTGATTGCCTCTGAACTAAGTCCAATGTTGGAAACCACAAGCACTTCAATGCTGGTTGAAACATGGGTCTACACACGTGTTTGGTTGATCTCAACGGGTTGGTTGCCACTCTCAGAAGTTGGTTGTGTTGACTTCTGGAGTTTGTCTTCTCAGAAGGTTTGGTAGAATGAGAGAGGGATATGCTTATGCAAATGATATGTTTATGCAATGTCTTTGATTTGAAAATATTTTCACACAATTAAATCAACAAATATGCATATACATAATTCATACACGTTTCATACAGCAACAATTTGCATATCATTTTTAGTTTCAGAAATACCTCACTTTAGAATTGAATGTGATCCTTGAGAGTTTTGATTTCTGACGCCAAAAATGATTCTGAGTTCACTTTTTGAGAATTTTTGCTTGAGAGGAATATCAGAGTCTTCTCTTGAATAATTCTTTCCAGAGGCTGCTCATAATTGCTTTCCCATCTTGCTAGATTTCTTAGAAGTTGTTGTAGAAGCTTCGGAGAGCTCCATAGATGGATTTCCTTTCAGAAGACTTCACTACTTTCTGAATGTATGATTTGCAATGGGTCCAGGATATCCAGCCAACAATCTTCCAATTTGATTTGCTTGATAAGAATGAGATGAGCGCTCCAAGATCTTCAGTCAATTCTTTTTGAAAGAATTTTGTAGCTATTGTAAAGAATGATAAATCAGACTTTTTATTAGCTTGATCCATCTCAGCTTGTTCTCAGAAAAGATTCTTCAGAACCCTCTTGAATTCTCCACTGAACTCATTTGTGTGTTGAGTTCTATTAACTTTAGTTGAACCTGCAAGATAAAGCAGTTTCTGGTACCCATTGAATTTCAATTGGGTCCTTTCTTGGTTAGTTGAAGTGAATATATATTAAGTCAATAAACCGAGATAAAGTGTTTTCATGAAAATACACTCAATGAACTCTTAGAATGAGTAAGAGTAAGATTTCTTAGCTGACTTTCTCAAGAAGGTCAGATTTAAGGTTAAGAAACCTAACTCATCTGAAATCTTGCGAACACTCACTTTACTTCAGGAAAATGATGTAGAGAAGATGGAGCAAATTTCACATCAGAAACCTAATAGATTCTGTGGTGCCTTAGATATTCAATTATGAATGAGAACATTCAATAAGTTGAATTTGTTTACTTTCGAAATGATCTTCTCATGCATGTATATCACCTTCTTGAATGGATACACCACTTTAGAACAGGTGAGAAGTAAAGTATTCTCAGTTTTTGAATTAGCCTGATGAGAGCTCTTACTTACACTTATCATAAAGCTCATGTGAGCAAGAAAGCATTTTCAAGATAGTCATCAGTAAGTGTATATTTGTAAAAGAATGATTTTGAAATCAGATTCAAAATAAATAATTTACAAATCTGGATTGGTCAAGAGAGTAAGATATGCAGGAGATGCAATTCTGCTTTCTCAAGAGATATAAAAGTGCAAGAGAGCATAGTGTAGTCGAAGTCGACTTGATATATCTTTTGAAAAAATGAATTTTAACTCATAAAGACAATTCTCAGAAACTAGAATAAGAAAGAGTTTGTTTTGAAAAAGTATTCTCACACATATGATGAATTAGCTTTCTCAATCCTTCATTGGACCTTTTAACCTCTGCAATCGTGAGGTTGCTCAACCCCAGAGGCCTGTCTCTGATACCAATTGAAGGTGTGTGTTAGCACGAGAAGGGGGGGTTGAATCGTGCTTAGATTTTCAAAATACTCTTCTAAAACTCTTTCTTTCAAAAACACTTCTCAGAAGGGTATCCTTCTGAGTCGCAGCGGAGAGTCCTTCTGAGAAAGTAAAGTTTCTCATAAACTTTGCTTTCTGAGAAGATCAATCAGATTCAAAATAAATAATTTACAAATCTGGATTGGTCAAGAGAGTAAGATATGCAGGAGATGCAATTCTGCTTTCTCAAGAGATATAAAAGTGCAAGAGAGCATAGTGTAGTCGAAGTCGACTTGATATATCTTTTGAAAAAATGAATTTTAACTCATAAAGACAATTCTCAGAAACTAGAATAAGAAAGAGTTTGTTTTGAAAAAGTATTCTCACATATGATGAATTAGCTTTCTCAATCCTTCATTGGACCTTTTAACCTCTGCAATCGTGAGATTGCTCAACCCCAGAGGCCTGTCTCTGATACCAATTGAAGGTGTGTGTTAGCACGAGAAGGGGGGGTTGAATCGTGCTTAGATTTTCAAAATACTCTTCTAAAACTTTTTCTTTCAAAAACACTTCGCAGAAGGGTATCCTTCTGAGTCGCAGCGGAGAGTCCTTCTGAGAAAGTAAAATTTCTCAGAAACTTTGCTTTCTGAGAAGATCAACCTTCTTGGTGATTTCTGAAACTTGTAGATTATAACTATCAAGTGTAAATACTTGTAGTTATAATGAAAGAGAGTTAGTATAATAATAACTATATTAACATGATAATATATTCAAGATATACATGAGATATTAACATAGTTGTAGCAACTAGAAACCATGTATAGAGATACTTTCTAGATAAGTTATCTAATATGAAGAATTAGGAACTTATTCAAGATAATATCTACGCACATAACAATATACTATAAACTTCAGAAACACATTCTTGTTCAAAGAGAAATGGTCATAGAGCCTCAGAACCCTCATACGAAGTTTCTGATATTACTTTCTGGTGAGAGCATAATTTGTACTGGTTCATTACGTTATTAATATCTCTCACCCCAGTCATCGAATCAAAGATCCAACCGTTCGAATGTTAGAACTATGTGTCCTTAACATTCTCATATATTTTCAGCTCGATCCAACGATTAACGAATCCGTATATGAAGAATTACGATGACTAGTTTATAGAAAATCTGCTCTAAGAACTCATTATGTTCTTGCACGTTTTCACTTCAAATGTTGTCTTTCTCTCTGATGTAATTTTCTGATAGAAAAAGCTAGTTAATATCATGCATCTTATACTTTATATAGAGTGTGAATTAAGATAAAGTTTAAGCAACTAGAAATTAAACTAGCAATAAAGTTCAGAGAGAAGTATAGAAAGTGAACATAATTTTATACTGGTTCGGCCAATGATGCCTACATCCAGTTCTCAAACAATTGTTTGAGTTCCACTAACTTTTTTCAAAGTTACAGATATTATCAAGCCTTCTCAGGCTCTCTCAAGTATTCTTTCTTCTAGCCTCTTCAGGCTTTGCAGTGAATATTCTTTCCACAAGCCTTTCCAGGCTAAGGATAGATATTCTTTCCTCAAGCCTTCTCAGGCTAAGCCACCTTTTCACACTAGAAAAGGATTTACATTGCCTTAGATTAAACTAAGGACTTTTCACTCCACTCTTACAAGTAAGAGATTAGTATTCTTTCATCAAGCCACTTCTGGCTTCTCTTGCTTAACTCAACACAATGAGCAAGACTGCTATTCTTTGATTGGCCTCTTCAGGCTACTTGCTCATTTACCATGAGACTTTTACAAGTATTTTTTTCTTAGCCTCTTCAGGCTCTGATTGCTCAACTACACATGAGTGAGACTTTTACAAATAAATTCAGATTTGTGTTTGAAAGAGGTGTGCTTAAAGCACTTACAAACAAATGCTTAAGGACTTTGAATGAACAAAGGATATCCTTAAACAACTCTTATTCAAAGCTTGCAACAGCAAGAATATTATCTAATGAAAGGATAAGAACAGAAGATTTCAAGAAATTTTCTTTTGAGAGAAAATTTCTCTTCTACAGAATCTCGGGTTTCTCAAGGAATATGACTAGAAAAGATTTGATTTAATTCCTTAGAGTGACCCTAGATGCTGTTAGTGATGTGTTACAAAGTTGAATTAATGTTCTAACACCACTAGGAAATTTGGCAGCATTGCAGCAACGTGCAAGCTCACTTTGTGTCTTGTTGGGAGCTTATTTATAGCCTTTTCCAGATTATAGCCGTTGTGCACAGTTCCCAAGACTATCTGATATGTCCTTCTGAGAGACTACCTTCTGAGAGTCTTCTGAGAGGACTGTCTTCTGAGAGCTTTCCGAGAGTACTTCCTTCTGAGAGGACTGCTTTCTGAGAATTTGTGCTTCTCACAAATTCTATTCAGCCTTCTGAGAAAACTGCTTTCTCATACCCAAGTCAGCACTTCATGAGAAGGCTGATGCATCTTCTTGATGTGTCTTGACTAACCCAATGAGAAGTTTCTGAAAGAATTCCTTCCTTCCTTAATGATGTATCTTCTCATTCAAGATACCTTGATTAGATCAGAGGGTGACTCCTCAGATATAGATTTTTCTCAGCTTCTTGAAGGAACTTCTTGGACAGCTTTCTCATAAGCTCACAGCTTCTGAGAGTTTCTCAGATGTTGGCTTTCTGAACCTTCTCCGGAAGGTGTATCTTCTGATACTTACTCAGAAAGTCTCTTATGCTGCCTCAGAAAGTACTTTAATATAGATCTTGATTTCCTTGAGTGCTTTCTGAATGATTCTTATCAGAATCCGATGCTTCCATTTAATCTTCTAGGACAGCTTTCTGGAGCTCGGCTTTCTCAGAAACTTTCAAGTCTTCTTAGAAGACTTTCTTGGCTTCTTGGAGGATGCTTTCGAGAAGTCTTCTTGGTCTTGATATCTTCTCGGTTTACGAACAGTTTCTTTATCAGAAACTTGAACTTCTTAGCTTCCAGAAACCAATTCTTGAAGTGTTCTGATATTGCAGCTTTCTCCATTCTTCTAGAAGTGCTTTCTTCAGAAGGTTCTCGCATCTTCTGAGTGAAGGCGATCTTCTGAGAATAGGTCCTTCTAAGAAACATCTTGTGCATCCTTCTAAGAAGATTTTGAGTTCATTTCGCATAGCGCTTTCTCATGTCTTCTTCGCAGGTTGCTCAATAGCTTTCTCATGCCTTGATTTCCTTTTGAGAGGCTTTGTTCTTCTTTCTTCTTGCGCTTCTAGAACCATGTGCTTTGAGTGCTTGTAGTTCCAACTTTCTTGTGTATTTTAGCTATCTCAAATAGCTTTCTCACTGCACATATCAACACCCATTAAATTATTCTAACAAAATATTTTCTTTATATTAATTTGTTATCATTCAAAACCAAGTCTTTAATGATTTCCAATCATTAACACTTCTTGGAAGGGTGCTGGAGCTTACAGTTTATGGGGTGGAACATTCATTACGGTGTTTATCATTGGCTACAAAAGAATGCATGAGTTGATTAATTACGCCGGAGTTAGATCTAACTCCTTTGTTGTGATTCAAATGATTAGTTGCCTAGAATGATATTAATTAGTGAGATCTCACCTTTAGTTTCACTTTCAACAATTGTTAAAGCCAATCACACTAATCTAATTAAAGAGACTAATCAGCCAATTTATTAATCATTACCAAATCCTGATATGCCATGCATCAATTAATCAATTAACACATAAACACGTGCCAATGAATTAGCCTAACTCAATCGAGTAAGCCAAGACAAGGGGTTAAACACACACTTTGAGATCTCAAATTATATGCCATGGTTTTGATAATGAAAACTTATGCAAGATTAAGAGCAAAGCCTCAATTTACCCCAATGATGTTCACACCCTCATAAACCACCAAGAGACTTAGTTACTCATGGAGGAAATTAAAGGGCAGAAAATAAATTGGAATTTAAAATAAAGATGGAATGAAGAAAGTAAACAACTTGAACAATAAAGGGAAAAGTAAAGAGAAATAAATGCAAATGGAAAGTTGGAAAAATGAATAACTGAATTAATTAAAAGAAGTAACTTACAAAACCCAAAGGGCTTGACGAATAACGTTGGAAATACGATGAAGAAGCTAGAGCTAGACTAGGAAGAAGATGGAATTCTAATGGAGAAAAATAACTCTAACTAAAAGCCTAGGGTTGAAAGTAAGTAAACTAGGAAAAGAAAAGATATGAAAGTAATAGTAGGTATGTAGAGGTGTCTTGTCTCTAATGCATTAGCCTTCTTTAAATAGAGTGAGCAGCCTCCAAACCCTAGCTAATTGGGCCCCTAGCTCGGCCTTGCAGATAGGTCTCTGCTGTAACAGAATTGCGGTGCGGCGCTGGGGCGCGTATAGCTCGCTAGGGCGCCAGTGCTGTGCACGTGATGGATTCAAGTGGGTTTCGCGCGCTGAGGGCGCTGGGGCGCTCGATGGTGGTTCTGAATTCCACTACTCCGCTTCTTGCTCAGTTCCTCATGTCTACTGCTCCAATAATTCCTATGACCTGCACCAAAAATACAAAACATCCAAGATCAAGTGGAAAGGTCATCCTTGAATTGTAAAAACATGATAAAACTTGTTACTTTAGCCTTTCTTTCTATTAAGTCCAAATTAATTCCAAAATGTATTAAATACAATAAAAGGCTAAAATAGAGCAAAGAAATGCACACAATCATCCAAATTAAGGGCATAAAATATTGGCAAAAGCAATGATTCCAAGCATCTCTCAAAGCAAAGCATTGGCTAACGCATCTAACACCTAAGTCCTAAAAGAAAAAAAAAACAAAATACTACAGATGATGGAAAGTTATTCAAAACAGCACACCTTGGTCAGAATCATGCAACACCCACAAACATATTACAAGTTAGCATTAAGAGAAGTTCATGAGTTAAGAGAATTAGTTCATCTTATGCAGAGTAAGTTGATTGGCCCTCACCAGTGTGTTTTTCTCTCAATCACTCAGTGTTTTGGCTAAGCACTCAATTGGATAAAACACACAAGTATTCACATTCCATAGATTTGCTATACTCCTAACATTGCAATTCTACAAACATGGTGCATCAAGAGGTCTTTTCAGGGTTGTAACGGGGCTTGGGACAGGTGTGGCATATATGGGAAGTGGACTCAATTCCAAGAAACTAAGACTTCATGGTTTGATTGATCCTAGATGACTTATATTACAAAAGAAAAGATGGAGAGAGAAGAGATGAAGAGAATAGAAACACCCAAAATCAATAAACTCAGAAATTCTTAATTTTAACATTCCCAAGGTTCCCAAATAGTTTCACATTAATTCCCAGGAACCCAACAACCTTTATTTGCAAAATTCACATATTTTCCTTTGATTTTTTCTGTATGAGTTAACTATCACTTTAGTCCCTCACATTACATAGTTGTTTCATTTTAGTCCTTCACTTTACTTTTTGTTCAATTTAGTCCCTCATATTGCATTATGTGATTCACTTTAGTCCTCTGTTAATACTCCATTATTACTAACTCGGCTATTGTTTTGCTGATATGTACTGTTAAATAACAAGTGGCAAATGACGTGTACAACTAAAGTGAGTAGTTCGATTTAGTCATTCATATTACACTATTTGTATCAAATTAGTGAATAACGGAATGCAATTTGAGGTACTAAATCGAACAAAAAATAAAATGGAGGACTAAAGTGAATCACGAAATGCAACGTGAGAGACTAAATCGAACAAAAAGTAAAGTGGAGGACTAAAGTGAATCACAAAATGCAATGTGAGGGACTAAATCGAACAAAAAGTAAAGTGGGGGACTAAAGTGAAACAAATATGCAATGTGAGGGACTATAATGATGGTTAACTCTTTCTGTATTTTTCAATTTTTTTTATGAGCTCCTCATCTCAATTCCTTTGGTGATTGAAATGAGGTGGAAAAGAAAATAACAAAAGACCACTTATGTACAAAAGTTACCCTCTACAGTTACATTCCCGTATCTTACAATTTATTCCAGTGCACAATTTAACCCAATTTCCCCACACTTAAGACCTTTGCCCAATAATCAAACCATGTCCTCCTAGTTTCTCAGAAGGGATTTTTCATTGTTTTTCTGTCTTTGGCTTGTAATGAGCTTAGTAACAAAAAAGGGATAAAGGTTCAAATTGGCTACAAACAATGGGAATTGTGTATAGGTTGGCTATTTGGCTAAGTGGCTTTTAGATATAAAACAAAATCATGATCAATCACACGCAACATGTATAAAACGCAAAACAAGAATCAAGCAAATTCAGGAATAACAAATACAAGTGTGTGTGTGCCCACAGAAAGAAAGTGATCAGTTAATGTATTTAATCACAGTAAGGCTCAAATCTCACAAGTAAGCCAAACAACCAAACAGAGATAACACAAACAATTCAAACTCATATTAGATAACATGCCAACATTTCTGAGTTAAATTCAAAGGGTAAAGCAATTTCAGACCAAAAGGTGCTATAAAGAAAACTACCCAATCATCTACCTAAATACACATAAAAACAAAAGAAAATAAAAGAAAAGAAAAAGAGTTAGGCATGCAATTATTTACATAAGCCAATTTTTCTACACCCTCCCCACACTTGAATGAGACACTGTCCCCAGTGTCAACAAATTAAAGAACAGAGAAAAGGGTATAGAAAGGACCTACGGAGGACTCAATCCTCCTCTGAACCATCATCGTCCTCGTCATCATCCTCCTCCTCCTCGGCCTCATCATCCTCATCATCATCGTCGTCCTCGTCCTCATCGACATCAATAGGAGCCTGGAAATGCCCCGGAGCTCCATGTCCAGAGGAGAAGCGCTGGTCGATGTAGGCTCGGAAATCTCTCTGTGTCTCAGCGAGCCTCTGGTCATAGTAAGTCTGCATGACCAGATATCGCTGATCATGATAGCTCTCAGCAGCAGCAAACTTCTGATCGAAGTACTCTCTCATGTTGACCTCCATCTGGATCAACTATGCAGTGATGGAATCTAGAGGATTCCCCGCTGTTTGGCTCTTATTTTGAGCTGCTGCATCCATGGTAGCGAGACTGGCGGTAGTGATGGTGGCGTGTGGCCCTTGCCACTCATCGTCAGCGTACTCTGGCACACCACACTGGATAGCGAAAGAGGTAACCAGAGAAGGGAAAGGGAGGCTCCGGTAGGTCTCAATGTGGTGAGCCTGATGCATGGTGCGCTGCAGACGAGGGGGAAAGTCCACCCCAGTGGCCCTCCATAATGCAGTAGAGATGGAGGGCTTGCTCTGTGGTGAGGTCGGAGATGTGGGAGATTGGATAGATATGGCTGAAGTAGATGCGGGACCACGCTCTGGTCTCCAGGTTGAACGTGTAGTTCTTCAGCGTGTGGGGGACCATATTGGCTCCTAGTGTCCAGCTACAACCCGGAAGGCAGAGGCGGTTCTTGACCACCTCCAAACTCGTGTCGGCCATAGTCTGAATGGCATCTAGCTCCCAGAATGCATAATCGGGCTCCGGGGCGATCTGAATATGCGTGGCTATCCTCGCCACGTCAACCGGGATGAATTTGCCCCGGAGGAATTCGTCAGTGGCGGTACGGTCGTGGAAGTTAGCGTAGAACTCCCGCACCCAGGTGATGTTCGCCCTCACGGGGGCACTGAGAAGATAGTGGGACCACCCCCGCCTCTCGATCTCCGCGATGACCATGTTGAGCCGTCCTTGGCCCTCATCGTGGAACTGGTATCCCAACTCAAAGAGGGGTTTCCTCTTATGAATGGTGGCGTGGAAGGCCAACTCGGCAGTGACGTCCAGGAACCGTGCTGCGTCGTGAGGCTGATCATAAGAGTGATCATCCTCCTCCGTGGTCCGCACTCTCTTCCCCTTGCCGCCTCGAGTTCGTGGTGCCATGCCTGCAAATGATCAAGACAATTAAGTTCCAATAGACAGTCCAAATATTGGCTAATGTCAATTCTAGGCATGCCATAACTTAATGCAAATGCAGAACGAAATACAACATAACAGTAAGAAGTCCTAATTCAGCAAGCAATTAATCCAACAGATTCGGCCAATTCTGCAGCAGATCGGAGCTCGGGCACGGAGGGCGTGCTGGAGCACACTGTAACACCTTAACTCGCTAATTATGCTTAAGTCATAATTAACTTGCTAATTGTTACTTAGGAAAACCACACATTTTTTTTTAAACCATACAAAGGAGGAAAGAAAGAATGAAGCAGTAAAATAATGAAACATAATAAAAAAAGCCATAACGATAAACTGAAGTGAATTGAAACAACAACATCAACAGTATCTGAAGCTTGCAGACGAAGCTGCCGCATAGGTCTGAATAAGTGATACAGTCATCCACAATGAAAAGGTACAAATGTCTTTAGGGAAATACAAGAAATCAAATGCAAGAGGAATCGATAGCAAAGACTGATAAATACTAGAATGAAGAAGTCGTAGGTGCACGCGCAGTTCCACAAGCCGGGTGTTCGTCAAGTCCCATCTCTAGATACTGGTACCCCTTCAAGAAACTCTTCCTCATGGTCGATGACTGGGTCCCATCTTAAGTCTGCCCGAAAGTCGAGAAAGGAAAGAAAGAATCGACCATAGATGGTTCTGCACCGTGAGCATACGAGGATAAAGAAATCACAGTCAAGTCTTGTGGAGAAGTCTCGAGTTTCATGAGATGCCGACGAGATGATAACCGTGCACGCGTCTGGCGTGTGCCCATCAAAAGTACGATCACATGCGGGTTGCGGCGGCTGCTCCATCGTCTCCTAGAATTGAGGCATAAAGAGAAAAAGGGATGAGATACGAATATCTCAGCGAGTTGTTTCGGGCACTCGGACTACGTACCCATGCGACAATTCTAGCCATTCGAACCAATATCTCAGGTTTTCTAAAAGAAGCTTTCACATAAAAGATCGAGCTATTGTTTCGAATGGTCAAACATCTTACTTGTACGATGTAGGGGAACCTAGTTGTCTTTTCTATGTTGTCGCGATTCTAGCAACCTACGCAGTATCTGATCGTGCGTCGCGTTCGACGAAACTCCCATAGGCCATACTATGAAGAACCTCGGTCCACTTCGCACTTCAGAGCCTCTTCGTCTCACGCTACTAGAGATTAGCCGTTTTCCATTTTTATGAACACAAGTTCAAATAACAACACTTCCGGGCCAACCCAAATACACTCTACTTCTAGGTAGCCAAATAAAGAAAAACCCCGCCAGCCGTACCGGTATAGACCCTACTCCAAGGTACCTGGCGGCCTTTGATACCGGCATACACCCTACTCCAAGGTATCCATCAGGCAGGACTATGTGTCCCAATGCCAAAGACTGCATCTCACCACATAGGCCTCCCTATCCCGTGAGAATGCCCACCGTTTGGCTCCTCGAACAGTTGGATCTAGGCTAATCAGTAGTTTCATTTGACGGGTAAATATGCAATTAAAACAATTATAAATCACAATCATTACTCCCCTTCCTCATCACTTCTCATCACTTCAACACTTCATCACTTCCCACCACTTCAACACTTCTCACAATCAATAATACATTAATGGTATCATCATCATTATATTAAAGTCAACACAATATAATCAACATTATGTCACACCTTCTCAATCATCAAATCAACAATATTTCATTCAATATACATTCTGATTTCATAGGTTAATAATCATCCAAGACATTCACACAAGTATACACATCGTCAAAATTCACCAATTTCACATAATAGCACTTTGCATGGTTTACACTTATTATTGTGAAGTCTCAACAATATTTGATCATAACATATCACATGAAACATCATATTACAGCAAGGATAATTATCTCAAAAATGCATAATAACATGTACATATCATTCATATTCAAGGCCACAAAGATTACAATTCATCACATGTTATAATATGACCATTATCTCATTTTATAGCACAAAAGGGTATTTTGGTAATTTTCAATATATCATGTGAATCATTATATTCCAATAAGTATAAAACATCCAAAAATGCATTTCAACATGTATAAATTAGCCACCAATCAGAATCATAATCATTGCATTATTTTCGTATGTCATAACATGGTAATTATTTCAATTTATAGCTAAAAAGGGTATTTTAGTAAAATCACCATTTATTTATAAACTTATATATTTTAAATGTCTAAATCCAGTAACTAATTCATATATTCCAGAAACATACTTATTTTCATAAAAATCCATATCTTGAGTTTTTGATAATTTTTAACACGTAAAAATCCAATATTCATAGAAAAATATTCTAAGAGTGAAATAATTAATATAAATCATAAAGGGTCAGTATATATATACTTGTTTTCATTTTTCCATAAACTTAAAATCATCAAAATCAAAATCAAGTACATTTCCTAAAATTTTTCGGGCACGGCCGCTAGCGCGCATGATACAGCCGCTAGCGCCTGCTCCGTTCGTGCTCACTCGCTAGCACGTGCGTACTGGCCGCTAGCGCGTGCTTCAGAAACTTCAAGAACAGATCAAGCTTCTGAACTTAAAATGCTTCATCCAACCGTTTTCAAAGATTACAAGTTGTCAATATCGAACATACAAGTTTATAAAAACATAGTAAGCATATTTCAATCGGTCCATGCATGTTAAAATAAGATATCTATGCAAAGAGAGGTATTCTTATGCAAAATATGCTGGAGTTTCTGGACATGGCCGCTAGCGCGTTCTTCACAGCCGCTGGCGACGGTGTGGTCGCTAGCGCGTGTAGATCGGCCGCTAGCGGGTAGATGCTGACAGAAACCAAGTTTCTACAGAATCGTGTTTTTGCTTCAAATCTTGTTTTAATCCATTTTCACCGATTCTTTTCCATCATAAATCATTTATATACATATATATGAGCTTTGAATCGGTGGAATACATTAATATAGTGTTTAAAACATGAAAATGCTTACATGCAAGGATTATGTTCATGCATGTGTTCAAAATATGATTTTTCTTAAATGCATGTTAATGATTCTGATGTAGGGCTTCATGTATCACGAAATACAGATTATAATACATGCAAAAACATATTTAAACATGGCATGCTCACATCAAAAGGATAGGCACAAAGAGGGTTAAACAACTCACTCAAAAGTGGTGTTCTTGAGCTTTTACGGGTCTTTTGAAGATGGATTTGGTTCTGGAGCTCCTAGCCGAGTTGCTCCACTTGAGAATGACCAAGAGAGGATTATGAGAGTGTTGGATATGTTGGGGTGATATCAGAACCAATGGAGATGAGTTTAGAGGTGCAAGAATGGTCTAGAAAATGGTGTTTGTGTTCTTGGTGATGTGTATGAGCCTTAGAGCTTTTGAGGGAGTGTTGAGAGATGGATGAGAAGTGTTTCTGAAGTGTGATGGAGCTTCAGAAGTAAAGAGCCACGAAATGAGAGGGCTTGAGTGATTAAAAGGAGTCTTGGAGTGTTGGAGAAATAAGGTGATGATGGTGTTGAAGCATGCAACCAATGGGAGGAGTTTGAGTGTGTAAGGGGGTTCTGATGTGCAAGGTCTGAAATGTGGTTGATGTGCACGAAATGGAGAGACTTAGGGAGTGTTTTAACTTAATCAAATAGGCTTAGAGGTGTTAGAATATAATTAGAACCATTTAGGGGTAATGGTAGCACCATAGGATGATTATTGAGTGTAGTATGGCTCTAATTGGGGCTGATATGGATTAATATTGTGGGAGGCTGATGTATGCACGAAAATAAGGGGAAATTATGTGATTAAATCAAATCAAAATGATCCATGTGGAGTCTTGGTGCATATGGTGTAATGATGGTTCAAAGGAGGTGACTTGGAGAAGTAGTCTTTGGTGAGGTGGCTTACATGCAATGGATGAAGTGGCGGATTGGTGGGGCCGGGGTAGCAAGAATCAAGGGAAGGATGATGTTGTGGAGGCTTGCATGTAGGTTGCTTGATGACGTGGATAAAGGTGCCATCATGTACTTAAATTATAATAGACTAATCTAGACAAAATGAATCAATGTATGTGTATGTGTATGTATATATGGCCACAGTTTATAGAAGGAAATGTGGAGGTATTTTATTTAAATTTTGTACATCTAGGATAATTAAATAATATATGATCTTCTAAAGTTCAATCATGTTTCTTGTAGGATGGTCAAACGGTGCCAAGTGGCGATCAAAGACTAGTTGTGGGCCATAGTAGGAATTGTTGTCATAGGTGGAATAAAATAATAATTTCTTGTAGAATGGTGGGTGAAATGATTATTAGATAAGAGGTGGGGCCCTCAAAGATGATTGGTCCTAGGTGGAAAATATAAGGATCACTCATTAATGTAAGAGAAGCCTTATGATCTTGCATGCACATGCACATTTTTCATATACGTAAAATAATAGTAAAATATTAAATACTAATTATTGCATCTAATAAAATAATCCTTTTAAATATAATAAATTATGAGTCATGCAACCTTAGTATCATAAATCCTTATGAAATCTTCTAAGTTCATCCACATAATTATCTAGCCACCATTCAATCGCACAAGTACACATCCACGTAAGCACATAGCTCCAAATCATTCACATAAGCACATATCCAAACAATAACACATCTTTAAATTATTCACAAGAGCGTATAGCTAATCATAATCAAATCTACCACAAACAAGTAGCTATAGAAATACGGATGTCACACACACAACCTGTAATGGAACGGAAACGCATCGCGCTCGAGCGCGTATAGCGCGCCGGAGCGCACGAGGGTTCCGGTGACAACACAGAACAGAGCTAAACAGTGCAAAAACGATCCCAACTCGAAATCTTTCACCATACAAACCGATTAAATCATATATCATGCAAAACCAACCGATTAAACTCACACAAAACAACCAAAAATCACATTTATCATCTTTCAATCAACAAAAATCGATTTTCTATCATGAACAGGGAAAAAATTGAGTGTTAGACCAATGTACCTTGATAGGATGCAACGCTATGACAAGATGAACAAATGTATGGAGGCAAGTATGAGCAAATGTGTGAAAAATGGTTAGAGAGAGGGAAGAGTTCGTAGCCGCTGCGCTGGAGCCGTGAAGGAGAGAATGGGCCGAAATGATTCTGCGATTTGGGATTTTAGTGTTTTGAAGAAACCCTTTCGCGCTAGAGCGCGCTGGAGCGCGTACCCCAAACACAGTGTTTCATTAAACGGGACGCGCATGCTGGGACGCGTGTGTGGCGCCCGGGCGCGACTTCCTGATGCAGAATAGGTATTTTTACTGCTATAATCCTAGAATGCATGGAACTATCCTAATTAATTTAAATGCATGCAAAAATTAAAGATGCAAATGATTATAAAATAAAATACGGGAAATAAAATACGGAAATTGAAATACGGAAATTAAAAATACTGAAAAATAAAGAAAACCGGTGGGTTGTCTCCCACGAAGCACTTTGCTTTAACGTCCCTAAGTTGGACGGTCGACCGTTTCAAGGCTACTTTGGTCCAGGATTGTCAGCACCAGCTGCTCCGGTTGTAACACCCCGATCTTTAATTAAGTCCTAATTGGGAGAAATTAAGGGTAAAGGACCTTAGTTGGGACTTAATTGGGTTTGAGTGGATAAGTTTCTCCTAGCTTAAAGTATTGAATGCTATGTGTTTTATGTGCCCAAGTATGTGATTTTATGATATTTAAAAGTTAAAAAGGATATACGGAGGTTAAGGTACGAGTCGGGACGTTTAGAAGTGTTTTGAGGCTTTTTCACAGCCCAGTAATCGATTACCATCCCGTGGTAATCGATTACAGCTGTTTTCGCTGTGTGTAATCGATTACAAAATCGATGTAATCGATTACCATGTGCGCAGAACGCGTTTTTCAGCGCGTGTAAGTGACGATTGTGCCCCACGGTGACTCCAGAGCATGTTTAACCTAGCCACCACGTGAGTAAACCCTAATACCACTATCATTCAATCAGAAAACCCTTTCTCTCCATCTTTGAGCCTCCACAGGTTTCTCTCTCAAGAACACACAAAGCCAAAACCCTTCCAAGCCAAGAAACACCCACCAATCCTCACCCGATCGAGAAACCGACCACATATTCTTAATCCTCACACCGAAATACACATAACCACCGGTTCCTTTTCCCCATCAAGTGTCACCGTTGTCACCGGACCGTTCGTGTGTTTAGAAAGGAAAAGAGGATTCACGGGAAAACGTCGGGCTAGAGTGTTGTCATCAAGTTTTACGATGATCTTCTAAGAGGTAGGGGTTTAGACATTCTAAATGTTGAATTTCGTGCATGTTGATAATGATTTTAGATGAAATTGATGTTCTTGTTGTTTTTCCCACTAGGGTTCATGAAAGGGGTAATTTGTACCGATTGGTTTGAAATTAAAAGTGTTTTTCACCGATTAAAAAGTGTTTAAATTGTATTTTTATGTTTGATTTTCGTATGACTTTGTTTTCTAATGATAGGAACGATTCTAGGTTATTATTTTGGCCATTGGCTATGAAAAATCGTGTTTTGGAACTCTAGAATCGTGTTTTACGACGCCGTAATCGATTACCACGAGTTCGTAATCGATTACAGCAAGTAAATTTCCAATCGTCAGAAACGCGTGCTCTCTATTAGTCGATTACAGGGGTCCTGTAATCGATTACAGTAATCGATTACCACCCCGTGGTAATCGATTACAGCACTGCTGTTTGTGCGAAAATGAACCGTTTTAACCCTTTATGCACCCTAATGTGTTCTACAACTTGTATGAATGATATGTATGAATGTCCTATGGAATATATGTGATTATATATGCTGTCTGAATGAATTATATGATGTATATGATGAATGAGTACATGTTATATGAAGAGATTAATGTGCAAAGTGAAAAGAAAGTTAAAAACACACAGAGTAGCCGTTCCGTTCGTGATGAACGTTACAAGGGCTGGCAACCTCGGTTGTAACGACTCACTAGCGGAAGGTGAATTACCCCCTCTACCCAATAGTATAGGATGAGCTCATACCTAGGGTCGGTGATGCGGAGGTTACAGGAGGGTGGTCAGGCCAAAACAATGTAAATGATCCACAGGCACCAAAAGGGCGTGCTTTAATGAAACGGATCCACAGGCATACTAAGTATGCTTAAAAGACTCAAGATAATTTAAGTAAAGAATGTTATACTACCTTATGTAATTATATGATGGTTAAGCACTTATTACACCACACATTGATGAACATTTAAGCTATGTATAATTGTTAATTAAAAAGGAACAAGACGCACATATGTAGTCGTATCGGGAAAAGATTATTTTGAAACTTATAACTGAATTGAATTCATTCATGCTCACTTATTTATTAAATAAACCCGGTACGACTCCCCTACTGAGTTACTTTCAAGTACTCACCCCATGTTGTTTCACCCCCTTTTAGATGATGCGTATCAGCAGGATGACGGTGCGGGTTTGGAGCCTGGACAGTCGTAGATTAGATTTCAGTTATTACTATTTAATCAGAGATATCTTTTAGACTATGTCTTTTCTTATGGATTATATGTCTTGATTTATGTTTCGTTTCCGTTTATTTTTCCTAAGTCCGGACCTTTGCTAGCCGGCAAGTATTATTTATTTATGGATTGTATTTGTGGAGTCTTGTGAGTCATTGTTTTAGGCTCATGAGATAACACTATTATTATCATTGTCCTTGATGTATGTTTTGGGAGATTACATGGTTATTTAATTATATTGAGATATTATTCAGGATTATTGTTCTCATGTCTATATACGTTGTATTATTTCGCAAGGCCCTTATTTTATATTCCGCAAACAATTTACGAAAATTTCTCCCACGTATTTTCCGCGTATACATATTTTGAATATAAAAATAATTATGATAACAGGAAGTAACCCTTGTGAAATGGCCTAAAATGTCTTAAGCATTAAGGGCTATCTAGTAGGGTGTTACACCGGTCATGATATGGATGGCACTCACATTCCCCTTAGGATTTGGAACTGTTTGAGATGGGATCTGTGAGGTGCCAGCTTGTTCATAGGCTTGTGTGGCCGGATTTCCCATCATTTGGTTGATCTCATTCTGCAAGCTCAGCATCATCCTTTGTTGCTCCATGAGTAGTTTCATCACATCACCGATAGTTGGCTCGTTAGGATTCAGAGGTGCAGGCAGAACCAATTGTTGCGGTGGTGGAGGCAAGGCCATTGGAGCCTGGTATGGAGCCTGGGGTTGCCTTTGATGAGGAGGTTGGTACCGAACTTGCTGAGGTTGCTAGACTTGTTGTGGTTGTGGAAGGTTCTTCCATCTCAGGTTCGGGTGATTCCTCCAACTTGGGTTATAGGTATTCCCCGTAGGTTGATTCTGTGGCTGAAACTGAGGTTTTCCCGGAAAGGTGTTTGCAGCTGCCACCATTGTTGCCTCTTCTTGAAGGTGTGAGCACTGGTCAGTTGGATGGGATTCCAAAGAACATATCCCACACACCATTGCCTGGCTTGAGGTTTCTGGTTTGGCTTGGTTGATGGCCAATTGCTTCATGAAGGTGGCAATCTCATCCAGCTTCTGGTGTAGGCCACGACTCTCCTATTGAGCTACCTCATTCACCCCTTTGGTCACGACAGTTGCCCTTGTGCCAAACTGCTGTGAGGTCACAGCCATATTCTCGAACAGGATTCTCGCGTCTGCCGGAGTTTTGTCCATCAGATCACCACCATTAGCGGCATCAATCATGCAACGATCCATACCCGTCAGACCCTAATAATAATACTGGATCAATAATTGCTCGGAGATCTGATGGGTTGGACAACTCGCCACTAGCTTCTTGAATCTCTCCCAGTACTCATGGAGAGACTCACCTTGGAGTTGGCGGATGCCACTCATGTCCTTCCTTATGGCAGCTACCCTTGAGGCTGGGAAGAATTTCTCCAAAAAGATTTTCTTCATGCCAATCCATGTGGTGACAGCTAAATTTGGCAGATTCAAGAACCATTGCTTCGCTTGACCGTCCAGAGAGAACGGAAAAGCCCGAAGCTTCACGTGTTCCTCGTTGACTCCTCTTGGCTTGAGAGTCTCACACACCACATGGAATTCTTTCAAGTGCTGGTGTGGATCCTCTCTGGCCAATCCGTAGAATTTAGGGAGCAAATGGAGAATAGCTCCCTTAAGCTCGAACTCAGTGTCCAACCTTGGGTAGGTAATCCCCAAGGGTTGTTGACTGAGTCAGAAGCTGCAAGTTCCTTCAGGGTGGGCTGATAGTCTGCCATGATCGAACTCGGACCTGAAACACTAACAGACAAATCAAAAAGTTCAGGACCAGTGAATAGTAGCGTTTCAAACGGTGGATCTTCCGGTTGCCCTTGAGACTTAGTAAACCCTCTCCTAGCTTGCCTTATTTTTCTCAAAGTGTTTTCGATTTCAGGATAAAAAACAGCAAGCTGGGGATACGGTTGAGATCGAGTCATGCGCAACTGCAACCTTGTAGTCGCAGTCGCGCGTTGGGGCGCTGTACAGGCGCTGGAGCGCGTAAGACAGCAAAAGACTCAGCTGTTCTTGGAATAGCGAGTCTGGGAAGAACAAATAAAAATGCAAAAAAAAAAACCGAAAATAAAATGCAAAATAAAAGAAAAATCTTATTGTTGTTTTTATTTTTGAAAGAGACAAAGAAAAATAAAAGAAAACGGTTATGTACACTATTCAAAAATCAAACAACTAGTGATTACTTTCATCGCCACTCCCCGGCAACGGCGCCAAAAATTTGATGGGCGGTGTCGCAACTCCCATAAATTTAATTATTTATAAAGCCATGTTCCCCTAATATAGTTTAGTGGAAACTAGGGTCGTCTCTCACAAGGAATGGCTAAGAGAGCAATGCACAAAACTAATTGTATGACGGTTGTCACAATTGGGGGGTTTTTGTATGCAAGAAAAATTATTTGGAATAAAATTGGAATAATAAAAACAGTGGTTTATGGGGTTGAACATTCATTAGGGTGTTTATCATTGGCTACAAAAGAATGCATGAGTTGATTAATTACGCCGAAGTTAGATCTAACTCCTTTGTTGTGATTCAAATGATTAATTGCCTAGAATGAGATTAATTAGTGAGATCTCACATTTAGTTTCACTTTCAACAATTGTTAAAGTCAATCACATTAATCTAATTAAAGAGACTAATCAGTCAATTAATTAATCATTACCAAATCCTGATATGCTATGCATCAATTAATCAATTAACACATAAACACATGCCAATGAATTAGCCTAACTCAATCGAGTAAGCCAAGACAAGGGGTTAAACACACACTTTGAGATCTCAAATTATATGCCATGGTTTTGATAATGAAAACTTAGAGTAAACCCCCAAGTTGATCCCTGACAGTTTTCGCGGTGGACAAGGTAGTCCGTGACATTGAGAAATTGACAAGTTAGTCCCTGACAATTTCAATTTTCGAACAACCGTTAGTCCCTAAACGACTTCCGTTAGTTCGAGGGACCAATATGGCTTATTTATTAATTGTTAGGGACTAATAAAAGAAATTTAATAAAAATGAATCCTTTAAATTATGATATGAACATTGACTCATATTCATTCTAATTATGTATTAATTCAAAGCTACATATAACTACTCCGGTAAATATTAAGTCTCTATTTGGATGTATTATTATCAAAAGACAAATATGTTGGGTAATTTTTCATTTGAAGAAGTAACAACATTTTATTACTTTGTTGTAGAAAATAATTACATGCATACAATTATTTGTCGGTGACTATCACGATTGATTACTTGATTCTAGCAATATATATATATATATATATATATAGTCGAAGAGGGGTATTATTGATATATATATATACAATAATATTTTGAGTAAAAATGTTATATGTATATCATAAAATTAGTTATCATGTGTGTAATAATTTAATATTTTGAAACTAATAATCTAACTTTTATTATTAGACATTAATCCAATATTTTAAAAATTGAATTACTAATTTTAAAATGTTGAATTATTATATATGATGGCTAATGGTGATTGATTTTATGGTGTACATAAAAGCATTTATCTAATATTTTTTATAGTTGAATTTGTACATCACTGAAATGCAATCGTAATTATAGTTGATTTTATGGTGCATGTAATTATTTTCTACAGCAAAGTAATAGAATGTTGTTACTTATTTAATTGAAACATTACCCAACATATTTATCTTTGATAATAATACATCCAAATAGAGACTTAATATTTACCGTAGTAGTTATATGTAGCTGGAATTAATACATAATTAGAATGAATATGAGTCAATGTTCAATATCAATTTAAAGGATTCATTTTTATAAAATTTCTTTTATTAGTCCCTAACAATTAATAAATAAGCCATATTGGTCCTCGAACTAACGGAAGCCGTTTAGGGACTAACGGTTGTCCGAAAATTGAAATTGTTAGGGACTAACTTGTCAATTTCTCAATGTCAGGGACTATCTTGTCCACCGCGAAAATTGTCAGGGACCAACTTGGGGGTTTACTCTGAAAACTTATGCAAGATTAAGAGCAAAGCCTCAATTTTCCCCAATGATGTTCACACCCTCATAAACCACCAAGAGACTTAGTTACTCATGGAGGAAATAAAGGCAAAAAAAATAAATTGGAATTTAAAATAAAGATGGAATGAAGAAAGTAAACAACTTGAACAATAAAAGGAAAAGTAAAGAGAAATAAATGCAAATGGAAAGAAGGAAAAACGAATAACTGAATTAATTAAAAGAAGTAACTTACAAAACCCAAAGGGCTTGACGAATAACGTTGGAAATACGATGAAGAAGCTAGAGCTAGACTAGGAAGAAGATGGAATCCTAATGGAGAAAAATAACTCTAACTAAAAGCCTAGGGTTGAAAGTAAGTAAACTAGGAAAAGAAAAGATATGAAAGTAATAGTAGGTATGTAGAGGTGTCTTGTTTATGATGCATTAGCCTTGCAGTTAGGTCTCTGCTGTAACAGAATTGCGGCGCGGCGCTGGGGCGCGTATAGCTCGCTAGGGCGCCAGTGCTGTGCACGTGATGGATTCAAGTGGGTTTCGCGCGCTGGAGCGCGCTGAGGGCGCTGGGGCGCTCTCTGCTGGTTCTGAATTCCACTGCTCCGCTTCTTGCTCAGTTCCTGATGTCTACTGCTCCAATAATTCCTATGACCTGCACCAAAAATACAAAATATCCAAGATCAAGTGCAAAGGTCATCCTTGAATTGTAAAAACATCATAAAACTTGTTACTTTAGCCTTTATTTCTATTAAGTCCAAATTAATTCCAAACTGTATTAAATACAATAAAAGGCTAAAATAGAGCAAAGAAATGCACACAATCATCCAAATTAAGGGCATAAAATATTGGCAAAAACCACGTTATCAGCGCCCTTGGACCGCCCGAGCGGCCGTTCGTCACCCTGCAACATGTTTTTGTGTTTTCTTCTCTTATTTTCCTTCTTTTTCTAGACTAATATGAACACTAACCCCAATTTTAGTCTCCAAGATTTTAGTTTCCATGGTTTTGCAGGTTATCAACCAAGTAGTGAGATGCAAGTACCACCATTATCCTCATACCTTCACCAAACACCATACCCGTACCAAGACCCTCAACCGTACTATGAACCATACCCATCCTCTGACCCCTACTACCATCCATATAATGAGCCACCACCACCCTCCTACATTGAACCGTTTCCATACACATACCATGAGCCTAATCCTTACCCATACCCAACCGAATACAATGATCAACCAACCATTGAACCATTCTACCAACCACAACCTTCTCAACCTCTTGCACCGTCTACGCCTTGTGATGATACTGAAAACTCCATGATGAGACAAATCTTTGAAGTACTCATGACAAACTAGCAAGCACTCTTGCACATGGAAGAGGACCTCCAACAATTGAGAACTCAGACCACCTCATCACCACCACCTTCTCCATCAACACCTTCTCTACCACCACCAGCTTCACCTCCACATTCACCATTCCAAGAGGAACTGGAGTTCCCTATTGTTGAAGATGATTATGCTTTAGAGCAATTGGATTGGGAGACACTGAAGTCTATGGTGGAAGAATTATCTGGGGAAGTCGAGGAAGACTCTGATGCGGAGATAGTCTATGAGGAGCCTCCACCTTTACTCAGTACCGTGCTAGACACCGTGTGTGCGGAGGAGAATTCTCTGAGTGTTGGAGTTGCTGTAGAGATTCCTTTGATAGGGCTTCGGCAAGTGCACCGAATCGTACAAGTAATAAAGTCCACGGTGAGTGGGTATCGTTCCCACGAGGATTAAAGAACTGAGCAAAGATTTCGTGATGTGAATTTCTAATTAGACGAATCGAATTAAGGGTGATGAAAGGTTTGAAATCATAAATTCAAAAGAGTATCAAAGTAACAGACAGTAAACTAATTTTGAAAACTTCAAAGAATGAGAGGTTAGGGAATCGGGTTCACGTATCTTCTGAAATAATTAAAACAATTGCTCGCCTTCAAATTCTAAAACTTTAATTCAATGAACGAATCTTAAATTGTCAATTCCAATCCCTTGGTAATTTAACACTTTTTCTATGAACAATCAGTCAATCCCTTGATCAAATCGTTTCACAGAAAAGAAAATATGTTTACTGATTCAAAGTTCATAAAAGTCTTGACTCTATTCCTAGTTATTAATCCTTCCAGCAATTTCCCTTGAGCTAATTGACACACTTATTTTCCCAAATAAACATATGAATCCAAGATAAGTTGAAAAGCGATTTCCCAATCTTCAGAACAACACAAAACAATAAGGTAGTTACCTGAATCGAAGAAATAGAATTCAAAGGTTTGCAATCATCGGATTAATTCATAGTGATACGATTCCCCTATCCCTAACAAGGAATTAGTTGCTCATAATCAAAGTAAACAAAGCATAGAAATTGATAGAAAGCAGGTTAAAAAACGAATAACTCATTGTATTGAAAAACAGAGTAAAAACAGAGTACTCGAATGAAAAACAAGCTGCTGCTGAAAAAAATAAGGATTCAAGATGATCAATCAGATAATAGATGACCTAATTTCCCCCTGTTCTAGTCCTATATATAATCAGATAGTCTAGAATTTAAATTGATTACAGAGGGATTTTGTTTTTAGATAACTAGTCAAGAGTAATATCCAAACAGATTTAATCCTGAATTATACATGCTCTGTTTCCATTTTTATCCGGACGCAAGGCGTAGGGAGGACGCGACGCGCTGCATGGGGTGGTTTCTCCAGGGCGCAGGGCGCCACCAGTTCAATCCTACTCGGGCGCAAGGCACCAGGGGGCGCAATGCGCAGGCTTGTGGAGGACCAGTCGGGCGCAACGCGTGCACGGGGCGCAAGGCGCCAGCTTGTGGATGTCATCTAGGCGCAACGCGCGCGCGGGCGCAAGGCGCCAGCCTAGTGGAGGACCACTCGGGCGCAACGCGCGCGCGGGGCGCAAGGCGCCAGCCTTCCGTACATCTTCCGAATTGTTTCTGACTTTGAGGCGCCTTGCGTGCATCAGGCGCAAGGCGTCAGCATCGGTCCTTCAAATATGCCTCTCCGGTTGCTATTGCTTCATCAATTACTTGCTCAATTCCTGAAATTAGCACCAAATAATACCCAAAACATAATATAACCAGGAAAAATCCATTTTATTCTAAAAACACTCAATTCACCCTAAAAGCATACTGAAATTACTTTAAACTAACACAATTTATTAGAATTCAAACCACAAAATTAGATAAAGATGCTAAGGCATCATCCTTCACTAGGAGAAATTGACAAGGCATGCAAGGAAGAAATCATGGATTCCTCTCCCTCGTTCCTCGTTGTTTCTAGGCTACCATTGGGACCTTTCCTATTTGCTCTTGGGCCTCATGAGTATGCTTGTCTCGAGACCGATGCTCAACCTTTTACCCTTTGTGGGGTGTCGGTATCTTCTCGAACTCGACTTTCTTGGAAACTAACTGATTTTAATTTTGTTTTCTCTAACCCATCTTGTGAGAACTTTCATCCCTCCTCACTCGATTCTGTTGGTTTTAGGGATGCTTTTTGCAGGAGCGGGTGTTGTGCCCCAAGGGGCAATCTAAGGACTCTTGGGTTCCGGACAAAGAAGGGAGCCATTCTCTTTGGAGTGGTTTGTTACTCATGAGATCTAGGTGGTGGTGTTGAAAGCACACCATGGTGGAAACTGCTGGATCATTTCAAGCATAAGTCGCCCTGAGAGTGGCTGACCGAACGTTCAACTTAGGGACGTTAAAGCAAAGTGCTTTGTGGGAGACAACCCACCAAATTTTAATTTTGCAGCCTTTTATTTTGCTTTTTATATTTTATAGTTATAATTAACCAATTTATGTTCTTTAGATTCAACTTTGCATTAGGGAATCTCATGCACTGAGTACATGACAGCAACTAGCCAATTCTACAGCAGCACTGGCGCCCTAGCGCATACAACGCGCCCCAGCGCTCGAATGGTCCCTGTCCAAGCGCCCCAGCGCACCTGTCACGCCCTAGTGCACCTGTCCATGACGCTGTCAGTTCTGCCTCAGAAGGTTTTCTCTCTATACTCTTCTCTTTGTTCTTTTATTGTTTGTCATTGAGGACAGTGCCTTATTCAAGTGTGGGGAGGGTGTAGAAATTGCTTTCGTGTATATGTTGCATGTATAGTTATTTTGTTTTATTATCTTTTATTTTATGTGTTTTGTTTGATGATTGGCTAGTTGTCTTTATAGCACCCTTTGGTCTGAAATTGCTTTTACCTGTGATTTTAATTCAAAAATTGTTGGCATATTATTCTTATATGAGTTTGAATTGTTTTTGTTATCCTTGATGGTTGTTTGGATTACCTGTGAGAATTGAGCCTTTTTGTGATTAAATGCATCTATTGATCACTTTCTTCTTGTGAGCACACACACACTTGTATTTGTTATTCCTGAATTTGCTTGATTCTTGTTTTCCGTTTTATACATGTTGTGTGTAATTGAGGCATAATTTTGTTTTACATTTGTGAGACACTTAGCCAAATAACCATCCGATACACATTTCCCATTGTTTGTAGTCAATTTGAGCCTTTATCCCTTTATTCTTTACTAAGCTCATTACAAGCCAGGAAACGAATAACAATGAAAATCCCTCTGACAACTAGGAGGACATGGTTTGAATATTGGGCAAAGTCTTAAGTGTGGGGAAATTGGATTTGAATTGTATGTTGGAATGGGAATAAATTGTAAAGGGTAATGTTTTTTGTACATAAGTGGTCAATTGTTCTTTTCTTTTCTTTTCTCATTTCAAGTTTTCAAAAGAATTGGAATGAGGACTTAAAAAAAACAAAAAGAAAATGAAAAAGAAAACGAAAAAAAAATAAACGGAAAAAAAAATCAGAAAAATTCAGCAGAAAAATGTTCATTGTGATTGTTTGCAAATAAAGGTTGTTGGGTTCCTGGGAATAATTTTGGAATTATTTGGGAATCATCTTGGGAATTATTTTGCTGGGAATTGTGTTGGTTTATTGGTTTTGGGTGTTTTATTTTCTCTTCATCTCTTATCTCTATTTCTGGAAATCATCTGGGATCATTCAAACCATGAATTCTTAGTTCTTGGAATTAGTCCACTTCCCATATATGCCATACCTGTCCCAAGCCCCATTACAACCCTGCAAAGACCTCTTGATGCACCATGTTTGTGGAATTGCAATTTTAGAAGTATAGCAAATTTATGGAATGTGAATACTTGTGTGATTTATTCAATTGAGTGCTTAGCGAAAACACTGAGTGATTGAGAGAAAAACACACTCGTGGGGGCCAATCAACCAGCTTTGCATAACATCAACTGATTCTCTTAACTCATGAGGTTTCCACTAAACTATATTAGGGGAACTTGGTTTATAAATAACTAAATTTATGGGCGTTGCGACCACCACCCATCAATAGCCCTTAATGCTTAAGTCATTTTAGGTCATTTCATAAGGGTTACCTCCCGTTATCATGTTTTACCTTTATATTTAAAATACGTATACGCAGAAAAAACATGGGAGAATTTTTTTGTAAATCATTCGCGGAATATAAACATAAGGGCATTGCGTATAATATTGAAATAATATATAGAACACATGATATGGTCTGGATAATGCCTCATTGAATAAATGAAATAAACAAACATAATCTCCCAAATCATATAACCAAAAAAGTAAATAGTAATAGGTGTTATCTCATGAGCCTAAAACTGAGACTCATAAGACTCCACAATAAATACATGTAAAATAAATAGCTGCTGGCTAACATAGGTCCGGACTTAGAAAACATAAACAAATAAATAAACGTAGCGGAAGCGTAAAAGCCATCGTATATGAACAAATAAATAAAACATGTCTATGATAAATAAGGAACTGTATCATAAACTAAGTCTATGCGGTCTCCTCATATGCTCCGACATCCTGCTCGATCAGATCCTCTAAAAGGTGGGGGGAAAACATAGGGTGAGTACATATTGTAACTTGTAACATCCCGATATATTAACCTTACCATGGTCAAGATTAACAATTCGGAACATCACTTGTTTTTAAGAACTGGTTTTTTTTTATATATACAAAATAGGAATATAGTAAACGAGGTAAAACTCAACAAGCCATGACATTAGGTTCCTATTATAATAAACCATGCACTGGAAATACATATATAATAAAAGAAACATAACCAAGTCATAAATATATAATGTATGTGTACATAAATGGCCCTCGGTATACAAAATTGGACCAATATCTGATGAAAGTGCAAGAACAGAACCAAAATCTCAACCTACACTGAGGAGCGCTGCCGCTTACTCAGTGGCACAACCAAAAATGAGGTGACTATCTACTAAACAAAAGAAATCTCCACTATACGACTACTCGACTGTCTACTGCTGCTCCTCACCCTCTAGTATGTCTTCCTCGGGATCATCCTCCTCTGATAAATCTTCTCCAGGCTCGCCAGGTACATAATCAGGCTCTGGCTCTTCCTCTGGGTCTGAGTCCTCTGACTCGACCGGGTCCTGCTCCGCTGGTGGTGGTGGTGGTTGAGATGCTGCCTGAGTTGGAGCTGCGTCACGTCGAGGAGCTGGGAATTTTCGCACGAGATCCAGTAAGAAGAACTGTGTGGTACCAGGGACGTGGTGCGTAACCGAAATCAAGCCGGTCTCCGAGTCGTACGTAGAGAGTCCAAAAACATAAGGTCTATGTGGAGGGGGTGGAAGCTGACCCATCTAGAATTGACACACGAAGGAAAGAGAGGGTAAGACTCGAGAGTCTTAGTGAGTTGCGTAAAGCACACAGATCAATGTGCTCGTATTACAATTCTAGTCAATCAAAGTAATACTCTTTCTTTTTAAAAAGGTGGTACTAGTTCCAAAACCATGAGTCCTTACTTGGATTGATCAAACATCTTAAGGATCCGTTTCTAGGGGAGTCTAAGTTTTTACTAGGTTCTCGCATTTCTAGCAACCTACGTAAATATCGACTATAAGGTTGGTTTCACAACTTCCTCATAGGCCGTACTACGAGTCCATTGGTCCACGCCTCACATTCGATACCTCTTCATTCGTTGAATTGAAGGTTAGCAGTTTCTCCACTTTTCATGTAAGTGTACACTATAAACCTCGAATGTGTATCCGGTCACAAAAATCCTCGGATTGCAAGTCCGGCATCATGGCCCGGCCATGGAAACTCTAACTCCTCGGATAACACAATTCGGCATCACGGCCCGGCCGTGGTATCATATGCAAGTCGGGACTATGTGTCCCTCAAATATGCTCTGAGTCCTAGACCGGGAAGTCTTGACCTTGACCAAGCTCCGTTCTCGCCTAAACTTTAAAGGTTCCTTGATTCGGAGGTGTCTCGTGTCAAAGAGTCCACTGCCATCTAGTCCACATGTCCCGTAGGTCCAATGCACCACCATCTAGTCGATTAGATGGTTAGATCCAAGCTAACCAACAATTCACCCAAACGGATATAGGAAAACAAACAGATTATATCATCACATCCACAAATTCAACAACCTCGGGTACTCGTCCAGACAATTCCAGGAATTCCGCCGAGTTATTCACACAATCACAATCAATTTCAGAATTCAATCAATTAAATAAAATCAGCATGTTCTCAATCATCAGCAATATATCATTTTATTGATCATCAAAGTTCATCTATTTAGCTTTTAAAGCACATATCCAGATTAATATCAATTTGGTATGCCATATCTTTGATTCATTTCTAACATAGAAGCAACTATGAATATTTAAGCATGTGTATTCTAATACTTGAATTTATCATTTATTTAGTTACAAGTTTATGAAATATATTGTAACTCAGACATAATATCATGATCGTGTAGCACTATTAAAAACATACATCCATAACTTCTCAAGCTTTTTAATCATATATATATATAGAACCAGATTCAGAATGTTTATGCAATTCATCTACTGATATTTAACACATAATTATTATTCATGAGGGTATCAACATGTAATCTTTATTAACACATATGCCTTAACCCTGCAAAGCTTTTATATGAATAAGCAAGAACAAGTTCAAACTGAAGTGGAAATTTAATCTAAATGCAGGGCTATAATAAGAACAGAGTAAATCACATATAATAATATAAGTCATGTGCTGAAGCTAAATTTGGTTTATTTATTAAAACCTTTATTACCAACACATACACAAAATGAAAAGAATTTTCATATACACATATATACCCAGAACCTGTCTGTGATTTAGCAGCAACATAAACCAAGAAAAGCTTCTATATCCGTACAAGGTAATAAACCACAAGTCAAGGTAACAAAGTAACTCACAATATATCCGTACAAGCTTCTATTCTCTTTTAATAAATCCAAGGCTAAGATTAATACGTGAGTGGTGTTTCTTAAAAGATGAAGGAGTTCAGAATCAAAACAAGATCTAGTATACACTTTATAGATATATTACAAGTTTAGGAGGGGGATTGTAACTCATTACTTATAAACGTAACACTACAGAATAAAATTATTGTCATTTATCTTCATTTAAGCATTTAATAACAAGTTTCACAACTTTTAATTTTATAGATGTATCTTCCCAAGTTCAGAACGTGAGGGGTATTAAATCTAGATGCCAAGGTAAAATTTTGAAGCTTTCCTATGCATAAAACAAGGAACAAGCTACAAGTTATAAATGAATAAGGTAACTCACCTTGAAGAATGATGAATACAGGCTTAGAAATGAGAATGAAAAGGGCTGATGTTGCTTGGCTCGCTGCTAATTCTTTGTGAAGTACGGGAGTTCATGTTTTAGTGGGTCATATTGGTATATATGGGGATGCCCTTTCTTAACTTTGAAGAAAGGCTACTGCTTAGTGTAACCGTGGTGAGCAAATGGCTGCCACGTGTTACTTTTACATAGTAGGAAATAGGATGTGAGTGCTTTATGTGTTCGGGTAATGTGTTCATATATATTCACATATATTATGATCAAGGAAAATACGTGTGATTTGTTTGGTGAGTTTGGTGGTCATCGGGTGTGTTTGGTTTGACATCCTTCTCTCTCACCGGTGCTCAAAAGCTGATCGTTTTGGCTTTATTTTTAACTCGGGAAAATCACTTTTGTTACATAAAATTTTACTGAGTAAGTATGACCCTAAATTTTATTATTTTTATTTTTCTTTCAAAGACCATATTAATTAATATCCATTCCATTTTAAATATCGCATCATAATATTATTAAATGGAACAAATATTAACTATTTTGATTCCCATATTGGTCCAATATTTAGAGAAACGCCAATTATGAGTTATGAATATTTTTAGGGTCTCGACTATACTTCCCACTAAAATTTTACAACAAAAATTCACTACTCAAATATTTCCCGGAAACTCTCAGTAATTCTATTTAAATTATTTTAATAACGTAACTTGCCCCTAGGGTCTCCGGCATTATCACATACACATATTATGATAATAATACGATTTACGACAACAGTTTCATACTCAAAATCACCTCATTCATTTCAAACATAATATTTATCATTAATTAATAATATTAATATTAAGCCGGGGTGTTACAATCTACCCCCCTAAAAAGAAATTTCGTCCCCGAAATTTCCTGCCTAGTTACTAAAAAGATGCGGATGCTTCTCACGCATTTCCGACTCAAGTTCCCACGTATAATCTCCTAGCAACTCGTTTCCCCAAGCAACTTTGACCAGGCGTATCTCTTTGTTGCGTGTTTGCTTTGTTTGGTAGTCTACTATCTTTGTGGCAGGGAGTTCAAACGTCAAGTTATACTTTAACTGGATATTTTCTGGTTCTAATACATGTTCAGGTGACGCCTGATACTTTCGCAGTTGAGAGACGTGGAAAACATTGTGTAAGTTAGATAGGTTCGGTGGAAGAGCTAATTGGTAGGCTGAGGGTCCGACTTTTTGAAGAATTTGAAATTGTCCCACAAACCTAGGGTTTAACTTTTTGGTTTTGAGGGCTCTACCTATGCCTGTTGTAGGTACTGCCCGAAGAAATACGTGATCTCCTTCGCTGAATTCTAGTTCTCGCCGTCTTTTATCCGCATAGCATTTTTGTCTGCTCTAAACTGTTTGCATCTTGTCCTTCACCATCTTGATCTTCTCTGTGGTTTGTTGCACCAGGTCTGGTCCCAGAACTTGTTCCTCTCCAGAATCATTCCAACATAATGGTGACTGACACTTTCGGCCGTAGAGTGCCTCATATGGAGCCATACCAATACTAGCGTGGTAACTGTTGTTGTATGCAAACTCCACCAATGGTAGGTGTGAATCCCAACTTCCAGGCATTTCCAATACCACTGCTCTAAGCATATCCTCTAGTGTTTGAATTGTCCGTTCTGATTGCCCGTTAGTTTGAGGATGATATGCGGTGCTCATACACAATTTTGTCCCGAAAGCCCGTTGCAATGCTCCCCAAAACATGGATGTAAACCTCGGGTCACGATCAGAGACGATTGAAGTAGGGGTACCATGTAGCCTGATGATCCAGTCAATGTACAACTTAGCCAGTCTTTCCAATGGATATGTCATCCGGATTGGAAAAAAGTGTGCAGATTTGGTTAATCGGTCTACAATCACCCAAACTGCATCCACTTTTCTTGGTGTAAGAGGCAATCCCGACACAAAATCCATGGTAATATGCTCCCTTTTCCATTCCGGGATAGGAAGAGGATTCAGAATTCCGGCTGGCTTTTGGTGTTCTGCCTTTATCCGCTGGCAAGTCAAGCATTTTCCAATATACTGAGCCACATCTTTCTTTATTCCAGGCCACCAAAATCGTTCTTTAAGATCATGGTACATCTTCGTCATTCCCGGATGTATGGTAAAATAGCTCTTGTGTGACTCACGTAATATGTCCTCTCGGAGTTCCTTGACATTTGGCACGCATGTACGCTTTTCAAATCTCCAAATTCCATCAATCCCTGATAGGGTCTCGGCAAGTGCACCGAATCGTTCAAGTAATAAAAACCACGGTGAGTGGGTATCGTTCCCACGAGGATTAAAGAACCGAGCAAAAATTTCTTAAAGTAGATTTCTAATTAGACGAATCAAATAAAAGGTAATGAATGAACATATAATCTAAATTCAAAAGGCTATTAAATGTAACAAGACAGTAAAAGTTTAATGAAAATTCAATTGATGAAAGGTTAGGGAATCGGGTTCATGTATTTTCTGAAATTAATAAAACATTTGCTTGCCTTTAAATTTTAAAACCTCAATTCAATGAACAAATCTTAAGTTGTCAATTCCAATTCCTTGGTAATTTAACACTTTTTCTATGAACAATTAGTCAATCCCTTGATCAAATCATTTCAAAGAAAAGATAAAATATTTTTACTGATTCAAAGTTCACAAAAATCTTAATTCTATTCCTAGATATTAATCTTTCTGGCAATTTCCCTTAAGCTAATTCACAAATTTATTTTCCCAAATAAACACATGAATCCAAGATAAGTTGAAAAGTGATTTTCCAATCCTCAGAACAACAAAATACAAGTAAGGTAATTGCTTAAATTGAATTAATAAAATTCAAAGGTTCACAAATATAAAATTAATTCATAGTAATACGATCCCCTTCACCCTAACACAGAAATTAGTTGCTCATAATAAAAGAAAACAAAACATAAAAATTGAAAGAAGACATTTTGAAGAACGAATAACTGATTTTATTGAAAAACAGAGTAAAACAGAGTACTGGAATAATTCAAAGATAGAATAAAAGATTGTATTCTAGTCCTGTTTATAACAAAAAAAAAATCCTAAAATTCAAATTGTTCCAATCCCTAAAACAACGTGAATTAAGTTTAAAGATAAATTCAAAAAGATATGAAAAAGATTTGCATTTGAATTAATTCTGGATCATGCGGCACAATTTTAGGTATAAGTTGATGAGGCGCGGTGCTTCAAGGGAACGCGGAGCGCGGACCTTCATTTTACTTCGGGAGCAGGACGCGCGGGACGAGCGCAGGGCGCCTGAATCTGTGCAATTTCTTCAATTCAGTTCTGTTTCTGTGGCGCGGTGCGTGTGACGAAGCGCGAGGCGTTAGGAAAAAATTCCGAACGGGCGAGAGACGTGGGACGCACGCGGGACGGATGCGGGGCGTAGTATTGGGCGCGGGACGCGAGGCGCGGACCAGGCGCATAACGCCCTGCTTCTTTCCTTGGTGCATCAAGAGGGCGCCTCGCGCCTTGCTTCTTCTTGGCTTTGCTTGCATGATGGTCACCATAAAGTGCATGCATGGTCTTTCAAGACACCATGAAGTGTATTAATTTCCTATGGGTCATATGATGAGCTTGCACGTGGACTTTTTGCACAAGTGATGGCTTTTCCTTTATGGGCCATATAACCCCTTCATTGGTGCATGAACGGTTTTCTTTCAAGAGGGGTCATATGACCATGTTCCTGGGTGCTTGAATTCTTTTTTGAGGCGCACAGCGCCTTGTAATTTCTTTTGGGCGCATAAAGTTGGTGCCTTGCGCCTTGTGATTTCTAATTGGGCGTGTTGCGTCCGGAGACTAGGATTTGTCCAGAGCAATACTAGCTTTCCTGAAAATTAAACACAAATACTACCAGAAACACATAAAATAATACTAGAAATTTAAATTAACTCTAAACTAATTGAATTAATCTAAAACCAAACAAAATACTAATAAAACTAACATAAATTATTAGAAATTTATACTAAAAATATACTTAAAATGTCAAGGCATCACAACACCAAACTTAAGGTGTTGCTTGTCCCCATGCAACCAAAACAAAACTAAAATAAACCACTAAAGATAAAGTAACAGAGTGGTGGAATCAAAGAACAATTATTTTGAAACATCATACTTTTTCGGGTTAACTAAAAACTGTATGATTCATGCAACTATACACCATTTTCTACCAATTCAGCATTACATTGCGCAACATTAGACTTGACAATCAAGATTAAAATCCGGATCAAATTATAAGAATTTTTTTCACAGCTCCTGAACACCAAACTTAGTGTTTGGCCCTAGTTCCATAGATGTAATGCAATGCCTTTCAAAATATTTACAACAAATAGTAGGGGTAAGACACTTGCAAAATTTTTAATCATACTTGCACATTTTGCACATAATTTTTTACTCTAAATGCTTTGTCTCGGGGCAACCTTTTAAAGTAAGCTTTCGACCAACGTTCCCGGTCCAGTTGGCCCAAGACGCTAGGTGATGAAGCACCCCTCGGATCTACTTGCCCAAGTCTCTCCCTAACACGAAAACACCACAAGCACATAACTAGGTTCTAATGATTTTTAATAGAGATATCCCCTAGTCATTGGTGCTCAGAGCCTTGGATGTTTATGCTTCATTTCATTTGGAACTTTTATGCATCATCTTTTATTGCAAGGCTCACCCCCTCCTTAATTCAATTTCCAAATGATTCAATCAATTCACAAACAATATTGGCATCACACTGCATTCACATGCACAGGGACTCACACCAAACTTAGTTATTTAGAATTAGTCCAAAAACTCTTATAATAATTCTCTAGAAATCAATCCTAATCATCTCCTCAATTTGCATAAATAATAATTAACCACACAACCATTCAAGGTGCATAGACATGTATTCACACAGTTTATGAATCAACCAAGACGAATTCAAACACAGTCTCATGCAAATTTATCCATCAATTCCACCACCATGCACTTAAATAAACGACAAAGAAATCGAAAGACATGACTATTAAAAACTAAAGAAAATAAATAGAGAGGATAGAAAACTTCCCTGGGTTGGGTTGCCTCCCAACAAGCGCTTCTTTAACGTCACTAGCTTGACGTATGGATGCCAACTTAAGGTGGGTCATATGATTCTTGTTGATCAATCCCTCCTCCAGCATGGTGCTTTAGGTTGTGCTCCTTCATGCTCACATTTTTCTCAGATTCAACCTTAGCCTTCTTGACATCTTTGAATGGTGGCGCATAAACTCCATTGTTAGCATTTGTTAACAAGAACTCCTCATCAAACCACTGTTCGATCTTTTCATCATCAAAGGGGGGAGGAAAACCATCCCTCCTAAACTCCTCATTCATCTTGAAGTACTCCACACACATTTGCCATCCTTCAATGATTGCATTCTTCAGTGTTTGAGGTGAGGGTTTCAACTCCAACCCACATTGCTTTTTCTTCTTAACCTCTGTTGTAGCCACAACTTTTTCCTTCACAATAGCAATCTGTTTCAAAGGTGGTGGATCGTCAAGGGTGTTCACATTAAGCATTGAATTCTTGGATTCTTGAATTGCAATGGGGGTCACTTCTATTTTCAACACATCCTCCTTTTTTACTTGAGTTTTCATACCCCTTGACATGCAAAAAGTTACCTTTTCATCATGCACCCTTAATGTCAACTCACCTTTTTGAACATCAATCAATGCTCGCCCAGTAGCTAAGAATGGCCTTCCAAGAATGATTGGGACATCTTCACTTTCATCCATCTCAAGGACAACAAAATCAGCAGGAAGAAAGAATTTGTCCACCTTAATAAGCACATTTTCCACAACCCCATATGGAAACTTGACAGATCTATCAGCAAATTGTAGGGAAATCATGGTGGGCTTCACATTCTTTATCCCTAACTTATTCATCATAGAGAGAGGCGTCAAGTTGATGCTTGCCCCTAGATCACACAGTGCCTTTTTAATTTTAACATTACCAATTGCACAAGGAATATGATAGCTACCTGGGTCCTTTAGCTTTGGTGGCACTTTGCTTTGAATGATAGCACTGCACTCCTCATTGAATACCACTGTTTCATCTTCTCGGAGTGATCTTTTTCTTGACAACAACTCCTTCATAAACTTGGCATGACTAGGCATTTGTTCCAAAGCTTCAGCAAAAGGAATATTGATTTGGAGTTTTTTGAATACCTCTAAGAATTTGGAGAGATGCTTGTCTTGAGTTTTCTCTTGAATTCTTTGAGGGTAAGGTAGTCTTGGCTTGTAAGGAGCAACCTCTTTCTTGGGTGGCTCACTAGCTTGCTCTGCCACTTGTTCATTTGACTTTTCAGTGAGCTTTTGTTGGAAATTCTCCACCTTTGTTGGTGCCTCCAGTTGAGATTGCACTTCAATGCTTCTGCCACTTCTTAAATTGATTGCCATGCATTGCTCCTTGGATTTTGATTCTATATCACTAGGAAGTGTTCCCAAGGGCCTTTCGGAGAGTTGCTTAGCTATTTGACCCACTTGTACCTCTAAATTTCTGATAGAAGCCTCATGATTTTTTAAACTTGCTCTTGTCTCTTGCATGAAGCTTGAAGTTTGTTGCACAAATGTAGAGGTAGATTGAGTGAGCTTTTCCATGGCAATCTCCAATGAAGATGGTTTAGGAGGGCCTTGTGGAGGAATGAATGGAGCTTGCTGTTGAGTTGGGGTATTGAATTGTTTTTGCCCTTGATTCCCCCAACCAAAGTTAGGATTATTCCTCCACCCAGGATTGTAAGTTTTAGAATATGGATCATTTTGTTGTCTTGGAGGGTTCCCCATGTAGTTCACTTGCTCAGGTGGAGTTTCTTTGAAAAGATCACAATTTTCATTTTTATGGGCTCCCCCACAAAGCTCACAAGATGAACTTGGAGATCCTAGTGCAGCAACTTGCATTTGTCCCATTTGCTTTGTGAGTGTAGCTAGTTGTTGAGACATCATCTTATTTTGTGCCAAGAGAGTATCCAATGTGTCCGACTCCATCATACCTTTCCTTAATGGAGTTCGATCACTTGGACATAAGAAGTTATTCTCAGACATTGTCTCAATCAACTCTAAAGCTTCTTCAGGGGTCTTTCTATGAAGAGATCCTCCAGCACTTGCATTAATCATGGCTCTTGAACTTTGAGAAACCCCATCATAGAATGTCTGAATTTGTAGCCAGTCAGGGATTGCATGGTGTGGACATTTTCTGAGCATCTCCTTGTATCTTTCCCATGCTTCATAGAGTGACTCTCCCTCCTTTTGAGCAAATGAAATTATGTCATTCCTCAACTTTGCTAGCTTCTGAGGAGGGAAATACTTAGCTAGAAATTTGCTAACTAAGTCATCCCACGTACTGATGCTTTCCAGTGGCTGTGATTGCAACCATAGTTTAGCTCTATCCCTAAGAGAGAAAGGGAAGAGCCTCAACTTGATTGCATCTGAACTCACACCATTGCTCTTGATTGTGTCACGTAACTGGAGGAAAGTAGCTAAGTGAACATTGGGATCATCAAGAGCTCCTCCACTAAATTGTTCCTGCTGCACCAATTGAATAAGTGAAGGTTTGAGCTCAAAGTTATTTGCTTGCACTGGTGGTGGGACAATACTATTTCCACACCCATTAGTGGTAGGTGTTGCATAGTCTCCCAGAGTTCTCCTTGGTCCATTTCCGTCCTCTGCCATTTCCGCTCTTTTCTTAGCTTTTCTCAATTTCCTCAAAGTCTTTTCGATTTCAGGATCGAAGTATAGAGCCGTTGGTGCTATTTTGCATGCAAAACAAACACCAAACTAAATGAAAGTGAGATACGGCACTCCCAACGTCACAGTGAAGGGAGTGCAAAGGTAAATAAATAAAAGGAAAAAAATATCTAATTTAGAAATCACTCAATTACTCTAATTGTCGGTTTCAATTAATCCCCGGCAACGGCGCCAAAAACTTGATAGGGTCTCGGCAAGTGCACCGAATCGTTCAAGTAATAAAAACCACAGTGAGTGGGTATCGTTCCCACGAGGATTAAAGAACCAAGCAAAAATTTCTTAAAGTAGATTTCTAATTAGACGAATCCAATAAAAGGTAATGAATGAACATATAATCTAAATTCAAAAGGCTATTAAATGTAACAAGACAGTAAAAGTTTAATGAAAATTCAATTGATGAAAGGTTGGGGAATCAGGTTCACGTATTTTCTGAAATTAATAAAACATTTGCTTGCCTTTAAATTTTAAAACCTCAATTCAATGAACAAATCTTAAGTTGTCAATTCCAATTCCTTGGTAATTTAACACTTTTTCTATGAACAATTAGTCAATCCCTTGATCAAATCATTTCAAAGAAAAGATAAAATATTTTTACTAATTCAAAGTTCACAAAAATCTTAATTCTATTCCTAGATATTAAACTTTCTGGCAATTTCCCTTAAGCTAATTCACAAATTTATTTTCCCAAATAAACACATGAATCCAAGATAAGTTAAAAAGTGATTTTCCAATCCTCAGAACAACACAATACAAATAAGGTAATTGCTTAAATTGAATTAATAAAATTCAAAGGTTCACAAATATAAAATTAATTCATAGTAATACGATCCCCTTCACCCTAACACAGAAATTAGTTGCTCATAATAAAAGAAAACAAAACATAAAAATTGAAAGAAGACATTTTGAAGAACGAATAACTGATTTTATTGAAAAACAGAGTACTGGAATAATTCAAAGATAGAATAAAAGATTATATTCTAGTCCTGTTTATAACAAAAAAAAAATCCTAAAATTCAAATTGTTCCAATCCCTAAAACAACGTGAAAGATTTGCATTTGAATTAATTATGGATCATGCGGCACAATTTTAGGTATAAGTTGATGAGGCGCGGTGCTTCAAGGGAACGCGGAGCGCAGACCTTCATTTTACTTCGGGAGCAGGATGCGCGGGACGAGCGCAGGGCGCCTGAATCTGTGCAATTTCTTCAATTCAGTTCTATTTCTGTGGCGCGGTGCGTGTGACGAGGCGCGAGGCGTTAGGAAAAAATTCCGAACGGGCGAGAGACGTGGGACGCACGCGGGACGGATGCGGGGCGTGGTATTGGGCGCGGGACGCGAGGCGCGGACCAGGCGCATAACGCCCTGCTTCTTTCCTTGGTGCATCAAGAGGGCGCCTCGCACCTTGCTTCTTCTTGGCTTTGCTTGCATGATGGTCACCATAAAGTGCATGCATGGTCTTTCAAGACACCATGAAGTGTATTCATTTCCTATGGGTCATATGATGAGCTTGCACGTGGACTTTTTGCACAAGTGATGGCTTTTCCTTTATGGGCCATATAACCCCTTCATTGGTGCATGAACGGTTTTCTTTCAAGAGGGGTCATATGACCATGTTCCTGGGTGCTTGAATTCTTTTTTGAGGCGCACAGCGCCTTGTAATTTCTTTTGGGCGCATAAAGCTGGTGCCTTGCGCCTTGTGATTTCTAATTGGGCGTGTTGCGTCCGGAGACTAGGATTTGTCCAGAGCAATACTAGCTTTCCTGAAAATTAAACACAAATACTACCAGAAACACATAAAATAATACTAGAAATTTAAATTAACTCTAAACTAATTGAATTAATCTAAAACCAAACAAAATACTAATAAAACTAACATAAATTATTAGAAATTTATACTAAAAATATACTTAAAATGTCAAGGCATCAATCCCTTGCTCCAATCCTTTAATCTTTCCTTGTTCAGCTGCTTGTATCATCTCTTGGAATTCTTTGTTGTGTGTGTCCTTCTGTGCCTGCTAAATTCTGCTCTTAAATTCACTGGAAATGACTAAATGTCCAAATCTGATGCTTGTAGGTGTCGGCTTCACATAAAGGTTCAGTTCCACAAATTGTTGTACTAACTCCAATTCCTTAATCATCATCCGTGCTATATGCAAAGATTTCCGACTAGGGCATCTGCTACCACGTTAGCTTTACCGGGATGGTAATGTAACGTATAGTCGAAATCCTTAAGGAATTCCATCCAGCGACGTTGCCTCATATTGAGTTCCTTCTGATCGAACAAATACTTGAGACTCTTGTGATCAGAGAATACTTCAAATTTTGTCCCAAACAGATAGTGCCGCCACATCTTCAAGGCTGATACGATTGCTGCTAACTCCAGATCATGCGTTGGGTAGTTGAGCTCATGTGGCCTAAGTTGACGAGATCCATATGCAATTGGCTTGCCTTCTTGCATCAATACGTACCCTAAGCCTCGCCCAGACGCATCACAATAAACCTCGAAAGATTTCTCCAAGTCTAGTAGGGTCAACACGGGAGTTGATGTCAATCTTTTCTTTAATTCTTGGAAGCTCTGCTCACATGCCTCATTCCACTCAAATGACGTGTTCTTCTTAGTTAACTTTGTCATAGGTGCTGAGATCTGAGAGAATCCCTGTATGAATCTCCGATAATAACCTGCCAACCCCAAGAAGCTTCGTATCTCCGTGGTAGTCGTCGGTCATTCCCAATCCATAATGGCCTTGATCTTAGCAGGGTCTACTACTATTCCCTCTTGAGATGCTACATGCCCCAAAAACTGTACTTCCTTTAACCAAAATTCACACTTTGAAAGTTTGGCATATAGTCTCTTTTCCGACAAAATGCTCAGAATCAGTCTTAGATGCTCAGCATGTTCCTCCTCCGTTTTTGAGTAAACCAGAATATCGTCGATGAACACCACCACAAACTTGTCCAGATACTCCCTAAATACTCGGTTCATATAGTCCATAAAAATAGCTGGAGCATTTGTAAGGCCAAATGACATCACTGTGAACTCGAAATGCCCATATCTTTATCTAAAAGTTGTCTTAGGAATATCCGACTCCCGTACCCTTATTTGGTGATATCCAGATCGTAAATCAATCTTGGAGAATACTTTGGCTCCTTGTAGTTGATCTATCAAGTCATCTATCCGCGGCAATGGGTACTTATTCTTGATAGTGACCTTGTTCAGCTGCCGGTAGTCTATATATAATCTCATCGAACCATCCTTCTTCTTCATGAACAAGACTTGCGCTCCCCATGGTGACACACTTGGTCGTATGAAACGCTTCTCCAGTAGGTCTTCTAGTTGCGTCTTTAGTTCTTTAAGTTCCGGAGGTGCCATTCGGTATGGAGCAACTGAAATCGGTCCTGCTCCGGGTACTAGTTCGATCGTGAATTCTATTTCTCGTTCCGGAGGAAAGTCAGGAATCTTGTTCGGGAATACTTCAGGAAAGTTGCAGACGACCGGAATATTTCCGACTTGTTGATCCTCGACGGTTGTACTTGAAGCGAACATAAGGTATTCCTGAGCATTTACCTTACAATAGTATAGGGGTATATGGGAACTAAGGGAAGATTCTATGTTATGGGTTCTGTTCTGGAGGTCATTGGGAAAAAGAATGGTTTTGGTTTCACAAACAAAAGTAATTCTATTTAGCTTTAACCAGTCCATTCCTAGAATAATATCTAAGCCTACCAAGGAAATACATATGAGGTTAGCTTTAAAGGTTCTTCCTAGTATTTCAAAAGAACAGTCATGCACACAAGACGAGGTATTAATTTGAGAAGAGGTTGGGGTAGTCACAGTTAAAGTATATGGGGTTGTCGTGACTGGCAACTTAAGTCTCTCAACACATGTATTAGAAATAAAAGAATGCGTCGCACCAGAATCATATAACACAGTTAAACGGATATTCGACATAATGCACTCACCCTGGATCAACTCTCCCGATGCTTCGGCTTGTTCCGCCGTAACTGCAAATACACGGGCCTGACGCTGTGGCCCTGGATTTTCTCCCTGTCCGCAATTCCTTGCAAAATGACCAGTTTGGCCACACCGGAAACATGTGGGGCAATTTCCAAGATGTTTCAGTCCGCACATCCTGCAGAGTGGTCGATCTGCCACCGGAACTAGTGGAGCGTTCCTCTGTTCGGCTGGACGATTTCCTTGAGGTGGCACATTCCCCTGGGGTCTAGCTAAAGGTGGTAATCTCCTTGGTTGTTGTTGTCGTTGAGGGCGAAATTGAACCTGCCTCTGCGGTGCGGGGGCTCTGTATTGATTATGGCGTGGAGGGAATCGCTGTTGATGTTTGGGGTATTGTCCTCCATATGGCACCAATGACTGGGTGTGAACGTTCTGATTTCCCCCTGCGTCCTCCTGACGCTTCCTCTTGGCCAGCTCTTGCTCTGCCACAACTTTCCTTTGTGCACCCTCTTCTTGGGCCAGACACCTATTGACTAAGGTGGCGTAGTTCCTAATGTTGTGTGAAACCATTTTGTCATAGAGGTCCGGCTTCAATCCCTGCTCATATCTTACGCACTTCCACTCTTCGTCTGGATTCAATCGGTAAGTTGTTAAATAACGGCACAAACGATCAAGCTTCGCCGTATACTCCAGCACTGACATGTTCCCTTGAGTCAGGTCAAGGAATTCCCTATCTTTTGCATCTCTCAGGGTCCTCGGGAAATACTTCTCGAAAAATGTCGCCTTGAAGTTTTCCCAATTCATCTGTTCCTCAGTTGGTTGGAGTATGGGTTTGACAACCTCCCACCAAGACTCAGTTTGGTCTTTCAGTTCCCGGGTAGCGAACATAACCTTTTGTGCATCGGTGAAAGGCATATCCTCAAAGATTCGCTCAATGCCCCGAATCCATCCATCAGCTCGGTCGGGGTTCAATTCTCCGGAGAAAGTTGGAGGGTTGCGTTGCTTGAACTCCTGATAACGTCGCGACTCTTCGCTAACCACTAACTGTTGGTTTCTTCCGGCCTCCATTACTTGAGCCATCCTAACTGAGGCTTCCGCCTGAGACCTAATAGCTTCTATCACGCTCTGGAGGTCGGACTCGGAATGGGATTGTCGCGGCATGGTTTCTTCTAATACCTGCATAACCAATGAGTTGATCAGGCTCGTTGCAATGCAAGATATTATAAGAAATAATGGCACACAACAGTATGGCTGAAGGAAAGGTTGGGAAGACACAGCAGGCTTGGTCCTCAGGCTTAATTGGACCGAACTGCTCTGATACCAAAAATGTAACATCCCGATATATTAACCTTACCATGGTCAAGATTAACAATTCGGAACATCACTTGTTTTTAAGAACTGATTTTTTTTTTCATATACAAAATAGGAATATAGTAAACGAGGTAAAACTCAACAAGCCATGACATTAGGTTCCTATTATAATAAACCATGTACTGGAAGCTTTTCCAAAAATATATAAAAGAAACATAACCAAGTCATAAATATATAATGTATGTGTACATAAATGGCCCTCGGTATACAAAATTGGACCAATATCCGATAAAAGTGCAAGTACAGAACCAAAATCTCAACCTACACTGAGGAGCGTTGCCGCTTACTCAGTGGCACAACCCAAAATGAGGTGACTAACTACTAAACAAAAGAAATCTCCACTATATGACTGCTCGACTGTCTACTGCTGCTCCTCACCCTCTAGTATGTCTTCCTCGGGATCATCCTCCTCTGATAAATCTTCTCCAGGCTCGCCAGGTACATAATCAGGCTCTGGCTCCTCCTCTGGGTCTGAGTCCTCTGACTCGACCGGGTCCTCCTCCGCTGGTGGTGGTGGTGGTGGTGGAGATGCTGCCTGAGCTGGAGCTGCGTCACGTCGAGGAGCTGGGAATTTTCGCACGAGATCCGGTAAGAAGAACTGTGTGGTACCAGGGACGTGGTGCGTAACCGAAATCAAGTCGGTCCTCGGGTCATACGTAGAGAGTCCAAAAACATAAGGTCTATGTGGAGGGGGTGGAAGCTGACCCATCTAGAATTGACACACGAAGGAAAGAGAGGGTAAGACTCGAGAGTCTTAGTGAGTTGCGTAAAGCACACGGATCAATGTGCTCGTATTACAATTCTAGTCAATCAAAGTAATACTCTTTCTTTTTAAAAAGGTGGTACTAGTGCAAAAACCATGAGTCCTTACTTGGATTGATCAAACATCTTAAGGATCCGTTTCTAGGGGAGTCTAAGTTTTTACTAGGTTCTCGCATTTCTAGCAACCTACGTAAATATCGACTATAAGGTTGGTTTCACAACTTCCTCATAGGCCGTACTACGAGTCCATTGGTCCACGCCTCACATTCGATACCTCTTCATTCGTTGAATTGAAGGTTAGCAGTTTCTCCACTTTTCATGTAAGTGTACACTATAAACCTCGAATGTGTATCCGGTCACAAAAATCCTCGGATTTCAAGTTCGGCATCATGGCACGGCCATGGAAACTCTAACTCCTCGGATAACACAATTCGGCATCACGGCCCGGCCGTGGTATCATATGCAAGTCGGGACTATGTGTCCCTCAAATATGCTCTGAGTCCTAGACCGGGAAGTCTTGACCTTGACCACAGCTCCGTTCTTGCCTAAACTTTAAAGGTTCCTTGATTCGGAGGTGTCTCGTGTCAAAGAGTCCACTGCCATCTAGTCCACATGTCCCGTAGGTCCAATGCACCACCATCTAGTCGATTAGATGGCTGGATCCAGGCTAACCAACAATTCACCCAAACGGATACAGGAAAACAAACAGATTATATCATCACATCCACAAGCTCAACAACCTCGAGTACTCGTCCGGACAATTCCAGGAATTCCGCCGAGTTATTCACACAATCACAATCAATTTCAGAATTCAATCAATTCAATAAAATCAGCATGTTCTCAATCATCAGCAATATATCATTTTATTGATCATCAAAGTTCATCTATTTAGCTTTTAAAGCACATGTCCAGATTAATATCAATTTGGTATGCCATATCTTTAATTCATTTCTAACATAGAAGCAACTATGAATATTTAAGCATGTGTATTCTAATACATGAATTTATCATTTATTTAGTTACAAGTTTATGAAATATATTGTAACTCAGACATAATATCATGATCGTGTAGCACTATTAAAAACATACACCCATAACTTCTTAAGCTTTTTAATCATATATATATATAGAACCAGATTCAGAATGTTTATGCAATTCATCTACTGATATTTAACACATAATTATTATTCATGGGGGTATCAACATGTAATCTTTATTAACACATATGCCTTAACCCTGCAAAGCTTTTATATGAATAAGCAAGAACAAGTTCAAATTGAAGTGGAAATTTAATCTAAATGCAGGGCTATAATAAGAAAAGAGTAAATCACATATAAGAATATAAGTCATGTGCTGAAGCTAAATTTGGTTTATTTATTAAAACCTTTATTACCAACACATACACAAAATGAAAAGAATTTTCATATACACATATATACCCAGAACCTGTCCATGATTTAGCAGCAACATAAACCAAGAAAAGCTTCTATATCCGTACAAGGTAATAAACCACAAGTCAAGGTAACAAAGTAACTCACAATATATCATTATCATGGAATTTAAATTGAAGTATATATATATATATATATCAGTGAGGTTCTATTCTCTTTTAATAAATCCAAGGCTAAGATTAATACGTGAGTGGTGTTTCTTAAAAGATGAAGGAGTTCATAATCAAAAAAAGATCTAGTATACACTTTATAGATATATTACAAGTTTAGGAGGGGGATTGTAACTCATTACTTATAAACGTAACACTACAGAATAAAATTATTGTCATTTATGTTCATTTAAGCATTTAATAACAAGTTTCACAACTTTTAATTTTATAGATGTATCTTCCCAAGTTCAGAACGTGGGGTATTAAATCTAGATGCCAAGGTAAAATTTTGAAGCTTTCCTATGCACAAAACAAGGAACAAGCTACAAGTTATAAATGAATAAGGTAACTCACCTTGAAGAATGATGAATACAAGCTTAGAAATGAGAATGAAAATGGCTGATGTTGCTTGGCTCGCTGCTAAGTCTTTGTGAAGTACGGGAGTTCATGTTTTAGTGGGTCATATTGGTATATATGGGGATGCCCTTTCTTAACTTGGAAGAAAGGCTACTGCTTAGTGTAACCGTGGTGAGCAAATGGCTGCCATGTGTTACTTTTACATAGTAGGAAATAGGATGTGAGTGTTTTATGTGTTCGGGTAATGTGTTCATATATATTCACATATATTATGATCAAGGAAAATACGTGTGATTTGTTTGGTTAGTTTGGTGGTCATCGGGTGTGTTTGGTTTGACATCCTTCTCTCTCACCGGTGCTCAAAAGCTGATCGTTTTGGCTTTATTTTTAACTCGGGAAAATCACTTTTGTTACATAAAATTTGACTGAGTAAGTATGACCCTAAATTTTATTATTTTTATTTTTCTTTCAAAGACCATATTAATTAATATCCATTCCATTTTAAATATCGCATCATAATACTATTAAATGGAACAAATATTAACTATTTTGATTCCCATATTGGTCCAATATTTAGAGAAACGCCAATTATGAGTTATGAATATTTTTAGGGTCTCGAATATACTTTGTAAGCTCCAGAACTCTTCTGAGAGAATTAGGCATAATTCTCTTAGAGCAATGAAAGTTTTAATGATAACAAGGTAAGCCATAAGTATAAAAATTTTACTTAAGGTTGTACTAATATGTGCGCTAAGTGTCTCAGACAGCTTTAAATTATTGCAATACCATGAGCAAAGACCAAGACAAAACATCAAGTAGCCTCGAGATCAATTGATAAAATCATAGCGCCAAAAGATATCAGAAAGGATGTCTTAGAAGCGCAGAAGGTGAAAACATGTTTCTGAGGAAAGAACACTGTCGCCTCAGAAGGGTCTCAGAAGACCTTGCGACTAGTAGTTCTCAGAAGGGTCTTCCCTCAGAAGGTTCGCCTCAGAAGTCCGTACAACTCTCAGAAAGTTGGACTCAGAAGCAACCAAGGGTCTGGACTCAAGGGATCGCAAGAAGTCTCAGAAAGCTCGCTACAACTAGCTAAGGAAGTGGGAACACGCGCACTGTGCAGTTCTGAAAAGTTCCTCATTTCGCGCTGACTGTAGCAGGGAGCCGTTCTGAAAAGGACACAGCCACATAAGCAAAGTGAAAGCGTCTAATTCCGCGGCTCTTTTATGCCTATATATATGAGTTCAATTCCAGAGCAATGCGACGAAACTTTTGCGCTAAAAACTCTTGATTAAACGTGCAAAAACTCTGCTGAATTGAAAATCATCTGCGAAAACTTAGAACTTTCTCAGAAAGACAATTTTACGGAATTGTTCTTTCAACTTTGCGAAAATCTTCTAGTTCTGTATTGGTGTAAATTCTTACAATTGTAAGTTAAATCTAGAAGTCTACTAAGGGTCAAATTAAGTTTCTAACTTAATCTTAGTAGTTCGTTTTCAAAGCAAAAACAACTTTCCGAAAAATGCTAAGTCCTTCGCTGTTTGAAGGCAGTTTAAGTCCTCGAAGTGTTTTTAAGGCAAAGTTTAAGTCCTTAAGTGTTTAAGGCAAAGAAGTCCTCAGTGTGAGGCAAGGAAGTCCTTAAGTGATTAAGGCAAAGAAGTCCTCTAGTGTTGGAGGCAAGGAAGTCCTCTAGTGTGAGGCAAGGAAATCCACTTCGGGTTGTGAAGTGGTGGAAGTCCTTTACGTGGTAAAGGCAGTGTTGTCTGGGAAGGCACTTTAAGAAGAATATCCAAGAACTCTTAACTGAAGGTTGAGGACTGGAGTAGGTTGGTTATAACCGAACCAGTATAAAATTCTTTGTGTTAAGCTTTTCTCCCTAACTCTTTACTCGCATAAATCTTTGAGGAAAACTTTGCCACGATTTTAATTAAGAAGTCTCGTAAAAACTTTATTGATTAAAATCAGAAAGCGTTTAAGAAATTCTAACGTAAAGTCATTTTCTTAAAATTGCTCAGAAAGGAACTTTCTCAGAAAGACTAAGTTCTTAGAAACTTAATCTTCTCAGAAAGTAATTTCCGCTGCAAACTCTTAATTCTACCTTCTGAGTAAAAACAGCTTTCTAAGTAAAAGTTTTAAGAAGTAATTTTTAAAACTTGCACGATTCAACCCCCCCCTTCTCGTGCACACATACACTTTCATACTTCCCACTAAAATTTTACAACAAAAATTCACTACTCAAATATTTCCCGGAAACTCTCAATAATTCTATTTAAATTATTTTAATAACGTAACTTTCCCCTAGGGTCTCCAGCATTATCGCATACACATATTATGATAATAATACGATTTACCACAACAGTTTCATACTCAAAATCACCTCATTCATTTCAAACATAATATTTATCATTAATTAATAATATTAATATTAAGCCGGGGTGTTACATAACTCAGTAGAGGAAGCCGCCACGGGTTTAATTATGAAATAAGTGAAGTATGAATGAGTTCAATTCAGATATAAGTTTAAAACAATGTTTTCCCGGAATGTCTTACCTAAGTGCGTCTTGTTCATTTTACTTAATACGTATAACATATCATAATTAAGGGTCTCTGTGTCGTGTACTATGTGCTTCTAAATATCAGTAAGGAAAAGAACATGTCATAACACTATATAACTTTAGCTCTTCTTAAACATTAATCTTGCATTAATTTTTGGTTTATGCCCGCCCTCTTGTAACCTCCACTACACCGACCCCGAGGCATGAGCTCATCCTAAACTTATGGGGAAAGGGGGGATATCACCTTCCCTTAACAATGAGGTTGTAATGTCGAGGTTTCCATCCCTCCCTTAACAACTCTCATTGTAATGCCGAAGGCTACAATATTTTATCTTGGTATTTCACCTTCCTTAATGATGAGGTTGTAATGCCGAGGTTGTTGTTTCTCCCTCAACAACTCTCATAGTAATGCCGAAGGCTACAGTACTTTACTTTAACTTTCCATTACATCTTTAGTATGTACATAACACGATTTCATAATATCATAACTTAACATTACATCATGGCATTTAAACATACATACAACTCATAACATTACTTAATAAACATATACGAGTCATACATAACATATATTAACATATAATCGTACTTTTATATCATAACAACATATAAACATGTTTTATAGCTCATATAATCATATATAAATCATGAATAAATCATATATAACACTTATACAAGTCGTAGAACGCATTAGGGTACATAAAGGGTCAACACAGTTAATTTTCGTAAAATCTGCAGTGCTGTAATCGATTATAACGGGGCTGTAATCGACTACAGTAATCGATTACACAGACCTAGTAATCGATTACCAGAGAGCCATGTTCTCTCGCGATTGGAAATTCTCAACTCTTAATCGATTACGAATCTCTTGTAATCGATTACGAACACGAAAACTCAGATTCTAGAGTTTCTAAAACACGTTTTTCACAAGCCAATGGCCAAAACTTTAATAAAGAATCATCCCGATCAATAGAAAACATATGTACATGAAAACTCATTGATAAAACATGATCAAAAACACTGTTCAATTGATGAAACCCTTTTCTTTGAAATTAATTTTGTAAGACATAACCCTTCCATGAACCCTAATGGGAATATCGAACAACAACAATAATCTCATCAAATACACATCATCATGCATGAAATTACAGAGAATAAAGAATGCCTAAAACCCCTACCTCTTGAAGAAACTCAAATAAAAACGTAGAGACGATCCTTCCCCGGTGAAACCCTCGTTCTAGCTTTATCTCTCTAGACCCACGAACAGTGCGGTGAAGAATATGAATCCTATTGATGAATTGCAATCAGTAGAAGGGTGTATCTTTTTGTGAGGATTACAAATATGTGATCGGTTTCGTGAACGGGTAAGGTTTGATGTGAGTTTCGTGATTTGGAATGGTTATGACTTTGACTTCTTGAGAGAGAGGAAGAACAATGGAGGCATAAGGATTAGAGAGAGTGTTTGGAGTGTTTCTGAAGTGAAGATTAGGGTTTCTCACGTGGTGGCTCGGTTATATATGGTTTAGAGACATCGTGGGGCCCGAACGACACCTAAAACGTACTAAAAACGCACTATGCGCACGTCGTAATCGATTACAGACAGACTGTAATCGATTACAGACAGCACAAAAGGTTGTAATCAATTTCCATCATACAGTAATCGATTACAGGACTGTCTGTTAGCCCAAAAACACTTTAAAAACGTCCCAACCTGTGCTATAAACGTGGATACACCATTCCTAACCTCATGCATCATCTAATCATCAATTAAAACACATATATATACACCTAAAACACTCCACATACAATGAACACTTACATAGGTATACGTAATTAACATAACACATAAGAAACACACGTAAATCTTATAGCATATAGAAAATCACATATAGTTACACTTAGATCACATAACACATAGCAAACATATATATATATATATATATATATATATATATATCACCTAACACATAGTGGTTACTAAAAGAAACTTATCCACCCGATCCTAATTAAATTTTAACCAAGGTCAATTACCCTTAATTTCCCTTAATTAGGACTCAATGAAAATCGGGGTGTTACATTTCTCCCCTCCTTAAAAAGAATTTCGTCCTCGAAATTCGACACATCTAACACAAGGACAACACAAGGCGTAACACTCCTACCCTCGCGGAGACTTGAGGGACGGTTCACATATGAGCATCTAACCGGAATGAACAGGTCATGCGGAAAACAAGTTCAAGAAACAAAAACATCTGTTGCAAATGCATAATAACAACCGAAATACATTTTCCCATGATAAAGGCATGAATCCGTAATCTTACAAGGCAAGTTGATGATCCTTATGTTCCTAGGGTCCATGATCCAACACCAATGTTTTCCTTGAAAAACTTCATCTTTATTTCGAAAACATCGTCTTAGGAATCTTCGAAAACCCAAGTGAATTCCCAATTTCCTAGTAGTTCAAAACATGTTTACTTTACCTTCAAACTAATCATAAAGCTCGAAACCTTTTCACTTTGCAATTAAAGGAAATTCTAGTCTCTCAAAAAAAAATTTTAGGTTTCTCACCCCCACTCTAATAAAAACATATTACCTTTACTCCTACGGCCTTTAATCACATAAGTTCTCACAGGACATAAAAGAAAATCGCTTTCGAAAACTTCTTTCAACTTATATTATATTGTTACTTTAGAATTCATCTACCCATGCCCAAAACACATAATCTTAATACCCACAAAACTAGGAAAACACAATGGACCCTACGACTCATAATCACAACTGGCATAGTAAGAGATCCCCAAGGTAATTTCAAACAACATGAAAACGATTCTCAAGTTCGCAACTAAACGATTTGTAAAAAGGGCCTTAAGGAACTACATACCTTAAGGCAGATGGGGTATGGAATCATTTTCTAAAACCAAGGTTGAATTCAAAACGTCATTTTAATAAACTTTCGCAGTCACTTCGAAAACAAAGGCAAAAGAAGAGGTGTAAACATCTTCGATGTATATCCAAAGCCACTAGGAGGAATGTGCTCACGACGACATGATGGGGTACGGTAGAACTATCCCTCACATGGCTTCTCAAGGATTTCCCCTTAGGTCTCACTAACGGCATGTGGTGTTTGGGCGACTAACGGATCCTGAGGTTCGGTAGAGTTGGATCATATGTGGTGGCTTGTAGTGGTAGGGTTTGCGTGGGTGCATATGTGGGTAGTCGAAGCGTTTTCTAAGAAGATGTAGGCTATATATATAGGGAGTGTTGTCTCTCTCTAGGGTCATGCAACGGTGTGGGTAGGCAAGGTTTCCTTCTATACTGAAAGCATTAGGAGTGAGACATAACATGGTCAACCAATGTGTTTGGTGGTTGGCAGTAACGGAAACCTAGTAAAGGTGTAAGGGTCCAACTAAAGGGGTGAAACTTTCTTAAGGGTAATCCCACACCGAGGCTGTGAAAGAGGTTGAAGCGAAAACACTCTTGTTTATTGAAAACGTTTCGCAAAATTTCCTGTTGAAAACATGAGCGGAAAACAAGTGTGGAAACAGATCTTTAGTTCGTATGTAAAACTCTTTTCGAAAACACTTTTCTCTTCGTTTTATAAACAAAACAAGGGTGTGATTATCACACAAGAAAACATATGGAGGTCAAGATCAACCTGAGATGAGCAACCATTCGTGGTTAACTAGCCAAAGTAGTCAACTTTTAACTAAGGTCGATTATCCTTAACCCACCTCAACTAGACCTTAACAAAACTACAAGTAGCTCAGCTTCAGGCCTGGACATACATCACACAATTCCCACCGTACTCACGTACTAAATGGGTTCCAAACAATGATGATTAAGTCTAGTCATCACCATGACAAATCAAACAAGCAAAACATAAATGCTTACCTCTGATAATATCATCTGACTGCTCCGCGTTCTCTGCACTGACCGTGAACACGCGACCCTGATGTTGTGGCTTCAAGGAAGAAGAAGGTTGTGGATTGGTACCTCTGCAATCCTTGACATAATGGCCTGACTGACCGCAGCGGTAACAGATGTCCTGACCGAAACGACAAGCCCCAGAGTAAAGCTTGCCACACGAGGCACATCGCGGTATGGTGGGCAACGCCTGGGGTGCCGCTACTGTCGGGCGCTGCTGCTGCTGTTGTGGACGAGGCTGGGGCTGGGTTCTAGGTGGCTGACCATATGGCTGAAAGCGAGCAGAGGCGGCGTGACTGGTCTGTTGAGGTGCCGCACCCCACCTCTGAGTCTCAACCCTCTGTGGAGCCACTGGGCGACTCGTCTCCTCCACTATTCTGCAAGTGTCCACCATCTTTCTGTAGTCTCTGATCTTCATGTGCTTAATCATCCTCTTGATGTCTTGGTTAAGCCCAGCACAGAACTTCATGCACTTCCAGATCTCATTCGGGTTCTCCTGGTAGATCTCTGAAAACCTGATAAGCTCCTCGAACTTGGCGATGTACTCCGGGATAGTCATGGTGCCCTGACGGAGATCCAGAAACTCCATCTCCTGATCCTGACGAACAGTCTCAGGAAAATACTTCTCATAGAACATGTCTTTAAACATGTCCCACGTGATAGCTACATCCGCCGCATCAGAAGCGCGACGAGCGTTCTTCCACCAGGAGTGTGCTTCCATCTGTAGCATAAAGGTGGCCAACTGTGTCTTCTGAACCTCTGTGCACTGGACAACGGTGAAGATATCCTCAATACCCCTCAACCAATCCTCAGCTTCTGAAGGGTTTGTAGTGCCGAGAAAAGGAGAGGGATTAGCCCTCTTAAAATCAGCAAAGTGTGAGTTGCCGTTGCCGTTACCCGCAAGTGGTGCTGTAGGCGGAGTAGTGCGCTGTTGTGACATGTGGTCCACCATGAGGTGCATGGCCTTGGCCATCTCCATGAAAGCCTCAGGAGTAACAATGTTGTCATGTCCTGCATCCTAGTGGTCGTCAGCATCGTCCCTATTACGTCTGCTAGGTGCCATCATGTCCCTGTGCACACAAAACAATCAACATCGAGTTGATCAGGCTCCATATCAATGCTAAGTATGCACAGTTACTCTGACAGTCAAGCAAATCGATCATGCACCTCAAAACTAACTAAAACATATAAGAGGCATACGCATGATATAACTACTGTACATGCAATAATAACATAACAGGTCCATTACCCCAAGTCCTGTAGGATAGACCTTCTCTGATACCAAAATATAACACCCTACTAGATAGCCCTTAATGCTTAAGTCATTTTAGGCCATTTCATAAGGGTTACCTCTTGTTATCATGTTTTACCTTTATATTTAAAATACGTATACGCGGAAAAAAAATGGGAGAATTTTTTTGTAAATCATTCGCGGAATATAAACATAAGGGCATTGTGTATAATATAGCGATAATATATACAACACATGATATGGTCTGGATAATACCTCATTGAATAAATGAAATAAACAAACATATTCTCCCCAATCATATAACCAAGAAAGTAAATAGTAATAGGTGTTATCTCATGAGCCTAAAACTGGGACTCATAAGACTCCACAATAAATACAAGTAAAATAAATAGCTGCCGACTAACATAGGTCCAGACTTAGAAAACATAAACAAATAAATAAACGTAGCGGAAGCGTAAAATCCATTGTATATGAACAAATAAATAAAACATGTCTCTGATAAATAAGGAACTGTATCATAAACTAAGTCTGTGCGGTCTCCTCATATGCTCCGACATCCTGCTCGATCAGATCCTCTAAAAGGAGGGGGAAAAACATAGGTTGAGTACATATTGTAACTCAGTAGAGGAAGCCGCCCTGAGTTTAATTATGAAATAAGTGAAGTATGAATGAGTTCAATTCATATATAAGTTTAAAACAATCTTTTCCCGGAACGTCTTACCTAAGTGCGTCTTGTTCATTTTACTTAATACGTATAACATATCATAATTAAGGGTCTCTGTGTCGTGTACTATGTGCTTCTAAATATCAGTAAGGAAAAGAACATGTCATAACACTCTATATAACTTTAGCTCTTCTTAAACTTTAATCTTGCATTAATCTTTGGCCTATGTCCGCCCTCCTGTAGCCTCCACTACACCGACCCTTAGGCATGAGCTCATCCTAAACTTATGGGGAGAGAGAGGATATCACCTTCCCTTAACAATGAGGTTGTAATGTCGAGGTTGTCATCCCTCCCTTAACAACTCTCACTGTAATGCCGAAGGCTACAATATTTTATCTTGGTATTTCACCTTCCCTTAACGATGAGGTTGTAATGCCGAGGTTGTTGTTCCTCCCTTAACAACTCTCATTGTAATGCCGAAGGCTACTATACTTTACTTTAACTTTCCATTATATCTTTAGTATGTACATAACACTATATCATAATATCATAACTTAACATTACATCATGGCATTTAAACATACATACAACTCATAACATTACTTAATAAACATATACGAGTCATACATAACATATATTAACATATAATCGTACTTTTATATCATAACAACATATAAACATATTTTATAGCTCATATAATCATATATAAATCATGAATAAATCATATATAACACTTATACAAGTCGTAGGACGCATTAGGGTACATTAAGGGTCAAAACAGTTAATTTTCGTAAAATCTGTAGTGCTGTAATCGATTACAACGGGGCTGTAATCGATTACAGTAATCGATTACACGGACCTTGTAATCGATTACCAGAGAGCCATGTTCTCTCACGATTTTAAATTCTCAGCTCGTAATCGATTACAAACCTCTTGTAATCGATTACAAACACAAAAACTCAGATTCTAGAGTTTCTAAAACACGTTTTTCACAAGCCAATGGCCAAAACGTTAATGTAGAATCATCTCAATCAATAGAAAACATAGGTACATGAAAACTCATTGATAAAACATGATCAGAAACACTTTTCAATTGATGAAACCCTTTTTCTTTGAAATTAATTTTGTAAGAGATAACCCTTCCATGAACCCTAATGGGAAAAACGAACAACAACAATAATCTCATCAAATACACATCTTCATGCATGAAATTACAGAGAATAAAGAATGTCTAAAACCCCTACCTCTTGAAGAAACTCAAATAAAAACGTAGAGACGATCCTTCCTCGGTGAAACGCTCGTTCTAGCTTTCTCTCTCTAGACCCACGAACGGTGCGATGAAGAATATGAATCCCATTGATGAATTGAAATCGGTAGAAGGGTGTATCTTTTTGTGAGGATTACAAATATGTGATCGGTTTCGTGAACGGGTAAAGTTTGATGTGAGTTTCGTGATTTGGAATGGTTATGGCTTTGAGTTCTTGAGAGAGAGGAAGAACAATGGTGGCACAAGGATTAGAGAGAGTGTTTGGAGTGTTGCTGAAGTGAAGATTAGGGTTTCTCACGTGGTGGCTCGGTTATATATGGTTTAGAGTCATCGTGGGGCCCGAACGACACTTAAAACGTACTAAAAACGCACTTTGCGCACGTCGTAATCGATTACACAGATGTGTAATCGATTACAGACAGACTGTAATCGATTACAGGACTGTCTATTAGCCCAAAAACACTTCAAAAATGTCCCAACCCGTGCTATAAACGTCGATACACCATTCCTAACCTCATGCATCATCTAATCATCAATTAAAGCACATATATATACACCTAAAACACTCCACATACAATGAACACTCACATAGGTATACATAATTAACATAACACATAAGAAACACACGTAAATCACATAGCATATAGCAAATCACATATAGTTACACTTAGATCACATAACACATAGCAAACACACACACACACACACATATATATCTATATATATATCACCTAACACAATTCCCCTCAATTAGGACTCAATAAAAATCGGGGTGTTACACTCCGCCGCTGGAGCGGCTCGCGATCGTTGGGGCGGCTGATAGAGCATAATTTTTAGTGATTAATCCCCTTTGTATGCATGCCAATTAACCATTCTTGAGCCTAATTGACCACTTTTGCATCATATTTGACATTTGGAACTTAATTTGGAGCTTTGTGCATTTTTCCAGCATTTTGTTCTTTTCAACACTGTTTTGTAATTGGCTTATAACATGAGTTCTAGAAACTGGAATTTTGTGTTCTTTGTCTTGTTGGTAAGCTTAGACACAGGTCTACAACTTTCATGAAGAACACGAAAGCTGATTCAAAGCATAAAGACTTCAAATTGGAGCTTCAAGTGGAGTCAAGTTTGCTGCAGAATTCTGGAGCAACATTTCTGAGCAGCCAGTGTTGCAGAGGCTGGAACTGGAGCTACAGATGTTGGAATCACTTGATTTTAGTGGCATTGTAAAGCTAAGACACAAGGCTTCATTTTATCTTCAGAGCTCGAAAGCAATTGAGGTCACTAAGAAGCTCATAAGTGGACTCGAAGTTAATAAAGCGTCTATGACAGTATTCTAGAGCAGCACTCAGTGTTTTTGCAATATCTTGAGGCACACTTGCTGGAATTGGATGATTTTTTCTTCAGAGCGCAGGGCCAAAAGAGTTCATTAATGACTTCAAAAACTAGCTGCAACATTTCGGCCAGAAACTACACATTGCTGAGTTGTCTTAGTTATGACATTTTGTGCAAGTTCCAATTTACCCTTGTCTTATATGTTTGTAAAGGTTTAGTGCATGAGCTTTTTAGTAATTTCAATTTGATTTTATGTCTAATAAATCCCATATCAGATTGGGGAATTTTACACTCTTTCTTTTAGTCATTTTTATTAGGTTTTTAGATTAGAATTTTAGAGAGAAAAGCTCTCCCTTCTCTCTAAGTTCTCTTTACATTTCTCTTTACATATTTCATACACTTTACATACAATTTTCCAAGTTGAATTTAATTTCTATTTTCATTTCCATCTTTGTTATTGCTTTAATTTCTTGTTTCTTACTTGCTTTAATTATGGTTGAGTAGTTTCTTTGTTCTTGGTGTTGGGATTGCTAGAATCATACTTTCTCTTGAAACCTATTAATTGTCTCTTGCTCTAGCTTCCATATTTCTTGGTTCCAAATGCAATTAAAGTTTGTTTGTGTGGATTCATGCTTGCTTATTTTGATTGTATCTTGAATGCATTTTAGTTTCTTGATTGGGAGATTATTGTGCATTTGAGTGTTTTTGGGTGTTGAGTGAGGATTATCATTTTATGCCCATTAGCTAGGAGATTGGGAATAATTCTTGATTGGGAATTAGATTTGCATGTGCTTAGGATAGTTTTACTAATTTGGTTTGGATCAAAATCATTTTGGTTGAATAATTCCTATACATGTGTAAGTTGCTTTCAAGGTGTTTGATAAAATGCTTAAGTGGGTTTAGGATAGGGAAAATATGGTTTATGCATGTCTGAAAACCAATGCTTTTCTTGCATTGTTGTTTCCTTTTAATTTCATAGCTTTATTTACTTCTTACACAATCCCAACATTACATATACTATACATATTAGATCAATGAGATAAGTCTCCTTGAGAGACGACTTGGGTTGACTAGCTATAATACTATAGTTATTCAATTCAATACCTTTTTGGGAACTTGTTTTAAACTCTAAATTGATTGTAGTTAAAAGAATTAACGACGCTTTTAGCATACATCAATTTTTGGCGTCGTTGCCGGGGAGGCTTAAAGAGTTGATCATTGTGCATAGCAATAGTATTTTCTTTTCGTTCCATATCTATTAGTAGTCTACACTTACACTTAAACAAAAACACTCAAAAATATAATAATTTTTTGCACTTTTTCTGCAATATTTAGTTTTTTATGTTGTTTACACCTTCTATGCTATCTATGGATGACTCGGTTGCACCCCAATCCACCGCTAGAACGTTTTGACCCGAAAATGGAAGAACCTTAAGGAGCTAAAGGCATTCTAGAGGGTTGGTGGTGTTGAGGACATAGGAGTGTTAGGTGTAAATATGTTCTAACTCCTTTTTCTTATTTTTTCTCCTTTGTTATTTTTGTTCTTTCATATTTTTTCTTATTTTGAAACTAACATGGATACTAATGCTTATTTTGGTGCCCAAGATTTTTGCTCTTATGGCCATGTAGGGGATAAGAATATGACATTTGGTGAGGCTCTTCAACAAGAGGTGGACCGAAAAATGGCGGAGATAATGAATATTCTTCATGAGTTGGTCATGGTACCTTCTTTGGAGTTGGATGTCTCTCATATGATGAAAATGGCAATGGGGTTTCCATGTGAGGTATACTACCTCTCTTTTGAGGATAAGGTCAAATTGGATGAGCTTTTGGATACATGTAGGAGGCTATATGATGAGTTCTTTTCACCTCCACCACCATACACACAAACCTACACCTCACCACCATCTTACCTTGAACAATCTCCATACACTTATCATGAGCCCACCCTATACCCATACCCAACCGAAAAGCCAACCCCACCACCCATAGACATATCTTCCTCATCTCAACATCTTGCATCTTCTTCAAATTGTCATGAGGCAGAAGGCTCAACTTTGGACCAAATCCTTAAGCTTCTTCGGGAGCAAAAGCAACGAAATGAAGAGCTCTTACGCCAACAAGATGAAATGCAAAGGAAGCTTATAGAATTGGAGAATGCTCAAACCACACGCTCTAGTAACCAAGAAGCATCACTACCCTCATCTCCATCACCATTATCCAACCCACAACCTTCCCCCTCACCCCAATTGTCACATGCACCGCCATCACCACTCTAACCACTACCACATGAGGAGGATTATGCTCTGGATCAATTAGATTGGACAACTTTGAAGTCCATGGTGGAAGAGCTAGCTGGGGGAGTTGAGGAGCCTCCACCCCCACCTCCACCACCCTTTATTCCCTTGGAGGATCCCTATTTTCAAGAGCCTTCACCCATTGAGACATTTTATGTTTTGGAGCCTCGTTACCCTTTGGATGGAAACTTTGGAGTGGATGCCGAGGAGAACTCTGATGATGATGAGATAGTGTACGAGGACCCACCACCGCTACCATGTGAGAAAAAAGGAAGTGAAATTATGGAGAGCTCCCCTATTTGTGTCGAGGCTACTGCAGGAGCTTCTTCATTGGAGGATTTCACCATGGGGCCATGTGAAGCGGTTTGTGTTGCGATAGTGTCTTCCCAACCCTTGCTCGAGTTCATTCCCCTTGATTCGTGGTCATTCTCCCTCTCGCGCCACGAGTACGCCTTCTTAGAGACGGATGCACAACTCCTAGCCCTTTGCGAGGAGTCAACACCTTCTCAAACTGAGTCATCTTGGGAACCAAAGTCTTTTAGTATTGTCCATGTGAAGGCTTCTTGTGAGGTTCTCCATCCCTCCTCACTTGAAGTTAGTTGCTCTTGGGATGCTTGGTCAAAGGGGAGTTCTCACTCCCGAAGGAACAAATTAAGAGCCAAGATGCATGGGTCCGGAAACGAGGAGAGGATCGTGCTCCGTGGTTTCGTTTGCTTATTATGGGATCCCAGCGGAGGCGTTGAGATCACTCCGTGGTGGAAGCTCCTGGACCAATTCAAGCATAAGCCGCCTTGAGGGAGTTTCTACACACTTTCTTTTACTTTATGTTTTGCATTTAAATTCAATAAAGCATGTTTAGGTAAACTTTCACATGTTGCTAGATAGCTTAGGTTGTTTGGTTGTTTGAATTAGAGACTTGTTCATTGAGTTTCTTGTTTTAAGTCTTGTTGTTTGCATTTCCATGTGTTAGGAGTTATATTTAGGTAGTTTATGTTCACTTAGTGTGTTCCTTGTCTTTCTTTGTTGCTTTGTAAGTGTTGTGCTTGAGATATTCATCATATTTAGGTGGTTAGAATTCCAACATTGTTACATTTCATCTAGTTTTTAATTCTTGCTTGGTGATTCATCTTAATTTGTATAGATGATTTGCGTTTGGGCATTCACCTTGTGAGCTTTTTGAGCCTTACATTGGGTGACCGCATTACATGTCATTCCATTCTTGATGTGTGTATCTCTTGTGGACTTTGTCGTTCTAGGGTTTGCCTTGTCTCTTAATTGAGGCTACGTTTCATATGCGTTCTTGAGTGTGATAGAGGCACCTTTCTTCTTTAGCCCACGATCATATTGTCCACCCTCTTCATTACCATTGCAAGCCCCTTTGAGCCTTATACCCCATTCTTTGATCTTAGCTCATCTTTAGCCTAAAAAGTGAAAAACCATTTTACACCCTACCTTGGGAAGTGGAGTAGCATTGGTTTTATCATTTTGTGTGCTTGAGTCTAAGTGTGGGGGTTTGTCGTGGACGACAAACTCTTAAGTGTGGGGGAGGGACATATTGATGTGTTAATGTGAAAATTGGTTGGAATTGTATGTAAATAACATGTAATTGAAAAAAAAAATTATAATAATATGAGCAAAGGAAGAAAAGCACACAAAAGCAGAGTAAACCAAAGGTCAAGGACCTCATGTTTGGGTATTTAAAGGTCCAAAGTGCAAGAAAAGAGCAAAGCTCTTGTACTTGTGCCTTTGTGTGCTTGGAACTCCCCCTTGTGTTTAATTGAGACTCACATAACCAATGGTAGTCTAATTTTCTTGGGTCCTTTAGCTCACTTATCCATACATTCCACACCTGAACCTTGGCCTCATTACAACCAAAACAAAGACCTCTTGATTCTTGGGTGCATTGAATGTTAGTGGTGGAGATCTAGAGGTTTGACAAACGTACGTCGAATGCTTAGTCTAACAAGAGAATTGAGAGGATACACACTCCCTTGAGGTCCTTACATTTCATCTATGCATTTTAAGGGATTTTGCTTGGCTTGTGATGTTGTGCTCCTTGGTATTGAAATGCTTTGTTGTTGGATACTCTTGCTATCTCACTTGTTTCCTTGGTCTTGAGCCAAAGCACTTTCGATCATTCATTGGAATTCAAGTAACAACTTGTGATTCCCCTCCTTCTCATTTGTTGGTTATTTTTTTTATGCTTAGTCTTGCATGAGGACATGCAAGGGCTAAGTGTGGGGGAATTTGATAGAGCATAATTTTTAGTGATTAATCCCATTTGTATGCATGCCAATTAACCACTCTTTAGCCTAATTGACCACTTTTGCATCATATTTGACATTTGGAACTTAATTTAGAGCTTTGTGCATTTTTCCAGCATTTTGTTCTTTTCAACACTGTTTTGTAATTGGCTTATAAGTTGAGTTCTAGAAACTGGAATTTTATTTTATTTGTCTTGTTGGAAAGCTTAGACACAAGTCTAAAACTTTCATGAAGAACACGAAAGCTGATTCAAAGCATAAAGACTTCAAATAAGAGCTTCAAGTGGAGTCAAGTTTGCTGTAGAATTCTGGAGCAACATTCCTGAGCAGCCAGTGTTGCAGAGGCCGGAACTGAAGCTACAGATGTTGGAATCACTTGATTTTAGTGGAATTGTAAAGCTAAGACACAAGGCTTCATTTCATCTTCAGATCTAGAAAGCAATTGAGGTCACTAAGAAGCTCATAAGTGGACTCGAAGTTAATGAAGCGTCTATGATAGTATTCTGGAGCAGCACTCAGTGTTTTTGCAATATCTCGAGCTACACTTGCTGGAATTGGATGATTTGTGTGGCTATGGAAAGCTGAGACAGAGCCACAACTTTTCTTCAGAGCGCAAGGCCAAAAGAGTTCATTAAAGACTTCAAAAACTAGCTGCAACATTTCGAGCAGAAACTACACATTGTTGAGTTGTCTTAGTTATAACATTTTGTGCAAGTTCCAATTTACCCTTGTCTTATATGTTTGTAAAGGTTTAGTGCATGAGCTTTTTAGTAATTTCAATTTGCTTTTATGTCTATATAAATCCCATATCAGATTGGGGAATTTTACACTCTTTCTTTTTGTCATTTTTATTAGGTTTCTAGATTAAAATTTCAGAGAGAGAAGCTCTCCCTTCTCTCTAAGTTCTCTTTACATTTCTCTTTACATATTTCATACACTTTACATACAATTCTCCAAGTTCAATTTAATTTCTATTTTCATTTGCATCTTTTTTATTGCTTTAATTTCTTGTTTCTTACTTGCTTTAATTATGGTTGAGTAGTTTCTTTATTCTTGGTGTTGGGATTGCTAGAATCATACTTTCTCTTGAAACCTATTAATTGTCTCTTGCTCTAGCTTCCATATTTCTTGGTTCCAAATGAAATTAAAGTTTGTTTGTGTGGATTCATGCTTGCTTATTTTGATTGTATCTTGAATGCATTTTAGTTTCTTGATTGGGAGATTATTGTGCATTTGAGTGTTTTTGGGTGTTGAGTGAGGATTATCATTTTATGCCCATTAGCTAGGAGATTGGGAATAATTCTTGATTGGGAATTAGGTTTGCATGTGCTTAGGATAGTTTTACTAATTTGGTTTGGATCAAAATCATTTTGGTTGAATAATTCCTATACATGTGTAAGTTGCTTGCAAGGTGTTTGATAAAATGCTTAAGTGGGTTTAGGATAGGGAAAATATGGTTTATGCATGTCTCAAAACCAAGGCTTTTCTTGCATTGTAGTTTCCTTTTAATTTCATAGCTTTATTTACTTCTTACACAATCCCAACATTACATATACTATACATATTAGATCAATGAGATAAGCCTCCTTGAGAGACGACTTGGGTTGAGTAGCTATACTACTATAGTTATTCAATTCAATACCTTTTTGGGAACTTGTTTTAAACTCTAAATTGATTGTAGTTAGAAGAATTAACGACCCTTTTAGCATACATCACCGGCCACGCGCAGGAGCTCGGCCACTAGGGCGGCTTACGGTCGCTCCTGCGGACTCCGCCGCTAGAGCGGTCGCACGTCGTCCTGGTTGCTGAACTTCGCGATTCCACAGGTTCTTTTCTCCAAAAAGCCATTTTTAAACATTCAATTGATGAAAATATTTTCTCAAAACACCTTTAACTCATAGAAACACTTTCCCAACACTTTTAATCGGTAAAAACGTTCTCTCTTTGAAATAATTTTACAAAAAGGTAACCCTTTCATGAACCCTAATGAGAAAAACAACCATAACATCAATTCCATAAAATTATCATCAATATGCACAAAAATAGAATGCCTAACCTCTTGAAGACAAATCACGAGAATGCAAAGAGAAACCCTTTTCCCCGACGTTGCTCTCGTTGGAAACCTCTCTCTCTAGCCCCACGAATGGTTCCAATGATGCCGGAGACTCTTAACGGAAAAACGGAATTGGTAGAAAGCTCCGACTTGATGAGAGGATTAAGAATATGAGTTTATTTTATGGATTGGGTAAGGTTTGATGGGTGTTCCGTGGTTTGGAGTATCAATGGCTTAGGGAGCTCTTGAGAGACAGATGGCTATGGCGGCTCAGAAGAAGGAGAAGAGTGTTTTTCTGAAGTGGAGAGGGTTACTAGTGTTTATATAGGGAGTGGCTAGGTCAAGAGTCACCGTGGTGCCCACCGTCACTTAAAATTTACTAAAACACTCTAAAACGTCCCAAATAATACTACAATGCTCATATAACTTTTCTAATATTTAAATATAAATTAAAAATACACATATAGGCACGTAAAGAAAATAAAATAAAATAAAATAAAATAAATAAATAACACATAGCACTTAATTCACATAACATATAATGAATACACATATTCATACACATAAATCATATAGCACCTGATAAATACACATAAATCATATAACACACATACATACACTTAGATCACATAACACATAATTATTTTCTAGAAGAAACTTATCCACCCAAACTTAATTAAATTCTAACCAAGGTCAATTACCCTTAATTTCCCTCGATTAGGACTTAATGAAATCGGGGTGTTACAAATCCAAAACATCATCCAGGTAATTTCATCATCAAACACATCATAGTTCAATCAAAATCATTCCCTACCTATAAAAAAAACTAAACAAAAAAAGGGGTCATCAGCATCATCACCTTCACCATTCCATTATCACACATAATCATCAATCTCATATTCATTCAAGATCATCATCACACACATTCATAATTAAACAGACCAATAAGAAAGGGAAACACAACAAAAATGTGACAAAGGTGGAAGTGGACTTGCCTTGGCCGTCGCGAGTCCTCGGTCGTCGTCGTCCTCTGCCACCACGACTGGTGGCCTTCCTCTGTTCCCAATTGCGCCTCCCGCATCGAAGTCACGCTGGTCTTCATCACTAACAGTAGAGAGGTCGCTCCGCTCCTTTTCATGGCGATGGTCGCAGACCGTCACAGCCCCATCCCTCCATGGTCGTTCCCGCCATCAAGCTCTCTGTCTCTCTCTAGCCGCGGCGCTTAACACCGCTCGTCCCTTGCCTGCAGTGGTCGCGAACCTTCCGTCGGCGAGGAACTCTATCACCAATCCACCACCAAGCAACGACCGGAGTCGAATCAGCCGCCAGCGCCGCCGTCTGCCTCCACCCTCCACGATAGTCGTGACTCTTCCTCAGCTTCCATCCCCTCTTTCTCTATCTCTTCTTTGCAAGATCTCTGCCGCGCGGCTGGCCTCCACCTAGTTGGTTCCATGGCTGCCGCGGTCTCCTTCTCTAATATGGTCGCCGCCACGATGGTGGCCTCCCTTTCTCGGCTACCTCTTTCTCTGTCTCTCTCTTCCACGAGGTCATCGTCATTGCGCGCAGCTGCCTCTCTCTTTCTCCTCCTTTGCGGCCGCGACGCCTTGCAGCCGCGATGGCCACAGCCTCTGCCCTTCCCCTTTCTTCTCTCTCTCTCTCTCATATGGTCGCCGCCACAAGCGGCTGCTTTCTCTCTCTCATCCCTCACCCCCCTTTCTAACCCTAATCTAATGTGTGGAGTGTGTTGATTTGTATGTGTATGTGTACCGTGTGTGGGTGTGTGTTAGGTTAGTTTTGTTTTGTTAATTATTATTATTATTATTATTATTATTATTATTATTATTATTATTGTTGTTGTTGTATTGTTATTAATATATTGTTGTTATTACTTCTTTTTTCTTTCAAAAAAAAATATGAAATAAAAAAATTGATGATTGGATAGTAGAGTATATTTTCATAAAAAAGTTTATTCAGTAGTCAAGTACTAACTTAAACCTTTTTAAAAAAATCTTTTTCTTCATAAAAAAAATACAACAAAAAAAATTAATTCCTTTTTTTTAATAAAAAATAAAAAAAAATTAAAAAGATTAAGTAAAAAAAATGCAGAATCATTTTGGTAAAACTAGGTGAGCTTTGAATTTCTCATTATACCGGAGAATACGTAGAAGCATGTGTTACCTATCGAGCTCAACTTTATTTTTCATAATTTTGTGTTTAATATGTGTTGTTAATATTTGTAAATATATTATGTTGTTGTTGTTATTATATATTATCTTTTCATAATTATGTTGTTGTTAATATTTTGTGTTATTATGTGTTGTTAATATATTTGTAAAGGTTTTTCCATAGTTTTTCCTAATCAAATAAAATGTGGTGGCGACTCCAATTATTTTCAATAATTTTTAATTTCTTTTTCGCCGTCCCATAACGATCCCGGTTGAGACACCTTGGTGTAGGTGTGGGTTGAAGTCCTTTGTGGTGTAGCAGAGGCAAGGAAAGTCCACCTAGTTGTTGGTGGTGATAGTGAAATCTCAGGTGTATCCTAGGGACTGGAGTAGGCACGTTGCTGAACCAGTATAAAAGGTTTGTGTGTGCTCTCTCTCTTCCCTTTCTCTTTATTTAATTGTTTTTACAATTTATCATTGCATACACAACACATACAAGAATTGCACAATCATCATCGTCATAAGCTAAGTGTTAGAGGTTAAAGTTTCAACCTTTATCATTTAGAAGAGCTTGAAGTAAATATACTTTCAAGATCTATAGTAGCCTTGTCTATAGGTTTGTTTCTGTTTTATTTACTAACAATCGCTTCCGCTGTGCAAGACAAGTCTAGAACTTGATCTTTATTTTTAAGTGAATTTCAGAAACATGAGTTATAGTTGGAACGTGATTCAACCCCCCTTCTCATGTTTCACTACCTTCAAAATTTAGAAGAATCGTAAGTCTTCAGAAGCTTGGAGCAGATTCAACCCCCCTTCTAATAATGTTTCACTACCTTCAAAATTCAGAAGAATCGTAAGTCTTCAGAAGCTTGGAGCAGGTTCAGAAATTGGCTGCATCAGAATAGGTGATGTGGTTCAGAAATCTGGACAAGGTTCGTAAACCTTGTTAGTTCATAAATCTTAAAAGTTCAGAAACTTAAAACTTTTTAAGACATGTGATTTAATCAATTCAAGAACACGTGTAAAATGTGTAGAAATGCTTCTTGATCTATGTCAGTTATTCTAGTTGGATATCCCAATTAGATTAGCCTCTATCTTATCTCTATATAAGAGGTAATGTCTTGTGTATTTAAAAAGAGAGAAGAATCGAAAAAATCAATCATACACTAGAGCAAAAAGAGAAAAGAAAAAACTCAGAGAGAAAAGCAATGAAAAGAAAAATGCTCTGAGAAAAGAAAAGTTCAAACTCATAAGAAATGAAAGAAGTTTTGTGATGAAAAGTTCAAGAGTTTGAAAGAAAAGAATTCTGGATGTGAATTCAGAAAGCTAAAGAAAACAAAATCTATCACTGGAAAGAATTCAGAATCAAGATATGCTGAAAAGTCCTTGAAAGGAGATCAAGGCAAGGAAATTTTTGAAGATGGTACATCTTTAGAGTGAAAAATCTTCTTGGAGGGTACATCCTTGGAGTAAAAATATATGGAAAGGGGATATTTCTGAAGTAAAAATCTGCAAGAAGGGGATTTCTTGTAGCTGAAGAAACCTGAGAAGGTTTACAAATCATATTTGTATTGTAATATGTGATTGTTGAATTCTGAATAGTGGAACTCAGCCGTGAATGTTGAAGAACTAGATGTAGGCATTATTGACCGAACCAGTATAAAAATCCAATTTGTTTTTCTTACCTTTATCTTTTACTTGCTTATTTGATTTGTTGATCTTTGCATAATTGATGTGAGCTAAAAGCGTCGTTAATTCTTTTAGCTAGAACCAACTTAGAATTAAAAACAAGTTCCCAAAAAGGTATTGAATTAAATTAGCTATAGTAGTATAGCTAGTCAACCCAAGTCGTTTCCCAAACAGGACTTAAATTGTTGATTAAGTATGTATAGTATATGTAGTGTTGGGATTGTGTAAGAAGCAATGCAAGCAAAGAAAGCAAGAGGTATTAACAATGCAAAAAGAGTCTTGGTGTTGAGTTATGCACAAAATCATATTTTCCCTATCCTAAACCCACATAGACATTTTATCAAACACTTAGAATGCAATTTACACATGCTCAAGAATTACTAAACCAAATTGACTTTGATCAAAACCAAAATAATCTAATCACCCCAAGCACATGCAAACCTAATTCTTAATCAAGAATTATTCACACTCTCTCAATGATTGAGCCAATGAATTAATCAACACATAGACCCATAAACACCTAAATGCACTTTAATCCCTTAATCAAGAAATTAATGTACATTCATGGCCTGCTAAAAATCAGCAAGCAAGAATCCACACTAGCCAACTTTAATAACATTCAAAAGCCCAAGAGAGTGAGAAGCAAGAAAACAATTTAATAGTGGGTTTCAAGGGAAAACACAATTTTGGCATTCACCCAACACCAAGAATGGGAAAACTACTCACACATAATCAAAGATAACAAATGAAATAAAGAAATGGGAACCATAATCATGCTGGAAAATGAAAATGAAATTATAATTGAACTTGGAGAAGAGTAGAATAGTGTAATAGTGTGCAAGAACAAAAATGGAAAAACCTAGAGAGAAGGTGGAGCTTCTCTCTCTAAAAGCCCTAGCCTAATTTGGAAATGAACTAGAAAATAATCTAAAAAGTGTCAGCCCAATCAGATAAAAGGACTTAATTACAAAAAAGGGAGTAGGGACTAAATAGCAAAAAAAACATAAAATTGGGTTTGTTGTCACGAGGTGGTCGCTAGCGACCACAGCAAGCATAATGCTGGTCGCTAGCGACCAGTTGCAGAATCATGCAGAATTTTGCTGCTTCTTTCTCCGGTTCTCCATTTTGCTCGTTCCGATGCTCCCGAGACTTAAAGTAGCTCCAGCCTAGGTCCCTGAAATACCAAAGCACTACCCAAACGTGCATCAAAAGATAACAAGACTAAAGTCTACTCAAAGCCTCAAAAAGTAACGAAATTCCACAACAACCACCAAAATGCAAAATATGCAATAACAATGCAAACAACTACAATTAACATACTTAAGGAATATAAGATGTACATATAAGGGCAAAGAATGCTCAGAATTTCGCATCCTATCAAATACCCCCACACTTAACAACTTGCATGTCCTCATTCAATACATCCTAAAGCTAAGCAACACAAGAATCTAACCTAACAACAAACATGCTTGATGAATCAAAAGGCAACCAAATTCCAACGGATAACACAAGGTTTGGTTTCAAGTTCATGAATTGCAAGAGAGAAAGCTAGAGAATCCATTTTCCAACATGCACAAGGTGAGTTAATCATTTGACAAAAATCAAACAAGTGGCCACTCAAAGGTAGGTGTAGTGCGAATGGCAGCAGCAACGCGCTTGAGGATGAGAGGGAGAGAGTGAGATACGCGAGTGCGATTGAAAGAGGGAGAGAGGGATAAGCCGGCCGAAGCGCGGACGGCTTGCCAGAGGTGATGGTTCGGTGGCGGTGGTTGTGTGAATGGCACAGCGGCGGCGCGGGTTAGTGAGAGGGAGAGAGAGAGATGGCCGCAGGTGTGAGAGGTAGGAGGAGAGTGGTGCCGGCGCGGGTGGTTGCAGCGCGGGCGGCCGTGCTTGCGTTGGCACAGTGGAGGCGGCTAGAGTGGTGGTGGTGTGCGGCGGCTAGGGTGGGTGGTGGTGGCTAGGGTTTTGTGTGTGTGTAATGTGTGAATGAGAGTAGTGTGGGAAATGTGAAGAAGAGTGTTGTGAGAGAAATGTAATCTGATGATCAAAACGACGTAGTTTTGATAATCTTGAAATTTGAATTTTCAAATTTTTTTTTTGTGGTCGCGCGCGACGGTGAGGTCGCTGGCGACGTGTGTGCTGGTCGCTAGCGACGAGGTCTGAATTTTAATTTTAGCAGTGTGGTTTTAAGCGCGTGCGACGAAAGGCAGGTCGCTGGGCGATGGGGCGTTTGGTCGCTAGCGACCAGTACTTGGTGGCTAGCGACCAGTACTGCATAATGCAACAAATTGGTGCAAATTTCTCTATTTTGAAGCCCCAATGACCCTAAACTACCAAAATATGACCCTAAACTACCAAAATATGATTCCTAACCTATGGAAATGCAAATATAAGTGCTAGAAAAAGAAAACTTACCGGTGGGTTGTCTCCCACCAAGCACTTTTGTTTAACGTCCTTAAGTTGGACGTTTTGGCCCCTCAGGGGGGCTCAACTCCTTTCAAAAGGAGGACTTACATCTCTTCAGTGGTCTCGGCATCCTCTCGGTGGAAGATTTTCAGTCGGTGCCCATTAACTTTGAATAAAGAGTTTGTTCTCGGGCATAAAACTTCCACCGCTCCATACGGGTACACTTTCTTCACCAAGAAAGGTCCGTCCCACTTTGACCTCAGCATCTCGGCCATCAATTTCAACCGGGAATTGTAGAGTAGCACCTCTTGGCCTTCCTTGAGTTCCTTCCTCAAAATATTGCGGAAATGGTGATAGGGCTTCGGCAAGTGCACCGAATCGTACACGTAATAAAGTCCACGGTGAGTGGGTATCGTTCCCACGAGGATTAAAGAACTGAGCAAAAATTTCGTGATGTGAGTTTCTAATTAGACGAATCGAATTACGAGTGATGAATGGATTGAAATCATAAATTCAAAAGAGTATTAAAAGTAAAAGACAGTAAACTATTTATGAAAAATCAAAGGATGCGAGGTTAGGGAATCGGGTTCACGTATCCTCTGAAATAATTAAAACAATTGCTCGCCTTCAAATTCTAAACTTTAATTCAATGAACGAATCTTAAATTGTCAATTCCAATTCCTTGGTAATTTAACACTTTTTCTACAAACAATCAGTCAATCCCTTGATCAAATCGTTTCACAGAAAAGAAAATATGTTTGATTCAAAGTTCATAAAAATCTTGACTCTATTCCTAGATATCAATCTTTCCGGCAATTTCCCTTGAGCTAATTCACACACTTATTTTCCCAAATAAACGTATGAATCCTAGATAAGTTGAAAAGCGATTTCCCAATCTTCAGAACAACACAATACAAATAAGGTAGTTACCTGAATCGAAGAAGTAGAATTCAAAGGTCTGCAATCATCGGATTAAGTCATAGTGATACGATTCCCCTATCCCTAACAAGGAATTAGTTGCTCATAATCAAAGTAAACAAAACAAAGAAATTGATAGAAAACAGGTTAAAGAACGAATAACTCATTATATTGAAAAAAAAACAGCAGAAAAACAGAGTAAACGAGCTGCTGCTCAAATAAGGATTCACGATACTTCAAAAAAATGAGATCAAAGATAATAGATAACCTAAAAGCCCCCTATTCTAGTCCTATATATAATCAGATAGACCTCGAAATTAAATTGAATACAGAGGGATTTCGTTTAAAAATAACTAATAGAGTGTAATATCCAAACAGATTTAATCCTGAATTATACATGCTCTGTTTCCATTTTTATCCGGACGCAAGGCGTAGAGTGGACGCGAGGCGCTGCATGGATGGCTTCTTCAGGGCGCAACGCGTGCGAGGGGCGCAAGGCGCCAGGCCAGGAAGGCAAATCGGGCGCAACGCGTGCGAGATGCGCAAGGCGCCAGCCAGTGGAGGGCTCACGGGCGCAACGCGCTAGCAGGGCGCAAGGCGCCAGTAGGTGGAGAGTTCACGGGCGCAACGCGCTGGCAGGGCGCAAGGTGCCAGGCTTCCGCACAACTTCCGAATTGTTTCTGACTTTGAGGCGCAGTGCGTGCATCAGGCGCAAGGCGTCAGCATTGGTACTTCGAACGTGCTTCTCTGGTTGCTATTACTTCATGAATTATCTGCCCATTTCCTGAAAATCAACACCAAATAATACCCAAAACATAATATAACCAGGAAAAATCCATTTTATTCTAAAACACTCAATTCACCCTAAAAACATACTAAAAACATACTGAGTTTACTTTAAACTAACAAAATTTATTAGAATTCAAATCACAAAATTAGATAAAAATGCCAAGGCATCAAATGGAAAGCCTTAGTCTTTTCCTTGTAAAGCCTTGAACTCTCATAGGCTTCCATGTGCAATTCTTCTAACTCTAGGAGTTGAAGCTTCCTCTCCTCTCCGGCCTTGTGGGTCCATGTTGCATTTCTTAATAGCCCAGTAGGCTCTGTTCTCCATCTCAACCGGTAAGTGGGATGCTTTCCTGAAAACCAACCGGAACGGGCTCATTCCAATGGGAGTCTTGTATGCTGTGCGAGAAGCCCATAGTGCATCCTCCAATCTCAAACTCCAATCCTTCCGATTGGGATGCACTACCTTCTCCAAAATCCGCTTAATCTCCCGGTTGGAGACTTCCGCTTGTCCGTTGGTTTGGGGGTGGTAGGGTGTTGAAGCCCTATGAACAACCCCGTATTTACGGAACAAAGCGTCCATACTCCTATTGCAGAAATGAGTCCCATGGTCGCTAATGATAGCTCTCGGAGTGCCAAACCGACAAAAAATATTAGACCGCACAAAAGAAACTACAACAGCAGCATCATTAGTCCTGGTGGCTATAGCTTCCACCCATTTTGAAACATAATCCACAGCAAGAAGGATGTAAACATAACCATGAGAAACCAGAAATGGTCCCATAAATTAAAATCGATGCCCCAAACGTCGAAGATTTCACAAAAGAGTAAGGGTTGTTGAGGCATCTCATTCTTCCAAGAGTTGTTTCCAGCTCTTTGGCATTGTTCACATGCCTTACAAAATTCAAAAGCATCCTTCTTAAGAGAAGGCCAATAGAATCCACAGTCAAGAACTTTCCGGGATGTGCGGTGTGGTCCAAAGTGACCTCCACTCGCGCCGGAATGACAGAAACGAAGTATAGAATGTGTCTCATGGTCCTCCACATATCGCCTAATCACTTGATCGGCACAAGTAGCATTTACAATCACTTTTGAATTTGTCTACTTGGGATTTTGAAAAGTTTGGGGGGAGAACCTTGGCTGCCAAGTAATTAGCGATAGGTGCATGCTATGGTACCAAGTCAACTTTTAGCAATCTCTCATCAGGAAAAGAGTCATCAATGGCATGGGGATCATCAAGAAGGTGCTCAACTCTACTTAAATGGTCTGCAACCAAATTTTGAGCACCACTCCGATCCCTAATCTCAATGTCAAACTCTTGCAAGAGTAACATCCATCTGATGAGACGAGGCTTGGCCTCAAGTTTCTTCAAAAGATATTTGAGGGCGGCATGATCCGAATATACTACTACCTTAGAGCCTAGCAAGTAAGAGCGAAACTTCTCAAGTGCGAAAACAATGGCTAGGAGCTCTTTCTCGGTAGTAGTATAGTTGGATTGCGCCGAATCCAAAGTACGAGAGGCATAGTAAATAGCATGAGGAATCTTACCCACCGACTGTGCCAACACGGCACCCAACGCATGGTTGGAGGCATCGCACATCAACTCGAAAGGAAGTGTCCAATCCGGAGGTTGGATCACAGGTGCGGTGGTCAAGTGCCCCTTAAGCGCATCAAACGCCTTCTTGCAAGCCTCATCAAAGCAGAAATCCACATCTTTTTGCAGCAATTTTGTGAGAGGGAAGGCCGTCTTGGTGAAGTCCTTAATGAACCACCGGTAAAACCCTGCATGGCCCAAAAAAGAACGAACTTCCCGCACGTATGCGGGGTAAGGCAAAGAAGTAATCACATCTATCTTAGACTTATCAACACAAATGCCTTCCCTAGAGATAATATGACCAAGGACCACACCTTTTTGAACCATGAAATGGCATTTTTCAAAATTTAACACCAAGTGAGAGGAAATGCATCTCTTTAGGACCTTGTGTTGGTGTATGCCCTAGAGGGCCAATCATAATTGCGTTTTTTTATGATGTTATGACATTTTATTTTATATATTTATATATATATGTGAGGCATTTCATTCATTAATTGTTTATTTATTTTAATGAACATTATGAAGTCCTTAGAATGGAATTATTTAAATATTAAATATTAGGTACATGACCTAATAGTGAGAATCCATTCTTAAATGTCCCTAGTCAAGTATTACTGTAAACAAGAGGACAACAGTAATATGTTGAGACTAGTATGTGTATGGACTGATAACCTTTTTTCTCACAGGTTATGGATATGTGATATCAACTATGCACATAGGTATATATGGTGATATATACTGGACTGACCCACCTTGAGAACACTACATGGATAGTAATGTGAATGTCATAAGTGATTCTCATAGTGATGATGGTACATGTAGTCCTTTGACTTGAAGTTACTGTGATCCGCTGCATGAGGAGTTATGTGCTTTGATACCGTCAAACGTTATCCGTAACAGGGTAATTATAAAGGCGGTCATTAGGCATATCACGAGTCATGTGGGTGGTGCGAGTAACGTAGATAGAATTTGTCCCTCTCACATTACGAGAGATATATCTGTGGGCCCCTTGATGAGTAGGACTGGGTAAATGCATGGCCGTGCTGAAATGAATTAATGTGTGACATTAATCTCATTTAATTTTATCAGTCTACTTGGTAATCAAGAAATTAATGATTTAACGATACAAGATGACTAATTCCATGCTTGTGTTAAATCTAGATATTTGGACAAAGGGATTGAATTGTACAATAACATCGATCACGTAAAGGTTATGTCAAACCATTGACTTTCTTATAACTTGGGTAACAGTGATGTGTTGCTAGATACCGCTCACTGTTTATATTATTAAATAGTATTTAATAATATTGCCAACGTTATGAGAACCTATAGGGTCACACACTAAAGCAGTTTTAAATTGATGCTTAATTAGATTAAATTAGTGTGACTAATTTAATTGCATTGGGCTAACATCAGATGGGCCCAATAAGACACAAACTAGGTTTAGGTTTTCTATGAGATGAGAGTGGAGTGTTGGCTATAAATAGCAACACATATGAGCCTAGCCTCACACACAAGAATTTTGAATTCACACACTCTCACTCAGAGAAAGCTAATCCTTGTTTTCTCTGAAATTCACTACTAGCATAGAGAGTCTCAGAGGAGCATCAAGGTGGACGTGTGACGGCCACAGCTGCTGTGTGGACTTCTAAAGGTCGCCGCTACTACTGCGTCGGAAGGATTGACATAGCTCATTTCGTGTAGCTGTCACGCTTCAACAGGTAAATCAAATATGATTTATGATATTTCACAAGGGTCTATGGGAGGGAATTGCATGTAAAATTTTTGTTTTCCGCTGCTTCTATATGCATGATTTCCCAACAGTGGTATCAGAGCCACTTGTGAAAACGTACTTCTACTTGATGACATTACCTGTAATTTATATGATAAATACGGTTTTGTATGTTTTTCTTTTTGTTTATGTGATAAACACGGTTTTGTATTTTCTATATGAATGTGTTTTATTCATATGATTATATGATAATTTTGAAATTCATATGTTATGTGATAACATGGTTTTGTTTTTGCCAATAAGGATTCATAGAAGCATGTTTCTATTGATAGTGTTATGAGATAACTCTGTAACTCGTTTTATATATTGATGTGTTTCTGTCAAAATTCGATTTTGATATATGTGGTTTAAGAAACACTCTTTGTATAAACTTGGTTTTCATAAACATGTGAGACACATAGATTTTAATTTCAAGAGTTGAATTTATATGTGTCCAATCATTATTTTCAAAAATTTTGAATTCTTGATGATGAATTAAATTTTTTTTTTAAAATTCATATGGCTATTTTCATGATCATGAATTAATATTTATGAATCCATATGGCTATCTCAAATTTCAAAATTTATTTCTTTTTGAAATTTTGGCCAAGAATGGCTAAAATTGGCTATTCTTGAATTTCAAAATTCTTGTATTCAAATCAAGATAATTCAGTTTTGAAATATGGTTATTTTGAATTTCAAAATGTTGTATCCTTAAAATTATGGGACCGAGTTCATATCATATATTTGCTACATCTCGTGAACACGACACCAAGTACGCACTCAGCTATTCCGTTACATGACACCAAGTACTCACCATGAAGATTGCTTCCGAATAACGCCTTTTAGAGATCTTGGAGGTTACGTGCTTGGAAGTTCCATCTTCTTGGAATGAAGTCACGTGGCTATTGAAGCTGCTGGATATTGAATTGATGAGACTCCAAGATGCTACTTGATCGCCTATATTTACGAGAGTCACATTCAGCGCCTATAGTTCTATGAAGCAACATACTTCTTGCGGCTATATATATATATTAAGCGATTGTATATGCTGATATGTTTTCATGATTATCTATATTTCAAATTTTGAAATATTTTAATTAATGAGATTAATTAAAAACAGAACATCTATATATATGGAGTATCTATATTTCAAATTTTGAAATCATTTTAATTAATGAGATTGATTAAAACAGAACACCTATATATGTGGAATGTCTATATTTCAAATTTTGAAATATTTTAATTAATGAGATTAATTAAAAACAGAACATCTATATATATGGAGTATCTATATTTCAAAATTTGAAATCCTTTTAATTAATAAGATTAGTTAAAACGGAACACCTATATATATGATATATTTGCATTTCAAATTTGAGATCTTTTAATTAATATGTTTAATTAAAATTCGAGAACTTCGTGCTATCTATTCCGAGCGCGTGTTTGTGATTGATTAAAATGACATAAAATATTTCTTTTATCATGTCATGGGATGCATGTATATAAGTTTTCATATGCTTTATTTATTTTATTCTATTATTACATGTATGTTGCATTTGCATGTTTTATATATATGTATGAGATACATGTATGAATTATATATGTTAAATAGTTTAACATTATATGGTGAGATCTATTTATGAAAACCCCTCATTATAAAATATTAAGTCATGATAGCCTTCCGATGTCTGGCACTCGTCAAGACTGTTATCGATGTAGTGTGGGTCTGCCAAAGCAGGGCACTCTTATCTATAGCAGTAAGGCGCGATAGGACAAGCAAGTAATGTCCGACTGCCAACCATTGGGTTTGACTTAACTAAGTGAGATTCAATAAGATTGAGAGGCTTAGAGGCAATGAAAAGTTGGGCTTTAATTCATAAGATGAATTAGAATAAGATGTTATTCACCCAACTATCCAAGAATTGTATAAGATACAATTGGAAAGAGTTTCCTACCTAAATAGTCGAAACTTTAAGCGATCAACCAAAGTTGACTTAAAGCTAGATGAAATATGGATCTTGGCCTACTATAAAATATTCCAAAGGAAAATTTTACGAATCAATGTAGAGGGTCATTGATTTGAATAAAATAGTGGGAGAAATATTTAATTAAAGACCTAATTAAATATTATATATATGTCATGATACTCACTTTGCATATTTTCTTTCTGTAGTTTATTATGGCATCACACGCATCAACTAACCTGTCACTGCGATCTATCCTTGAGAAGGATAAGTTGTCTGGAACGAATTTTCTGGACTGGTACAGAAACTTGAGGATTGTCCTCAAGCATGAAAAGAAATTTTATGTCCTCGAAGGACCTATTCCTGAGGAGGCACCAGCTGCAACTACTTATAGGGCTGACAAGGATGCTTATAAGAAGCATCAGGATGATGCCTTAGATGTTTGTGTGTCTCATGCTTGCTACCATGACCCCTGAGTTGCAAAAACATCATGAGAGCATGGAGGCGTACGATATGATCGTACACCTCAAGCAACTCTATCAAGGGCAAGCAAGGCAGGAGAGGTTGAAGCTTCCAAAGCCCTTTTCAGCTGCAAGATGTCAGAAGGAAGTCCTGTGGGTGCTCATGTGCTGCAAATGATGGTACATTGAGAACCTTGAAAGGTTGGGTTCCCTCTAGGCCAAGAGTTGGCCACTGACCTGATCTTACAGTCATTGCCTGAGTCATATGGACAGTTCGTCATGAACTATAACATGATGACTTTAATAAGATCTTGCCTGAATTGCTGATTATGTTGAGAACAGCTGAGCAGAATATAAATAAAGGCAAAGCAAGGCCATCTTGATGGTTCAAGGTGGAAAGGCAAAAAGAAGCAAGGCAGCAAGCCCAAGGGCAAAGGCAAGGCAAAGGGGCAAGGCAAGGGCAATGAAAAGCCAAGTCGAAAGCCTTGAAGCCTAAGGTGGTGTGTCTAAAGAGGGCACCTGCTTCCGTTGCGGTGGGACGGGACATTGGAAGAGGAACTGTACAAAATACCTGGAAGAATGCAAGAAGAACAAAGGAAGTGAGACTTCCGCTTCAGGTATATTTGTTATAGAAGTCAATTATCTACTTCTGCTCAGGGTATTAGATACTGGATGTGTTCTCATATTTGTACAAATAAACAGGTGCTAATGAGAGTAGATCATTGACGAAGGGTGAAGTCGACCTACGAGTTGGAAATGGAGCAAGAGTTGCTGCATTAGCTGTAGGATCTTATGATTTGACTTTGCCCACTGGGCTTGTAATTCAGTTAGAGAACTGTTATTTCGTACCTTCCATTAGCAAAAACATCATTTCTATTTCCAGTTGGATGAACTTGGTTTTAGTTTTATAATAAGAACAAATGTTGTTCCATTTATTATGATGATGTGTTTATGGTAGTGCACCTATGTTTAATGGACTTTATGTACTTGATCTCGAAAAGCCTATCTATAACATTAATACCAAGAGTTCAAACCAATGAATTGAACCCTCTTACCTTTGCATTGTCGTTTAGGCCATATAAATAGAAGCGCATTTCAAAACTCCATAAGGATGGATTATTGGACTCATTTGATTATGAATCATATGAGACATGTGAATCTTGTTTATTGGGAAAATAACTAAGGCACCATCACTCAAAAGGGTGAAAGGGCCACTGAGCTTTTGGGCCTTATACATACCGATGTATGTGGACCCATCAGTACCTTGGCCAGAGGTGGTTTTCAGTACTTCATCACATTCACTGATGATTTTAGTAGATATGGATATGTGTATCTTATGAGACACAAATCGGAATCCTTTGAAAAGTTCAAAGAATTCAAGAATGAAGTAGAAAACCAACTTGGCAAGAGTATTAAATTCTTCGATCAGATCGAGGAGGTGAATACTTGAGTCAAGAGTTTGATGACTATCTACGAGAGTGTGGGATACTATCCCAACTCACTCCTCCTGGAACGCCACAATGGAATGGTGTTTTGAGAGAAGAAATCGAACATTGTTAGACATGGTTCGATCAATGATGAGTCCATGCAAACCTTCCAAATTCTTTCTGGGGACATGCTGTCTTAACAGCAGCATTTACACTTAAACCGTGTTCCAACCAAAACGGTAGAAAAGACACCATATGAGATGTGGACTGGTAACTAGCCAGTGTGTCTTTTATGAAGATTTGGGTTGTGAAGCTTATGTGAACGTCAAGTCTATAATAAGCTTGAACCTAAATCTGAAAAGTGCTTCTTTGTGGATATCCTAAAGAACCAAGGGATATTATTTCTACAACCAATCTGACAACAAGTGTTTGTTGCACGAACTGGTGTATTCCTTGAGAAGGAATTCATTGGAACCAGTGGGAGCAAAGTAGAAATTGAAGAAATACTTCAACCACAAGAAGGACTGAGGTGGAACAAGAGCAGAGCACACAAGTTGTTGTGGTACAACAACCTGCTCAAGTAACGCAAGAACCACGTAGGTCAGACAGAACACGTCACCCATTTGAGAGATATAGATTTCTCATGACTCAGAAGGGTGATGTTCTGCTCATGGATCAAGATGAGCCTGTCACCTATCAGGAGGCCATTACTAGGCCTGATTCTGAAAGTGGCTATAAGCCATGAAATCTGAAATGGATTCCATGTACGCTAAGCAGGTGTGGACCTTGGTTTGATCAACCTGAAGGGGTAAAACCCATAGGTTGAAAGTGAGTTTTCAAGAAGAAAACTGACATGGATGGTAATGTGATTACTTTAGGCAAGATTGGTTGCAAAGGGTTTCAAGCAAACTCATGGTGTAGACTATGATGAAACTTTTTCACCTGTCGCTATGCTTAAATCCATTCGGATTTTACTTGCTATCGCTGCATACTACGATTATGAGATATGGCAGATGGATGTCAAGACTGCTTTCCTTAATGGAAATCTCCTTGAGGATGTGTACATGACACAACTCGAAGGTTTTGACATCGAAGACGATGCTGCAAAAGTATGCAAGTTACAGCGATCAATCTATGGATTGAAGCAAGCTTCTAGAAGTTGGAATCTTCGTTTTGACGAAACTGTAAGACAGTTTGGATTCGTCAAGAATGAAGATGAACCTTGTGTTTACAAGAAGGTTAGTGGGAGCACAGTTGCATTTCTGGTCTTGTATGTAGACGACATACTTCTCATTGGAAATGACATCCCCACATTACTGTCTATTAAGACTTGGCTTGGGAATTGTTTTTCGATGAAGGACTTGGGCGAAGCCACTTACATATTGGGTGTAAGGATCTATAAAGATAGATCAAATAGATTGCTTGGCCTGAGCCAGAGTACATACATAGATAAAGTGTTGAGACGCTTTAACATGCATGATTCAAAGAAAGGGTTCTTGCCTATGTCACATGGTGTGACACTCTCAAAGAATCAATGTCCCCTTTCACAAGCCGATAGAGATCGGATGAGTAAGATTCCATATGCTTCTGCAATTGGATCTATCATGTATGCTATGTTATGTACACGACCAGATGTCTCGTATGCTTTGAGCATGACGAGCAGATACCAGTCAGATCCCGGTGATAGTCACTGGACAGCCGTCAAGAATATCCTTAAATACTTGAGAAGAACTAAGGATTCATTCTTGGTATACGGCGGTGAGGAAGAGCTTGTTGTAAAAGGTTACACTGACGCTAGCTTCCAAACCGATAAAGATGATTCCAAATCGCAATCAGGTTATGTGTTTTGTCTTAATGGCGGGGCTGTGAGCTGGAAAAGTTCAAAGCAGGAGACAGTCGCCGATTCTACTACAGAGGCCGAGTATATTGCTGCCAGTAATGCAGCAAAGGAGGCTGTTTGGATCAAAAAGTTCATTGCTGAGCTTGGTGTGGTTCCTTGCATCGAGGACCCAGTGGCTCTCTATTGCGACAACAATGGAGCCATTGCACAAGCTAAGGAACCCAGATCTCAGCGATCCAAACACATACTTAGGCGTTTTCATCTCATTCGAGAGATTATCGATAGAGGAGATGTGAAGATATGCAAAGTACCGACTGAAGATAACATCGCTGACCCACTGACCAAGCCCCTTCCTCAGCGGAAGCATGATGGGCATACTAGATCATTAGGCATTAGGGATATGCCAGATTGACTCTAGTGCAAGTGGGAGACTGTTGGTGTATGCCTTAGAGGGCCAATCATAATTGCGTTTTTATTATGATGTTATGACATTTTATTTTATATATTTATATATATATGTGAGGCATTTCATTCATTAATTGTTTATTTATTTTAATGAACATTATGAAGTCCTTAGAATGGAATTATTTAAATATTAAATATTAGGTACATGACCTAATAGTGAGAATCCATTCTTAAATGTCCCTAGTCAAGTATTACTGTAAACAAGAGGACAACAGTAATATGTTGAGACTAGTATGTGTATGGACTGATAACCTTTTTTCTCACAGGTTATGGATATGTGATATCAACTATGCACATAGGTATATATGGTGATATATACTGGACTGACCCACCTTGAGAACACTACATGGATAGTAATGTGAATGTCATAAGTGATTCTTATAGTGATGATGGTACATGTAATCCTTTGACTTGAAGTTACTGTGATCCGCTGCATGAGGAGTTATGTGCTTTGATACCGTCAAACGTTATCCGTAACAGGGTAATTATAAAGGCGGTCATTAGGCATATCACGAGCCATGTGGGTGGTGCGAGTAACGTAGATAGAATGTGTCCCTCTCACATTACGAGAGATATATCTGTGGGCCCCTTGATGAGTAGGACTGGGTAAATGCATGGCCGTGCTGAAATGAATTAATGTGTGACATTAATCTCATTTAATTTTATCAGTCTACTCGGTAATCAAGAAATTAATGATTTAACGATACAAGATGACTAATTCCATGCTTGTGTTAAATCTAGATATTTGGACAAAGGGATTGAATTGTACAATAACATCGATCACGTAAAGGTTATGTCAAACCATTGACTTTCTTATAACTTGGGTAACAGTGATGTGTTGCTAGATACCGCTCACTGTTTATATTATTAAATAGTATTTAATAATATTGTCAACGTTATGAGAACCTATTGGGTCACACACTAAAGCAGTTTTAAATTGATGCTTAATTAGATTAAATTAGTGTGACTAATTTAATTGCATTGGGCTAACATCAGATGGGCCCAATAAGACACAAACTAGGTTTAGGTTTTCTATGAGATGAGAGTGGAGTGTTGGCTATAAATAGCAACACATATGAGCCTAGCCTCACACACAAGAATTTTGAATTCACACACTCTCACTCAGAGAAAGTTAATCCTTGTTTTCTCTGAAATTCACTACTAGCATAGAGAGTCTTAGAGGAGCATCAAGGTGGACGTGTGACGGCCACAGCTGCTGTGTGGACTTCTAAAGGCCGCCGCTGCTACTGCGTCGGAAGGATTGACATAGCTCATTTCGTGTAGCTGTCACGCTTCAACAGGTAAATCAAATATGATTTATGATATTTCACAAGGGTCTATGGGAGGGAATTGCATGTAAAATTTTTGTTTTCCGCTGCTTCTACATGCATGATTTCCCAACACCTTGGTCAAACTATCTAGGCATGCATCAAATGAGGAACCAAAAATAGTGAAGTCATCCATAAAAACTTCCATGCAACTTTCCAGAAAATCAGAAAAAATGCTTACCATACACCTCTGAAAGGTGCCTGGGGCGTTGCAGAGCCCAAATGGCATGTGCCGATAGGCAAAAGTGCCGAAGGGGCATGTGAAAGTAGTCTTTTCTTGATCCTCCGGGGCTATGTGAATCTGGAAATACCCCAAAAATCCATCCAAGAAGCAGTAGTGGGATTGTCCGGCCAACCTCTCAAGCATTTGGTCGATGAAGGGCAAGGGGAAATGATCCTTCCGAGTTGCTTGGTTGAGTCGGCGGTAGTCTATGCAAACCCGCCAACTATTCTGGACTCTCGTTGGGACCAACTCATTCTCTTCATTACGGATGAAGGTGATGCCGGACTTCTTGGGAACAGCTTGGACGGGGCTCACCCATTGGCTATCAGAAATGGGGTAGATGATGCTCGCCGCCAAGAGTTTGGTCACTTCCTTCTTCACCACATCCAAGATCAAGGGATTCATCCTTCTTTGAGGTTGTCTCACCGGTTTTGCACCCTCCTCCAAAAATATGCGGTGTGTGCATGTGGAGGGGCTAATCCCAGTAAGATCTCCCAAGGTCCACCCAATAGCCGCCTTGTGATCCCTCAAGACTTGCGTAAGCTTGTCTTCTTGAGTGGTGGAGAGATCACTGGCTATGATTATTGGTTGATCTTCTCCTTCCCCCAAGAAAATGTATTTGAGATGTGGAGGAAGAGGCTTCAGTTCTTCAGTGAGTAGTGCTTGAGCTCCCTAAGGAGGATCACCTGAAATAGCAAATGCTTTGGCACAAGAACAAGCATCATATCCAGTAATTTCACTAGAAATCAATTCTTCATTCAAACCAATTGTTTTATCATCTGTTCCAAAAAGCTCAAAATCCTCATTCGCACACTTTGTGCACAATTCACCTTTTTCCAAACAAATTTCACAAGTCTCAAGGCTCAAGTCATTGTCAATGACACTAGAGGGATTTAAGCTTTGAAACCACCCTTCTACCTCATCCTCAACCAATTCATCAATAATATCAACAAAAAAAATAGAATGAGACTCAGAGGGGTGTTTCATAGCTTCTTTAAGACAAAAACAAGCCTTGAGATCACCACATTCTAGGTCCAAAGTACCCGCATACACATCCACCTTGGCCTTAGCGGTTTTGAGAAAAGGTCGGCCAAGTATGAGTGTATGTTGGTCCAATGGTACCTCATCATTGGTGTCCAACACATAGAAATCAACGGGAAAAATTAATTCATTTACCTTAACAAGTACATCTTCAAGAATTCCCTCCGATTTTTGGACACTTCGGTTTGCAAATTGGAGAAGCAAACCGGTTGGCTTGAGTTCGCCGAAGTTGAGGGCTTGATAGATAGCCTTGGGCATGACATTAATCCTCGCTCCCAAGTTCGCAAGCGCGTCCTTGATGACTATTTGACCCACCACGCAAGGTATAGAGAATTTCCCCGGATCTTGGAACTTGCGGGGCAAGGATGGAGATAGCATGGCAACTTCAACTTGAGACTTTGCCTCCTTGATCCTCCGCTTGTGAGTGCAAAGTTCCTTGAGGAACTTGGCATATTTCGGAACTTGTTGGATAGCATCCAAGAGGGGAATATTGACTTCCACCTTCTTGAAAGTCTCCAAGAGGTCCGGGTCCACTTCCACTTGCTTTTTCTTGCTTCCCCTAATGAGTTGAGGGAAAGGCAAGCACCTTGGTTGGGCTTCCTCTTCCTTTTCCTTCTTGTCCTCCTCTTTGCTTTCTTCAACCACTACCTTCCCCTTCCCTTTGTCCTTCCTCTTGTCATCCTCTTCCAAAATTTCCCTTTCCGGTAGAGTGGTTCCGGAGTGAAGGGTGATGGCATTGACGTCCCCCTTTGGGTTTGGGAACGGTTGAGCGGGAAGTTGCCCTCCTTGGGTATTTGAGGAAGATGCTTGAGCACTCTCCAATTAGAGGATCTTCCTTTGCAACTCGTTTTGTTGTTGAAAGAGGGCATCGGTTTGTTGCTTTTGTTCCATAAGCAACTTGATGATTTGTTGCATGGCGGGGTTCTCCGCATCATTGGTTTGAGGGGGTTGAGGGTTTGGAGTTGTGGGTAGAGGGGCTAGAATTTGAAGAGGGGGTTTAGTGCCGGTAAGTTGAGGTTGGGGGTTTGGTCTTTGGTGTGGAGCTTGGTATTTTGGAGGTTGGTGGTGGTATGGTTGGGAGTTAGAAGCTTGGTCATGGGTGGGTTGGGAGTATTGGTTGTTTTGGTTGTTCCCCCACCTAAGGTTAGGATGGTTTCTCCAAGAGGGGTTGTATGTGTTTCCCATGGGTTGGTTATTTGGGTTGAAGGGGGGTTTATTGTTGAATTGGTGCGTAGCGGCCACCATGGTTGGATCATCCATGAGTTGGGGGCAAGTGTCGGTAGGGTGGTCACTTGCACAAATGCCACACACTTGTTGGATGTCAATGGGTGGAATGGAAGGTGGCTTGTGATGGTTGAGTGCAAGTTGCTTCATGAAGACCGAAATCTCATCCAACTTCTTGTAAACCCATTGGACTCCATAGCAACCACTTCATTGACCCCTTTCGAACTACGAGTGTCCCTTGCGCCGAATTGTTGGTAATTCGCCGCTATGGTCTCAATCAACTCCCTAGCTTGAGTTGGAGTCATGTTCATTAGAGCACCCCCACTTGAGGAATCAATGGTGCCTCTATCCGCCGGGTTGAGTCCCTCATAGAAGTATTGGATCAAGTGATTTTCTTGAATTTGGTGGAATGGACAACTAGCCACCAATTTGTTGAAGCGCTCTCAATACTCATAGAGTATCTCTCCATGCATTTGCCGGATTCCACATATTTCCTTCCGGATGGAGCTAGTTCTTGAAGTGGGAAAGTATTTTTCCAAGAATACCCGCTTCATGGTGAGCCATGAATTAACTGCCCCGTCGGGTAAGTTGAGCAACCATTGCTTGGAGGCTCCTTCAAAGGAGAATGGGAAAGCATAGAGTTTCACCGAATCCTCATACACTCCTTGTGGTCGGAGGGTGGCACAAACAATGTGGAACTCCTTGAGGTGTTGGTTGGGATCCTCTCCGGCTAGCCCATGGAACTTAGGGAGCCAATGGATTAAAGTCCCCTTGAGTTCGAAATCGGCCTCCGCTTGGGGGTAAATGATGCCAAGGTGTTGTTGAGTGAGATCAGGAGCCACCATCTCCCGGAGTATGAGCTCGTGATCACCCATGGTAGAGCTTTCACCTGAAACACTAGCGGAAAAATCAAAAGGTTCTGGGCCAAAAAAACTATCTAAATCACTATTGACACTAGCACCTTCACTAAATGATTGAGTAGGTAAAGCGGAATCAAACTCTATATCCTCGACACCACCAATCCTCCTTGAACGCCTCAAGTTTCTCAAGGTCCTTTCGATCTCGGGATCAAAACGTTTGAAGGATTGGTCGGTGTGTGATCGAGTCATTCATAGAGAGCATATAAAGTGAAAACAACCTATGAAACTAAATATTGCAGAAAAATTCTGCACTAAATAGAAAAAGTGCAGAAAATTATTGTATTTTTGTGTTTTTAAACAAGTGTAAGTATAGCTAGTAATAGATATGCAAAGAAAAGAAAATACTATAACTATGCACAATAATCAACTCTTAAGCCTCCCCGGCAACGGCGCCAAAAATTGATGTGAGCTAAAAGCGTCGTTAATTCTTTTAGCTACAACCAACTTGGAATTAAAAACAAGTTCCCAAAAAGGTATTGAATTAGAATATTCAAATCTTTAAACAAAAAATATTTAAGATAGTGATTTTAAATGCAATTGGATATCACATCAAAAAAAAATATTCTACCTAAAAAATTGTGTTTCATAAATTTGTTACTATTATTATTCGTTTTCTACTTTCAATAAATCATATATCCCTAATCTAAATTAAAATTATTCATAAATTGGATAAAATAACTTGCATTTTTTTATCAAATCAATTTTTTTGTTGAGATTATTTGTTAAAAGAATATATCATTTGTAATAAATATAATATATATAATAAATTAAAATTATTAGCATCATGACTCAAAATTATCAACTAAATAAATTTATTAAAGAGTATATAATATGTTTATTTTTTTTATTCATTTTTAATGTTTTATTTTAACTATTAGATCATATCATTGATATTAATAAATAAATTGGCTTATTGAGTTTGATTTGAATTTTATTTTTACTCGTGATTTATAAATTTTGGATAAATATTTGATAATTTAAATTTTTTAAAAAGAATAATATTTGCTTAAGATATACTAAATTTATTTAAAATATAAATATAAATTACAATGCTTATAAATAGGGAAAGATTAAATTGTGTTTTTTGGGTTATAACTTCTAGTATACTATATTTTTAAAAAAATTATTTAGTAAACTTAAAGATTATCGAATTAATTGATTATATTTGATTATAATTTTATTATTAATCATAATTTCTAAATACAATGAGTTAAAATTGATTTTTTTTAAAATCGTATCAAAATATATTCTCACGTATATATATTGAGATGCTTACTATATGGTAAAGGAGGACAAAGTTTAGATATGGTAAAGTTTGGTAAAAGAGGTGATATAAGCCACACATTGAGAAGACTTTCTTGCATTTATTGAGTCTGTTACAAAATGAAATGTGGGCAAACTCTTAGCGACAGCAGCCCACGCACTGTCCCGTTTACTCTCTTCCGTTTACATCAAATGTGAAATAAACAATAAAATACATCAATTAAAATAGGGATACATACCAATCATGGACGAACCCTAAATCAACATTCCTTCACTTCATATATGAAGGTGTATTTGTACACGAGAAGGGGGGTTGAATCGTGCAGGTTTAAAAGTTGCTTCTAAAAAGTTTTCTTAGAAAGCTGTTTACTCAGAAGGATGAATTTAGTGTTTGCAGCGGAATGACCTTTCTGAGAAAGTTAAGCTTCTGAGAGCTTTTTACCTTTCTGAGAAAGTTCCCTTCTGAGAATTTTATGAAAGTGTTTTAAGATTAATTTCACTTAAAACCTTTCTGATTTTAACTCAATATATTTTCACAGTTATGATTAAGTTAAAAAGCGTGTTTATTAGTTTTCTTAGAAAGTAAGAGTTGAAGGAAGAAAAGCTTAACACAAAGAGATTTTTATACTGGTTCGGTTTTAACTAACCTACTCCAGTCCTCAACCTTCTGTTGAGAGTTCTTTAGATATTCTTCTTATTGTGCCTTCTCAGACAACACTGCCTTTACCACGTAAAGGACTTTCACCGCTTCACAATCCGAAGTGGATTTTTTTGCCTCCAACACAAGAGGACTTTCCTTGCCTTAACTTAATTAAGGACTTTACCTTGCCTCACAACAGAGGACTTTGATTGCCTTAAACACTTAAGGACTTTTATTTGCCTCAAACAATCGAGGACTTAAAACTGCCTTCACAGTACACTCGAACGACTTAGCGTTTTTCGAATAGAGTTTTTGTTTCGAAAACAACTACTAAGATTTGTAAGCTCCAGAACCCTTCTGAGAGAAATTGGTATATTTCTCTTAGAGAGATAGAAGGTTTTAATGATAACAAAGTAAGCCATAAGTATAAAAATTTTACTTAAGGTTTTGCTAACATGTGTGCTAAGTGTCTCAGAAAGCTTAAATTTTTGCAAATCCATGAGTAAAGATCAAGACAAGAAATGAGTAACCTTATGAATTACAAGAAGAAATCATGACGTGAAAGACATCAGAAAGGATAGTCAGAAAGCGCAAAGGTGAAAATGCAGTTCTGAGAGAAGAACACTAGCGCAAAGTGGGAACACGCGCACTGTACAAGTCAGAAAGTTCCTCATTTCGCGCTGACTGTTGCAGGGAGCCGTTCTGAGACAGAGACAGCCACATCAGCAAAGTGAAAGCTTCTAATTTCACGGCTCTTTGATGCCTATATATATGAGTTCAATTCCGGAGCAATGTGACAAAATTCTAGCGCAAAAACTCTTGATTAATCGTGCCAAAACTCTGTTGAATTGAAAATCATTATTTGCGAAAACTTAGAACTTTCTCAGAAAGACAAATTTCCGAAACTATTTTTCTAACTTTGCGAAAAATCTTCTAGCTTTGTATTGGTGTAAATTGTTACGTTTGTAAGTTAAATCTAGAAGTCTACTAAGAGAAAACAAAGTCTGTATCTTAATCTTAGTAGTTGTTTTCGAAACAAAAACTCTATTCGAAAAACGCTAAGTCCTTCGAGTGTCAAGGCAGTTTTAAGTCCTCGATTATTTGAGGCAAGTTAAAGTCCTTAAGTGTTTAAGGCAAGCAAAGTCCTCAGTTGTGAGGCAAGATAAAGTCCTTAATTTAGTTAAGGCAAGGAAAGTCCTCTAGTGTTGGAGGCAAGAAAATTCACTTCGGATTGTGAAGTGGTGAAAGTCCTTTACGTGGTAAAGGCAGTGTTGTCTGAGAAGGCACTATAAGAAGAATATCTAAAGAACTCTCAACGGAAGGTTGAGGACTGGAGTAGGTTAGTTAAAACCGAACCAGTATAAAAATCTCTGTGTTAAGCTTTTCTTCCTTCAACTCTTACTTTCTAAGGAAACTAACAAACACATTTTTTAACTTAATCATAACAGTGAAAATCTATTAAGTTAAAATCAGAAAGAGTTTGAGAGAAATTAATCTTAAAACACTTTCAGAAAAATCTCAGAAAGGAACTTTCTCAGAAAGGTAAAAGCTCTCAGAAGCTTAACCTTCTCAGAAAGGTTATTCCGCTGCAAACACTCAATTCATCCTTCTGAGTAAAAAGCCTTCTAAGAAAGCCTTTTAGAAGCAATTTTTAAACCTGCACGATTCAACCCCCCCTTCTCGTGCACAAATACACCTTCAATTGGCATCAGAGATCGGTCCTTAAGGGGTTGAGCACTTAACAGTGTCAAGGAAAAAGATCCAAGACGGGACTATGGATTCACCAGCTGCGTTCATATCTGATGGGGCTTCAATCAACAGACCTCCAATGTTCCTTGGAGATAGCTTCGACTATTGGCGTGATAGGATGACATTGTTCATCAAGCACACCAATCTTGATCTATGGGACAGGATTGAAAACGGCGACTATCAACCTCTGCAAACAATAACAGAACAAGCGGTTGTTGCAGTAGATGTTGAACCTGGAGCAGCACCTCCAGCGCCCAGAACTTACACCAGACGAGTTCCCAAGGATGAATGGACTCAAGAAATGAAAGAGAAGATTCAGCTGAACTTCAAGGCCAAGTACATTCTCCTCTGTGCACTACCTAAGGTAGAATACGACAAGATAGTGTTGTGTGATACAACACAAGAGATATGGGAAAGGCTTCACATGTTGCATGAAGGTAATGACGAAGTCAAGGAGACAAAAATATCCATGCTCGTACACAAGTACGAATCCTTCTGCATGCAGCAAGATGAAACCATTGACAACATGTCAATACGATTTCTTCATATCATCAACCAGCTTAATGTCTTGGGAAAGACTTACTCAAACGCTGAGATGGTCAGAAAAATTCTCAGAAATCTCTCCTCAAAATGGCATCCAAAGGTTACAGCAATCCAAGAAGCCAAGGATCTAAATCAGCTTGGTTTGGATGTACTATTCGGCTCTCTCAGAACACATGAGATTGAGCTAGAAGGATTGCTTGGAGGACCATCCTCTTCATCTAAGCCTCAGAAGAGTTTGGCTCTCAAAAGCCAAATAAAAAGATCATCCAAAGCTCTCAAGGCAGAAGAAGTCTTTGAGTCAGAAGATGAATCAGACTTAGAAACAGAAGAAGATGACATATATCTTCTGGTCAGAAAGATGAAGAATGCTTGGAAGAGAAGACCAAGCAAAGGCAAGGAGATTACCCCTATGAAAGGAAAGCTAAAGCCTTCTGAAGCCACATGCTATGGCTGTGGAGAAAAGGGTCACTTCAGAACGGAGTGCCCTCAGAACAAAGGGAAGAAGAAGTTCATCCCCATAAAGAAAAAGAAGGCAATGGCTGCTACATGGAGTGACTCGGAAGACGAAGGTTCTGAGCCAGCAAACGATGAAGAAGCTAACGTCTGCTTCATGGCTGGTGCATCAACAAGCACAACTCCACCACCAAGATGAGCAGTGGTACTTAGACAGTGGCTGCTCGAGGCACATGACTGGAAGCAAGCACTAGTTCATAAACCTTCAACCCAAGAAAGGAGGAACGGTGCGATTCGGTGATGGTGCCAAAGGGAAAGTCACTGCCATAGGAGATGTTGGTAAGGATTCTTCTCACCAAATCTCAGATGTACTTTTAGTTGATGGCTTGACACACAATCTATTAAGCATTAGTCAATTCTGTGACAAAGGCTTAAAGGTTGAGTTTCATGCCAAATATTGCCATGTGATTAATCTCACTAACGGCAAGATCGTTCTAGAAGGAAAACGAGTTGGTAACATCTATGTTATCCATCTAGATGATCTAAAGGATCAAAATGTGAAGTGTCTTGTCTCTGTCCAAGAAGACAAGTGGCTTTGGCATAAGAAACTTGGTCACGCCCATATGAAGCTTCTTTCTGAGCTCTCTCAGAAAGGACTTGTAAAGGGCCTTCCCAACATCAAGTATCAGAAGGATGCAACTTGCGACTTCTGTGAAAAGGGAAAACAAACCAAAGCCTCATTTCCAAGCAAAAGTGGAATCTCTACTCAGAAACCACTTGAGCTTCTTCACATGGATCTCTTTGGACCAACTAGAACGGCTTCCCTTTCTGGAAAACGCTATGGTCTTGTCATAGTAGATGATTATTCTAGATTCACTTGGGTATTCTTTCTAGCTTCTAAGGAAGAAACATTTGAAAAATTCAAAGCTTTTGCAAAAAGAGTTTCAAATGAAAAGGACTCTCACATTCAAACCATACGATCCGATCATGGAGGTTAATTTGAGAATCACGCTTTTGAAAAACTTTGTGAAAATCTGGGCATTGCTCATGAACTCTCTTCTCCCAGAACTCTTCAACAAAATGGAGTGGCTGAGAGAAAGAATCGAAGCCTTCAAGAGATGGCAAGAACAATGCTCTTAGAAAGTGGTCTTTCAAAAGGTTTCTGGGCTGAGGCTGTAAACACCTCATGCTATATCCAGAATCGAGTCTTTCTGAGACTAATTCTGAAGAAAACACCTTACGAGCTTTGGAAGAACAAAATACCCAACATATCGTATTTTCATGTTTTTGGTTCTTCTTGCTTTATACTCAACACAAAGGACAAACTAGCTAAGTTTGATCCTAAATCTGATGATGGAGTATTCCTAGGATATTCCTCTGTCTCTAAAGCCTATAGAGTCTATAACAAGAGGAGCAAATGTGTTGAAGAGACAATCCATATTAAGTTCAAAGAACTTAGTAAGGATTTGCCTCAGAAGGTTGCTGACTTAGAAGATGAGTTTGAGAAACTCAACATCTCTTCTGAGAAAGCCAAAAAGAAAATTCTTATAGATGATGAGAGTGATTTCCAACCTATGGAAAAATCTTCTCCATCTAAAGAAAAATCTAAAAGCATCATTGAAGCTCCAGAACCTGATGATTCTATTCCTCAAACATCAATGGAATTTAGATTTTCAGAAAGTCAGACTTCTGATGACTCAGAACGAGAACCTTCCTAGCCACCTTCTCAGAACCTTATTCCTAAAGGATATAAAGGTTCAAGAGACTTGGAAAACGTCTCTCAGAATGAAGTCTTGGGTGATCCCGAGCGTGGTGTGAGAACCAGAAGGAACTACACAAATCTTGCTATGGTTTCTGAACTTGAACCAGAATCCATAGAAGAAGCGTTGGATGATCCTAGCTGGATAAATGCCATGCAGGAAGAACTAGACCAATTCGAGAGAAACCAAGTTTGGAAACTTACTCAGAAACCCAAAGGCAAAAGTGTCATTGGGACTAAATGGGTGTTTCGAAACAAGCTTGATGAAAATGGTCAAGTCGTGAGAAATAAGGCCAGATTGGTTGCTCAAGGGTACAACCAACAAGAAGGGATAGACTATGACGAAACCTTTGCTCCAGTCGCAAGATTGGAAGCTATTAGAATATTGCTAGCTTTTGCTGCACACAAAGGCTTCAAACTCTATCAGATGGATGTAAAGTCCGCCTTCTTAAATGGATTCCTTTCTGAGGAAGTTTATGTAAAACAACCTCCGGGTTTTGTGAATGATTCTTTCCCAGAACATGTATTTAAGCTTACAAAGGCTCTCTACGGTCTAAAACAAGCTCCCAGAGCTTGGTATGATAGATTGAGCTCCTTCTTGCTTAAAAACGGATTCTCAAGAGGAAAAGTTGACACTACACTATTTACCCTCTCAGAAGACTCTGGGTTCTTAATTGTCCAAATATATGTTAATGACATAATTTTTGGTGCAACCAATGAGCGGCTATGTAAAGAATTCTCTAAGCTAATGCAAAGTGAATTCGAGATGAGCATGATGGCAACTCTTAAGTTCTTCTTAGGATTGCAAATCAAGCAAGAGTTAGAAGGGACTTTTATACATCAAGAGAAGTATACAAAAGAACTTATGAGGAAGTTTCTAATGGATAAAGCCAAGCCTATGAGCACTCCCATGCATCCTTCTCAAGTAATTGACTTGGATGAAGATGGTGAGAAAGTCTCAGAAACCAACTATCGTGGCATGATAGGCTCTCTTCTCTATCTCACTGCTTCTAGACCAGATATTCAACTGAGTGTTGGCATCTGTGCTAGATTTCAATCAAAGCCTAAGCAATCTCACTTAACTGCCGTTAAGAGAATTCTGCGATATCAGATTGGAACTACTAACCTTGGTTTATGGTACGAGAAAGGTTGTTCCTCAAATGTTGTAGGATACTGCGATGCTGACTATGCTGGAGACAGACGTGATCGCAAGAGCACAAGTGGATGCTGCTGCTTCTTTGGACAATGCTTAATCACATGGTCGTGCAAAAAGCAGAACACTATTGCTCTATCAACAGTAGAAGCTGAATATGTATCAGCAGCAAACTGCTGCGCTCAGATGCTTTGGATAAGGAACCAATTGCGTGACTATCAACTAAGGTATGAGAAAATTCCCATTCTCTGTGATAATACTATCGCAATTAACTTAGCAAAGAATCCTATTCAGCATTCACGATCCAAGCACATAGATATAAAACATCATTTTATTAGGGATCATGTGCAAAAAGGCGATGTGGAAATCAAATTTGTGAATACTGAGGATCAAATCTCAGATATATTCACAAAGCCTTTACCCGAGGATCGTTTTAATATTCTGAAAGGACTTCTTAATCTAAGACGGTTCTAAGTATTTAAAATTTTGAAAATTGTCTTCATAGAAACTCCTCTTAGTCCTAAGCTTAGAATCTGAGGCAGATAAGTTAGAGCTGACTTCTGAGCAAAATATCAGGAAACCTATTATGAGAAAGTTCATGTCTCAGAAGACCTACCTCTCAGAAAGTTAGTCTTCTGAATAAACTCTCAGAAGGAAATACTCTCAGAAGGACCACCTTTCTCAAAAGAGTGCCTTCCGAGAGAATAGTTACCAAACGGTAACTTTTGAATTAAATTCTGCAACGGCTAGTTCTTACCTGCTCTATAAAATCGTACAGCCTTGTTCCATAATTGATATTTTCTCTTAAAATTCTCTTCTCACCTCACCTCACCTCTCTTCCCTCATTCCTCCCTTTTTCTCACTGAAACCGTAAACCCATCCTCAAGTGGATGCTTTCAGAGAGGATAAGAACATGAGTAAGGCAACCAACTCTTCTGAGGGAAAACAGAAGAAAAGGAAAGAGACTCACTCATCTTCCGTACAAAGGGGCATGGGTTCTGAGACACCTCAGAAGGTCTCTTGGAAGAACCCTATGATAACCATCATAACTGAAGGCTTTGGGAAAGCATCAACAGATCAACTCGTAGGAAGAAAAAGGAAATTGGATGCAAGTACTCTTCAGCACAAATGGAAGCACGAAGATACAATGGATAATAAGCCAAAAACTCAGAAAGTTTTGGATGATCGGAACTTACCTATTCAACCATCTGAGATCAACAAAACCCACATTTCAGAGCGTGTAAAAATGGCAAATGCTGCTAGAACTGAGCCCTGGTCAGAAACAGACACTGACACCTCTCATGTCTCAGAATTATATGATACTGAAGAAATCGTACAAGAAACTCAGTCTGACCAAGAACTACAAAAGGAATCTCTGGAGCGTTATTTCAACTTAATCAAGATTCCTTCTCCTCAGTTTGGTCCAACTCCCTCTGTATCAGATACGATAAGTGAATTTAGCTCTCACGAGGAGAGGATAGAAATAAAATCACCAGAGATGTGTGCCTTCAAAGTCCCTACTGAAGAAGAAGTTAAGGACAAAGCTGAAGAAGAAACTGAGAAAGAAGAAGAAGGGATTTCTGAAAAACAAAGATTGGAGTCAATGGAGAATGCCTACCTGGCGCGGATCAAGCAGAAGTTCAAATGGAAATGTGCAAGCTTCTCCGCTTTATTGCTAGGAAGATAGCAGCTCTAAGTCCATGATGATGTTTATGTTAGCCACCCTTTTTGATGTAAAAAAGGGGGAGAAGAAAAATAGATAATATTTTGGCTATATAAACAACTAGGCCTAGGATTTAGAGGGAGTACCTAGGATTTAGGCGAGTAACAGATTTAGGGGGAGCCAAAAATTTTGTTTGTAACCCCATTCGAGCTTTTAATGAAATATTATTCATGTTTTGGCCTTTCCTGTTATTAAATAGCTTGGTATTTCTAAAAATCATTTTTCACTAATCAAGAAATACATGTTATAATTGATAATCTAAAAACAGTACTCATACATAGCATATTTATCTGTTGAGTATCAAAGCATTCTAAGAAAATAACAAAGCCTTCTCTCAGAAAGCTAAGTTAGTTTCTAAGAAAGCAAAAGTGCATTCTGAGTAAGTTGATAACTTAATCAGAAACACTTCAGAACTTAAGCAAAATTATTATCTTAATATTTAAGTTGTTATCATCAAAAAGGGGGAGATTGTAAGCTCCAGAACCCTTCTGAGAGAAATTGGTATATTTCTCTTAGAGAGATAGAAGGTTTTAATGATAACAAAGTAAGCCATAAGTATAAAAATTTTACTTAAGGTTTTGCTAACATGTGTGCTAAGTGTCTCAAAAAGCTTAAATTTTTGCAAATCCATGAGTAAAGATCAAGACAAGCAATGAGTAACTTTATGAATTACAAGAAGAAATCATGGCGTGAAAGACATCAGAAAGGATAGTCAGAAAGCGCAAAGGTGAAAATGCAGTTCTGAGAGAAGAACACTGTCGCCTCAGAAAGGTCTCAGAAGACCTTGCGACTGGTGGTTCTCAGAAGGGTCTCCCCTCAGAAGGTTCGCCTCAGAAGTCCGTACAACTCTCAGAAAGTTGGACTCAGAAGCAACCAAGTGTCAAGACTCAATGGATAAAGCATCAACTCTCAGAAAGCTCGAAACAGCAAGCAAAAGGAAATGGGAACACGCGCACTGTACAAGTCAGAAAGTTCCTCATTTCGCGCTGACTGTTGCAGGGAGCCGTTCTGAGCCAGAGACAGCTACATCTGCAAAGTGAAAGCTTCTAATTTCGCGGCTCTTTGATGCCTATATATATGAGTTCAATTCCAGAGCAATGTGACAAAATTCTAGCGCAAAAACTCTTGATTAGTCGTGCCAAAACTCTGTTAAATTACAGCCTAAAGCTAACTATATAAGGGAGTTGGGTTTCAAAAATCACATACAACACAAAAGAATAGAAATTATAATCACAAAAATCACAAGAGTAGTGAGAGAAAATACACAGCAAGAAGAAGGAGAGAGAAAGAGTCTTTGTGTTCATTGAAGAAAACTCAAGAAAGAAAAGGCTCAAGGTGAAATCGGAATAATGTTCTGATATTAATCATCAAGAAAGAATCAAGGAGAAGAGAAGGATCAGAATAATGTTCTGATCATATTGGAATCGAAAGGAATTTCAAATTCAAAGAATCTGGGATTGATCAACAAGAAGGTTGAGGCTGCGAAAACTCGATAGATTGAAAGGACAGATTCTTGGAAGACAAGTTCGATTGCTTGGGTGTCAAGATACAAAGATCTGAAAAGTCCTTGAGGGGTACATCAAGGCAGGAAATCTTCAAGAGGGGATATCTTGGAGTGGGCGAACCTGAGAAGGTTGAAAAATATATCTTGTATTGAATTCTTGTGTATTCTTGAGACAAGTTTCATTGGAACTCAATCTCCCAAGGATTGAAGAACTGGATGTAGGCATGGTTTAGCCGAACCAGTATAAAATCGGTCCAATTTCTCTTACCCTTAACTCTTGCATTCATACATATTAAATCTTGCATTCATAAAATTGTTTGTGTTTTGAAATTTAAAGAATCTTGTGAAACAATTAATCTCTGTGATATAAGTAATTTTGTGTATTATTTGTGATTGTGTTAACAAGATTAAAACATATAGAATTGATAAAAGAAATCAGAATTGAGATTGATTTAGAAAAATTTAAGAAAACAGAGTGAGAAGCTTGGTGTTCTTGGTTTTGATAAATCTGATTTTTGTGTGATTGTCATTGATACTTCTGATATCTTTCTGATATTGATTCTTACATGTTTTAAGTGCTTTAACATTTTGAATCATATGTTTGTATGTGGATTTAAGTCTTGATAAATTGTTTTGGTCAAATTGGCATTAAAGAGTCAAGTTCTCGAAGTCAGAAGATTTGGAAAAAAGTTGTTGCAGAATTCAGAAGCTTGATATTTCTGAAACTGTTTCTGAATCTTCTGAGTTTAGAAGCTTGAATTCTCTGAAGTTGTTTTTGCTAATTTGTTACTTCTGATTTTGATATTGATAATTCTGAAATTGATTTTCATATTTTGAAATTGTTTTAAATCGAAATTAATTCAGAAGATTGATTACTGTGAATAGTCAGAAGCTTGGTGCAAAAATTGATTTGAGTAATTGGTTGTAATCCGCTGCATATATACTTTGACATTCTAATTACTTGTGTTTGATTTTAATTTCTGAGTTGGAACTAACTCTTGACAAGTTGAGAAGCTTGATCAAATTGCAAAATTTCAGAAGTTAAAAATACAAGAAAAAGTTTCCAACCAATTCACCCCCCCTCTTGGGTTGGAAATCATAGCTTTAAGAGAATTTCCAAAGAAACTCTCACACCATTAATTGGTATCCAGAGCTCCGGTTCTTTGCTGATTATCAAGGAAATTCTCTAACAAGAATTAAGAGCAAGATCCAAAGGGAGAGCTATGTCTAATCAAGTCAATTTTCAAGTCTCGGAAGGTCAATCAATCAATAGACCTCCATTGTTCAATGGTACCGCCTATGCATATTGGAGGGACAAAATGCAATTATTCATTGAGTACAATAGTCTTGAATTATGGGAAATCATTCAAAGTGGAGACAAGATTCCAGAAACTTCAAGAGTTCTACTTGATGGATCAATTGAAACCAAGCCTATTCCAAAAGTCGAATGGACAAAAGAGCATAATGAGATGGTCAGACTCAATTCTAAAGCTAAGTATTTACTTATTTGTGCTTTAACTAAAAGTGAGTATGATAAGATCATTAGTTGTAGCTCAGCCAAAGAAATTTGGGATAGATTAGCTTTGTTGCATGATGGTACTTATGAGGTTAAAGAAACAAAGATTGATATACTTAGATCAAAATATGAACAATTCAAAATGGATGAAAATGAATCTATTGATAGCATGATAACTCGGTTTCTTAGCATCATTAATCAATTAAGGGATCTGAATTATAATATGCATAATTCTGAAATTGTTAGAAAAGTTTTAAGAAGCTTGCCTTCTAGATGGTTGCCGAAGGTAACAGCAATCTCAGAAGCCAAGGATCTCAAAACTTTAAAGTTCGATGCCTTAATCGGGTCCTTAAAGGTTCATGAAATAGAACTGCAGAATATTGCTTCTACTAACCATTTTAGGGATAACACGACATTGAAAGTGTCCAAGAAAAAGAAGAAGAAAAAAGCATTGATAATGAGGTCAGATTCAGAATCTGAATCGAATCATGAATCCTCTGAAGATGACTTAGAGATTGATCCGGAACAAGTGGCATTGTTCATCAAAAAATTCAGAAGAATGTTCAGAAAGGGGAGTTCGAGTAAGAAGAATCCAAACTCCTTCAAGAAGGACAAAAATAAATCGGATCAAGTCACTTGCTATCATTGCAATGAAAAGGGGCACATTAAACCGGAATGTCCAAAGCTTAAAGATGCATCTTCCAAGAACAAAGGAAAGAAGAAGGCGTATAAAGCGACTTTAAGTGATGAGGATAATTCTGATGTTGAAGATGATGAAGTCTCAAACATGTGTTTCATGGCCGAATTTATCTCAGAAGATTCTGAAATCTCATAAGCTTTAGAATCAGAATCTGAAATCTCAGAAGATAAGATTTCAGAAGATAGCGACAGCGAGAAGGATCAGCGGCTGAGATGCTTCATGGCCGATTATCACTCAGATTCTGATACTTTTGACTTTGAAGATGAGGTAACATTCGAGGAACTTATGTCTAATCTCAATTCCTTATTGCATACCTATGAGAAGCTTCAGATTAATCATAAAACGGTTTTGAAAAAATTCTCTGAAGTTAAGCATGAACTAGATTGTCAAAAACAAATCAATTCTGAAATAACTATTGATCTTGAAAAGTTCAGAAGCATCGAATCAAAGTCCAATATTGATTTGTCCAATGAAGAAAATGATTTGGAAAATTTAAGAAAAATCAATATGGATCTTGAGAGGGATTTAGAAAGATTAAGAGAAGCTAATGATCTATTGATTTTCGAAAAAATAGATTTGGAAAGTGACATTAGCCATCTTAAGCATTCTAAAGACAAGTCAGAAGCTTCCGAAACTTCTGAAAATTCTGATTCAGAAGCTAGCGATAGTTCTGAAACTTCTGAAGACACTCAGAAGCTTGTAGACAAGTGTAATGAGCTTTATAAGACCAATATTCTCTTAAGAAATGATCTGGAAAAATTTGTGAATGGCACCAAAAATCTTGAAATGATTTTAGGATCACAAATTGCTTATTTTGACAAGAATGATATTGGTTATGTTCCTAAAAACAACTTTCCCAAAGACAAAAAATCTTTCAAGAAAACCTTTAAGAGGGCAAAGTGTTTTTATTGTTCTAAAACCAATCATGCTTCTGATGCTTGTTGGCTTTATAAATCCAAGGGAAAATATGATTCTAAATCAAAAATTCCCAAGGAAATTAACCCCAAAGGATCCAATAGAATTTGGATACCTAAAGCTCAACTAAAGCTATTTGCAGAGATGCTTGAAAGCAAAGACAATGGATCTGAAGAGGTGGTATGTAGACTCCGGATGTTCAAGACACATGACTGGACAAAGGGACTACTTCATCCAACTTAGACAAAAGGACAAAGGTCAAGTAAGGTTTGCCGATGGTACATGTGCTAAGGTAAAAGGGATTGGTGATGTTCGTTAGACATCCAATCATGTTATTAGCAATGTGTTGTTGGTAGATAGGCTTACACATAATCTATTAAGTGTTAGTCAATTTTGTGACCTTGATCTAAATGTTCTTTTTTATAAGCACAAAGTTCAAGTCTTTGACCCTATTAATAAATCTGTAAAATTCACAGCACATAGGATTGGCAACACATATGTTTTATACTTGGATAATTTAGATTCTCAAAATCTTAATTGTTTATTGACTTTGGTTGATGATAAATGGCTTTGGCATAGAAAACTAGGTCACATAAACATGAGATTAATTTCAGAAATATCATCTAAAGATCTTGTAAGAGGCTTACCTAAAATCCTCTATAACAAGGATAAATCATGTGATGAATGTGAGAGAGGCAAACAAGTAAAAACCTCTTTCAAACATATTGTTGATGTTGCTACTAAAAGGCCTCTAGAGCTTTACATATGGATTTATTTGGTCCATCTAGAACTATTAGCCTAGGAGGAAAGAAATATGTGTATGTGATTGTTGATGATTTTTCAAGGTTTTGTTGGACTTTCTTTCTAAGATCAAAGGATGAAACTTTTGAAAAATTCCAAGTGTTTCTTAAAAGAGTTCAAAATGAAAAAGGATACAAAGTCTCTACCATAAAGAGTGATAATGGAGGAGAATTTGTAAACCATTCATTTAGAAGTCTTTGTGAAGATTCAGGTATATCTCACATTTTTTCTAATCCTAGAACTCCTCAACAAAATGGAGTAGTGGAAAGAAAGAATAGGAGTATACAAGAAATGGCAAGGACTATGATGTTAGAAAGAAACATAGCAAAGCATTTTTGGGCTGAAGCTGTAAATACATCTTGCTATATCCAAAATAGAGTGTTTATTAGGTCATTTCTCAAAAAGACACCTTATGAATTGTGGTTTAACAAAACACCTAATGTTTCCTACTTCCATGTTTTTGGTTGTGAATGTTTCATTTTGAATACAAAAGACAATTTGGATAAATTTGAGGCAAGATCAGATTTTGGAATATTTCTAGAATGCTCTTTAAATTCAAAAGCATTTAGAGTTTATAATAAGAGAACTCTTACCGTTGAAAAGTCTATTCACATAACCTTCAAAGAGTGTTCAAGAGATTTTGCAGGCTCTGAGATTGATGTTGTCAAAGATACTTCTGAGATTGATGAAAATGAAATTGAGGAAGTGAACATTAATCCAAAGGGAGTTCAGAATCTGAACTCAGAAGCAACAAGACTGCAGAATTCAAAAGCTTCAGAACTGCAGAATTCAGAAGCTTCAGAAAGTCAGACTTCAGAAGCATCGCCCAGCGATAACTCAGAAGCATTGCAGAATCAGAATTCTGAATCCTCTCAGATGCTAGGACTAGAATCTGATGTTCATATGGTAACTTCTAACCATACACCTCATAATAATACTTCTGGAAATATAAATCGTGGCAAAAATAAATTGAAATCACTTGATCAAAATCTAATCATTGGTGAAACTTCACATGGTGTTTGTACTAGAAGATCATTTAATGCCTTTGTGTCTCTAATAGAACCTGATAATGTTGCTGATGCATTAGTTGATAAGTTTTGGCTAGATGCTATGAAAGAGGAATTAGAACAATTTGAGAAAAATAAAGTGTGGTTCTTAGTAGAGAAGCCGAAAGGAAAATCTGTCATAGGTACTAGATGGATCTTTAGAAACAAATTAGATCAACATGGTGAGGTGATAAGAAACAAGGCTAGATTAGTGGCTCAGGGATATACTCAGCAAGAGGGCATTGATTATGATGAGACATATGTTCCGGTTGCTAGGATAGAAGCCATTCGTATATTGCTATCTTTTGCTTGTTACAAAAAGTTTATTTTGTATCAAATGGATGTTAAATCAGCTTTTTTAAATGGTTATATTTCTGAAGAAGTGTATGTCAAGCAACCCCCCGGTTTTGAAAATGAAAAATATCCAAATCATGTTTTCAAACTAACTAAGGCTTTATATGGGTTGAAACAAGCTCCAAGAGCTTGGTATGAGAGGCTAAGTTCTTTTTTGATGAAAAATGGTTTCAAAAGACGCTTAGTGGATAGTACTTTGTTCACCCTACATAAAGATAAACATTTGTTAATTGTGCAAGTGTATGTGGATGATATCATTTTCGGTTCTACTAACCCAAGTCTTTGTGAGTATTTTTCTAAGTTGATGAAACAGGAATTTGAAATGAGCATGATGGGAGAACTCAGATTCTTCTTGGGACTTCAAATTCAACAACTTGAAAAGGGTATATTCATTCATCAATCTAAGTATTGTAATGAGTTATTGAAAAAATACAATATGTTAGATTGTAAGGCTATGACTACACCTATTCACCCTTCACAATCACTTGAACATGATGAGAATGATGAGAATGTAAATGAATCCGAATATAGAGGCATGATAGGCTCTTTGCTTTACTTAACATCATCTAGACCCGATATTAAGTTTAGTGTAGGATATTGTGCTAGATTTCAATCTAAACCAAAAACATCACACTTAGGATTAGTAAAGAGGATTTTTAGATATCTTAAAGGTACTACTAATCTTGGTCTTTTCTATGAGAAAGGAGATGATTTTGATGTAGTAGGATACACGGATTCTGATTTTGCTGGTGATAAAGTGGAAAGAAAGAGCACTTCGGGAGGATGTTGCCTCCTTGGTAATAAACTGGTAACTTGGACATGCAACAAGCAAGAAACAGTAGCACTATCTACGGCTGAGGCTGAATATGTGGCTGCTTCTTCTAATTGCAAGCAACTATTGTGGATAAGAAACCAATTGGAAGATTATCACTTGAGGTACAAGTCTTTACCTTTGCTATGTGATAGTACAAGTGCCATTTGTATAGCAAAAAATCCGTTTTCCATTCTAGAACTAAACATATAGATATCAAACATCATTTTATTAGAGACCATGTGTTAAAGGGTGATATTGAGCTGAAATTCATTGAAACTGAAAATAATTTGGCTGATATATTCACAAAACCACTAGCTGAAGATAGGTTTGTTTATCTAAGAAATAAACTCAACATTGTATCTATTTAACCTTTTTGATTATGACAAAAAGGGGGAGAATGATTGATGTAATCTTTCTTCTTAATGGATGGATATAATCCTTCTCAAAAGTATTTGAGAGAGGGGGAGTTTATAGGTTCTGAACTGATAGTTCTAACCTTACTGCTGATACTTCTGGGTGCTGTCATGATACTTCTGACTTGTATGGTTTGAGCTGATAATTCTGATCTGATATTTGTGATTTTGAAACTGATATTTCTGACTTTTATGTCTAGAAAACTGATACCTCTGACTTTTATGTCAAGAAAACTGATACCTCTGACTTGTATATCTAATAGTTCTGACTTGGTTTAAAGGTTAGGAAAAGATATAATTCTTTATCTAATATGGATATGACATGTAGGGGGAGTTAAATAAATCTGAAATTTGTTACATGCATCTTAAATCTGCTGCTATATGCATCTCTAATAATCATGATATATGTTATATTGTGTCAAACTTGAGATTGATTTTGATGCCTCTGAAAAGTGTTGTGTTAAATCTGATACTTCTGAAAAATTCGAATGTGTCAAATATGATGCTTCTGGAAAATTCATTTGCGAAAATGTTTTTGAAACTCAAATCAATACTTGTTTTCATTTCTAAAAATCTGAGAATGTATTGAAAGATTACATGAGTTTTGTCATCATCAAAAAGGGGGAGATTGTTAATGTAAACCCTCATTTGGTTTTGATAATAACAAAACTAATGTAACTTTAGTTTGAGAAGCAACAGTGGATGTGTTTGATTAGCTCAGAAGTTTGATGTAATAGGTAAACCACTGTGAGTGTTGTGTATATGCTTCTAGGATTTAAAGTGTAATAGTTGTATCTTGTATAAGAAGCATAGTATAGGATTAGTGTTGTAATAGGTTATATAATTTATAATCTTGTAACACACACTAGAGCAACGTGCAATAAATACTTCAGAAGCTTGGGAGACATTTCAGAAGATAGAAAAACATTTCAGAAGCTTGGAAGGTCACTTCAGAAGCATGGAGGACGCTTCAGAAGCATGGAAGAAGCTGAGAAGTATTCTCAGAAGCTTGGATGTGATCAAGAAGCTTAGCGCGAATCTAAGTTGAGAAAAATGACTTGTCAGAAGCATGAGATGCATCTGAAATTATTTCAGAAGCTTGAAGCACTAAAGATAGGTGTTGTCACGTGCAGATTTTAAAGAAAGGGGAATATGCTTAAGTGTCTATCTAGATAGGTGTTATCTAGTTAGTTTCTTTTCCCGCTTATTGTTGTTTAGGCTGTTGTAATTTGTTGAAAGCCTAAAGCTAACTATATAAGGGAGTTGGGTTTCAAAAATCACATACAACACAAAAGAATAGAAATCATAATCAGAAAAATCACAAGAGTAGTGAGAGAAAATACACAACAAGAAGAAAGACAGAGAAAGAGTCTTTGTGTTCATTGAAGAAAACTCAAGAAAGAAAAGGCTCCAGGTGAAATCAGAATAATGTTCTAATATTGATCATCAAGAAAGAATCAAGGAGAAGAGAAGGATCAGAATAATGTTCTGATCATATTGGAATCGAAAGGAATTTCATATTCAAAGAATCTGGGATTGATCAACAAGAAGGTTGAGGCTGCGAAAACTCGATAGATTGAAAGGACAGATTCTTGGAAGACAAGTTCGATTGCTTGGGTGTCAAGATACAAAGTGATAAACCGTATTTTCATGCTAATTTCTCCTCATAACTTGAGTAATTGTATGCTCTCAATCATGCTTAAATTGGGTTCTTACGCAATATTTGATTTGCATTACCGTTTCGAGTATTAGTACCATTTTGTGTATTAATTACTCTAATTGTTGCCATTGGTACGTTTGATATGTTTTTGTTAGTGTTGTGGCTTCTCAGGAACAGGTAATCATAAGATATGTTGGAAATTGCGTCTGGAAACCAAGGAAAGTTGACTCACTGCTCACAGCAACGCACCAACCGCCCAGGCGGAGAACACATCGCCCAGGCAGTCATGCGCGCACAACTTCCACATCTGGGTGCGCTGAATTTTGACCCACCGCCTAGGCGGTGGTGTGACAGCCCCAGCGATCGTGCGGGAAAAGACCTAGCGCAGCAGCAGCCCAAGACAGCAGCAGTTGGGATTTTTATAAATAGCCCTTTGTGCTTAGTTCTAAATATCTTGTTTTCAGTCCTCTGACTCTTGTATGCACTCTGGTGCTGGCATTCTGTTACTTTTTAGGATTTACTTTTCCAGAGCTCTCAGTTCTTCGTTCACTGTCTTCGTTTTGGGCACTTTTTAATTCCAGCTTTTGCTTACTGTTCTGAACATCCATTTTAATTCATTGTCTTTACTTTTCCTTATTTTCAGTTGTTGCTTTTACCTTCAAACCTTCTTCTTAGGGAGAGTTCACCTTGAATCTCTCCCTCATTTCTTTAATATAAAGTTTTTATTCAACATTTTCTTTACTTTCTGAGCTCTTTTCAATTCAAGTTTTTAATCCTGTTCTTTTTACATTCGAGTCACTTTTAGTTCATGCCAATTTACTTATTTTGCACTCGCACTTAAATTCTTTATTTTAATCGCCTTTACTTTTGCCAATTTAATTTCCTTGCACAACAAACCAAAACCCCCCTTTTTTACTTATTGCTAAGTTTACGTCAACAATTGCCACACAGATTCCTTGAGAGACGACCTGAGTCAATCTTACTACTTGCTACCAAGCTTGTATTGAGATTAATTCAGCAATAAACCCTTTTTCAAAACCCTTTTCTAAATTGCTCCAGAGTACCGGGGAAATAACGACGCTCTGGTGCTCTGTCACAAAGATCTGAAAAGTCCTTGAGGGGTACATCAAGGCAGGAAATCTTCAAGAGGGGATATCTTGGAGTGGGCGAACCTGAGAAGGTTGAAAAATATATCTTGTATTGAATTCTTGTGTATTCTTGAGACAAGTTTTATTGGAACTCAATCTCCCAAGGATTGAAGAACTGGATGTAGGCATGGTTTAGCCGAACCAGTATAAAATCGGTCCAATTTCTCTTACCCTTAACTCTTGCATTCATACATATTAAATCTTGCATTCATAAAATTGTTTGTGTTTTGAAATTTAAAGAATCTTGTGAAACAATTAATCTCTGTGATATAAGTAATTTTGTGTATTATTTGTGATTGTGTTAACAAGATTAAAACATATAGAATTGATAAAAGAAATCAGAATTGAGATTGATTTAGAAAAATTTAAGAAAACAGAGTGAGAAGCTTGGTTGTCTTGGTTTTGTTAAATCTGATTTTTGTGTGATTGTCATTGATACTTCTGATATCTTTCTGATATTGATTCTTACATGTTTTAAGTGCTTTAACATTTTGAATCATATGTTTGTATGTGGATTTAAGTCTTGATAAATTGTTTTGGTCAAATTGGCATTAAAGAGTCAAGTTCTCGAAGTCAGAAGATTGGGAAAAAAGTTGTTGCAGAATTCAGAAGCTTGATATTTCTGAAACTGTTTCTGAATCTTCTGAGTTCAGAAGCTTGAATTCTCTGAAGTTGTTTTTGCTAATTTGTTACTTCTGATTTTGATATTGATAATTCTGAAATTGATTTTCATATTTTGAAATTGTTTTAAATCGAAATTAATTCAGAAGATTGATTACTGTGAATAGTCAGAAGCTTGGTGCGAAAATTGATTTGAGTAATTGGTTGTAATCCGTTGCATATATACTTTGACATTCTAATTACTTGTGTTTGATTTTAATTTCTGAGTTGGAACTAACTCTTGACAAGTTGAGAAGCTTGATCAAATTGCAAAATTTCAGAAGTTAAAAATACAAGAAAAAGTTTCCAACCAATTCACCCCCCCTCTTGGGTTGGAAATCATAGCTTTAAGAGAATCTCCAAAGAGACTCTCACACCATCAAATAGTATCTATTTTTCTTCTCCCCCTTTGTTACATCAAAAAGGGTGGCTAACATAAACATCATCATGGACTCATAGCTGCTATCTTCCTAGCAATAAAACGGAGAAGCTTGCAAATTTCCATTTGTACTTCAGCTTGGTCCGCGCCAGGTGGACATTCAGGAGGTATGCCATCATAGGAGATGGGAGGAGGAGGAGGACGAGAAATTTCAGCCTCAAGAACAGCATCCACAATATCCAACTTTTGATACTCAGGAATGTGTTCTTCTTCTTCCTCAGCTTCATCTTCAGCTTTTTCTTCAGCTCCATCTTCAGCTTTGTCCTCAGCTCCATCTTCAGCTCGTTCTAGAGCTTCCTCATGAGCTTCCTCTTGAATTCCCTCCATATTGACAGCTGCTTCAGAAGAGGGTTGTCTCTGGTCTGGTTCAGAAGTAGAGCCAAATTCAAGGAGGCCAGGCTGTGACTGAGATGGTTGCCCTGTGGCATAGAATCTTGTGCGATAGCAGAAAGATTAAAGGATGAGAGTTGTGTATTGAGAGCATCCAGGAATCTTACTTTTTCAGATGGACCCTGAGATGGCCCATATTTTACAGAGGGAGGAGTTGGGACCATTTTTCCCAATTGAAATCCGGATCCAATCATGGAGGATGTTAATGAAAAGGTTGGACCAGATTGTTCAAACGATGAGGGGGGGATCTCAGTTGCATCAATAGATTGATGCTCAACCTCTTTCTGAGAGTCTTTCTCAGCATTTGACCCTCCCACAAAACTAGTGGCAACAAATGCCCCAACTGCTGCAACTCCTGCAGCCATGGTAGTGCCAGCGTCCACCTCTGAGCTGAGCCCAGTGCTGGTGGTCCCTGCCACTTCAACATGTGTTGAGACATGAGTTTCCTCATGTTCTTTGGGATTCTCAGAAAGGATAGGTCCAACATCAGTCGTTGGTTCTTTCTGAGGAGAAGATGGAGGAGTTTGCTGATGGTGTTGTTCATCTTCCTATTGTTGTTGTTGTTGTTGTTGTTGTGATTCTTCTTGAACGACTTCAGCCTCCAGCTGAATCTGGATCGGTGATGGTGGTGGATTTTCATTTTCAACTACTGGGTTCTCAGAGGGTTCATCAATTTCCTTCTGGACATCCAGCATCTTCTGAGTCAGAGACTCAGCATCCACGTTAGCCGCCTTAGTAGTGGTGGCTTCAGAGAGATCACCCATAGAAGCTTCAGATTGCTTCTTCTTTGGCTTTTTCTTTGAACTCCCAGCATCTGAGGTTCGATGCTCAATTCGGAACATAGTCGCATCACCTTCCTCAGACGAGGAATCAGCAACATTTCCTCCATGTCCTTGAATGTCTTCTCGGATGGGAGAGACATGTCCTTGAATATCACCCATATATGTATGATATGCATGATTTACCTATGAATTATATGTGATGTTTACGAGTTATATACATCATTATATGTTAATATGTATTATGATTTAATTTCATGTAGAGATAAAAAAAATAGAAAAATAGGCTTTTCCTCGATTTATTCATTGCATGAATTGCGTAAAACAAAAGAAAATAAATTCATCCAAATTCAAGACCTATTGTGATATGTATGATGTTATATGATTATGATATGTAATTATGATGATATGTGGATGTGTTATGTTATTATATGATTATGTAATGTTAAAAGATATTTGTTAAAGGCAAAGACGTCACTAGGTGGCACACAGATAAAGTTAAAACACATAATAGTCTTCGACATGTGGTAGTGTTGCTGAGGGAGGGATGACAACCTCGGCATGCAACTCTATCACTAAGGGAAGGTGAGTACCCCCTCTACCCATATGTTTAGGATGAGTTTATGCCTACAGGTCGGTGAAGTGGAGGATATATTATAGAGGATGGGCAGGCCAAAAGATTAATTAAAGATAAAGTCTATGAATGTTAGGTTATGATTATATGATGTTTGTTGTTAGGAGCACTAGTACACTACACAAGGACATTTATATTTATATGTAATTGATAAAATGAACAAGACGCGCTTAAGTAAGACGTTCCGGGAAAAGATTATTTTCATACTTATATGTGAACTAAATACATTCATGCTTCACTTATTTTATAATTAAATCCGAGGCGACTTCCTCTACTGAGTTACTTCCCAGTACTCAGCCGATGTTTTTCCCCCACCTTTAGAGGATCAGATCGAGCAGGACATTGGAGTCAGCGAGGAGCCATATCAGATTAGCTAGATTTCTCTATAGTTACATTTGAATCATTTGATTTTAGTTTACAAACATATGTTGCTTTTCATTCAGATATTACAGTTTCCATGTTTTCCGCTTTATTTATATTTTTTGAGTCCAGATCATTGTTAGCCGACAGCTATTTATTTACTTGTATTTATGGTGGAGTCTCATGAGTCACAGTTTTTGTCTTATGGGATAAAACCTAGTATTTACTTATGTTTTGGTACTTGATAACGTGGTTTTTGCCAATATTTTATGCCCTTAATTTGGATGATTGTATGCAATTCTTTGCTCTATTTTAGCCTTTTATTATATTTAATACAGTTTGGAATTAAGTTGGACTTAATGGAAATAAAGGCTAAAATAATAAGTTTTATGATGTTTTTGCAATTCAAGGATGACCTTTGCACTTGATCTTGGATATTTTGTATTTTTGGTACAGGTCATAGGTATTATTGGAGCAGTAGACATCAGGAACTGAGCAAGAAGCGGAGCAGTGGAATTCAGAACCAGCATCGAGCGCCCCAGCGCCCTCAGCGCGCTCCTTAAATCCATCACGTGCACAGCACTGGCGCCCTAGCGAGCTATACGTGCCCCAGCGCCGCGCCGCAATTCTGTTACAGCAGAGACCTATCTGCAAGGCCGAGCTGGGGGCCCATTTAGCTAGGGTTTGGAGGCTGCTCACTCTATTTAAAGAAGGCTAATGCATCAGAAACAAGACACCTCTACATACCTACTACTTTCATATCTTTTCTTTACTTACTTTGAACCCTAGGCTTTTAGTTAGAGTTATTTTTTCTCCATTAGGATTCCATCTTTTTCCTAGTCTAGCTCTAGCTCCCTCATTAGTATTTCCAACGTTATTCGTCTAGCCCTTTGGGTTTTGTAAGTTACTCTTTTAATTAATTCAGTCATTCGTTTTTCCATCTTTCTATTTGCAATTATTTTCTTTACTTTCCTCTTTATTGTTCAAGTTATTTACTTTCTTCATTCCATCTTTGCTTTTGATTCCAATTTATTTTCTGCCCTTTTATTTCCTCCATGAGTAACTAAGTCTCTTGGTGGTTTATGAGGGTGTGAACATCATTGGGGTAAATTGAGGCTTTGTTCTTAATCTTGCAAAAGTTTTCATTATCAAACCTTAGCTTGGCATATAATTTGAGATCTTAAATTGCGTGTTAACCCCTTTTGTCTTGGCTTACTCGATTGAGTTGGGCTAATTCATTGGCATGTGTTTGTGTATTAATTGATTAATTGATGCATGGCATATCAGGATTTGGTAATGATTAATTAATTGGCTGATTAGTCTCTTTAATTAGATTAATGTGATTGGCTTTAACAATTGTTGAAAGTGAAACTAAAGGTGAGATCTCACTGATTAATCTCATTCAAGACAATTAATCATTAGAATCACAACAAGGGAGTTAGATCTAACTCCGGCGTAATTAATCAACTCATGCATTCTCTTGTAGCCAATGATAAACACCCTAATCAATGTTCCACCCCATAAACCACTGTTTTTATTATTCCAATTTTATTCCAAACTATTTTTCGTGCATACAAAAACCCCCCAATTGTGACAACCGTCATACAACTAGTTCTGTGCATTGCTTCCTTAGCCATTCCTTGTGAGAGACGACCCTGGTTTCCACTAAACTATATTAGGGGAACATGGTTTTATAAATAATTAAATTTATGGGAGTTGCGACAATGATAACGTGGTTCTTGCCAATATTTTATACCCTTAATTTGAGTGATTGTATGCAATTCTTTACTCTATTCTTAGCCTTTTATTGGGTTTATTACAATTTGGATTTATTTGGAGATTAATGAAAATAAAGGCTAATTGAATATGTTTTATGGTGTTTTTGCAATTCAAGGATGACCTTTGCACTTGATCTTTGGTATTTGGTGTTTGTGGTGCAGGTCATATTAATTATTTCAGCAATGGACATCAGAAACAGAGTAATGAAGCGAAACAGCTGATTTCTGCCCAGGATCGGGCGCTCTGGCGAGCATGGGCGCCCGAGCCCCCTACGGGCGCTCGGGCGCACGTAGCAGCATTTTGACAGCAAGGGTCAATCTGCAAAACCGCGTTGGGGGCCCAATTGTTAGGGTTTTGAGGCTGCTTCCTCTATATAAAGCAGTGCTAATGCATCCAGAAAACACACTTCAACATATCTTCTTACTTTTCAAACCCTAGGCTTTTGTTTTCCCTTTTAGTTAGAGTTTTCTCTCATTAGGATTCCACCATTTTCCTAGTTTTTGTTCTCTAACTTTCTCCACTCTTTTTCCATTGTTTACTTTCAACGTTATTCGTCAAGTCTTTGGGTTTTGTAAGTTACTCTTTAATTAGTTCAGTTATTCGTTTTCCATCTTTTCACTTGCATTTAATTCTCTTGCTTTATTCTTTATTGTTCAAGTATTTACTTTCTTCATTCCATCTTTGTTTTTAATTTTTGCCCTTTTATTTCCTCCATGAGTAACTAAGTCTCTTGGTGGTTTATGAGGGTGTGAACATCATTGGGGTAAATTGAGGCTTTGTTCTTAATCTTGCATAAGTTTTCATTATCAAACCTTGGCATATAATTTGAGATCTTAAATTGTGTGTTTAACCCTCTGTCTTGGCTTACTCGATTGAGTTAGGCTAATTCATTGGCATGTGTTTATGTGTTAATTGATTAATTGATGCATGACATATCAGGATTCGGTAATGATTAATTAATTGGCTGATTAGTCTTGTTTTGGTCCTTTCCGAGCACTTAGTCGACCGAGCACTTGGCCGACGTCAAATGCCAGAAGTCCGAACACAAGAGGAAGAACAAAAGTAGAAAGTATCTGTCATTCAACCTACCTAGAGAGGTGTTGAGCTCTCTATTTAAAGAGTGATCAACCATCCCCCTCTTAATGTTGCTGTTTGATTATAGTCGTTATATGGTCGTTGCAATATTTGTCACATATGTCTCATAAAAGTAACATTGAACCGACTTTATTAGGCCTAGTCCACTACACAGCCCCCGAGCTTGGGCCTAAATGAGTTTAGGTTCGAGCTCGATCATTAGTGCCGAACTCCTATGGAATCTCAGTCCACTACACAGCCCCCGAGCTTGGGCCTAAATGAGTTTAGGTTCGAGCTCGATCATTAGTGCCGAATTCCTATGGAATTCAGTCCACTACACAGCCCCCGAGCTTGGGCCTAAATGAGTTTAGGTTCGAGCTCGATCATTAGGGCAATGTCGAGCTTTATAATGATGAGTAAACGATGTGCCTCTTTATTTTAGGCGGTTATGGATTTTTATAATTAGTGGGCATTGTGGTGATTTCTTATTGGTTCAAAATTAAAGTGACATCCAAACCTCTGTGGTTTCGGCGAAAAGCGCAAAAGGGCGAGAAAAATGTGAAGAAGAAGAGAAGGGGAAAGTAAATAAACTCCCTTCTTCATTAGAACTCTCATTTAGAAGATCTAACAGTGGAAAATCTCTCAAGAATTTGAAGAAATCTTATTCGTTGAAGGTTGGATGATGTTGCCGACCAAGGAGATGGAAATAATGTCAATGTTACTATCATTGATAAAGAATCAGAACAAGTAGTGTAGTAGTTTTTGTTTGCAGGCTTGAAGTTCTTTATTTTCCTTGTCAAACAATATATTCATGTAAGAATTTGAAGGGATGATTTATGGTTTATGGTTACTATCTTAATAGTATGTATTTTGCTTTTATTCATATCGACCAATTTATGATAGCATCTTTATCACTATAGTCAATCTTGTGAGTAAGTCTTAGTGGACCGAGCATTTTGATAGTGTTTTAATTACTATAACCGATCTTGCAAATAATTATTTTGATGGCCTTGTCGACCGATGATCTTTCATTTGATAGCATTTGATTTTATTTATTTATTTATTTATTTATTTTTAATTGTCGGCCGATCATCTTCATTGTATATGATTGTTGTAATCAATATTGCAATTTGATTTTTTTTTTGTAAGACTGATAAGGACTAAATGTCTGGCTGTTTTCATGGCATCTTTATAAATGACTATTGAATTGTTGACTAATTGTCTTGATTACTTGTAACCAATGAATATCATTTTAAATATGTCGTCCGATCGTTTTGATTATTTGAAACTAAATATCGTATTAAATAGGTCGACCGATCATATTGATTATCTTTTATTGTATATGATCAATCTTGCAAAATGTACATAATGTTTTGGCCGATTTTATGGGAGTATTTGTGCACCACCGATTTTATGGGAGACTTTATACTCGACTGATTTTATAGGAGACTTACTTCTTGACTGATTTTTTGGGAGACTTACTGCTCGACCGATTTTATGGGAGACATACGGCTCGACCGATTTTATGGGAGACTTAGTGCTCGACCGATTTGGTGGGAGACTTAGTGCTCGACCGATTTTATGGGAGACTTAGTGCTTGACCGATTTTATGGGAGACTTAGTGCTCGACTGATTTTATGGGAGACTTTATACTCGAACGATTTTATAGGAGGCTTACTTCTTGACTGATTTTATGGGAGACTTAGTGCTCGACCGATTTTATGGGAGACTTAGTGCTCAACCGATTTTATGGGAGACTTAGTGTTCGACCGATTTTTATGGGAGACTTAGTGCTCGACCAATTTAGTGCGGGAGACTTAGTGCTCGACTGATTTAATTTGTATGGGAGAATTAGTGCTCGACCTCGAGCTTGGAAAGAGTGCCCTCATTGTATATAACTTTTCATAAAATATAACATTAATTGAAATATATATAACATCAATAAAATCATCACAATAATATATACAATGTAGAAACGTTATTTGACTCAATAAAAATTAAAAGGTATTTAATAGAATTATAAGGTAGTTAATTCATAATAAACGCGATATATATATATATATATTAATTATAAATGATACTAATTATTGGTGGATTTCAAAACGTATAACCAAATTATTATTAATACAATGCAATTCATCATGTATTTATTTTCTTATTATTATTACTATTAAAGGAACTTATTATTATTGTAACGTGCAATAATAAGTCTAAAACGATAATAGTAAATGTCTTTGAAGAGTTAAGATAATAAAAGAATAGCCATTAACATTGGAATACCTTATGACAATGAGCTTCTTCATCCTCCCATCGAATGTATCTGTGCTAGCTTTGTATCTTCTCTTTCAATACAAATTAAATTTATCTGTCTAAAACAAAAACACTTCGACACCAAGCAAGTTGTTATTGTTTGTAATGACAATATTATTGTTCAATTTAAAAATGGTACCTTAAAATATGACATCTTAAAGGTCGCTCGTGCCGACTTGCTACTACTACATCAATTTATTTGCAGTTAAAATTATTTATACTTTTTAAAGTGACTTCAAGTTTCTCTCAAAATTAGTATTACTTAATATATCATTTGACTCTTCACTTTTGACTATGCTTCTTCTACTTACACCATGAACCATGAACCTCCTAATGCTATAGGTCAAAATGAAAATTTATTCAATTTTTTATATATCATATCGTCGATAATTACAACCCGAACGATGAAAATTTATTCAATTTTTTATATATCATATCGTCGATAATTACAACCCAAATGATCAAAGGGTAGATGGAAAACTTGTTAACAACTAGTTGAAGTGTGTACTAACATACTATCATATTGGTGGCTCCTAGCATGAAATATTTATTGTTTGATTTTAACTCAGAAATCATATGCATGATAAAATACACTATTGATAATCTTTTTTATTTAGAGAGGACATTTTGTGTTATTCAATGTATAAAAAATGAGGGAATAATGGTATGACATCACCTGAATTGTTGGTTCGATTGACAATGAAAAGAGTACTCTGATGAGCATTTGTCGTCTTTGGTGGTTGTTGTTTGTGGTCTGGCTTGTTGTACCGACCTTGGTGGGGTAGGCTTGTTTTACCGGCCCCACGGTGGGCGCCAATGTTCTGGTCCTTTCCGAGCACTTTGTCGACCGAGCACTTGGCCGACGTCAAATGCCATAAGTCCGAACACAAGAGGAAGAACAAGAGTAGAAAATATCTGTCATTCAACCTGCCTAGAGAGGTGTTGAGCTCTCTATTTAAAGAGTGATCGACCATCCCCCTCTTAATGTTGCTGTTGGATTATAGCCGTTATATGGTCGTTGCAATATTTGTCACATATGTCTCATAAAAGTAACATTGAACCGACTTTATTAGGCCTAGTCCACTACACAGCCCCCGAGCTTGGGCCTAAATGAGTTTAGGTTCGAGCTCGATCATTAGTGCCGAACTCCTATGGAATCTTAGTTCACTACACAGCCCCCGAGCTTGGGCCTAAATGAGTTTAGGTTCGAGCTCGATCATTAGTGCCGAACTCCTATGGAATCTCAGTCCACTACAAGTCTCTTTAATTAGCTTAATGTGATTGACTTTAACAATTGTTGAAAGTGAAACTAAAGGTGAGATCTCACAAATTAATCTCATTCTAGGCAATTAATCATTAGAATCGCAACAAAGGAGTTAGATCTAACTCCGGCGTAATTAATCAACTCATGCATTCTTTTGTAGCCAATGATAAACACCCTGATGAATGTTCCACCCCATAAACCACTGTTTTTATTATTCCAAACTATTTTCCTTGCAAACAAAAACCCCCAACTTGTGACAACCCTCATACAACTAGTTTTGTGTATTGCTCTCTTAGTCATTCCTTGTGAGAGACGACCCTGGTTTCCACTAAACTATATTAGGGGAACTTGGTTTTATAAATAATTAAATTTATGGGTGTTGCGAAGACAACCATTAGACAACAACCATCAGTACTTGATGGGAGTTTATTTATATGTGATGAGGTATATTCAGCATATGTTTGTGTTGCTTACATTATCATTTATTGTATGCGCGAAGCCCTTTTTTTTATATCGTAACGATTTGCGAAAATTTTACTCCTGCCTGTTTTTTCATGTATGTCATTTTAAAAGAAAACAAGCTATGAAATCAGGACGTGACCCTTTATAAGTGGCCTAAGATGACTTAAGCATTAAGGACTATTTACTAGGGGTTACATGTTAGGTGTTTTTAACAAAATGTTAGGTACAGGGTGATGTAGTTCACACAAGTACTTCATAATTTGAAATTCCGAGGATGATTGTCTCATACAACAAAATAATAAACTGTAAAAAAGATTTAGGAATCGCTTTGATTTTAATTTAAAGAGAATAAATTAATTTTAAACATGAAATAGTTTATTTAATATGAAAAGATTTTTTAAGGTACAGACGATATGATTCGTACAAGTACCCCAGAATTTAAAATGTCGAGGATGACTAAATCATACAACGGGAACAAAAATGTAAAAAGATTTTGTAGGATTTGTTTTGATTTTAATTAGAAGAAAATAAAATGTTTTTGATTGAAAAAGGAAATAACTTTTATTTTAAAAAAACAAATTTAGGATACAGGAGGAGACGACTCGCATAAGTACCCCACAATTTATAATCCAGAGGATGATTAAATCATACAATAAAATGATAAATTGCAAAAAAAATATTTTTGAATTTTTTATTTTAATTAAAAAAATAAATGAATATTGTTTAAAAAACAAATGGGCCCAAAAACAGAAACAAAAACTAATGGAGGTCCAAGAGGATAAAAGAACAGATCAGAAACTCAACAAGCTAAGAAAAAAAAACAGAAAAAAAAAAGGAACCGAACTCCCCTTACCCTAATTCTCACTTTGAGAAAGAAGGGAAGGGGGATAGGATGGAGAGGATGCGTTACTGGTCCGGTGAGGAGAGACCAAGGAGGGAGGCGCGACCAGGAAGAACAACGCGCGACCAGGGATGCTGCTGAACTGCTGCCGGCCACTGCTCGGTGGACGGACGCGTCACCATGAGAGGTGGTCCGCTCGTAGGACGACCATGCTGTCGTGACGCGAAACCCAGGACAAAAGAGAGAGTGGTGCGAGGAAGAGAGATAAGGATCAGAGAAGACATATGAGACCGAGGGAGGAGGCTGCGGTCGTGACGGAGAACCAGGGGCTCCAGCGCCACCGATGTTGATGTGGCTCTGTTGTCGCGGGTTCATAGGCGGCGGAGGGAAGGATCCACGGAACTGCTATTGCGTCGATATTGGGCGACGTGATCGAGGGAGGCGGGTTTTTCCGCGGTTGTAGCGGCGAGTCGCGGCTGCTGCTAGAGACAGAGGTGGTGGTGCTGGTGTTGTGCTTGATGATGGTGAAGATGTTGCGATGATGGTGGTGGCTATGAAAAAATTCTCCTCCTCCTCTACTCTCAAATGCACAATATATAGTAGCCGCCTAGGTTAAAATTAGCATTAATGTAATGAAATTGTGATTGATATTTTCTGATTGTGTTTTGTTTTTCATTTTGATGTGATTTGATTTGTGCCTAATTTATATTTGATCCTGATTTATCTGGATTATGATCGAATTAATGAGATTTTGATCACCATTTTATTTTTATTTTTTTTTGTTTTTTTTTCCTGTTTTTAAATAAATATTCGAACAAAAATACGGTGTTTACAGTTGACCCTCTTTACTTATTCATTACTAATTTGCGAAAGTTGTAGCTTTTGAATTAGTAAGGGATAAGTAAAGATATAAACACGTATTTTGTCAAAATTTGATGATGGATGTTAGTGGGTTTGCTGAAAATAAATGCAATTTGCTGAAAATACATGCTATAGCCAAAAGTAAATGTTCCTTGCTAAAAATAAATGCTCATTGTTGAAAGTGAATGCAGGTTGAAAATAAATGTTTGTTTGCTGAAAAAGACTCCTTGTTGAAAACAAATGCTTGTTTGCTGAAAATAAATGTTTGTTGTTGAAAGGAAATGCTTTTTTGTTTGTTTTGCTGAACAAAAAAGCTTATTTTGCTGAAAATAAATGCTCGTTGTTTAAAATAAATGCTTGTTTGTTTGTTTTGTTGAAAATAAATGTTTGTTTGTTTGTTTTGCTGAAAAAAAAAAAGCTTATTTTGCTGAAAATGAATATTCGTTGTTGAAAATAAACACTTAGTTTGTTTGTTTTGCTAAAAAAAAAACTTGTTTTGCTGAAAATAAATGGTCGTTGTTGAAAACAGATGTTTGTTTGTTGAAAATAAATGTTTGTTGTTGAAAGCAAATGCTTGTTTGTTTATTTTGCTGGAAAAAAAAGCTTGTTTTGCTGAAAATAAAATAAACACTTTTAACAAATGTTTACAAGGGTATTTAATGCGTGCTGAATGACGATGCCGACAGAATTGCTTGTTATGTGGGTGATCTTGTAGGGATGCATAAATCATGCATATCATACATATAAGTTGTAGAATACGTTAGGGCACATAAAGGGTTAAAACAGTTAATTTTTGTAAAAGTTACAATATTGTAATCGATTATAGAAATGTGGTTATTGATTATAGTAATCGATTACAGTGCCTCTATAATCGATTAACAGAGAGCTTTGGTTTCTCACAATTATAAATTCTCAGCTCGTAATAGATTACGAACCCGTGTAATCGATTACGAACGCGAGAAATCAAATTCTAGGGTTTCAAAAACACGATTTTCATGAGTCATGGCTATAACTTGATCTTGAACCTTTCCAATTGATTGAAAACATAAACATACGTGAAACCATCCATGAAAAACCTTTCTAAACAACTTTCAATCGGTAAAAACACGTTTTCTTTGAAAATTATTCGGTAAAACTTAACCATTTCATGAACCCTAACGGGAAAAATGACTTTAATCCATGATATATCGAAACATACATTTAGTCACATGAAATTATGCATGCCTAGAACCCCTACCTCTTGTAGACCTCCAGAGCAATGCACAATGACACCCTTTCCCGATGTAAACCGCGCACATTTCTCATTCTCTCACTAGCCCCACAAATGGTAGGATAACAAACGGTGATCCCTTTGAAGAATTGGAATCGGTAGGAATGTGTGGTTTGATGAGAGGATTAAGAATATAAAATTATTTTTTGATCGGGTAAGGTTTCATATGGCTTAGGTTAAACAACTGTGTGGCACGACTAGGCATCATATATGGATTTTGTGGGGTCAATATGTGACTAAAGTACTTAATAAAAGTCGGGGTGTTACATAACACACAAATATTTTCTACAAGAACGACGTGGGTTTGAGTTCCTCATTGTACCAGAGGATACGTTGGCACAGGCTACAACCTGTCAATCTAAAATTAATTTTTAAATTATTTTGTTTCTTTTTGTAGTGTTTTTATGTGTTTATATCTGAAAGAGGAAAGTAAACATTATTAAATTATAAATATAAATTTTCATAATTAACTCTAGGGTAACCGTATTTGTACGAATGTATTAATGTATTAGGGGTGTAGTGAGATTAAGTTCTCACCATTCTCTAATCATAATTCAACTCCAGAACCTAATATCTGAAAAGACCAATTTTTCAACAAAATAAAGGTTTTCCAATTTTTCCATAATTAAAATTGGTGGCGACTTCATTTTTCTTTATTTTTAGTCACGACACCCCTCGGGGACGTTCTGACATTAATCAAATAAATTTAAAAACTATCATACAGTTTTGAGACTCAAAGTTCAGATTCTCATACTTGCTAATTATATTATTTTCTAGATATGGTGGACATTTTTACTATTATCGTTGATGATTGATAATAATAAATAAAATAATCGATTGATTGGATTTGATTTGAATTTTATTATTATGATTAAAAATTTTGGATGAATATTTGATCATTTTTATTTTAAAAATAATATTTGATGATTTAGATATATCAATTTTTTTTTGTCAAAATATAAATATTTATAATTTAGTTAAACAATAACTAACGAAAAACTTAGTAATCTAATTTTCATGTATCATATAGATTAAGATGTTTATAAAAAGCCAAGTATGAAAAAATTAAATTTTATTTTCGGGATATAACTTCTTATATTATTGTTTTCTTTAAAGAAACTAGCGACTCGACAGGCACGATTCTGTCAAGTCGCTTTTTTATTATTTTCCTTATGTAACACTCTCCCTCTACGTAATAATATAATTAAAGTATACTTTGTCCGAAATGAAAAGAAAGAGCACTTGTTAAATTTGACGGCAATAATGTTACTTTCTTGCACATAATTATATATGTGTGTAGTTTTTTACGGGTAATCTAAAATAAGCATATCTATTGCTTTATTGTTTTAATAAAAATAAATGAACTATTTTACAATTAATTATTATATCATCTGAGTAACTATAATCGACGTGAGTCAATAAATAAATTAATGACATAGATTTTTATTTTATGTTGCTTCTAGTTCATTTCTGAGCACACCATCCCTACTCTTGATTGGACACCCAAATCAGTTATTCACCTCTTATTATAGGTCTTGAATCCCATTTCTATTATAGTATCTTGAATCCTCTTTATCTCTATCATCTCCTTATCTAAGAAGTAAGATATAGGTAGTATTTTTCTCTTAGAGACATCCTGCAAAATCAAAGTACATTTATACATTTGAATGAGTGAAATCATGATAAAGTTATGTTCCGAAAAATGTAAAACAATAATACATATTATTTTATCAAATATATATAACCTACTATTGTCAACCAAAAAGCCAGAGGATTCTAGGCATGAAAACATCCTATCAACTGAAATACATTGGCAATATCTGTTAAATAATCCATATTCTCCACCCCGTACTTCTACAAAACACTTATAAGTTTTGAATATTGTACTAAAACACAATTATTCTTCTAACACATTTTATATAATAAAAGATCCTTCTCATGCACTTTTTATAACTCAATATAAAAATAAACACCAAAATAAATAGGAAAATATATTTCTTCACAGTAACTATAGGTTGTAATGATAAGGATTGACAAACTTGTTTTTATTCTATTACTGTAAATGTTAAAAACATAAATATGATGAAGTTCCTATATAAACAACATCAAAGAAACCCAAAATATGTTGAATAAAATTAAACTCACCATATATTATAAGCTTTACATAATTATCATGCCATCTTGCATAACTTATGGCATGTCAGCACATGCAGCTCCTAAAAAAACTTCAACCTATATAGAATTTGGAAATGTATATGATGGAACTCATTCTAAAAAGATTTTTCAATAGGGGAATGCTATTTGTACATACAACAGTGCAATCCACCCATTTTCCACTCATTCAAAAGTTGGCAACTTTTATAAAAATGTTGGCAAGTTGCCAACATATTCATAAAAGTTGCCAACTTTTTGAATGAGTGGAAAATAGGTGGATGAGTATTTTGGTATGTACAACTAGCATTTTCCTTTTCAATATCCCAGCAACATACAAACAAAGATAAAGATAGTCTTATCAATAAGTAAAACAAATTTTGCATATGTAAATTGTAGAATATATTCACTAAAAATATATGATGGAAACTAAATGTAGAGAACTTGACTCATTTTATAAGCAGAGTGAAAAAATTAAATATTTTTGACCTGTTTCCCAAAAATTTAAAAGGAACAAATATTAAATGTCAAGTATTCTTTTTTAACATTAAATAACTATCCATGAACTTTAAAAAAACCACCATTTAGAACTAGTGTCCCAATACAATTGGCTTATATTTACACTAATTAATCTAAGTAAGAAAATGACAAATAAAAATAAAAAAAAAGTGATAAATTTACCTACTTATTAGGATTTTCTGGAAGCCATGTTGAACTCATGAACCCACTTTTTCATTGTTATGACCTTTGCCTCATGAAATTGCTGGTTAGTGAATTTACGGAATATCCCAACACATTCAAGAGTCGTCTTGTTCGAACTCACAATTTGCATCGTATCACGGACAGTTGAAAACCTTCAAGCACAAAACTGAATTGTTGTGGCCTAATTAAGTTGTTCATTTTCTCCAATAGTTACCAGAATGTTGTGTTGTGGGTCAGATCTTAAAAATAAATAATTTAAAAAAAGTCTTTTTAGTTCAATTCATTAATAAAAAATCAAGAAAATAATAATAAAAATAACCCTTGAAACACAAAACAGGTCTTTGAAATCCCAACAATGAAGCAACAATTAGCAAAATCAACAATCAAAACACAAAAGAAATGCACCTTCAGGCCACGATGATGATGATAATATGGAAGACATTGTTGATGAAATAAATAAAAAAAAGGATTAACCCATTAAATACCATAAAAAACAAAAGTTAAAAAGGTTCACCATCCTGGAAGATGATGATGATACTCAAGTCAAAATAAATAAAAAAAAGTTGAAGCATTAAGAACCTTAAAAATTAAAACTTTAAATCACAAAAATATCGATAATCTTTGAAAGTTGACCACCCTAAAAGATGATGATCATAATACCCAAGATAAAATAAATAAATAAAATTGACCCGTTAAGAACGATAAAAATCAAAACTTTATATTACCTAAAAATTAAATAACCTTTGAAAGTTGTTCATCGTAGAAGATAATGATGCTAATACTCAAGACAAAAATAATAAAAAAGATTGTGCAATTAAAACTAAAAAAAATCAAAACTTCTACTTACAAAAAATTGAAATATTAGTGACGAAGAGTGGCACTTATCGGTGAGAGATCGAAGAAGAAAAATAGTATCAGGGAAATTTGAAGAAATAGAAGTGAAAATGGATGGGTTAGTGAAGTGAAGGTGTGGTTGAGTTTATGAGCCAAATGGTGAAGTTGGAAATGAAAAAGGAAAAGGAAAAGAACAGAGGAGAAGATTCAAGAGAAAGCTATGAAGTGAGAGGAAGGAGAATGAGGCAGTGGGTTAGTGGAAACTGGAAAGAGACCGTCTAATGGATTAAGGAAAAAAAAAACCGCATGATGTGTTTGGTGTGTAACTAAAGCCGTGGGTTAGTGGAAAGAAACTGTCAAATGGGTTTTCGAAAAAAATCGTATGATATGTAACTGATCAATTGAGTGAGGACCCCTTAGTATATAGATTAATGTGAGAGACAAAAAAAAAAAAATCGTTCTTTTCAATATTCTCTTTATAAAGTAGTATAGATATTCAGAGAAGTTATTGATTATATTATTTAATTAATTGGTTATATTTGATTATGATTTTATTATTAATCATGATTCCAAATTCATTATTAAATTATATATAGACATAGTGAATTGAAATTGATTTTTTAAGAATCATATCATCTTTTTTTTTTAAATGAATAATTCTTATTTAATTTATAGAATTTGAAGATAAAACAAGAACAATTTTTATTCAATTTAAAAAGATCATATAATAGTTGCAATAAGTGTAATTTATCATCATGTATGATTCATAATTTCAATTCATATTTTCATGATCCATATGATATTTTTCAAATATATCTTGTAAGAGTAGATAACCATGAAATTTATTTAAATAGAAAAAATTGTTAGATTTTAATTTATACAAAAAAAAATCTCATTTTTAACAATAATAGTAGTTATTAATAGAATAATCTATAATTGTTTGCAATTGATTTCATCTTAATTAGTAGCTTTTTAATAAGTTATTTATTTAAACATAGAGATATTTTACATTCAAAATATATTAATTATAATAAAAAATATAATTTTATTGTAGTTGATTCTTATTTGATTATCAACAATGAATTATATTTTTTAATTCATATAGTTTTAAGGAATAAATTTTCAACTAGAATTAAAAAAATATAATTTATTTAAATAATTTAAGATTAAATTTTATTTATATTATTTATTTAAAAGTTTATATCATGACATATGATTATTATAATTAGTATAATTTGTTTATTATTTTTATATAACTTGATGTATATAATTTTTTATTAAACTATATAGTTAACCTAGCAATATGTTATTTTTATTGATTTAAACAATTTCAAATTTATTTTTTATAAATAAATTAAATATTTTTTATTATTAACGATTCTGTGCATCGCATATGTGATAAACTAGTTAAATTTGAAATAGAGTTTGAAAAAAACTAAATTTCATTTAAAGAATTTAGATTACATTTTATTATTTATACTATTTATTTTTTAAAAAATGCATGTCATGATTATATTGTACAATTTATGTTTATAATTTTTATATAACTTGATATATATATATTCTTATTAAGTTATATATAATTAGTTTAGAATTATGTTACTTTTATTTATTTAAACATTTTAAAATTATTTTGTTCATAATTAAGTGATATATTAATAGACTAGTGAATACTTAATATTTATAATTAAACTTACACATCCCACTTAATATATATAGTTAGGTTCAAATTATACAAGTAAAACTTTAAGCAATTGCTATATCATTCGATAATTTTTTATTAATTAATTTTTTATTAAATTAATCGTTAGATTAGAAGTTTACTATCATATAGATTATATCTATACATTTTTAAAATAATTTAAAATTATTTGACATAATTGTGATGAACATAAAAATCAATGTAATACACTTACTCAACTACTTTGTAATATATATATATATATAGGGGATGTATCTAGTGAGAGTGAGAGGAGTAAATTTTGGCCATAAAATCATCCATGGATGGTCAAGATTAAAAGATTTTAAAAAGGCACATGACCACTTAAAAAAGTCACATGACTCTATGTTCTAATCTTGACCATTCAAGTAAGATCCAATGATCCAGATTTATTCCTCTCACTCTCATCTCTCTCACTTGATATGTCCCCTATATATATATATATATGTATAAGGGATTGAAAAAATAACTATCATTTTTGTGTGCACAATCATTTGGATTGTTATTTTTTCAATTCTAGAATTAAAACTAAAAAATTATAAAAATAAATAAATATAAAAGATAACCATCTCTATTTCTTTTTATCACCTCTAAATCTTTTATATTATTTTTTTACTATTTATTTTATTTTACTAGAGTGCCTAACAAAGACACTAGTATATATAATTCAGATTATTTTTTCACCTATAACATAGGACCTTTTACCCACGTGTCTCGGGTGACCGCAATTCGATTCCTTATACATGGTAACGACAGGAAAACCATTAAGCCACTCTGATAACAGCCCATGTACTAATTCAACAATAATTTTTTCTAGAATAATGATACATGGTTAGAAACTAAGTCAAAAGAGAAAGATACGAGAAACCAAGTGATATGATGAAGGTTTGACAACTTATATATATGAATCAAAAGCTCCCACCATGTGATTGTACTAGACAAAGGGATTAGTTTCGTTACACCAATAATTGTTAAAGCATTATGCCTTACCTAAGACTCAACAAACTCACAATCAAGACAAGATGTGTGTTGTGTGCCTCCCTCGTCACTATCTTATTATTGTCCCATTGGCTTCCAACTTTAGCTGAGGGATCAACTGTGAATACACAAACTACTGGGGATGTTAGCCGTCAACAACAACCTCAATTCCAAGAGAATAAGCCATTGGCTCGCATCCCTCGCAATAAAAAGATTGAAGGATTTTCAACAGAGAAGAAGAAGAAGAGAAAGTGGAAAAAATCGGCAGCGATCAAGATTGAATTGTCCATGTTCCATGCCACACCAGTTTTATTTTCAGCTCTTTTACTTGGTTTCTACTTTATCTAAGAATACACTGTCTCCATCCAGAACTGCCAATAATTCAGCATTATACTAGTTTGTTTGTCATCATCTTTTTTCTCCACTAGCACTGTGTTATTGTTCTTATTTCCTTGTGTTCAATGGAACTATTTTTCTTATATGAATGCTAACATTGTGGTACGGTAAGAAGTAAGAAATTAAGAGAGCGTAGAAGATGATAGAATTTTTCCAATTAAGGGTCAAGAGAGAGAAGAGAGAATAATTCCACAAATATTGGAATTTTCAAAGAAGAAATAAATCAATTACTCATCAATTGCATAATGATTACATCACCTATTTATAGTAAATTCTATAAAACTAATTATATTTTTCTAATTGGACTATTATATCTATTTTTACTCCTGACAGCTACTAACAATGAAAAAATAAAAAACTGACAAAATGGTCATGTTATACTAATAACGAATAGGAAATAAAATTATTAACATAATAATCCGGATGTTTTTGGAATGATTAAAATATGAAAAAAGAAAATAAATAACATAAATTAAATTGAACTCTAAATCATTTCCGTCAAAATCATCTTAAAACTCATATGATTTACAGATACAGAATTATTAATTCTATTAGAATTACAATTAATTTATTTTTTTATCTTTATATTTCAAATAATAAAACTGATTTAAAAATTAATTCATTTTTTCTTTATGGTTCCAAATAAAACCAAATATAATTTTTTTGTCAAAACAATTCCCTTCACTTGAGGAAAACTCGACATCGAGTTGTTTGGACATAGGGGTACAACGTCATATCTAATTAGTGAAATGAATATTAGTGATTGTTCCTTGGGCTAATTATTTGAACCTTATTTTGTCTAATATATTTTTTTGTTTATGAAGTATTTTGTTAAATTAATGATTGGATAACCAATAAGGATTAACACAAATTGTAAGCAGTTTGTTGTCCCTTAAGCAAGGTCTCAAGTTCTTTGTTGTCCCTTAAGCAAGGTCTCAAGTTCGAGCCTTGTGGATGGAAAAAATCCTCGTTGGGAGTCTCACCTGTCATTCCTAGGTACGCGACCCAGGACGACGGATTAATCGAGGCAAAACTTTAGACACTGTAGGCAACTAAAAAAAATTAATGATTGGATTATTTTTACTGATCTACCAACTGAGTCCGGGATGGGCCCAATATGGAACGTCATCCAAGTTGCGCATACGGAAAACCCAATCCAATGTCAGGTAATTAAAAAGGGGCCGTGAGGAACCATCAATGAGTCGTTTCATACGGTATAAAAGAGGAACAAAGAAGATTTTCCACTTGGATTGATGAAGTGGTTAGCTCACTTGTCCGCTTAAACAAGGATCGGGGGTTCGATCCCCGCCTTGTGTATACAACAACTCATTGGTCAGCGACAAACCCTTAAATAAAGCTCATATTCGCGACCGATTAGTCATTGGCCTTCCGGACTGGGAGAAAACGTGGGAAACCCAAAAAAAAAAAGAGAGATAATGATGAAAACTTATGAAACAGAAGAGGCAGAAATGAAATGGAATCACCACAAAAAAGAGCGATTTAGCAGGGCAGTTTCCTTAACCGTCATTATTTTTTTTTTAATTTTTTGACGGTTTTTAGTTAAAGTCGCGAATCATTGTATATCTAGGCGATTTCATTCTTAATCATAGGCGGATCAGAATTTACGCGGTTGTGACTGTGAGTAAGTGCCACAAAATAAATATATAATTTAATTTTCATCAACTAACAGTGTACCATTTTTTACACTGTTATCCAATCAGTGTAAAAGTATTTTACACTGTCAGTGCATCTTAAATATATTAAAAATGAAATAAAAGATGACTTTAAAATCCTAAATTCATAAATCATCTCTCAAATATGATGAACCCTAGCTAATTGATGCTTCACCAATTGCACTGTCGTCAGCGCCACACTCGATCTCTCTCATCGCCGCATTCAGTTCCTCTCACCAGTGCACTATGTCATACTCGGTCCCCATTGTGTTGCCGCACTCGGTCCCGCTCGCTGCACCGTCGCACTAATACTCAAACTCGTTGTCTCACTCATCACACTTGCACTCCTCCCGTATTTCAATTAAATTTTACCCAACCATTCAACTCATCGTCATGATTTCTTCTTAGCTTTGTTTTCATAGCCGGCAGAATCGAACAATATCTTCCTCCCTCTTTTTGAGTTGAACACTTCTTATAGTTAGGATTTGTGTATGTTTATGTTCATGTTTATAGACATTGCATTCAAGATGATCATCTGTGCTTAGTTTTTTCTTTGTATCGAAGGAATAGCTATTAGAATGTGTTATTTGTTTTTAGTTTTTGGTAAAATGAAAAAAAAAAATGAAAGCAATATATATATGTCATGGCCTTGGACACACTCTGTAACACTATTTATTTTCAAACTCAAAATAACATAACTAGTTAATTAATAATTAAATTAATTATGTTATATTATTCTTTCTTTGATGATATTTAAATAATTGATGGATGTTAGGGTTATTTGCTTGAATTTATATAAGATATATCATGACTTAATTCTCCATGCAAAATTTCATCTTCCATGCATGCATGCATGCATGACATATGGCGCACAACACACACACTCCATGCAACCATGCAAGATTTTATTCTCATGCAAAAAGAATAATTATTTCAAGAATAGATTTGAATTATCTACATTCATGACGCATCTTTTTGTCGTCCACCAATCACATTGCTCCATTTAGGATAAAATTCTCTACTAAAATTTATTCAAAAATCATCCTAGAATATTCCACCAATCACCAAACCTATTTTTACAAATGAGATGCCAAGTGACACCTCACTTTTACATGAACTAAATGAATTAACCCATAAGCAAAAGTTGAACAAAGCAACCCTAAACCTAGCATTAATAGTCGTGGCAATGCTTGGAGACCAAGGCAAGACAATCTAGCTTTCTTACACTCTAGGTTGTATGTTTTATGAGACACATGTGCCAAGTGTCAATAAACACTACAACATTTTAGGCCTATAGTCACGTTTAAAAACCGTGACTATAGGTGATAAAAACCGTGACTTTTGACCTATAGTCACGGTTTTTGGGTTGAAGTCACAGTTTACTAACCGTAAACAATACCCACGTGGCTATAGGTCTATAGTCACGATTTTTAGATCAATAGTCACAGTTGGTTTATTTTAAGATGAAAAACGTGACCATTGACCTATAGTCACGTTTTTATCATACACTTTGTGGTTGTATGTGTGTTTAATGTCACAGGTTTTGATAATGTCAAAAAGGGATTTAACGTTGTTATCTTTAAAGCAAAGTAATCAAGACACATGATGAATATCTAGATTGATCTCGAAGATATTGAAGACATATTGAAGATCAATTAGTAAGGTCATTTAGATTAAAATTATGTACATCTCAAGATAGATAAAATGAATCACCACAATTTTTATGAAATAGGTTTTAAAAATGATTTTATTAAATGATTTCATGAAAATAATTAAAGTTTCAAAACTATGCGTTAAAACGTGTAGGAAAATATCCTTGAAAATATTAGATAACTATTTTAATATGTTTGGAAATTATTTTGACTCTTAAAGATTTCAAATTTGAATGAAAAGGCATGATGTAATTGATTACAAGAGTCTTGTTATTAGCAAGAGGTGTAATTAATTACAAAATGTTAAATTAGTTTTATTTGAAGAGTCACATTGGTTCATTCATACAATGGTTGAAACTCTATAAATACCAATGGTTTCTAATTCCAAACAATGAGAATCATGAGAGATATATTCTAAAAGTGTTTTAACATCTTTCTCTCACTTTTTCTAATCTCATGTGGTCAAATTCTTTCTATTCATTTTGAGATAATATGATTGAGTTATCAAATTGTATATTTATTCTTTGAGAGAGTTTTTGTAAGAGAGTTCTCTTTTTCTTCACAAATTGTAAGATTGAAATAAAGTGATTGGGTGATAATCACTTTGGTCTGAGATTGCTTGATTGGACGGGTGGGGTATCCCTTTGGAACAATCAAGTGTTGTAATCTTGTTGAAGATTATAGTAGACTATCCAAGTGGGAGACTTGGAACTGGATGTAGGCACAAGGTTGTGACCGAACCAGTATAAATCTTTTGTGTTAGTTTTCTCTTCCCTTACTCTTGTTATTTTCGCTTTTATCATACACATTTCATACTACATTATCTCCTTATCCATCAACACATAAAAGGAGTTTGAAAAGTTTTTAATTGTCATTTCTACTCAATTCACCCCCCCTCTTGAGTTATTAGAGGCCACTTCGACCAACACACTTTTAGGTCACGGTTTTTAAACGTGACATATTGTAGCAATAGTCACGGTTTTAAAGCGTGACAAGTTGAAGCAATGGTCACGGTTTTAAAACGTGACAAATTGTAGCAATGGTTAGGGTTTTAAAACGTGACGATAGACGCTTATCAAATAAAAAAAAATAAAAAATATATATATTCTTCCATTTTAATAGTTATACCACAATCACCAAATAAATAGTAATGATGCTCAATTTTTGTATTAATGCCTTCAATAGCATAGCAAAATGTAAAAAAAAAAATTACACGATAATGAAGGAATAAAAACAGTAAGCTTTTTATTACAAGAACACCTATTATTATTCTATTTATCAAATGTTGCTAGTTGTTGATAGGTACTCGCTTCTTCTATGAGGTATACTTCAACAAGTGCAGTATACTTCTTGCTTTCTCTTTCTCTGCAATGGCCAGTGCCGCTTCCTAACCAATTGTGGCTCATCTAGTTTCTTATCCTCCTCAATTTTCCAGTTGCTCGTTCCATTAACTATATATATATATACACACCAAACAAAACATATTCATTAATACAAGATCATCATCATACAAGCTTTTATATATATATATATATATATATATATATATATATATATATATAACATCAAAACACACGTACACAAATTTACTAGCTACTTATATACAATGTGTAATGTTGTTAGTGCTTCTCAACATGATGTACTTGTTTTTGAATTCCGGACATCCCATAAACTTGGACCAATCATGTCCATAACCTGCATACATGTAAAGAAATAGTTGAATTTTTAACTTAGCAATGAGATAGTGCATTTTTATTATAACTAGTCTTGTACTCGTGCGATGCACGAGGATTATATCAAATTTTACGTTTAAGATACTAAATAATTAATGGAAAAAATATTTGTATAAAATGAAGTTAAATGAAAATATGTTATTCATAAATTTATTTTGTAAATATAACAATAAAAATACATAATGAAATTATTATTATATTAGTGGATGTATATAAAATTATTCAATCACTTAATTAGTTTTCATCTTTTTCAATATCAAATTTGTATTAATAAAATATTTATAATTATTCTCTTTCAACAATCAACAAAAAATAATCATAATTTACAGATTATCAATCACTAAAAACTACCGAAATCATAGAAAATATTTCAAAACTAATAATTATCAATCATTAATAATTACTAATTATTCATATCTATTTCCGTCCAACAATCAATAAAAAGATAAAAAAATTACTAATTCATGTTCATAATTATTCCTAATTAACAAAAAATATTAAAAATATGTAATATCAATCACTATAATTCTCTAAAATATTCACTAATTATCAATCATTAAAAATCAATTAATTACAGGTAAAATATTCAAATATCACTAATTATCAAACATAATAATTACTAATAATTCGTAATTATTCTCTTTTAAAAAAACATGTTCATTATTTATGTTTTACATTTCCCGTAAGACAGTTAATCAATCATGTCAAATATTAAATTATGAAGAATAGAAAATGATGAGAAGAATGAAACAATAAAAAAATATAGAAGAAAGATGAAGAATAGAAAATGAAAGAAGAAGAATTAAAAATAAATTAAAAAATAGAAAAAAAATGAAGGATGACTAAGAAGGTAGATGAAAAAAATGAAATAAGAAAGAAAAAAAGAGAGCAAGAAATAGAGATGGCAAAATAAGAGAGGAAGAGAAAAAAATGAAGTTGAAAGGGTTGAGAATGTGGAAAAATATATAAATATAGATGATTTGACCATAATTTAATATCAAATGCTATAAACAAAGAAAAGAATCCGAAAGAAATTTTTTTATAATGTGAATGTAAATAGAAAATTTATATAAAGAAGATTTTATCATATGTATCTCGAAATAAGATTTTCCAAATTTATATTATGAAATGTGAATAGATATTTCCAAATCAAATATTATCATTTATAAATATTTTATGCATAAAATCAATTATTCTAAATAAAATAAAAGATACATTAAAGATTTGTAAATATCTTGAAAGAATAAAAATAAAGGATACCTAAAATTGCATACGTGTCACATTTATAGAGACTCAATTAATGAGCAAATTGGTAATCAACCATAACCTGTCTTTTACAATATTATATAGATAAGATCATACAATTAAGTAATATTCTCCTTGTCTTCCTTTATAATGTACCTTAGGTAGAATAAATATGATATTTTCAAGTTATGAACCATTTTCCTTTAGAAAAAAAAATACAAGTTTCAATACCAATTACCAAAACAATTTAAGACTCACGATTTTCACTGTGCCCTTTGAATTTCCAAATATTGCTTCACTATTTTCATAATGTTGCTATATATGCATACAAAATCCACAATTAGTTTAAAATCCTCAAGAACTATAGCTATAAGAGTCTTTATATACAATTTGAAATAAGTGTGCAATTCCTTTATACACAAACAGATTTTATTCTTAGCAGATTTCACTATTCATGATAATAATAACAATAATGTAGGAAATAGGAATACACTTTGCTTGCTAAATACAATGACCACAAAAGTAACAAGTAGAAAGATATCACACCAAATCATTAAAAAGGTTAGGATCATACCTATAGCCTCTAGTTGGAATCTTTATAGCACCCTTATCATCTTTCATCTATGACAAATAGTTCTGACAAAAATAAATTAATTAAAAAGATTTTAACAGTACTAATTAAACTAGATGAACGAGTATCAAAAGATCAGGTATAGTTGTCACAGAGGAAAATAAAATAATTGCATTTTAAGGACACTCTTGTGGACAAAATCCACACACAAGTAACTAATAGAATTCCCTAGAATCATTATCATCAATGTCAAAACTGGTAACAACAACAACTAGGCTTTGTCTCACTAAATTGATCGGGTAGATAAATTACATGGATCAAGCTATGGCAAAGAGCTCTATCATATATCAATGGGAATTGGTGAACTACTTAAAATTCATGATACACTTCCCCAATCCATTAGCAGGATAAAGAGAGAAGCCATTCAATTCTAAATATTTTGATGAGTATCATATCGTTGAAGGACATCACTAATTACTTGCATCTTTTGGTTTTATTATATCTAAAAAGTGGGGTGGGGGCATGATATGAATGTGAGGGGGTCAATAATTTTTGCATAATTTTACAAAATTAAAAATAAGAAGCTCATGATCCTAGGGTGAATTTTATGAGTTTAATTTTTTATTCCGGTTAATTTTTAGTTAAAATAAGCTTTTATCGCATAAAACAATAATTGAGTTTTAATTCTTGTAATTTCTTTATTTTCTAGAGTCAATCATAGGCTGATGACTTTTGGTATTTCTTTGTTAGTTTTATTTCATTTAGTGGGTAGAGTAAGTAGCAATTAAAGGCATAAATTATTAGGTCGGTTACAATGTTAGTAATTGTGTCAGTAAATGCTACTAACTCCAAACTTATTGTATGAGCCTATATAATTGCATTTTGATCAAATAATGGAAATACCTTGGTTTTCGCTAAAATTGTGAGAGTTTATCTCTTTTTCTAAAAATCTAAGACTTATCAAAGGTAGAATTCCATCCTTTGTGGCGTCTAACCCAAGACTTATCACTCACCTTCTCATCTATTCTTGAGTGTGGCGTCTATATCCTTCTTCACTAAATAAACCAAAAACCCAAAAAGAAACATCTTAAAAATTCATATGTTGCTCAAATCCGCTGTGCAACCTTAATTCATCATCCATTCCGCTGCATATCTTGAGAAGCTACCATTTGTTACCAAGAAAGACACTCCTTTGAGACGATCCACAACATCAGAGGATTCACCCCATGTTGTTTCCTAATCAGTTGGTATCAGAGATCCCCTAGCGTTCTGAAGGAAACATCTGTGAGTTTACTTTAATTTAATTTGATAAACAAAAAAAAAAATACAGAGATGACAATGTCAGATAGATCATTCTAGAAATTACTTGATCAGATAGACCAGATCGTTTATACTGCATTTGACAATGTATTCAGAGATATGGATAAAAGGGGATATGTTTCGAAGAAAACAAGAAAAACATTTTCTTCCTCTTATTCTAATTCCTGCAGGATAAAGAGTATTTCCAAGGAGCAACAACAAAACGTAGTGGAGGCACCAAAACTAATTCTTCCATACAACAAAGGATCTTTGGACTCCAAAATTGATTCAAAGAAATGGGAAGAAGAAGTGGAAGAGCCAACAATTCAGAAAGAGGAACAAGTGTTTGAAGTGGTGGAATTTTCTGAGGAAGATTCAACCATACCAATTGTAGAAGAGATTCCAAACAAGCTTTCTAAACTTAAGAATGGAGAAAACCTGCAACAAATGGAAAATCAATTTAACAAGCAAATGATTTTTATTGAGTCCATTGATGATTCAAAAAGTCTCACCAAGAATGAAGACGAGCTGAAAGCAAATGGAACTTCATGTGACAGCATGATCATAGTGTTGGGAAATCACGCATAAAGGTGCAGCGGAAAACAAAAATTTTTATGCAATTCCCACCCAAGGACCCATGTGAATGAACATGATTCATCTATGAATTACCTTTTGAAGCGTTATCGCAATACAATTTGCGAACAACACTTGTTCTTGAGTTCTTCAAAAGTTCTTGTTCTTGAATTCTTCAACTCTTGAAATCTTGAATTCTTGAACTCTTCGATTCTTGAAGTCTTCAAATCTTGAACTCTTCAAATCTTAAACTCTTCAAATCTTGAACTCTTGAACTCTTCAAATCTTTCACTCTTCAATTCTTGAATTCTTGAATCTTCACAAAGAGCTGTGTCAAAATCTTCCGTTGCAAGTGTAGCAACGGCCTAGAGATATCCACACAGCAGTTGTGAGTGTCAAACACTCACCTTGATGCTTTTCTGAAACTCACTATGCTAGTAGCGAGAAACAGAGAAATAAGGATTTCTAGAAATGAAGGCTAAAGTGTATGAAGTCAACAACCAACGCAAAAGGCTCCTTAGGTGTGTTATTTATAGTCAACACTTAACCTAAACCTAAGCCTTGTTGGGCCCATCTCATGGAAGCCCAATTAGTCACACTAACTTCTCTTAATCCTTATTAGGCCCATCTTATGAAAGTCCAATTAAATTAGTCACACTAATATAATCTTATATTTTATTAGGTCCATCTTATGAAGCCCAATTAAATTAGTCACACTAATTTATTCTAATTTAGCATCAATATAAAAATTGCTTTAGTGTGCGACCCTATAGGTTCTTACAACGTTGGCAATATTATTAAATCTCATTTAAATAATATAAACAGTGAGCGGTATCTAGCAACACATCACTGCTACCCAAGTTATAAGAAAGTCAACGGTTTGACAAAACCTTTCTGTGATTGACGTTACCGTACACTTCAGTCCCTTTGTCCAAATATCCAGATTTAACACAAGCATGGAATTAGTCATCTTGTATAGTTAAATCATTAGTTTCTTTATATCTGAGTAGACTGATAAAATAAATGACATTAATGTCACACATTAATTCATTTCAGCAAGGCCATGCATTTACCCAGTCCTACTCTGTAATACCTGGGGTAGTTTGAGTTAGTTTGAGTAAGAGATCACGGTACAACCGGGGGGATAGGACCACGTGGGCCCCACCCCTCCTTTCTTTCCCTTTCCCTTCCTTTTCTCTTTTCTTTCTTCTTTTTCTTTCTTTCTCTTCTCTCTCACGTAGCCCCTCTCTTTTTCTCTTCTCCGTTTCTTCCTTTCCTCTTTTCTCATCTTCCTCCTCTCTCAATCTCTCATCCATCTTGAAGATTGAAGTGTGTTTTGCTCATCTAGTATATTGTGGGTAAGTGTAGTGTATTTCGTTTTCTCTCTTGGTGTCTATTTTCTCCTATTTTCGGATTTGGGGGTTAGGGTTCCTAATTGGGATTTTTGATTTTGTTGAGAGATTGAGGTTTGTGATGTGTTCTCTAGGGTCTCAACCAACTAGGGAAGCTCCGGGGAAATTATCCTAGCTCCGGGTGGAGTTTTGGAGCTCATTGGAGTAATTTGTGAGTAATGGGTTATTTGTGGTTTATGTATGATTTTGCTTGAATCTGTGAATATCTTGCTATGATAGTTGATAGGGACTGAGATTGGTTAATATATAACTGATATTTCATGTTGGTTGTGTTTGATTTGGATGGGTTGTGGTGAAAATGTGGATTTAGAGATGATTTTCGCGAAGTTTTCTGCAGATTTTCGTTTCTGACCCAGGCTGTAATCGATTACAGCGAATTGGTAATCGATTACCAAGACCCTGTAATCGATTACAGACTGCCAATTTTTACAAAAATTTTCTTCAGAACGAAATTTGAAGCTGGTAATCGATTACAGGTACATCAGTATAAAACTCTATTTTTAAGACTTTAACTTCAAATTCTTATACTTTTAAGTTATGTATTCAAATCCACTCGTTCACCACTACCCCAAACTTGATATTGAACTGTTGTAATGATGATGATGAATTGAGTATGCTGTGATTATGAATGAGTGATCATGAATGATATGTGCTACTAATAACGTTAAGTAAGATAAAAATTGAATGAATAAGAGATGGTAAAACGACCTGAGGAGGGGCATAGCTCGCGGGGTCGTAAATGGGAAACCTGATGAGGGGCATAGCTCGAAGGGTTTCCCAGTATGGTGTCTGAGGAGGGGCATAATTCGCGGGACATCCATACTACCTATGACCATGAGTCGGGGCTGGGCTCCAGGTGTTCATAGGTTAAAAGCTACTAAGATAAAGAGATTGTATAAGAACGACGAGATTGATATATATTTATTATTTGCTTATGTTGTAATTGCTTTGCACTGTTGTATCTTACATACACTGCTTATAACCTTTTTATTCACTGAGCGTATGACTCACCCATTCATACAATATGTTTTCAGATCAAGGTGCAGATCAAGGGACGAGTTCATCCGTTCCTCCGAGTTCTTAGATTTGGTGAGCCTCATGTGTAGAGGCATTATGTATTTCATTTCTAGTGTATGCTCCTAATGTTACAGACAGGATTTCCTTGGACTAGGATAGTGGTTGGATGTTGTATAAGTCTATGTAAGACTTACTAATGTTGTGTTGATGTTGTTAGACTTATTTATGAACATGTAAGGCATATATATCTAGATGTAGGGATTGTGTATGATGGTTTATGGATTAAGCTGAATGTTATGATCAGGCTATATGTATGGATCTTATGTATGTGTGTATGTTTTAGTAGTTGTGGATGTTATTGTCTTGTTGGATTATTGTGTGGAATACAGGTTAAGGCTGACATGGGACTCGGTGTCCCATGTGCCGGTCACGATCCGAATTGGGTCGTGACAAAGTTGGTATCAGAGACTAGGTTGAGTCCTGTAACTTATGGAGCAAATTGTTTTCAATAGGGTGACAATCGTGTAAATGGTTGCCGGCCCATTTTCACAAGATGGTGACTCTAGTGAAAGCTTTTATAGGATTTCTTATGGTTTTGTCTTGATGTTTCTGTGTGGTGATCCTTTATTGTTCAGGGTCACCTCTTCTGCCGTTTTCTGAACGCTTGTTTATTTGTGTAGCTATCTTGTTCTGACAATGCCTCCTAGGAGAAGCACCCGAGGTAGACCTCGTATCAACAGGGACCCTCCTCCTGAGCAAGAGGCTGTGGGACCCCAAGGGGGCAATACGGATTATGATCGCGATGCGGAAATGCGGGATATTCGTCAGACTCTGAACACTCTGATGCAGATGATGGCTAATCAGAATCATCAGAATAATCAGAATCAGGAAAGAGCAGAAGTTCCCCCTAACCCTGAATATGAGCTGCCAAGAAGAAGACCACAAGTTTTTGGGCCTACAGAGGTGTCGCTAGAGGCGTATCTGAGGCTTAATCCACCAACCTTTTCTGGAGATTCCATGGATGAAGACCCTGAGGAGTTTCTTGATAGGGCTACGAGGGCTCTGCGTGCTCTCCAATGTCATGATGTGAGGGCCGTAGACCTTGTTACCTACACTCTGCAGGGCACTGCTGCCCACTGGTATGAGACCTTAAGGATTGAAAGGGCAAACATGAGAAGACCACCACCGGTATGGGAAGAGTTCACAGACGCCTTCAGGGCAAGATTCTTTTCAGAGAACCGAAGGGAGCTGTTGGCTGATCATTTCCTTAGGCTGAAGCAGACACAGGGCATGTCCGTAGTCGTGTACGCTACGCAGTTTACTCGATTATGCTGATATGCACCTCATGAGATCACTCCGGAGGACCGGAAAGTGAGGAGGTTTGTGAAGGGACTCAGGGATCCGATGCGATCCATTTTGCACAATGAGATTGGGCGGAAGACTTTTTCTCAAGTCATGGACACTGCAGTGGGGATTGAAGGTTCCCTAGAGGAATACAAGCCTAGTAGAGGGTTTGACAAGAAGAAGAAGACTACAGGGCAGTTCTCTGGATGATCCATTTCTGGTGGATCTCATGGCTACCAGCATCAGAGGTTCGTACCTAGGGGTGGTTCCAACTCATCAGGATCCACTCCTAGAGATGTGCCGACGAGGTCCCAGTCTAGCAGTGGTTCTCATTGTAGTACGCATTGGCCAGATCCTCGTGCCCCTCATTGCAAGAGTTGTGGAAGGTATCATCATGGACCATGTCGTGTTGTTCCTCACACCTGTTATGGATGTGGTCAGACATGCCACTTTATCAAGGATTGTCCCCGCTTTTCTGGTGGAACTTCTAGGCCTCAGGCACCGGTTTTACCCACTCCGTCTTTCTCGGCTATGTCTCCGGGTGGATCTTCTGGGCATGGGGGTAGAGGACCGACTAGAGGAAACAGAGGCCGTGGTCAGGGAGGTGGAGGAAGAGCTCAGCCTAGAGTCTTTGCATTGACCCGTCAGGATGCTCAGGCATCCAATGCTGTAGTGGCAGGTATAACAAAAGTTTGTTCTTCTAAAGCTTATGTGCTGTTTGATACGGGCTCCACACATTCTTATGTGTCCCCGTTCTTTGCTTCCCGTCTTGGCGAGCAACCTGTGTCTTTGGAGGATCCTTTTTGGGTTAGTACTCCGGTCGGAGAACCTCGTATGGTTCATCTTGTGTGCAAGTCGTGTGTGGTTTCTGTGGGCAGGATGGACACTTTAGCCGACCTGGTGATCCTTGATATGGTGGACTTTGATGTCATCCTGGGCATGGATTGGTTGGCTTCCTGTCATGCCTCGGTGGATTGCTATGCCAAGTTGGTGAAGTTTGTCCTTCCCGATGGTTCAACCTTCGAATTCCAAGGGGATCATTGTATGACCCCTGCTTCTTTGATCTCGGCTATGAGTGCCATGAAGTTGATGGACCACAGGTGTCAAGGTTTTCTAGCGTCAGTGATGAACATGGAGGCTAGTATTATAGGTGTTGGTCAAGTTCCAGTGGTATGTGAGTACCCAGATGTGTTTCCGGAGGAGTTGCCGGGTATGCCACCTGATCGGGAGATAGAGTTCGGGATTGATCTAGCTCCTGATGCTCAACTAGTTTCCATTCCCCTTTACCGTATGGCTCCGAAAGAGTTAAACGAGTTGAAGGATCAGCTGAAGGATCTTTTGGACAAAGGGTTCATTCGACCGAGCACATCACCTTGGGGTGCTCCGGTTCTTTTTTTCAAAAAGAAGGATGGATCCATGAGGCTTTGTGTGGACTACAGGCAGCTCAACAAGTTGACGGTCCGAAACAAGTACCCTCTTCCGAGGATTGATGATTTGTTTGATCAGCTTCAGGGTGCTTGTTGTTTTTCTAAGATTGATCTGAGATCGGGTTACCATCAGTTGAGGATTAAGGAGGGAGATATTCCGAAGACGGCTTTCCGTACTCTATATGGGCATTTTGAGTTTCTTGTGATGTCTTTCGGGTTGACCAATGCCCCTGCAGCTTTTCTGGATCTCATGAACCGAGTGTTCAAGCCATTCTTGGATCGATTCGTCATAGTCTTCATCGACGACATCCTGGTATACTCTAAGTGTGCTGAGGAGCATGAGCATCATCTCAGAGTTGTGCTGCAGACTCTGAGGGACCACAATCTTTATGCCAAGTTCTCTAAGTGCGAGTTTCGGATGGATCAAGTAACCTTTCTGGGGCATATAGTGTCTAAAGATGGTATTATGGTGGATCCAAAGAAGGTAGAAGCAGTTCAGAAATGGCCTAGACCTACAACAGTGACGGAGATCCGTAGTTTCTTGGGTCTTGCGGGCTACTACCGGAGATTTGTCAAGGATTTCTCTCGGGTAGCAGCACCTCTCACCTAGTTAACTCAGAAGCACGCACCTTTTCTGTGGTCGGATGCTTGTGAGTCAAATTTCCAAAGGCCGAAGGAGGCTCCGACTACCGCTCCCGTTTTGGCCTTGCCTACCGGTTCAGGAGGCTATTCAGTGTATTGTGATGCTTCCCGGATTGGGCTCGGTTGTGTTTTGATGCAGAATGGGAGGGTGATAGCTTATGCCTCAAGGAAGTTGAAGAATCACGAGCAGAACTACCCTACTCATGATTTGGAGATGGCAGCGGTGGTGTTTGCTCTCAAGATCTGGAGACACTATCTCTACGGAGAGACGTGTGAGATCTACACTGACCACAAGAGCTTGAAGTACATCTTTCAGCAGAAAGACCTCAACCTGAGACAGAGGCAGTGGATGGAGTTGCTGAAGGACTATGATTGTACCATCTTATATCACCCTGGAAGAGCAAATCTAGTCGCTGATGCGTTGAGCAGGAAGTCTACGGGTAGTCTGACCCACATTGCTGTTGTGAAGAGACCGTTGGTTGAGGAGATCCATAGGTTGGAGTCGGAGGGCATGCACTTCGAGTTAGGGAGATCTGGAGTACTCTTAGCTCGTGTGCGGGCTCAATCCTCTTTGGTGGACCAGATTAAATCTGTTCAGAGGGATGATCCAAGACTTGCTAAGCTTGTGTCTGAGGTCAGTGAAAGGAAGAACGTGGAGCTATCTCTAGACTCAGAGGGTGTTTTACGGTGTGGACAGCGGTTATGCGTACCCGATATGGGTAATCTGAGGAAGCTCATTCTAGAGGAAGCTCACAACTCCAAGTATTCCATCCATCCAGGTAGCACGAAGATGTATCAGGATTTGAAACAGTTGTTTTGGTGGGAAGGTATGAAGCGGGATGTGGCAGACTTCGTTTCCAGGTGCTTGGTGCGTCAGCAAGTGAAAGCAGAGCATCAAAGACCTGCAGGGTTGTTGCAACCGTTGGAGATACCCACGTGGAAGTGGGAGACGATCACCATGGATTTTGTGACGGGATTACCCCGTAGTTTCCGAGGCTTTGACTCCATATGGGTGATTGTGGATCGATTGACCAAGTCGGCTCACTTCATTCCGGTTAAGACGGCTTACGGAGTGCCTCGCTATGCTCAGTTGTTCTTGGAGGTGATTGTGCGACTCCATGGTGTTCCTGTCTCCATCATCTCGGACCGAGGTACTCAGTTCACCTCCCGGTTTTGGCGATCCTTTCAAGAAGCTTTAGGGACTCGTCTTAATTTCAGTACGACATTTCACCCTCAGACCGATGGGCAGTCAGAGAGGACTATTCATATTTTGGAGGGCATGCTCCGAGCTTGTGTGATGGACTTCGGCGATGGTTGGGATCCATACCTTCCATTGATCGAATTCTCTTATAATAACAGTTATCAGGCCAGTATTGGAATGACACCGTTTGAGGCTCTGTATGGTAGGAGATGTCGTTCCCCCATTGGGTGGTTTGAGAGTGGTGAAGCGGCTCTGTTGGGACCCGACTTGGTTCAAGATGCCATGGAGAAGGTGAAGTTGATCAGGGAACGGCTGCAAGCGGCTCAGAGTAGGCAGAAGGCCTATGCGAACAACCGGAGACGAGATTTGAAGTTTTCGGTTGGCGATCACGTGTTCCTCCGCATTTCTCCGATGAAGGGAGTTATGAGGTTCGGGAAGAAAGGGAAGTTGAGTCCCCGTTATATCGGACCTTTTGAGATCCTGGATCGGATTGGAGCCGTGGCTTATCATCTGACATTTCCCCCTGAGTTATCTGCTATACACCCCGTCTTTCATGTGTCCATGTTAAGGAAGTACCTATCTGACCCCTCTCATGTGCTGGAGCATCAAGTGTTGCCTCTGGATGAGAACTTAGCTTTCGAGGAGGAACCCGTGGTGATTGTGGACCGTCAGGTGAGGAAGCTCCGAACTAAGGAAGTTGCTATAGTGAAGGTGGTTTGGCGGAACCACTCAGGTCCGGAAGCTACCTGGGAACCCGAGGAAGCAATGCGGGATAAGTATCCGCACCTCTTTCATGTTTCAGGTATCTCTTTTCCCTTTTGTGTTTGAATTCGGGGTCCGAATTCTTTAAGGGGGGAATATTGTAATACCTGGGGTAGTTTGAGTTAGTTTGAGTAAGAGATCACGGTACAACCGGGGGGATAGGACCACGTGGGCCCCACCCGTCCTTTCTTTCCCTTTCCCTTCCTTTTCTCTTTTCTTTCTTCTTTTTCTTTCTTTCTCTTCTCTCTCACGCAGCCCCTCTCTCTTTCTCTTCTCCATTTCTTCCTTTCCTCTTTTCTCATCTTCCTCCTCTCTCAATCTCTCATCCATCTTGAAGATTGAAGTGTGTTTTGCTCATCTAGTATATTGTGGGTAAGTGTAGTGTATTTCGTTTTCTCTTTTGGTGTCTATTTTCTCCTATTTTCGGATTTGGGGGTTAGGGTTCCTAATTGGGATTTTTGATTTTGTTGAGAGATTGAGGTTTGTGATGTGTTCTCTAGGGTCTCAACCAACTAGGGAAGCTCCGGGGAACTCATCCTAGCTCCGGGTGGAGTCTTGGAGCTCATTGGAGTAATTTGTGAGTAATGGGTTATTTGTGGTTTATGTATGATTTTGCTTGAATCTGTGAATATCTTGCTATGATAGTTGATAGGGACTGAGATTGGTTAATATATAACTGATATTGCATGTTGGTTGTGTTTGATTTGGATGGGTTGTGGTGAAAATGTGGATTTGGAGATGATTTTCGCGAAATTTTCTACAGATTTTCGTTTCTGACCTAGGCTGTAATCGATTACTGTAATCAATTATTGCGGGATTGTAATCGATTACAGACTGCCAATTTTTACAAAAGTTTTCTTCAGAACGAAATTTGAAGCTGGTAATCGATTACAGAGGCCTGTAATCGATTACATCAGTACAAAAACTCTATTTTTAAGACTTTAACTTCAAATTCTTATACTTTTAAGTTATGTATTCAAATCCACTCGTTCACCACTACCCCAAACTTGATATTGAACTGTTGTAATGATGATGATGAATTGTGTATGTTGTGATTATGAATGAGTGATCATGAATGATATGTGCTACTAACAGCGATAAGTAAGATAAAAATTGAATGAATTAAGAGATGGTAAAACGACCTGAGGAGGGGCATAGCTCGCGGGGTCGTAAATGGGAAACCTGATGAGGGGCATAGCTCGCGGGGTTTCCCAGTATGGTGTCTGAGGAGGGGAGACGAGAGCCGGAGCGTCGTTACTTCTCCGGTACCCGAGCAATTTAGAAAATGAAAATGAAAAAGGGGATTAGTTTACCGAATCGGCAACCCAATACGTAGTATAAGGAAGCTGACTCGGGTCGTCTCTCAGAGGAAGCGCAGACAGGTAATTGGGTGAGCAGATTGTATGAGAAGGGGGTTGGAAAAGCGCATCTGAATAGTATGTAGGAAATATAAATAACTAAGTTGCCCCGGTGTTGGATGAGATGATCAGTACGGTTCTCCTATCCTCGACCCTAGTATTATGCTCAACTCCTAGTGTGTGGCACTCGTAGTGTGATTGTACTCTCCCAATGTAGACTGAATAAACCTCCAATCTCACTAAGGGACTACCTAGGCGACTCACTCACAAAACAGTTCGCGACTCGATCTAGTGTGACACTATGCAATACCTAACTCCTAAACCGGTAGTTAACCTCTAATGCTCTCTAATCAACTAGGAACCAACGTCCAAACAGATGATCAATTCCTAATCAACCAACTAGCCTCGACATGCATCGACATCCTCTAAACCGAGAACTTAAACGCATGCTCATAGCTATCCTAGCCAACCACTCGACTAAACCGTACGAGTAAACTAGGCAATATAAAATCAGAGCTATATAGAGAGACTACACTAGGTGAATCACATACTACCTAAGGTCTCAAGTACTAACGAACCATAACCGATAATCTATCCTACACCGAGACTAGCTAACTACTCTAACATTGCATGAAAATAAATAAGCACAATAGACTGAAAGCGGTAAACTAATTATACAGTAAAAAGTAAATGAATAGTACAAGCGGTAAAAATAGTGCGATAAAAATAAATTACTATTACACTGTTACAATCACTATTTACTATTTACTATTTACTACTACTACTATTCCTAACCTAGAGAGAAGTCAGAGCTCCTCTCTCTAAACTACCCTAAGGAAAGCATGAATGAATGAATGAATGGGGAGCTGGAATATATAGAAAAGCTGCCTCCGTCCACTGTTCTTGGCGCGACGTGGTCGCTAGCGAGTAAGCACTAGTCGCTAGCGACCAGAATGACAATGCACACTCGCTAGCGGCTGTAGGTTGGCCGCTAGCGACGGTCTCGGGAGCTGCTATGGTTGAATCTGTGCTGGTGGCTCCTGCGGCCGTCCGGTGGTGGCGCGACACTTCTCCGACCTCCGTCACGAACCTCTGAAGTGAACCTTGACCCTTGATGGTAGTGCCTCTTCCGTTTGCTCCGATTACCGCCGCCGATGGTGGTTGAAAGTGGCATAGATTGTTCAATCTCGCTCTTCGGGCGGCGGTTCTTGAGTCCGGAACTTGGGTTTTGGTCGCACACGCTTGGGTTGAGGTTCTGGAGTGGTAGAAACTGCCGTGGTTGAGTGGTGGTCGAGATTGGACGAGGTTGCTGAAATTGTCCCCGTTCTGCAGGTGCATGGTCGCTAGCGACGAGAATGTGGTCGCTAGCGACCAGTCTTCAACTGATCTCTCGCTAGCGGCCAGACATTATCCGCTAGCGAGGGTACCTGCATCAGAAACAGAATTGCAGTGTGAATTGTGCATTTTCACATAATACAAATATATAAACATACACATACAACATATTACATAATAATTCACATATACACTCATATAATTATGAATACAAACATATAAATACATATACAATCACATAAACACTTAACAAACACATAACACCAACATAATTACATAAACACATATATAACAAGAAATGCACAAATCACAACCTTAATTTCCTTTGGTCATAAATATGTGCCAAAAAGACACAATTATGCGAAGTTTCATCAAATGAACCAATTAGGAAGTTAAGAGGAAAACTAGCTAGTTGCACACTTTATAATAATTGAAATGATACAACAAGATAAATATAAGGGGTAAAAATAGGTAAAAATATACATTTATCAAGGGGCATAGCTCCCGGGACATCCATACTACCTATGAACATGAGTCGGGGCTGGGCTCCAGGTGTTCATAGGTTAAAAGCTACTAAGATAAAGAGATTGTATAAGAACGACGAGATTGATATATATTTATTATTGGCTTATGTTGTAATTGCTTTGCACTATTGTATCTTACTTACACTGCTTATAACATGTTTATTCATTGAGCGTATGACTCACCCATTCATACAATATGTTTTCAGATCAAGGTGCAGATCAAGGGACGAGTTCATCCGTTCCTCCGAGTTCTTAGATTTGGTGAGCCTCATGTGTAGAGGCATTATGTATTTCATTTCTAGTGTATGCTCCTAATGTTACAGACAGGATTTCCTTGGACTAGGATAGCGGTTGGATGTTGTATAAGTCTATGTAAGACTTACTAATGTTGTGTTGATGTTGTTAGACTTATTTATGAACATGTAAGGCATATATATCTAGATGTAGGGATTGTGTATGATGGTTTATGGATTAAGCTGAATGTTATGATCAAGCTATATGTATGGATCTTATGTATGTGTGTATGTTTTAGTAGTTGTGGATGTTGTTGTCTTGTTGGATTATTGTGTGGAATACAGGTTAAGGCTGACATGGGACTCGGTGTCCCATGTGCCGGTCACGATCCGAATTGGGTCGTGACATACTCATCAAGGGGCCCACGGATATATCTCTCGTAATGCGAGAGAGACAAATTCTATCTACGTTACTCGCACCGCCCACATGATTCGTGATATGCCTAATGACCGACTTTATAATTACCCTGTTATGGATAACGATTGACGGTATCAAAGCACACGACTCCTCATGCAGCGGATCACAGTAACTTCAAGTCAAAGGACTACATGTACCATCATCACTATGAGAATCACCTATGACATTCATATTACTATCCATGTGGTGTTCTCATGGCGGGTCAGTCCAGTATATATCACCATATATACCTATGTGCAGACTTGATATCACATTTCCATAACCTGTGAGAAAAGGTTATTAGTCCATACACATACTAGTCTCAACGTATTACTATTGTCCTGTTGTTTACAGTAATACTTGACTAGGGACATTTAAGAATGAAGTCTCACTATTAGGTTATGTACCTAATCTTTATTTCATTCTAAGGACATCATAATGTTTATTAAAATAAATAAGCAATTAATGAAAACAATGCCTCATATATATATATATATATATATATATATATATATATAAATATATAAAATAAAATGTCATAATATCATAATAAAAAATGCAACTATGATTGGCCCTCTAGGGCATATACCAACACATAGCTGCCCAAGACATGAAAGGTGAAAGAATGAATTGTGCATTTTTAAATAATTTTGCTAATTCATTTTTCTTGAAGGATATGCAGAAAGAAAATTTTGTGAAAGGGGATGGAGTGAATTATGTCACCCAAAGTGTTCAGAAGAAAGATCAAGAATGTGAACAACACGCCTTCCAAGAAAATAAAGTGCAAAATCTGAATTTTGACCCTGGAGGAGATTGTTCTTATAATAAGAAGAACATGATTCGAGGACGAATCACCTTTCAAGAGGGAGAGTATGATATGAATGCGAGGGGGTCAATAATTTTTGCATAATTTTACAAAATTAAAAATAAGAAGCTCAGGATCCTAGGGTGAATTTTATGAGTTTAATTTTTTATTCCGGTTAATTTTTAGTTAAAATAAGCTTTTATCGCATAAAACAATAATAGAGTTTTAATTCTTGTAATTTCTTTATTTTCTAGAGTCAATCATAGGCTGATGACTTTTGGTATTTCTTTGTTAGTTTTATTTCATTTAGTGGGTAGAGTAAGTAGCAATTAAAGGCATAAATTATTAGGTCGGTTACAATGTTAGTAATTGTGTCAGTAAATGCTACTAACTCCAAACTTATTGTATGAGCCTATATAATTGCATTTTGATCAAATAATGGAGATAACTTGGTTTTCACTAAAATTGTGAGAGTTTATCTCTTTTTCTTCTTGAGTGATTCAAGAAAATCTAAGACTTATCAAAGGTAGAATTTCATCCTTTGTGGCGTCTAACCCAAGACTTATCACTCACCTTCTCATCTATTCTTGAGTATGGCGTCTATATCCTTCTTCACTAAATAAACCAAAAACCTAAAAAGAAACATCTTAAAAATTCATATGTCGCTCAAATCCGCTGTGCAACCTTAATTCATCATCCATTCCGCTGCATATCTTGAGAAGCTACCATTTGTTACCAAGAAAGACACTCCTTTGAGACGATCCAAAACTTCAGAGGAATCACCCCTGGTCGTTTCCTCATCAGGGCACTACAACATTTTAGACTTTTGACACCTTCTTCATACTTGTGAACTGATGGCTGTGTCGTGTCAACCATAAATTTAATTATTTTTAAAACCAAGTTCCCCTAATATAGTTTGGTGGAAACCAGGGTCGTCTCTCACAAGGAATGGCTAAGAGAGTAATACACAAGACTAGTTGTCTGACGGTTTGTCACAATTGGGGGTTTTTGTGTGCAAGTTAATTAAATTGGAATAAAATGAAAATAATAAAAGCAACGGTTTATGGGGGTGGAATATTCATTAGGGTGTCAATCATTGGCTACAAAAGAATGCATGAGTTGATTAATTACGCCGGAGTTAGATCTAACTCCTTTGTTGTGATTCTAATGATTAATTGCCTAGAATGGGATTAATTAGTGAGATCTCCCCTTTAGTTCCACTCTCAACAATTATTAAAGCCAATCACATTAATCTAATTAAAGAGATTAATCAGCCAATTAATTACTCATTACCAATTCCTAATATGCCATGCATCAATTAATCAATTAACACATAAACATATGCCAATCAATTAGCCAACTCAATCGAGTAAGCCAAGACAAAGGATTAAACACACAATTTAAGATCTCAAATTATATGCCAAGGGTTTGATAATGAAAACTTATGCGAGATTAAGAACAAAGCCTCAAATTACCCCAATGATGTTCACACCCTCACAAACCACCAAGAAATCTAGCTACTCATGGCAAGAAATTAAAAAGCAAGAAATAAATTGGAATAAAGGAAGCAATTAAGAACAAAGCAAGAAATTAAATGCAAGTTGGCAAGATGGAAAAACGATTAACTGAATTAATGATAAAAGAGTAACTTACAAAACCCAAAGAGGGCTGGACGAATAACGTTGAAATGCAAATAACTGAGCTAGAGCTAAACTAGGAAAACGGAAATCCTAATGGGAAGAACAATAACCCTAACTAGGAAAAGAAAATAAGTAAAAGTGGAGGTAGTGAATGGTTGGTGCTTCTGATGCATTAGCTCCCTTTAAATAAGATGAGCAGCCTCCAAACCCTAATCAATTTGGGCCCCCAACTTGTGCAGATAGGGTTTCTGCTGTGACAGAGTTGCGGCGCGGCGCTGGGGCGCATTTCGGGCGCTGGAGCGCCAGCGCTTTGCACGTGACAGGTTTAAGTGAGCCACGCGCGCTGGGGCGCGCTACGGGCGCTGGAGCGCTCGATGCCTGTTCTGAAATCCACTGCTCCGCTTCTTGCTCAGTTCCTGATGTTTATAGCTCCAATAATACCTGTGACCTGCACTAAAAATACGAAATATCCAAGATCAAGTGCAAAAGGTCATCCTTGAATTGTAAAAACATCATAAAACTTGTTATTTTAGCCTTTATTTCTATTAAGCTCAGATTAATCCCAAGTTGAATTAAATACATTAAGAGGCCAAAATAGAGCTAAGAATTGCATACAATCATCCATATTAAGGGCATAAAATATTGGTAAAAACCGCGTTATCAAATATCCCCACACTTGAACAATTGCATGTCCTCATGCAAAAGCAATGATTCCAAGCATCTCTCAAAGCATTGGCTAATACATCTAACACCTAAGCTAAGTCCTAAAAGAAAAATAAAATCTACAGATGATGGAAAGTTATTCAAAACAGCACACCTTGGTCAGATTTATACAATACCCTTGACATGTTATCAGTTGGCATCAAGAAAAGTTTATGAGTTAGGAGAATCAATTCATGTTATGCAAAGTTGGTTGATTTGGCCCTCACTAGTGTGTTTCTCTCTCAATCACTCAGTGTTTTGGCTTAGCACTCAATTTGAATAACTCACACAAGTATTTACATTCCATAAATTTGCTATACTCCTAACATTGCAATTTTTACAAACATGGTGCATCAAGAGGTCTTTTCAGGGTTGTAACGGGGCTTGGGACAGGTGTGGCATATATGGGAAGTGGACTTAATTCCAAAAAACTAAGACTTCATGGTTTGATCGATCGTAGATGACTTCTATCACTACAGAAAAGATGGAAAGAGAAGGGATAGAGAGAATAGAATACCCAAGATCAATAACCCAGAAATCCTTACAAATAACATTCCCAAGGTTCCCAAATATTTTCACATTAATTCCCAGGAACCCAACAACCTTTATTTGCAGTATTCACATTTTTTTCTTGATTTTTCTGTATTTTTCGATTTTTTTTATTTTTGAATGCCTCATCTCAATTCCTTTGGTAATTAAAATGAGGTGGAAAAGAAAATAACAAAGGACCACTTATGTACAAAATCTACCCTTACAACATATCCCAATATTTTGCACTCTATACCAGTGCTCAACTTAACCCAATTTCCCCACACTTAAGACCTTTGCCCAATAATCAAACCATGTCCTCCTAGTTTCTCAGAGGGGATTTTTCATTGTTTTTTTGTCTTTGGCTTGTAATGAGCTTAGTAACAAAAAAGGGATAAAGGCTCAAATTGGCTACAAACAAATGAGAATTGTGTATGGGTTGGCTATTTGGCTAAGTGGCTTTTAAATGTAAAAACAAAATTATGCCTCAATCACATGCAACATGTATAAAATGCAAAACAAGAATCAAGCAAATTCAGGAATAACAAATACAAGTGTGTGTGTGCTCACAGAAAGATGGTGATTAGTTGATACATGTAATCACATTTAAGGCTCAAATCTTACAGGTAATCCAACCAACCAAACAGAGATAACACAAACAATTCAAACTCATATTAGATTATCATGCCAACATTTCAGAGTTAAATTAAAGGGCAGAGCAATTTCAGACCAAAAGGTGCTATAAAGAAAACTACCCAATCATCTACCTAAAAATACATAAAAATAAAATAAAATAAAGAAAAAGAAAAAGAAAAGGAGTTAGGCATGCCATTATTTACAAAAGCCAATTTTATCTACACCCTCCCTACACTTGAATGAGACACTGTCCCCAGTGTCAACAAATAAAAGAACAGAGAGAAGGGTATATAGAGAAAAACCGTCTGAGGCAGAACTGACAGCGTCCCGGGCAGGTGCGCTAGGGCGTGAAAGGCGCGCTGGGGCGCGTGGACAGGGACCAGTCGGGCGCTGGAGCGCGTTGTATGCGCTAGGGCGCCAGTGCTGCTGCAGAATTTGGCTAGTTGCTGTCATGTACTCCGTGCATGAGACTCCCTAATGCAAAATTAAATCTAACAAACATAGAGTGATTAATTATAACTATAAAATATAAAAAGCAAAATGAAAGGCTACAAAATTAAAATTTGGTGGGTTGTCTCCCACAAAGCACTTTGCTTTAACGTCCCTAAGTTGGACGTTTGGTCAACCACTCTTAGGGTGGCTTATGTTTGAATTGATCCAGCAGTTTCCACCATGGTGTGCTTTCCACACCTCCACCGGGATCCCATGAGTAACAAACCACTCCAAAGAGAATGGTTCCCTTCTTAGTTCGGAACCCAAGAGTTTTGGTCCTTAGATTGCCCCTTGGAGCACAACACTCGCTCCTGCAGAAAGCATCCCTAAAACCAACAAAATCAAGTGAGGAGGGATGAAAGTCCTCACAAGATGGGTTAGAGAAAACAGAATTGAAATTAGTTAGTTTCCAAGAAATTCGAGTTCGAGAAGATATCGACACCCCACAAAGGGTAAGAAGTTGAGCATCGGTCTCGAGACAAGCATACTCATGAGGCCCACGAGCAAATGGGAAGGGTCCCAATGGTTGCCTTGAAACAACAGGGGATGAGGTGGTAGAATCCATGACTTCCTCCGTCTTGCCTGCCTCGTCAATTCCTCCTGGTGATGGAATCTCTGCAGCGACTCCAACACTCAAAGAACTTCCCTCCGCACACACGGTCTCCAGCACGGTACTGAGTAAGGGTGGAGGGTCCTCATAGACTATCTCCACATCGGAGTCTTTCTCGACTTCCCCAGATAATTCTTCCACCATGGCCTTCAATGTTTCCCAATCCAATTGCTCTAAAGCATAATTATCTTCAACAATAGGGAACTCCGGTTCCTCTTGTGATGGTGAATGTGGAGGTGAAGCTGGTGGTGGTAAAGAAGGTGGTGGTGGTGATGAGGTGGCCTGAGTTCTCAATTGTTGGAGGTCCTCTTCCATGCGCAAAAGTGCTTGCCGGTTTGTCATGAGTATTTCAAAAATTTGTTTCATCATGGAGTTGTCAGTATTATCACCAGGAGTAGACGGTGCAAGAGGTTGAGAAGGTTGGTAGAATGGGTCAATGGTTGGTTGGTTAAGACATTTGATGGGATATGAGTAAGGATTAGGCTCATGGTATGTGTATGGAAACGGTTCAATGTAGGAGGGTGGTGGTTCATTATATGGCTGATAGTAGGGGTCAAAGGATGGGTATGGTTCATAGTACGGTTGAGGGTCTTGGTACGGGTATGGTGTTTGGTGAAGGTTTGAGGGTAATGGTGGCACTTGCATCTCACTGCTTGGTTGATAACCTGCAAAACCATGGAGACTAAAATCTTGGAGACTAAAATTGGGGTTAGTGTTCATGTTAGTCTAGAAAAAGAAGAAAAATAACAGAAGAAAACATGAAAACATGCTGCAGGACGACGAACGGCCGCTCAGGCGGTCCAAGGGCGCTGTCTGACAAGGCACTGGGCACTCGTGTCGGCACAGAACTTTGCTGTTTTGCGAACAGCAAGTTCTGTGGATGCAAATGCTAAATGTAATGCAATGCAAAAATAAATAAAATCTTTTTGTTGTTTTTTATTTTTCAAAGAAACAAAGAAAAACGATTATGTACAATATTCACAAATCACACAACTAGAGATTACTTTCATCGCCATTCCCCGGCAACGACGCCAAAAATTTGATGGTTGTTTCGTGTCAACCATAAATTTAATTATTTTTAAAACCAAGTTCCCCTAATATAGTTTAGTGGAAACCAGGGTCGTCTCTCAGAAGGAATGACTAAGAGAGTAATACACAAGACTAGTTGTCTGACGGTTTGTCACAATTGGGGGTTTTTGTGTGCAAGTTAATTAAATTGGAATAAAATGAAAATAATAAAAGCAACGGTTTATGGGGGTGGAACATTCATTAGGGTGTCAATCATTGGCTACAAAAGAATGCATGAGTTGATTAATTACGCCGGAGTTAGATCTAACTCCTTTGTTGTGATTCTAATGATTAATTGCCTAGAATGGGATTAATTAGTGAGATCTCACCTTTAGTTCCACTCTCAACAATTATTAAAGCCAATCACATTAATCTAATTAAAGAGATTAATCAGCCAATTAATTACTCATTACCAATTCCTAATATGCCATGCATCAATTAATCAATTAACACATAAACATATGCCAATCAATTAGCCAACTCAATCGAGTAAGCCAAGACAAAGGATTAAACACACAATTTAAGATCTCAAATTATATGCCAAGGTTTGATAATGAAAACTTATGCGAGATTAAGAACAAAGCCTCAAATTACCCCAATGATGTTCACACCCTCACAAACACCAAGAAATCTAGCTACTCATGGCAAGAAATTAAAAAGCAAGAATAAATTGGAATAAAGGAAGCAATTAGAACAAAGCAAGAAATTAAATGCAAGTTGGCAAGATGGAAGAACAAATAACTGAATTAATGATAAAGAGTAACTTACAAACCCAAAGAGGGCTGGACGAATAACGTTGAAATGCAATAACTGAGCTAGAGCTAAACTAGGAAAACGGAAATCCTAATGGAAGAACAATAACTCTAACTAGGAAAGAAATAAGTAAAAGTGGAGGTAGTGAATGGTTGGTGTTTCTGATGCATTAGCTCCCTTTAAATAAGATGAGCAGCCTCCAACCTAATCAATTTGGGCCCCAACTCGTACGATAGGGTTTATGCTGTGACAGAGTTGCGGCGCGGCGCTGGGGCGCGTTCGAGCGCTGGAGCGCCAGCGCTGTACACGTGACAGGTTTAGTGAGCCACGCGCGCTGGGCGCGCTACGGGCGCTGGAGCGCTCGATGCCTGTTCTGAAATCCACTGCTCGCTTTTTGCTCATTCCTGATGTCTATAGCTCTAATAATAACTGTGACCTGCACTAAAAATACGAAATATCCAAGATCAAGTGCAAAAGGTCATCCTTGAATTGTAAAAATATCATAAAACTTGCTATTTTAGCCTTTATTTCTATTAAGCTCAGATTAATCCCAAGTTGAATTAAATACAATAAGAGGCCAAAATAGAGCTGAGAATTGCATACAATCATTCAAATTAAGGGCATAAAATATTGGTAAAAACCGCGTTATCATGAACTCTAAATTTCTGATAACTTAAGATGCAAATAGGAACTTAGCTTAAAAAAAGCAATTGCTAAAAAATATGAAATATAAATGAACAACATTTTGATCTAATATTTCTCAAATTTTAAATTTCATTTAAATAGGAAGTTAAGGAATGAGGTATCATTGCTCAAATGGAAATCAATAGAAAACTGCTAACTAAATAAAATAAACTAAAATAATTCAGGTAGAGCCTTCTAGATCAAGCATATATTGATGAAAACAAGTCTAGAAAAAATGGGAAGAAACGTCTCATGCATTTGGATTTAATAAAAGATAAATAACTAATTGCCAAACATTAATATGACATAACAAATCAAATGAATGAAATAAAGAAGAAAAAAACAATAAATCATATGAAAATGACACATTTCTTCATCACAATCAATGAACAACAAGGCCAAACCAATTCAAAGATTATATGAAGACTATGCTAAATATAAATTTATAACCAAAATAATCAAAAGAATATGAAACAAAAGGCAAATAAAATGTAAAATTAGGAGTTATATGAGGCAGAGCAAAAAATGAACCCTCTAAAATCTCATTTCACTTCAGCCTATAACTTCAAGCAAAAAATAATCAAATTAAATTCCAATGTCCAGTATTTACTTTAACATGAAGTCACATTCTTAATGACCCTTTTAGTACAAACTCAGCCAAAAAGATTGGGAACCTTTTTGTATTCCAAATGAAAAATGAAACTAGCATTGCCTACTCTTCTCATGTATGTTACAGTTATAAAACAATGAATCCCAACCCATATAATCTCAACACAAATTTCACATACAATCCCAACCCATATGATCCCAAACAGAGAGATAAGGTTATGTCATGTGGTACCTCATCAAGAATAGAGAATTGATAACCAGAAGCATCCTAGTTGAATTACAAGAAATCTTTATAGATGAAGTTCAAATAAAGACCATAACATGAATTCATGAAGTTTAAATAAAGTTCAAATAGCACATCATAGGCATTTTACAACTTCAACAATACAATATGGTTTCTTAACATTCCTTTTTACTAAACGTGGGCCATAATCTTCACAGTATATATATATATATATATTAAATTAAACTATAGATGTTAAGTTAAGAGATAACTTCAACAAAGAAATAGAAGCACAACATACATAATACATAAATAAAACTGCATTAATAACTGAAATTCCAATAAATAAATCAAAAGGAATTTTGAGATGAATAAACATATAAAACCATTTCTTAGAAAACAAGTCGAGAGCTTAAAAAAAGTTTTGATATATAAATACAAAATTTATCACAGGTATAAGAGTGACCTACAGTTTATGGTCCTAAGAGTTGCCAAATAAAGAACTGAGAATTTAGATTAGTAAATCAACTCTCAGTGAGAAATATTTCCAATACAGATTTGTTAAGGAGAAAATCAAATATTATTAGGTAAAAATGTTGCACACGACTTCTAGTTTAGCAAGCAAGCATCTTTTGTTTAAATAATTGCAACACAGGGTCAAGAATCGATCTTCATCCATGATTAAGGATGAAGATACTAATCCAGAAATATAGTAGAACATCACTACATCTCTCAAAATGCATTGTCCTTAGGTTAAATGCCATTCATTGATGAAGGAAAAACAATATCTTATAGAACACCTGCATTGTTTGTCTCAAAAACATCATAGAGCTAATCTTGGCAGCTTCAAATAATTGCATAAGAATCAGCAAAACAAGTAATCACTTCAATTAAACCAAGTTTAAAATAAGAATAATATATTAGCAATAAATTATAAGTAAACAAGGACATATTAAAAATTAACATAATTTGCATCTTATCTTTTCAACATGGATATATACCCAAACCTAAATTGAAAGGGAGCAAACTTGTACGAATATCATAATCCCTCAGAGACATTGCGTTCCACATTATCCATTCAATTTGTAAAACCCTAAACAATTATTAAGTAGAAAAAATGCAATTTAAGAGCACAAATCATAAAAAACTAGACACGCAAAGTAGAGAATAATGATGAATTAACAAACAAGTCTTGAATCAACATCCAACATGTTAAGAAGCAAAGTCAGGTTCGCACCTCTTATTCAATTAGCGTAAATCGAGAGAAAAAAAGAAGAAGGATAATGTGGTTTATGGGAGTTTATATTATATGACGATGTCTTAGTGTATGATTTGTTATGTCGTTTTATATTATCGATTATGTATTATATAACACCTGTGATTCGGGATTTTCCTGTTTTGTGCATTCTCAGTCGCCGGTGCGAATTTTGGTGCCCGGAGCCTCGAACAATATATATATATATATATATATGGTGATATTTCATTTTGTGCTTTTCCATGGTTGATATATGTGTATATATGCATATGTAGTGTATATATGCATATGTAGTGCGCGCATGGGTAACGTGGTGCTAAGATTTATTATTTTATTTAATGATGATTGATAATTAATTGATGAAACAAATTACATGGTGTCGCCTGAGACAAATATATTTTATGGAACCAAATTGAGTGGTGTGTGTGTTTGGATTTAATTTAATTTCCGTGCTCAGGGAAGAGACCGGTGTTTAATTTATTTATATATATATTGCAGTAGTGACGTGTATATATATATATAATCATGCTTGATATATTAAGGTGCTTATGTGAGAATAAATGAATATTTGTATATATGTGTAAGGGAACATATTTTATGTCTCATGATTAAAATAGTTGTATATATATTATTATTTATGTATATGGGTGTATAGATATATATATATATATATGCATTTGTTTTATGTGACTAAATTTTGTGAATATTCTATAAGTTACTATAATAATAATTTAAGTTGCTGAGAAGCAAGACAAACTTAATATTATTATTATTATATGAGCTAGAGAACCCCTGAGAGGAGTAATGATTGTTATGAAAATTTTTGTTGAGACCTTAATATTTAAAATTTAGACTCCCAAATTGGTGTTTGGAAAATATTTAGAAAATATTCTCACCAATATTGGAAAATTATGATTTTAAGGCTATTATTATTATTTTTCACATTTTTACGATTTTCAGGAAAAATCCTATTTATGTATAAATAATGTGAAATTAATAATAATATGAGATAATTATTTTAGACTTATTGAGAGTCTCATAATATTAAGGAAATTTTCATAACGATCATACATCATATTTTTTATTTAAAAAAATTGAGTGTTTAGTGAGTTTTTGAGTAACCTGAGAGCGAGCCTGAGCTAGATCCTAAACACAACCGGAGCAACTTTTTAGGACCCTGAGCTCTCAAAAATTTATTTACCTCTCATCATAACTCTTAGTTGCATTTTCTTACTCAAAATCATACTCAAACACATACTCATACTCACCACCTAGAGACATTTAAGAGTACAACAACTCAAAAATTAACAAAACACCACACCCCTTAGCCTTTAAGTTCTCGCCACCCCACCCACTCACAACACTTTCATTTTTCACCAAAACACCATTTCTCAGAGCTCTCTTCCTCCCCTTTCCCCTCTCATTTTCGGCCAGCCACCAGAGAGGTCTTGGAGGCCATCTTCAAGCTTCATTTCTTGCCAAACCTTCCATTGTTGAGGTGAGTTACAACAACCCCTATCATCCTTGCATGTTCTACACTATCTCAGACCCTCTTTGCTTCTGATTTTTGCTTGAAGTCAGCCCCATTTTTGAGTTGCATGATGCATGTGAAAGTATCTTGATGAACTTGATAAATGAAGCTTGTGTGAGTGCTTGCATGTGAAGTTTGATGCTTGCATGTGTATGAGATTATGTTTTTCTTGCATTTGGTTCTGATATATTGAGGTTAGATACTGATGTTATGTGTATGTATGTTGGATGGATGATTTTTGAGTGATTTGGAGGAGTGGGTATGGGTTTTGAAGTGAAAATAAAGCTGAAACGTGATTTCTGCGTTTTCTGCAGAAACTGTGTTGTGGGGATCGATCCCCACCATTGGAGGATCGATCCCCATGTGAAAAATTGCTGATCTTGAAAAATTTTGCCTGGGGATCGATCCCCACTATGAGAGGATCGATCCCCGTGCTGCGAAAATGAGTTTTCTGTAAAATTTTGAGGCAGGATCGATCCCAGACCCCTGAGGATCGATCCCCTGCACCTGAAAAGTACAATTTCACTTATTTTCACCCAAATTCAATTACAAGTCTTCAAATAATGATAATGGGGTTAACATACTAATTTAAAGTGATGGAAATAAGTGTGTAGCAATGCTTTTAATCATGAAAAGAGAAATGGAGTATATATATATAAGTTGATGTGTAAAGAATTGTAAGTTAAGGAGTGACATGAGAGTTTTTGTGATATTTGGTAAAGATACGAATGAGATTAGGCTATGTATATGATGAGGGCTTTAACCTTTGAGTTCGAAGTAAGTATATGGCATGCGGGGAACACAAATCCTTTTTGTAAATGTTATAAAATAATCGAAATGGCGAGTGTATGTGAATGGAGTCACATATGATGCCGAACTTGTTATGATGATAATGTACAAGCATGCTATGTTGATATGGGTGGTAGAACCCCTTAGTTGAGACCAAAGTAAATTTTGATATGCTCATGATGAAGTGATTGCGAATTTGTGTTTAAAGTTGTGAACCATACTTGATTTGTGAAACATAATTGAACTGTAAATTATGAATGATAAGCCACTTAGTGTGAGCCTTTGGAAATGCATGCTATGATGTTGAGAATTTAATTATTGAGCTGAAAATGTAGAGATTTGTACATGTTTTGTGTGGTTGTGTTGATTTGGAAGATTGAAGTATTATATGGCTACTTAGGAGTTTGGGTGGATTCGAGTAGGCCTTTTCCAGCTACTTAGGAGTTTGGGTGTATTCGAGTACGCTGATGTCGGCTACTTGGGAGTTGGGTGTATTCGAGTATGCCGATGTGGCTATTTGGGAGGTGGGTGTATTCGAATATGCCATTAGAGGGTATCTGGGAGGTGGGTGTATTCGGATACGCCTCAAAGTTTATATGTTATTTGAATTGCTCTCATGCATGCTTAGTAATATGAATAACGCGAAAGCGTTGGCTTGTTGCATACTATGTATAATTGCTGTTGGAAGTTTTATGTGGTGATTACCACAAGTGCGAAACCGATTTTGGTCGGCTGTAAGGATATGTGAGAGGAGTGAGCAATTATTGTACATTGAGAGAACCGCGAGAACTTAGAAAGACTCATAGGTTCCCCCTCTAGAAACGGATCGTTAAGTTGTTTGTTCTAGTCAAAGTAAGCACTTGAGTTTTTGAGAAAATCCAAATCCCGTTTGATACAAGTATTACTTTGACTAGCTAGAATCGATAACATCGGGCACGTAGATCCGTGTGCTCAAGGTAACTCACTAAGACGACTTCGTCTTACGCTCTCTTTTCTTGATGATCGATTCTAGATGGACCAGCCGTCGCTGCCCCCGCCGCGCCACGAGACTTATGATTTTGCTTGGTCCAGCTACACGCCGGCCACCGGTGCAGTGACTGTCGCGTCGACTATCTCCGAGGTACACCGCTTCTTCATCCTAGAGCTTTTGGCGAGGTACCCTGCTCCCGTTCCTGCTCCTGCTCCTGCCCCAGCTCCAGTGCCGGCCCGTTCGTCTGCCTCTCCACCGCCACCTCCGCCACCATCTCCTACCTCGGAGTCGGTCGAGTCGGACCCGGAGGAAGACGGAGGCTACCAGAGCGACGACTCAGCGGACGTCTGGCCAGATGTCGACTACATCTTGGTGGAGTCAGAGGTGTCCTCTCCCGCAGCAGGCTCGGATATGAGCGTGGATACCGGAAGCGCCAGTAAGTGAGGCGCTGATCGTGACCAACCTGACCGATGTGCAGCTGACCATTGACAATCTTTTCTTTTGTTTATAAGTTATCTTTTATATGGAGCTTTTTGTACCCCTGCGTGGGATTAACTCTTTTGGCATGTATATGTATTTAATGAACTGCAGTTTTTACCTGAGTCCTTTTTGTATAGTCGGACCAGGATTCCAGACTAATTTATTTTTATCATGTCAGCTCCTCTATACATATATTCGGCATGTACTAAACAAGATCCCGATACACTCAAACCTTGATATTTTCCACTCTGATGCATATGTTATATATTAATATTATGGCCATTTGTTGCATGGGCCTTTATTACATTATTGACATTTCCTATTGATATTCTAGACGCTTATCCAGGTTATTTATTCGTGCTACTAATCTGATTGGTCATGGCTTTGAGTCTCGATACCGATTTATTGTACACAGGGGTTTGCGAAATTATATTTTACATATATACGTTTCAAAAAAAAAACATGGGGTTTTTGGGTGTTATGTAACATTTCAAATTGTTAATTATGTCCATGGCCTAGTTAATAAATTGGGATGTTACATATTACGCAAAGCCCATATTTTTGTATCGTAACTAATTGCGAAAATTTTACTCCCGCCTATTTTCCGCGTATGATATTTTAAATACAAAGATAAAACATGATAACAGGAGGCAACCCTTATGAAATAGCCTGAAATGACTTAAGCGTTAAGGGCTATCTAGTAGGGTGTTACATTTTGGTATCAAAACAGGTCTATCCTACAGGGCTTGGGGTAATGGACCTGTTATGCTATTGTTTCATGTACGGTAGTTGCATCATGCGTATGCCTCTTATGTGTTTTAGTTAGTTTTGAGGTGCATGATTGATCTGTTTGACTGTCATAGTAATTGTGCATATACATCTGTAATATGGAGCCTGATCAACTCATTGTTTCTTGTATTGTGTGCATAGGAATATGGCACCACAGAACAGACGTACTAGGGACGATGCCGACGTTCATGAGGAGAATGGACAAGGTAGCGGGGTTTCGGCGGAACCGTTTATGGAGATGGCGAGGGCCATGAAAAGGATGGTGGACCACATGACCCAGCAGCACACCACTCCACCCGCAGCGCCACCTACGGGTAACGACAGCTCTTACTTTGCTGACCTTAAGAGGGCTAATCCCTCTCCATTTCTTGGCACCGTCAACCTTTCTGAAGCCGAGGATTGGCTGAGAGGTATTGAGGATATTTTCACAGTGGTTCAGTGCATAGAGGTTCAGAAGACGCAGCTGGGCACTTTCATGCTACAGATGTAGGCGCGTTCTTGGTGGAAAGACGCTCGTCGCGCTTCTGATGCGGCGGGTGTAGCTATCACATGCGACATGTTTAAAGACATGTTCTATGAGAAGTACTTTCAGGAGATCATTCGCCAAGATAAGTAAATGGAGTTCCTTGATCTCCTCCAGGGCACCATGACTATTCCTGAGTACATCGCTAAGTTCGAGGAGGGGAGAAATGTAACACCCGGACTTTTATTAGGTTCTAATTAAGTGAGATTAAGGGTAATTGACCTTGGTTGGAATTTAATTAAGTTTGGGTGGACAAGTTTCTTTTAGTAAATCATTATATGTTATGTGATCTAAGTGTATGTATATGTGTTATATGATCTATGTGTGTGTTCATCATGTGCTATGTGATTTAGGTGTATGTTCATGTTTATTCATTTTATGTTGGGTGATTTAGGTGCATATATGTGTTTTAATTGATGTTTAGATGATGCATGATGTATGGATGTTTATAGCACAAGTTGGGACGTTTTTGAGGTGCTTTGAGGCTATTTGGTAGCCTTGTAATCGATTACCACGGGATGGTAATCGATTACAGCCCTTTGGTCTTCATATCTAGGCATTTTTGTTGTCGGTAATCTATTACATCCTGTCTGTAATCGATTACCGTAATCGATTACATCCTGTCTATAATCAATTACGGCGTGCGCAGAGTGCGTTTTTAGTACATTTTAAGTGTCGTTCGGGCCCCACGATGACTCTAATCCATATATAACCGAGCCACCACATCAGAAACCCTAATCCTCACTTCAGAAACACTCCAAACACTCTCTCTAATCGTTGTGCCTCCATTGTTCTTCCTCTTTCTCAAGAACTCAAAGCTATAACCATTCAAAATCACGAAACTCACATCAAACCTTACCCGTTCACGAAACCGATCACATATTTGTAATCCTCACACAAAGATACACCCTTCTACCGATTGCAATTCATCAATAGGATTCATATTCTTCACCGCACCGTTCGTGGGTCTAGAGAGAGAAAGCTAGAACGAGGGTTTCACCGGGGAAGGATCGTCTCTACGTTTTTATTTGAGTTTCTTCAAGTGGTAGGGGTTAGGCATTATAATTGTTATGGAATTTCATGTATATTGAGGAATTGTTGAAGTTTTCAATGTTGTTCGTTGTTTTTCCCATTAGGGTTCATGAAAGGGTTAATTTATGAAATTGGTTTTGAAAAAGAAAGGGGTTTTCCGAATTGGAAAGTGATTTAAACGTATTTTTATGATTGGAATTGGTATGGCAACGTTTTCTATCGATTGGGACGATGTTAGGTTCATATTTTGGTCAATGGCTGTTGAAAACGTGTTTTGGAAACCCAAGAATCGTACTTTACGACTTCGTAATCGATTACACGACTTCGTAATCGATTACGATGCCCGAAATCCCAATCGCGAGAAAACGCTGTTCTCTGTTAATCGATTACAGAGCTGCGTAATCGATTAGAGTAATCGATTACCAGTCTGTGTAATCGATTACAGTAATCGATTACCAACCCGTGTAATCGATTACAACAGAGATGTTTGTGCGAAAATGAAATGTTTTGACCCTTTATGCACCCTAATGCGTTCTACAACTTATGTAACTGATATATATGAGTTAATTATGCATTGTATGCTATAAATATGTTGTTTAATGAATGTTATGATGTTATGTGATGTCTATGTGAACTATATGAGCTTATGCTTTATGATTATGCATGACTATGTGAATTAGTATGTGTTGTATGTAGCCTTCGACATGTGATGGTTGTGGCTGAGGGAGGTGAGTTAAACCTCGACATGCAACTCCATTACTGAGGGAAGGTGAAAAGGTTAAAGTTCAAGATTAAAGTAAAACACATGTAACCTTCGACATGTGGTAGTTGTTGCTGAGGGAGGTGTGGCAACCTCGACATGCAACTCTATCACTGAAGGAAGGTGAGTACCCCCTCTCCCCAATATAGATTAGGATGAGCTCATGCCTAGGGGTTGGTGATGTGGAGGAAAAGGTTCAGAGGGTGGGCAGGCCAAAAGAGAAAAGTATATAACAGAGTAAAGTAAAGTTAGAAATTAAGTCTAAGTCTTAAAGGTTACTGTGACATAGAGTAATGATTGACTAAGTTCCCTCATATGATTGAATGGCACGTAGAGCACACACAAGAGTTATATAATGATATATATTATGTATGCATATGAAATAAAATGTACAAGAGGCACTTAGGAAAGTCGTTCCGGGAAAGATGATTTTAGAACTTATAACTGAAATTGAATGCATTCATGCTACACCTATTTTATTAATAAACCCGGAGCGGCTCCCCTACTGAGTTACTTCCCAGTACTCATCCCACGTTTTCCCCCCATTTTAGATGATGAGTATCAGCAGGATGATGGAGCGAGCTTGGAGCCCGCACAGCCTTAGACTAGACTTTATCATGTCTTTTGAGTTATTTCATTCATGGATTTTATGTCTCTGATTTATTGTTTATTTCCGTTTACTTTTCCTAAGTCCTGACCTATGTTAGCCGGCAAGTACTTATGTTGATGATTGTATTAGTGGAGTCTTGTGAGCCTTGGTTTTGGGCTCATGAGATTACACATATTATTATTATTTCCTGATGTATGTTCTGGGAGACTATGATTGGTTATTTTATTATATTGAGGTTTATTCAGGATTATTTGCTTCCGCACCTATATATGTCGTATTATTTCGCAAGGCCCTTATTTTATATTCCGTAAACGATTTATGAAAATTTCTCCCACGTATTTTCCGCGTATATATATTTTAAATATAAAGACAAAACATGATAACAAGAGGTAACCCTTATGAAATGGCCTGAAATGACTTAAGCATTAAGGGCTATCTAGTAGTGATGCGTGCTGTCGCGGCACGCATAAATTTAATTATTTTTTATAACCAAGTTCCACTAATATAGTTTAGTGGAAACCAGGGTCGTCTCTCACAAGGAATGGCTAAGAGAGTAATGCACAAGACTAGTTGTATGATAGGGTTGTCACGATTTGGGGGTTTTTGTGTGCAAGTTAATTAAATTGGAAAGAAATTAATAATAATAAAAACAACGATTTATGGGGGTGGAACATTCATTAGGGTGTCAATCATTGGCTACAAAAGAATGCATGAGTTGATTAGTTACGCCGGAGTTAGATCTAACTCCTTTGTTGTGATTCTAATGATTAATTGCCTAGAATGGGATTAATTAGTGAGATCTCACCTTTAGTTCCACTCTCAACAATTATTTAACCCAATCACATTAATCTAATTAAAGAGACTAATCAGCCAATTAATTAATCATTACCAATTCCTAATATGCCATGCATCAATTAATCAACTAACACATAAACATATGCCCAATGATTAGCCAACTCAATCGAGTAGCCAAGACAAAGGGGTTAAACACATAACTTAAGATCTCAAATTACATGTTAAGGATTGATAATGAAAACTTATGCAAGATTAAGATCAAAGCCTCAAAATACCCCAATGATGTTCACACCCACATAAACCACCAAGGGATTTAGCTACTCATGACAATGAATTAAAAGACAAGAAATTAAAGGAAATTAAACGCAAGTAGGAAAGATAGAAAAACGTATAACTGGATTAATAATAGAGAGTAACTTACAAAACCCAAAAGGGCTGGACGAATAACGTTGAAATGTAAAGATGGAGCTAGAGCTAAAACTAGGAAAACGGAAATCCTAATGGAAAAACGAATAACTCTAACTATGGAAAGAAAAATAAGGATTGAAGAAGTGATAGTAGAAGGTGTTGAGATGATGTGTTTCTGATGCATTAGCCTTCTTTAAATAGAGTGAGCAGCCTCCAAACCCTAGCTAATTGGGCCTCCAACTCGTGCAGATTAGGGTTTCTGCTGTGACAGAGTTGCGGCGCGGCGCTGGGGCGCGCTACGGGCGCTGGAGCGCCAGCGTTGTGCACGTGACTGGTTTAAACGAGCCACGCGCGCTGGGGCGCGCTACGGGTGCTGGAGCGCTCGACGCTTGCTCTGAATTCCACTGCTCCGCTTCTTGCTCAGTTCGTGATGTCTACAGCTCCAATAATACCTGTGACCTGCACTAAAAATACGAAATATCCAAGATCAAGTGCAAAGGTCATCCTTGAATTGTAAAAACATCATAAAACTTGATATTTTAGCCTTTATTTCTATTAAGCTCAGATTAATCTCATGTTGAATTAAATACAATAAAGAGGCCAAAATAGAGCTAAGAATTTCATACAATCATCCAAATTAAGGGTATAAAATGTTGGTAAAAATCGCGTTATCAAGTAGGGTGTTACAATGTAGCTTCTGAAGCATTCTTCATAAGAGATATCCATGTAGAACAGCTTCTGAGCTTGAGCTAAAAACGCTAGATACAGAGAAACAGCTTCTGAAAGACAATCGCTTATACTTTTAGCTTCTGAACTAGAGAGATGAGGATTCTAGTGTTCTATCTAGCTTCTGAACTTAGTTAACTAGGTCAGTTATGATGAAATTCATTTTATTAGACCAGTTCCTTAGTTTACCAAGATTAATCTAGCTTCTGATCATGTAAGTGCAGCAATCATGTACTATATCAGCTTTTGAACATATTAGAATGTATTGAATATAATTCAGAGGCTTCAAACAAAATGTTTATCATATGAAATGATTTTTTATCATTCAAAACACATTCAGAAAGGTTCTGGAGCTAACAATCTCCCCGTTTTTTATGATAACAAATCATTAACAGATAAATATTTTGGTTGAGATGTAAGATTCATATAAATTCATATACTTGCAATAATTAGTGCTAATTTTCTTGCTTGAGAGAATGTTTCAAGTACGAAATTTTCAGAAACATGCCAATTTTAATTAATATTGTACTATGTATAACATAAGCATGTATTATAATAAAAATGCAGTAACAGAAATGTAAATATGCAGATATAGATGCCAAAACAAAATGATTCCAGAGCCAGATTGTTTTCCAAATGCTGAGCTCCCCCTTAGTTCTGCATAGTTTCTGACTGATTGCTCCCCCTGAGTTGTATTCCTCTAGCTTCTTACCCTTATTATAATTTCCATATTTTCTCCATATCTTCTCCCCCTTTTTTATCAGCAAAAAGGAGGGCCATAAAAATCTTAGAGGTTAGGGGTTAAACTGTCTCCTGAAGATTTCCCTTAGAAGTGTGACCACTTCTTCAAATAGCTTCTGTGCATCATGGGATTAACAGGTTGAGGTGGAGGTGGTGGAGGTGGTGGTGGATTATTTGAGAAGTTGTTTTCTGTGGATGGAGGTGTAAGAATTTGAAGAACAAGAGAGGGTGAGGGTGGTCGGTTAGGTGTTTCTGTGGTAGTGGTTGTTATGTCGGAATCTGTGAAAACAGGATTGGTTGTAACAGATGTGGGTATGGTTGTGACAGAGGTGAGGATGGTTGTAGCAGTGGTAGGTTGAGGTTCTGAGCTAGGTGGAATCGATGAGGTGTTAGATGAGAGTATTGGTTTAGATTCTATGGTTGCGGTTGGTGAAGGTGTGGATGTGTGTAAGATCTCTGTGGTTTGGTCAGTTTCTAATGATATGAGTGGAGTGTGTGAAGTTTGGTAAGGGATGAGTTCAGTGGAAGAAAGAGGTTGTGATATGGATTGAGTGATTGGTTTTGTAATGGGAGATTGAGAGGTATGAGTGAATAGAGGTGTGGTAGGAATAGGTGCAGAGAAATTTAAAGGTTGAGGAGTGAAAACAGGAGAGGTACCTTTTGTTGGGGTGGTGAATCTCTCAAAAGTCAGAGGGTTAGGAAGTACTCCAGGGTAGTTTCTGGCAAGACTGAAAATTACTTCTTGAGTAATTTCCCTTGCTTTTGCAGCATCTTCTGCAACTTTCTTTGTTGCAGCTTCTGAAGTTGATTTCTCAGCTTTTGACCCTTTTGAAGAGGTTGCTCATCTTCTTCTTTCAAAATCTTCCTTCTCCTTCAATGAAATCTCGGCTAGAGATTCCATTTTGGCTTTCCTCAGTTCTTCATCATCAGAATCTGATTCAGATTCTGAGGCAAAAATAGCTTTCCTTTTCTTCTCCTACAGTGGTTCTTCTTGAGCCACCCTTTTCTTTCTCACTAGTGGTTCTGTCACAGATTCTTCATCGTCAGAGTCATCACCCTGAGTGGATGGTTCTTGTATCACAACTCCTTTTGATGCGGCTCTCTGAGACCTTCTCAGAGGAGTATCTCCAGCTTCATCTTCAAAAGCTGTTTTCGGCTTCTTCCTTCTAGGTTCTAGTTTTGTCACTGGAGACTTCTTCTTCACCTTTTCAGAAGTTGGGGCTATTTCTTTCCTTTTTAGGTCCTCAGCAGCTCTTTCCCTATTCACATTGTTGATGACCTTCCTAAATGTCCCCCATGAGTACTGATTCTTTGGTCGTATGTAGAAGTGGGCTTCGAGGGGAAACTTTACGAAATCTAGGATCCTAGATAGAATCCCACCATAAGGAAGACTGACATTCTTCCTTTTGGATGAATTTGTACTCAGCAGCATATAATCCATAATAAGCCTAGGGAGTTTTACCTTTTCCCTTGTTAGGATGTTGTACAACAACATCAGATCCATGTTTTGGAAGAGATCTCCGCTTCCAATCCTTGGTAGTAGGCACTCTCGATGACACTGTGCACGCATCTCGCCACCAGGGTCAGATCCTTTGGTTTGACAGCCTTCAGAGGAAGATCGTACTTCTCGGTGAGTGTATATACTGCTACCGTTTCTTGCACGTAGTCCTTTTCGTACCATAGAGCATCTGAGGTTATCCTTTTCCCATTTTGAGAAATGTGAAGAGCACGACACACATCCCTTCCAGTGATAATGATATGATCAGAGCCGATTTGACTTCTGAGATTTCCTTCTGCGTCTTCCCTCAGCTGTGAGTAGAAGGCTTTCACCACATTGGGGTAGATTACGTCTTGCACAGAGAAGCAAGTTGTCCATCCTTCCCGTGCGTCCAGAAGCTCCTTCAGATCCTTGAGCTGGCTCAGAACGGTCTTATTTAGAACTCTTCCCAGCGTGAGAGTTCTCTTAGCGAAGTTTGAAGCAAAGTTTTGTTGTTTTGCTTCATCCTCTAGATACATGTCGGTAGTGGTTATCTTTGAAATCTCATTGATTTCAAAGCCTTTGGGTGTAGCCATTTGTTAAGGAAGGGTTATGTTTGGTGTTTGAGAAGAGGAAGTTGAAACAGAGAAGAGAAACAGAGTATGAGCATTTTGGATAGAGTAAAGATGAAGAGAGTTTGATTTGTAAAGTGTTTGAAGGTTGTGTTTGTTGAGGGTTTTATAGAGAAAAAGAGAGTGGGGATCGTGAAAGAGGAGAGAGGAAGTAACCGTTGTGAAAAAGAATTTGTAACCGTTGGTTAAAGTAACCGTTGAGGACTTTAGTGGGGAAACGTGAGACTTTAATTTTCATTATTACAAATAATGAAAATTAATTTATGGAGTTAAAATTAATTATCAGGTGCTTTAAATTTTGCACGGATAATTTTCACATTTCCAGCTTCTGAGGTAAATAAATTTAACTTCAGTCGGAAGCTTCTGAGGTGAGGCCAAAGCTTCTGAGTAATACTTTTATACTACATCAAATGATTTTTCCTCCTTTATCTTGAGTTCATGATTTTGGCCAAATTTATGTAGCCTCTGAGGTCATAAGGAGGCAGCTTCTGGCAGTGAGACTATCATATGATCTTTTGAGGTTCTGAGGTCATCTCTTATTATGATTGAGTAGCTTCTGAGCTACCCCTGTTGCTTCTGATGATACAAAGCAACTTCTGAAGTTTCTTGTGAAGCTTCTGAGTGATACTTTGGCTCATGGAATGATGCATATGTATGAATGCATGTGTTTTCACAAACTTTTCATATTTAAAAGGTTCTTAAGTTTGCAAAATCTATCTTCAGCAAGAGGTTTTGTAAAAATGTCTGAAATTTGGTTTTCAGTGCTTACAATCCCTTATAAAATGATGTTTAATATCAATATGTTTGGATCTAGAGTGCTGAATAGGGTTTTTAGCAAGATTAATAGCACTAGTATTATCACAGAATATAGGAATTTTAGAGTACCTCAAGTTGTAGTCCTGAAGTTGATTCCTAATACATAGCATTTGTTTGTAACAATTTGCAGCTCAGACATATTCAACTTCTGCAGTTGATAGTGCAATGGTGTTATGCTTCTTACACGACCAAGTGATTAAACAATCATTAAAGAAGCAGCAACATCCACTTGTGCTTTTTGTATCAATTCTATCTCCAACGTAATCAGTATCATAGTAGCCAACTACTTCAGATCATGTTCCTTTCTTGTACCAAAGACCAAGATTAGTAGTACCCACTAAGTATCTTAAAATTCTTTTTACAGCAGTTAAGTGAGAATGTTTTGGATTGGATTGAAATCTAGCACAAATTCTCACACTTAATTGAATATCAGATCTAGAGGCAGTGAGATAAAGAAGAGAACCTATCATGCCTCTGTAAGTTGATTCAGAGACACATTCACCCTTTTCATTAGTATTTAGAACTTGTGATGGATGTATAGGAGTTTATATAGCCTTAGATTCATGCATCTGAAATTTCTTCAGAAGCTCCTTTGCATATTTTTCTTGGTGAATGAATATTCCTTCCTTTTCTTGCTTAATTTGTAAGCCTAGGAAGAATTTTAATTCTCCCATCATACTCATTTCAAATTCTCCCTGCATTAACTTGGAAAATTCTTCACAGAGTTTTTCATTAGTAGCACCAAAGATAATATCATCAACATAAATTTGTACAATTAAAAACCCAAAGTTATTTGAAAGAGTAATTAGAGTAGTATCAACTTTTCCTCTAGAAAATCCATTTTCAAGCAAGAATTTGCTTAGTCTCTCATACCAAGCTCTTGGAGCTTGTTTGAGTCCGTACAAGGCTTTTCTTAGTTTGAAAACATGATTCGGGAATTGTTGATTTTCAAAACCTGGAGGTTGTTTGACATAAACTTCTTCTTGTATCTGTCCATTAAGAAATGCTGACTTGACATCCATTTTATAGAGTTTGATGCTTCTGAAGGCAGCAAAGGCAAGTAACATCCTTATTGCTTCAAGTCTAGCTACTGGAGCAAAGGTTTCATCATAATCAATTCCCTCTTGTTGATTATAACCTTGTGCTACTAGCCTAGCCTTGTTTCTTACAACATTTCCTTGTTCATTTCGCTTGTTTCTAAACACCCATTTAGAGCCAATAATTGTTTTGTATTTTGGCCTTTCTGTAAGTGTCAAAACTTGATTCTTTTCAAATTGTTCCAGCTCCTCTTGCATGGCTTTTATCCAACTTTCATGTTCCAGAGCCTCTTGAGGAGATCTGGGCTCGATCTGAGATACCAGAGCCATATTGGAAATGCTTCTGAGGGATCTTCGAGTCCGTGTACCTTCAGAAGTTTCACCAATGATTTGATTTTGAGAGATTGCTTGAAGATCTCTCACTCCTCTGTAGCTTTTTGTTTGGATTTTAGCTTCTGAAACATCCTCGAGATGTGTTTCAGGTTCTGGAGTAACATGGTGAGGTTTTGAGTTGTTGAGAAGCTTGTTTGATGGTGATTCATCATCAGAATCTGATGAGTTCATCTTCTAGATGCCTTCAGAGTCTCTTTCTGTGATATTCAACTTCTGAATATATTTGGAAAGTATATCCAGCTTCTGATGTATATCATTCTTCATTTCTTTGAATTTTACATGAATTGTTTCTTCTACAATCTTTGATCTTGAGTTGTAAACCCTGTAAGCCTTAGAAACAGAAGAGTATCCTAGGAAAATTCCATCATCGGACATAGGATCAAACTTAGAGAGCTTGTCCTTTGTGTTAAGTATAAAACATTTTGATCCAAAAATATGAAAAGACGAGATGTTGGGTTTTCTATCTTTCCAAAGCTCATAAGGTGTCTTTTTGAGGATTGGTCTTAGAAATACACGATTTTGATATAGCAAGATGTGTTCACATCTTCTGCCCAAAAACCATTTGATAAACCACTCTCAAGGAGCATGGTTCTGGCCATTTCTTGTAAGCTTTTGTTCTTCCTTTCTACAACCCCATTTTGTTGGGGAGTTCTAGGCGAAGAAAACTCATGAGAAATACCATATTTTTCACAAAATTGTTCAAAAAGATGGTTTTCAAATTCTCCTCCATGATCTGATCTAATAGAGGTAATTTGAGTGCCTTTTTCATTAGAAGCTAACTTTGCAAATGTTTTAAATTTTTCAAAAGCCTCATCCTTAGTAGCTAGGAAAATAACCCATGTAAATCTAGAATAATCATCAACAATAACAAGACAATATTTCTTTCCTCCTAGAGAGGCAGTTTTGGTTGGACCAAAAAGATCAATATGTAAAAGCTCAAGTGGCTTAGTGGTGGAAACCAGATTTTTGTTTGGGAAAGAAGCCTTGGTTTGCTTTCCTTTCTCACAAAAGTCACATGTAGAGTCCTTAATGTAATTGATTACAGGAAGGCCTTCAACAAGTTGCTTCTGGGAGAGTTTAGAGAGCAATTTCATGTGCACATGACCAAGTTTCATATGCCATAGCCACTTGTCATCTTCAATAGATGCAAGACATTTAACATCTTGGTCTTGAAGGTCTTCTAGGTAAATAACATAAGTATTTCTTAGCCTTCTGCCCTCTAAGACAACCTCATTAGATGTTAGATTAATCACAGAGCAATATTTTGCAAAGAATTCAACTTTCAATCCTTTATCACAAAATTGACTTATGCTTAAAAGATTGTGAGTTAAACCATCAACTAATAGTACATCAGAGATTTGGTGTGAGTCATTTTTACCAACATCTCCGATACCAGTGACCTTTCCTTTGGCACCATCTCCAAAGCGTACAGAGCCTCCACTCTTAGGCTTCCAGCTTCTGAACCACCTTTTTTCTCCTGTCATGTGCCTGGAGCAGCCACTGTCCATGTACCATTTTTCATCAAGGTGTTGGGATCTCAAACACTCCTACATGCACAGATTGAGTTTTCTTAGGTACCCACATTTTCTTGGGTCCTTGAGGGTTAGTCTTCTCGAGCTCTTTCTATCTTTGATGATGTTTAAATTGTCTAGAGGTTGAGTTTTGTTTAAACTTTGTTTTTGTGGAAGGTTTACCTCTTTTTAATTTAAAGCATCTTTCAGAAGTATGGCCAATTTTGCAACAAACAGTACATCCTGTTTGATTTGAGTTAGATGAACTATTATCATGTTCAGAGGCATCATAACCTATTCCTTCTTTACATAGATATGGTTTTTGAGATCCTAGCATTAGGTTGAGTACTTTAGAACTTCCAAGGAATTTGTTAAAATCTTCAGTGAGAAGTTTATTAATCTTTTTTAGTTCAGAAATCTCATTTTGCATTTTCTTTGAAGGTTCAGAGACACCTTCAGAAGCTACAAGTTTTTCACAGACTGTTTTAAAATCCCTTTTTAATGTGTCGTTGTTTGTTTTCAGCTTCTCATTTTCATATTTCAACTTCTCATTTTCTTTTTTCAGATTTTTAACTCTTTTGTGTTCCTTTTGTAATGAGCAAGTAAATTCCTTGAGTCATTTAATAGATCATGATATAGTTCACTTAGTTCTTCAAAAGTAAATTCAGAGTTAGATTCATTTACCTCTAATCCAGCTTCTGAGTCTTCTTCCTCAGCTTCTGAGTGTTCCAGATCCGCCATGAAACAAAGGTTTGCTTCTTCTTCAGTGTCTTCATCTTCAGAAGCTTCTTCTTCTTCATCTTCACTCCAAGTGGCAGCCATGGCTTTCTTCTTTGGGAAGAATTTTTTCTTGGAGCTAGATGATTTTATTTTTGGGCATTCATTTTTGTAGTGTCCTTTCTCATTATAGTTATAGCACATTACAGTATCTATTTTTCCTTTTCCCTTGCTCATCTTTCTTTACAAAGGCTCTTTTGTTTTGAGATCTTTTACCTTTGTTTTTCCAGATCTTTGAGATCCTTCGAACGAGCATGGAGAGTTCTTCACTCTCAGAGTCTTCTTCTGGTTCTTCAGCTTCTGACTCGGATTCTGCAGGAGCTACAAAAGCTTTGACTTTCTTTTGCTTCTTGTGTGTAGATTTTAGAGCCATGTTTCTCTGAACTTTTGAGGTACTAGGCTCCTGTGACTCAAGTTCTATTTCATGAGTTTTAAGAGACCCATATGAGAGAATCTATGCTAACGGTGTTAAGATCCTTAGCTTCTTGGATAGCCGTCACCTTTGGTCTCCACATAGGAGTTAGGCTTTTGAGAAATTTTCTCACCATTTCAGAGTTGGTGTATGTTTTTCCCAGAGCTTTCATTTGGTTTGTGATGTAGATGAATCTTGTAGTCATCTCATCAATGGTTTCTCCTTGAAGCATTTTGAAGGTCTCATATTTATGCACTAGCATTGAAACTTTAGTTTCCTTAACTGATCTGTACCTTCATGAAGTACAACAAGTTTTTGCCACATATTTTGAGCAGTGTCACAGGATGTGATTTTATCATATTCAGATTTAGGAAGTGCACACATTATGAGATATTTTGCTGTGAAATTCAACTGTACCATAGCTTTATGAGTTTGGGTCCATTTGCTCTTAGGAATGGTTCTTGTGGTTTTAATCTTCTAGGCTTCTCTCTCTGTTGTTGCTGGTTGCATTTGCTCAATCTCTTTTGTAGGAACATAGTTCTCATTTATGACTATGTCCCATAAGTCAAGACTTGTGAAAAACACAAACATTTCTATTCTATCTCTCCAGTAGGCATAGTCGTGTCCATCAAACATTGGTGGTCTAGTGAGAGATGCACCTTCGAGTAAGAGCATGTTGTTTAAGCCCATGAGTCTCCTACAGTCCCTTGAATCTTTGTCCTTATCAATGTTAGTTGCTCAACCCCAAGGCCGAGCTCTGATACCAATTGAAAGTAATGTTTTGCACGAGAAGGGGGGGTTTAATCGTGCTTCTTTACCTATTTAAAATTTTCTCTGAAATGTAAAAATAGTCTTTTCAAGCTTTGAAAGGCTTGTTGACTCTTTAGATGACAACGAAATTATTTCAGAGGATAAGATTCTAAGCTTTAAATATAATCAAGCTTCTGAAGTAGGTTCATAGGCACTGGTTACTTTAAATCTTAGAAAAATGATTTCAGAAGCTTCTGAGGTAGCTTCTGAATCCCTTAGAATCCTTTGAATTAGTTCAGAAGATAGTATAACAGTTTATAATATATAATTCAAAGAGTTTAAGGTTTAGAGAGATTTTACACTTGTATTTTTATACGGGTTCGGCCAATCCGTTACCTACTCTAGTTCTCAAACCAACTAGTTTGAGTTTCACTAACTTTCAATCAAAGTTACAAACCAGGACTGATATTTTCTTCAATCCAAACACCTTGCTCACCCTTTACTTGGGAAAGACTTCTGCCAATCTCTTCTAGAGGCTAGACTTCTCTTGCTCACCACCCTCAGAGGCAAGACTTCTGCCTTCTCTTCACGTGAAAAGGACTTTTGCCAATCTCACTTCAGAGGCTGGACTTCTCACTTGCTTCCTCAATTGAAAAAGACTTTTGACCTTAAACAATATGATGATTTGAGTCCAGGGGACTCGTAGGTTGATTATTTGAGAGTTTAGATGAAACTAAACTTTAATCCCAAATAATGAAACTTCTTAAAATGACTTGCTAGAGCAAGAATATATTCTTGGGTTACAGGGAAGTGTTTTTCTTTCAAGAGAAAGATTAACAAGAAAGGCTAAGACACTTATGAATGATTTACAAATAAAGAATAAGTGTAAGAAGCTGTATACTAATTTACAAGAGAATAAGAAGCTTGAGAATTGATTTGTTCGCTTGTGTTCTACTTCTTCCAGAGTATATGCTTCACATTTATAGCCTGAGATGTTTCTTATAGCCGTTTGAGTATCCGTTGCATGCTTTTGATTCAAAATGTATTTTTAATACATTGAGTCTTTGTTATTTTCAACTTTGAAGCTTTGATTCCTGCATTTCATGGATGTGTTCGAGATAAAGCCCATGCTACGGTGTCCTGCAATGCTTTAGCTAGAATCGAGCCAATGGATGTTAGAATATTAAGAATAAACGTGCCTAGTGCTTAAATGCACTGTCCCATGTCTCGACTTTGTGAAACGTGCTCCACTATGAATATAATATATTATCTTTGCTTCTTCGAAAGCTCTTTTTGTGGAACGGTTCAATTCATATATTTTATAAAAGTTTTGAATAAATCAAATATGTATAACCATTTATAAAATAATTTGTTTCAGAATAATATAATATGAGTATAAAAAGAGTTTCAGAAATAGTTCTGTGAGAACTTAGCTTCTGAGCTTATTAGAATAAGACAGGCTTAGCTTCTGATCATAATGAATATATCATGTAGCTTCTGAAGCATTCTTCTTAAGAGATATCCATGTAGAACAGCTTCTGAGCTTGAGCTAAAAATGCTAGATATAGAGAAACAACTTCTGAAAGACAATCGCTTATACTTTTAGCTTCTGAACTAGAGAAATGAGGATTCTAGTGTTCTATCTAGCTTCTGAACTTAGTTAACTAGGTCAGTTATGATGAAATTCATTTTATTAGACCTACTCCTTAGTTTACCAAGATTAATCTAGCTTTTGATCATGTAATTGTAGCAATCATGTACTATATCAGCTTCTGAACATATTAGAATGTATTGAATATAATTCAAAGGCTTCAAACAAAATGTTTATCATATGAAATGTTTGACAGAACCCCCAAATTAGTCCCTCCAGAACTTACAATCGGACATTTCAGTCTCTCCAGAATGAGAAAGTAAAAATTAGTCCCTGCACATGTTAGACGTCGGACTTATTAGTACCTCTGTTAATCTTCTCAAATCGGGATGATGATTTGGCAGTAACGGTGATGATGTAGCACCATTAAATGACACATCACCATCACCATAAACTAAACGACGTTGTTTTTATATTCCAAATCATCAATTCACTTAACTTAAGTGAAGTGTGGGAGGAGAGAGAGGTGAGGTGAGGTTAAGTGAAGTGATGATTTGGACCATCAAAACGACGCCATTTAGCTTACGCTGATGGTGATGTGTCATTTAACGGTGCCACATCATCACCGTTATTGTCAGATCATCATTTCCGTTTGAGAAGATCAACAGGGGGACTAATCAGTCCGACATCTAACATGTGCAGGGACTAATTTTTACTTTCTCATTCTGGAGGGACTATAATGTTCGGTTGTAAATTCTGGAGGTACTAATTTGGGGGTTTTGTCAAATGATTTTTTATCATTCAAAACACATTCAGAAAGGTTCTGGAGCTAACAGCGTGTTCACAGTCTATGCAGAGAACGCGGAGCGATCAGGCGATCTTATCAGGGGTAAGCCTTTTGTTTTAAATATGTGGCTTATATGCAGTTTGATCTTGTCTGTTACGGTGATGACTAGCCTTAACCATCATTGTTTGGAACCCATTTAGTACGTGAGTACGGTGGGATTTGTGTGATGTAGGCCTAAAGCATAGCTACTTGTAGTTTTGCTAAGGTCTAGTCGAGGTGGGTTAAGGATAGTCGACCTTAGTTAAAAGTTGACTGCCTTGGCTAGTTAACCACGGATGGTTGCTCATCTCTGGTTGATCTTGACCTCCATATGTTTTCCTGTGTGGTAATCACACCCTTGACTCGTTTAGAAAGCAAAGAGAAAAGTGTTTTCAAAAATGGTTTTATATGCGGACAAAAGATCTGTTTCCAAACTCGTTTCTGCCAGACACTGAGAGAGCATCAGTTGTGTGCTAAGCTCTCGAAGTGTGAGTTCTGGTTGGACAGGGTAGCCTTCTTGGGGCACGTAGTGTCGAGTGAGGGTATCATGGTAGACCCTAGGAAGGTAGAGGCGGTACGGCAGTGGGCACGACCGACGTTAGCAGCAGAGATACGGAGTTTCTTGGGGTTGGCAGGCTACTACCGCAGGTTCGTGAAGGGTTTCTCGACGGTAGCGGCACCGTTGACCGCCCTGACGCACAAGGGTGCGAAGTTTGTATGGACAGAGAAGTGTGAGCAGAGTTTTCAGAGGTTGAAGGACAATCTGACTACGGCACCGGTGTTGGTTCAGCCATCAGGGAGCGAAGATGTCGTGGTTTACTGTGACGCATCCAGAGTTGGGTTAGGATGTGTGTTGATGCAGAGGGGTCAGGTGATAGCTTACGCGTCCAGGCAGCTATGGAAGCATGAGCAGAACTACCTCACGCATGATTTGGAGTTGGCAGCAGTGATCTTCGCCTTGAAGACCTGGAGGCACTATCTCTACGGTAAAACATGTGAGATCTTCATGGATCACAAGAGTCTGAAGTACATCTTCGAGCAGAAGGACCTGAATCTGAGACAGAGACGATGGTTGGAGCTCCTAAGCGACTATGATTGTTCGATCAAGTATCACCCGTGCTTTTTGCCAATATTTTATGCCCTTAATTTGGATGATTGTATGCATTTCTTTACTCTATTTTAGCCTTTTATTATATTTAATGCAATTTGGATTTATTTGGGACTTAATGAAAATAAAGGCTAAAGTAATAAGTTTTATGATGTTTTTGCAATTCAAGGATGACCCTTGCACTTGATCTTGGGTATTTTATATTTTTGGTGCAGGTCATAGGAATTATTGGAGCAGTAGACATCAGGAACTGAGTAAGAAGTGGAGCAGTGGAGTCCAGGCTGGCATCGAGCGCCCCAGCGCCCTCAGCACGCCCCAGCGCCCTCAGCACGCCCCAGCGCCTGAACCTTATCAGAACTCATCACGTGCACAGCACCAGCGCCCTAGCGAGCTATCAGCACCCTAGCGCCGCGCCGCAATTTTGTTACAGCAGGGACCAATCTGCAAGGCCGAGCTGGGGGCCCAATTAGCTAGGGTTTGGAGGCTGCTCACTCTATATAAAGCAGGCTAATGCATCAGAAAACACATCTCTTCTTCACACCTCTTCACACCTTCAATTTCTCTTCTCTTCTATTTTCTTTTCTTAGTTTCTTACTTTTCAAACCCTAGGTTTTTAGTTAGAGTTTATTTTCTCCATTAGGATTTCACCTTCTCTTCGTAGTTTAGCTCTAGCTTCCTCCACTGTTTACCTTTTACGTTATTCGTCAAGCCCTTTGGGTTTTGTAAGTTACTTCTTTTAATTAATTCAGTTATTCGTTCTTCAATCTCTCCAATTTACATTTATATTCCATAGTCTTTACTTCCTTTAATATTTCTCTTTATTGTTCAAGTCATTTAATTCCTTTTAGTTCCAATTTATTTTCTGCCCTTATATTTCCTCCATGAGTAACTAAGTCTCTTGGTGGTTTATGAGGGTATGAACATCATTGGGGTAAATTGAGGCTTTGTTCTTAATCTTGCATAAGTTTTCATGATCATTCCTGGCATATAATTTGAGATCTTAAATTGTGTGTGTTTACCCTTTGTCTTGGCTTACTCGATTGAGTTAGGCTAATTCATTGGCATGTGTTAATGTGTTAGTTGATTAATTGATGCATGGCATATTAGGAATTGGTAATAATTAATTAATTGGCTGATTAGTCTCTTTAATTAGATTAATGTGATTGACTTTAAAGATTGTTGAAAACGAAACTAAAGGTGAGATCTCACTGATTAATCTTGTTCTAGGCAATCAATCCTTAGAATCACAACAATAGGGTTAGATCTAACTCTGGCGTAATTAATCAACTCATGCATTCTTTTTAAGCCAATGATAAACGCCCTAATGAATGTTCTACCTCATAAACCACTGTTTTTATCATTCCAATTTTATTCCAATTTATTTTTCTTGCATACAAAAACCCCCAATTTGTGACAACCCTCATACGACTAGTCTTGTGTATTGCTTCCTTAGCCATTCCTTGTGAGAGACGACCCTAGTTTCCACTAAACTATATTAGGGGAACTTGGTTTTAAAAATAATTAAATTTATGGTAGTTGCGACACTCACCATCAAATTTTTGGCGCCGTTGCCGGGGAATGGCGATGAAAGTAATCTCTAGTTGTGTGATTTGTGCATAATGTACATAATCGTTTTCTTTGTTTCTTTGAAAAATGAAAACAACAAAAAGATTTTATTTATTTTTGCGTTGCATTACATAGCATACTGCATATTTCATCTGTACATTGCATCACATTTAGCATTTGCATCCATAGAACTTGCTGTTCAAAGAACAACAAAGTTCTGTGTCGATACGAGCGCCCGAGCGCCCTTGGACCGCTCGAGCGGCTGTTCGCCCCTCCATCATGTTTTTATGTTTTCTTCTCTTATTTTCCTTCTTTTTCTAGACTAACATGAACACTAACCCCAATTTTAGTCTCCAAGATTTTAGTTTCCATGGTTTTGCAGGTTATCAACCAAGTAGTGAGATGCAAGTACCACCATTACCTTCATTCCTACACAAAACATCATCACCCTACCAAGACCCTTCACCGTACTATGAACCATACCCATCCTTTAACCCCTACTACCAGCCATATAATGAACCATCACCCTCCTACATTGAACCATTTCCATCACCCTCCTTACCCATATCCCATCGAATACCTTAATCAACTAACCATTGACCCATTCTACCAACCACAACCTTCTCAACCTCTTGCATCGTCTACTCCTTGTAATAATACTGAAAACTCCATGATGAGACAAATCTTTAAAGTACTGATGACAAACCAGCAAGAACTCTTGCGCATGGAAGAGGACCTCCAACAATTGAGAACTCAGGCCACCTCATCACCACCACCTTCTCCATCAACACCTTCTCAACCACCACCGGCTCTACCACCATCACAAGAGGAACCGGAGTTCCCTATTGTTGAAGATGATTATGATTTAGAGCAATTGGATTGGGAGACATTGAAGTCCATGGTGGAATAATTATCTGGGGAGGTCGAGGAAGATTCTAATGTGGAGATAGTCTATGAGGACCCTCCACCCTTACTCAGTACTGTGCTAGACACCATGTGTGCGGAGGAAAGTTCTTTGAGTGTTGGAGTCGCTGCAGAGATTCCCTCACTAGGAGAAATTGAGAAGTAGGCATGCAAGGAAGAAGTCATGGATTCCACACCCTCATCCCTTGTTGTGTCGAGGCAACCATCGGGACCTTTCCCATTTGCTCTTGGGCCTCATGAGTATGCTCGTCTCGAGACCGATGCTCAACTCCTTACCCTTTGTGGGGTGTCGATATCTTCTCGAGCTCAAATTTCTTGGAAACTAACTAATTTCAATTATGTTCTCTCTAACCCATCTTGTGAGGACTTTCATCTCTCCTCACTTGATTTTGTTTGTTTTAGGGATGCTTTTTGCAGGAGCGGGTGTTATGCTCCAAGGGGCAATCTAAGGACCAAAACTCATGGGTCCCGGAATAGGAAAAGAATCACTCTCCTTGGAGTGGTTCACTTCTTTTGGGATCCAGGTGGAGGTATGGAAAGTATACCATGGTGGAAGGTCCTAGAAATTTCAAGCATAAGCCGCCCTGAGAGGGGTTGACCAAACGTCCAACTTAGGGACGTTAAAGCAAAGTGCTTGGGGGAGACAACCCACCAAAGTTTCAATTTATGTACCTAGATAGTTTCTTCCTTGTTGTTTTCTCATTTATTGATATTTCTTTTCAGTTAATTAGTTGGCCAAATGGCAAGCCATTCGCAGCACAGTAGCTGTCATGGAATTTGCAGCAGACCTGCGCTCTAGCGCCTATAGTTCGGTCTGACGCACGAGATGACACAACCTCAGCGCCCTAGCGCGCGTACCTCGCCCCAGCGGCCCTGGACGATTGAGTCCTCTGCAGGTCCCTTCTATACTCTTTTCTCTGTTCTTTAAATTGTTGACACTAGGGACAATGTCTCATTCAAGTGTGGGGAGGGTGTAGAAAAATTGGCTTTTGTAAATATTTTCATGCCTAACTCTTTTTCTTTTCTTTTGTTTTCTTTTGTTTTTATGTGTTTTTAGGTAGATGATTGGTTAGTTTTCTTTATAGCACCTTTTGGTCTAAAATTGCTTTACCCTTTGATTTTAACTCAGAAATTTTTGGCAAGTTATGCCATATGAGTTTGAATTGTTTGTGTTATCTCTGATTGGTTGTTTGGATTACCTGTGAGATTTGAGCCTCACTGTGATTAAATACATCAATTGATCACTTTCTTTCTGTGAGCACACACACACTTGTATTTGTTATTCCTGAATTTGCTTGATTCTTGTTTTGCGTTTAATACATGTTGCGCGTGATTGAGGCATAATTTTGTTTTTACATTTGAAAGCCACTTAGCCAAATAGCATAATTTTCGTTCCTTGGTTTTTGCAAATAAAGGTTGTTGGGTTCCTGGGAATTACTGTGAAATTAATTTGGAATCTTGGGAACGTTAATGTTAAGAATTTTATGTGTTATTGATTTTGGGTATTTCTTCTCTCTCCATCTTTCTCTCTCTCCATCTTTTTCTTTAATTATGGAAATCATCTGGGATCAGTCAAGCCATGAAGTCTTAGTTTCTTGGAATTAAGTCAACTTCCCATATATGTCATACATGTCCCAAGCCCCGTTACAACCCTGAAAAGACCTCTTGATGCACCATGTTTGTGGAATTGCAATGTTAGGAGTATAGCAAATTTATTGAATGTAAATCTTGTGTGCTTTATTCAATTGAGTGCTTAACCAAAAACACTGAGTGATTAAGAGATAAACACACTGGTGAGGGCCAATCAACCAACTTTGAATAACATGAAATGATTCTCTTAACTCATAAATTTGTTTGAATGCCTACTTGTAATATGATTGTGGGTGTTGCATAATTTTGACTAAGGTGTGCTGTTTTGAATAACTTTCCATCATCTGTAGTGTTTTGTTTTTTTTTCTTTTAGGACATAGGTGTTAGGATGTAATAGCCATTGCTTTATTTTTAGAGATGCTTTGAATCATTGCTTTTGCATGAGGACATGCAATTGTTCAAGTGTGGGGATATTTGATAACGTGGTTTTTGTCAATATTTTATGCCCTTAATTTGGATAATTGTATGCATTTCTTTACTCTATTTTAGCCTTTTGTTGTATTTAATACAATTTGGGTCTTAATGAAAATAAAGGCTAAAGTAATAAGTTTTATGATGTTTTTGCAATTCAAGGATGACCCTTGCACTTGATCTTGGGTATTTTATATTTTTGGTGCAGGTCATAGGAATTATTGGAGCAGTAGACATCAGGAACTGAGTAAGAAGTGGAGCAGTGGAGTCCAGGCTGGCATCGAGCGCCCCAGCGCCCTCAGCACGCCCCAGCGCCCGAACCTTATCAGAACTCATCACGTGCACATCACCAGCGCCCTAGCGAGCTATCAGCGCCCCAGCGCCGCGCCGCAATTTTGTTACAGTAGGGACCAATCTGCAAGGCCGAGTTGGGGGCCCAATTAGCTAGGGTTTGGAGGCTGCTCACTTTATATAAAGAAGGCTAATGCATCAAAAAACACATCTCTTCTTCACACCTCTTCACACCTTCAATTTCTCTTCTCTTCTATTTTCTTTTCTTAGTTTCTTACTTTTCAAACCCTAGGCATTTAGTTAGAGTTTATTTTCTCCATTAGGATTTCACCTTCTCTTCCTAGTTTAGCTCTAACTTCTGTTAATGTAAATCCTCATTTGGTTTTGATAATAACAAAACTAATGTAACTTTGTGAGTTTACATTGAGAAGCTACAGTGGATGTATTTGTAATAGATCAGAAGCTCTTTGTAGTGAGAAACCACTGTAAGAATGTATTGTATATGCTTCGGGTATTGTAACGTAATATGTGTAATACGTAATAGAAGCATAGTGATAGGAATAGTGTTGTATTAGGTTATATAATGTATAATCCTGTAATACACACTTGAGGAAGCTAGGAAGATCTTCAGAAGCTAGAAGAAAGTCTTCAGAAGCTAGGAAGAGTCTTCAGAAGCTCGGAAGAGACTTCAGAAGCTAGGAAGGTTTGATAAACCGTATTTTCATGCTAATTTCTCCTCATAACTTGAGTGATTGTATGCTCTCAATTATGCTTAAATTGGTTTCTTACGCAATATTCGATTTGCATTACCGTTTCGAGTATTAGTACCGTTTTGCGTATTAATTACTCTAATTGTTGCCACTGGTGCGTTTGATATGTTTTTGTTAGTGTTGTGGCTTCTCAGGAACAGGTAATCATAAAATATGTTGGAAATTGCGTCTGGAAACCAAGGAAAGCTGACTCACTGCCCACAGCAGCGTACCAATCGCCCAGGCGGAGAACGCATCGCCCAGGCAGTCATGCGCGCGTAACATCCACACTTGGACGCGCTTAATTTTGACCTACCGCCCAGGCGGTGGTGACGACCGCCCAGGCGGTCGCGTGCGAGGAAACCTAGCGCATCAGCAGCCCAAGACAGCAGCAGCTGGGATTTTATAAATAGCCCCTTTGTGCTTAGGTCTATCATCTAGTTTTCAGTTCTCTGGTTCTTGTATGCACTCTGGTGCTGGCACTCTGACAATTTTAGGATTTACTTTTCCAAAACTTTCAGTTCTTCGCTCACCGTCTCTGTTTTGGGCACTCTTTACTTCCAGCTTTTACATACAGTTCTGAACATCAGTTTTAATTCGTTGTCCGTACTCTTTATTACTTTCAGTCATTGCTTTTACATTAAACCTTATTCTTAGGGAGAGTTCACCTTGAATCTCTCCCTCGTTTTCATTAATATAAAGTTTTTATTCAGCAACCTCTTTACTTCCTGAGTTTATTTCGATTCAAGTCTTTAATCCTGTTTTCTTTACGTTCAAGTCACTTTTAATTTATGCTAATTTACTTATTTTGCACTTGCACTTAATTTCTTTATTTCAATCGCCTTTACTTTTCCCAATTTAATTTCCTTGCAAACCAAACTCAAAACCCCCCTTTTTTTACTTATTGCTAAGTTTAAGTCAACAATTGTCACACAGATTCCTTGAGAGACGACCTGAGTCAGTCTTACTACTTGCTACCAAGCTTGTATTGAGATTAATTCAGCAATAAACCCTTTTTCAAACCCTTCTTTTAAATTGCTCCAGAGTACCGGAGAATTAACGACGCTCCGGTGCTCTGTCAAGAGGCTTCAGAAGCTCGGAGGAGACTTCAGAAGCACGGAAGAGGCTTCAGAAGCTCGAAGGAGACTTCAAAAGCACGGAAGAGGCTTCCGAAGCTCGAAGGAGACTTTAGAAGCACGGAAGAGGCTTCAAAAGCTCAGAGGATATCTCAAAAGCACGAAAGCGTGGTCAGAAGCTCAATGGGGTTCTGAAGTTCTGAGAAAGCATGGTCAAAATCTCATGAGGTTCTGAAGTTATTAAAATCCGATCAGAAGCCTAAAGAGGTTCTGAAGGTTAAGAAGCTACGATAGAGATTTAACGAGTCTCTAAGGGAAGTTAGTCATGTGCTGAAAAAAGGAAAAGAAGGGAATTAGTTTTAAATGTAATTAGATAACTCTTATCTAGTTTTATTTAATTTCCCGCCAAGAAAAGTGACCGTTGTAAAGTCAAAGTGTAATGAGCTCTCTATATAAGATGAGTCTCAAAGTTGTAATAGCCAGAGAGAAAAGAACGGATAGTGAATCACACACAATTGGAAAAAGCAGAGAGATAGAAAAAATCCTCTAAAAAAGAAAAAGAAGACAAAGTGTGAAGAGAGAAAAATCTGAGAGAAGCTCAGATAATCTTTGAGAAGAAAGAAAAGAAAGAGTCTTGTGCTAATTGAGGAAAAGAAAAGAAAGAGAAGGCTCTCAAGAAATCAGGACAAAGTTCTTATTCATTGTTCAATTGTGAATTGAAAGAAAGAAAGGGATTTCAGAAGCTACAAGTCTGAAATTGATCAAGCTAGAAAAAGTTTGAGGTTCGAGAAGATCAGAAGCTGAAAAAGTAGATCGCTTGAAGCATTGGTTCGTGGATTTTGTGATCAAGATACAAGGTTCTGAGAAGTCCTTGAGGGGATATCAAGGCGAAAAATCTTCCTAGAGGGGATATCTAAGGAGTGGAAATCTTCAGAAGGGGATATTTTGGAGTGTCGAACCTGAGAAGGTTGCAAAAGATATCGTGTATTGATACCTGTGTATTGTTGATACAATTTCTAGTGGAACTCAATCTTGAAGGATTGAAGAACTAGATGTAGGCACCTTTTGCTGAACCAGTATAAAAATTGGTCCAATTCTCTTACTCTAATCTCTTTACATTTAATTGTTGTGATTGCATTAATTGTTTGTATGCTCAGAAACTGATTTGATAACATTAGAAGCTGAATCTATTTGTGTGTTAATTTGATTTCTAGAAAACATCTCAAAAACAATCTTTAATAGATCTAAAAGTTAAAGAAACTAAAGTAAAAAGCATCTTTATGTGATTAACTTTTTGATACGTGATATTTGTCTTTTGGGTATTTGAAATTTGGAATAAACAATTTAAAGAACTAACTTCAGAAGCTGTGTAGTTTACAAGAACTATCTTCAGAAGCTGTATCTTTGTTCTTCACATAATTGTTGCTTAGATTCTGAGTTTATGTGAAAGATATATCATATTACATATTGTTGATTGATTGTATTTGAAATACTAGTTCAGAAGCTAATAGGTTCTGAAGTTAGAATCTGAAGCAGGCTCTGAAACAAAGTTCAGAAGCTGAATCGAATAGTGTTCCGAAGCTGATTTTTTGAAAGAGATATTTTAGATATTTGATTTGATTGTTTCAGAAGCTTGATAAAATAAAGTGGTGTGATATTTGTGATAATATTCTGCTGTGCAAAGATAAAAATTAAATCATTGACATATTGATTTCTGTGTATGTCACATAATTGATTTTAGGTTCTGAGATCACAAGTTATATTTTGATTCTTTGTTTTGACTAACTCTTGACAAGTTTCAGAGACTTGATCAATCTTTGAGAATTTCAGGAAGTGTTAAATAATAAAGAAGCATTTGCGAAAAAGTTGGACACAACCAATTCAACCCCCTCTTGGGTTGTGTGAAGCATAGCTTGGAGGTGTTTCTCAAGAGATCCTCACATCATCAATTGGTATCCAGAGCTCCGGTTTTTGCTAAAGTGAAATCAAGAAGGTTCTCTAACAAGAACAAAAGCAAGATCCAAGGAACAAGCTATGTCGAATCAAGCTAATTTTCAAATCTCTGAAGGACAATCCATAAATAGACCTCCACTCTTTAATGGAAATGCATATGCCTATTGGAGAGACAAGATGCAACTATTCATTGAGTACAATAGTCTAGAGTTATGGGATATAATTCAAAATGGAGATCAAATTCCAGAAACTTCAAGAGTGCTGCTCGATGGTTCTATTGAAACTAAACCTATTCCTAAATCCGAATGGACAAGGGAACACAATGAGATGGTCAGACTCAACTCCAAAGCTAAGTATTTACTTATTTGCGCTTTAACTAAGAGTGAGTATGATAAAATCATTAGTTGTAGTTCGGCTAAGGAAATATGGGATAGATTATCTTTATTACATGATGGTACTGATGAAGTTAAGGAAACAAAAATTGATATGCTTAGATCAAAGTATGAGCATTTAAAATGGATGAGAATGAATCAATAGATAGTATGATTACTAGGTTTCTTAGTATCATTAATCAATGAGAGATTCAACTATAAATGCCTAATGCCGAAATCGTGAGAAAGTTTTAAGAAGCTTACCTTCTACATGGTTACAAAAGTAACAGCTATCTCAGAAGCTAATGATCTAAAACTTTGAAGTTTGATGCTTTAATCGGATTTTAAAAGTGCATGAATAGAATGCAAAATATTGCTAGCACTAAGAATTTCAAGGATACACGGCTCTTAAAGTTTCCAAGAGAAAAGAAGAAAAAGGCTTTGATTTCAAGGAAGACTCTGAGTCAGAATCTGAAGAGGATGGCTCTAAAGATGATTCGGAAATGATCCAGAACAAGTGGCAGTGTTTTCAAGAAGTTTAGAAGGATGTTTAGAAAGGAAGCTCAAGCAAAAAGAATCCTAAATCTTCAAGAAAGACAAATCAAAATCGGATCAAGTAATTTGTTATCACTGTAATGAGAAGGGTCACATCAAACCGATTGCCCAAAGCTGAAAGAAACATCATCAAAGAATAAAGGGAAGAAGAAGGCTTACAAAGCTACATTGAGTGATGATGATGATTCTGAAGATGAGGAAGAAGTTTCAAACATGTGCTTCGTGGCTGAGTACACCTCAGAAGCTGAACCTTCAAAAGCTGAAGCTTCAGAAGCTGAAATTTCAGAAAATGAAGACAATGAGGTTCAGAAGCACAAATGCTTCATGGATGACTATAGCTCAGAAGCTGAAACTTCAGATGCTGAAGACGATGAGGTAACTTTCGAAGAACTCATGTCTACTTTTAATTCTGTTTTAAATACTTATGAGAAACTTCAGATTAATCATAAAAAGGTTTTGAAATAGTTTTATGAAGTAAAACAAGATTTAGATTATAAAAAACAAATCAATTCTGAAATAAGTATTGATTTAGAAATGTTCAGAAGCACCAACTCAAAATCGAGTATTAACTTTTCTGATGAAGAAAATGATTTGGAAAATCTCAGAAAAATTAATTCTGATCTTGAGAGGGATTTAGAAAGATTAAGAGATGCTAACGATCTTTTTTGATGTTTGAAAAAATCGATTTGGAAAACGATATTAGCATTCTTAAAAATTCTAAAGAAGCTTCAGAAACTGCCGCAGCTTCTGACACCTCAGATTCTGAAAGTAACTCAGATTCTGAAGAGGAGTCAGAAACTAAAAGGCTTTCTGAAAAGTGCAATGATCTTTTAAAAACCAATATTCTTTTGAGAAAGGATTTGGAAAAGTTTGTTAATGGTATTAAAAATCTTGAAATGATTTTAGGATCACAAACAGCTTATTTTGATAAAAATGGGATTTGTTTTGTTCCAGAAAGTAAGTTTGCCAAAAATAAAAAGTTTTTTAAGAAAACTTTCAAAAAGGCAAAGTGCTTTTATTGTTCAAAAACTAATCATGTTTCTGATGATTGTTGGTTATATAAATATAAAGGAAAGTATGATTCTCACATAAAAAATCCGAAGAAAACAAACAACAAAGGATCCAATAAAATTTGGATACCAAAAGTTCATTTGAAACTACTTGCAGAAATGTTTGAAAACCAAAACCATGGATCTGAAGCTATGGCATGTGGACTCAAAATGTTCCAGACACATGACTGGACAAAGAGAGTGCTTCATCCAATTTAACCAAAAGGAAAAAGGTCAAGGTAGATCTGCCGATGGTACATGTGCTCTGGTTCTGAGGGTGAAAATGCTAATGTAAATCCTGAAAATGAAGTAAAAGAGTTTGAGGAGATAAACATCAACTCAAAGGGAGTTCAGAATCTGAACTCAGAAGCTAGCTCGGACTCATACTTCATAAGCTGATGAGATTCACACTTCAGAAGCTACTCAGTATGGTACTTCAGAAGCTATGCAGAATCATAATTCAGAAACTACTCAGAGGTAGAGTCCAGAAGCTCATGGTTCTGAAGAAAATGTGGTAACTTCAAACCATATATCTCTTATTAATCATGATATTTCGTGTGAAAATATAACCAAAGGCAAATATGAATTAAAATCCCTTGATCAAAATCTAATAATTGGTGAAACTTCACATGGTGTTAGAACTATTCTATCTCTAGTTGAAACAGAACATAATTTGGCTGACATTTTTACCCAATCCCTATCCGAAGATAGATATGTATTTCTTAGAAACAAACTCAATATTATATCTATTTAAACCTTTTTGATTATGACAAAAAGGGGGAGAATGATTTGATGTAATCTTTCTTCTTAGATGTATGGATATAATCTTTCTGGAAAATGGTTCAGAAAGGGAGACTTTAGGTTCTGAGGATTCCAGGATTTGACGATTATAGGATCTGAAGATATTAGGATTTGAGATTAGCATCTGATGATATTAGGTTATGACGTTTCTACATATAGTTTCTAATATGAATATGTCATGTAGGGGGAGATATATATCTTTATCTTATATGAATATTATATGTAGGGGGAGATATATTTCGATATTTTGATATAATGGTTCAGAAACTGTGATATATATGGTTCAGAAACTAACATGATACATATTGTATATTCTGTTATATTTGATATTATCATATATGGTTCTGAAAGTATATTTTTGAAAAGTGTTTTCGAAACTCTACATCAATGCTACGTTTTCATTTTAAAAATTTGAGAAAGCATTGAAAGATTACATGAGTTTTGTCATCATCAAAAAGGGGAAGATTGTTAATGTAAATCCTCATTTGGTTTTGATAATAACAAAACTAATGTAACTTTGTGAGTTTACATTGAGAAGCTACAGTGGACGTATTTGTAATAGATCAGAAGCTCTTTGTAGTGAGAAACCACTGTAAGAATGTATTGTATATGCTTCAGGTATTGTAATGTAATATGTGTAATATGTAATAGAAGCATAGTGATAGGAATAGTGTTGTATTAGGTTATATAATGTATAATCCTCTAATACACACTTGAGGAAGCTAGGAAGATCTTTAGAAGCTAGAAGAAAGTCTTCAGAAGCTAGGAAGAGTCTTCAGAAGCTCGGAAGAGACTTCAGAAGCTAGGAAGAGGCTTCAGAAGCTCGGAGGAGACTTCAGAAGCACAGAAGAGGCTTCAGAAGCTCGAAGGAGACTTCAAAAGCACGGAAGAGGCTTCAGAAGCTCAGAGGATATCTCAGAAGCACGGAAGCGTGGTCAGAAGCTTAATGGGGTTCTGAAGTTTTGAGAAAGCATGGTTAGAGGCTAATGAGGTTCTGAAGTTATTAAAACCCGATCAGAAGCCTAAAGAGGTTCTGAAGGTTAAGAAGTTACGATAGAGATTTAATGAGTCTCTCAAGGAAGTTAGTCACGTGCTGAAAAAAGGAAAATGAGGGAATTAGTTTTAAATGTAATTAGATAACTCTTATCTAGTGTTGTTTAATTTCCCGCCAAGAAAAGTGACTGTTGTAAAGTCAAGGTGTAATGAGCTCTCTATATAAGATGAGTCTCAAAGTTGTAATAGCCAGAGAGAAAAGAACGGATAGTGAATCACACTCAATTGGAAAAAGCAGAGAGGTAGAAAAAATCCTCTGAAAAAGAAAAAGAAGACAAAGTGTGAAGAGAGAAAAATCTGAGAGAAGCTCAGATAATCTTTGAGAAGAAAGAAAAGAAAGAGTCTTGTGCTAATTGAGGAAAATAAAAGAAAGAGAAGGCTCTCAAGAAATCAGGACAATGTTCCGATTCATTGTTCAATTGTGAATTGAAAGAAAGAAAGGGATTTCAGAAGCTACAAGTCTGAAATTGATGAAGCTAGAAAAAGTTTGAGGTTCGAGAAGATCAGAAGCTGAAAAAGTAGATCGCTTGAAGCATTGGTTCGTGGATTTTGTGATCAAGATACAAGGTTCTGAGAAGTCCTTGAGGGGATATCAAGGCGGAAAATCTTCCTAGAGGGGATATCTAGGGAGTGGAAATCTTCAGAAGGGGATATTCTGGAGTGTCGAACCTGAGAAGGTTGCAAAAGATATCGTGTATTGATACCTGTGTATTGTTGATACAATTTCTAGTGGAACTCAATCTTGAAGGATTGAAGAACTGGATGTAGGCACCTTTTGCCGAACCAGTATAAAAATTTGTCCAATTCTCTTACTCTAATCTATTTACATTTAATTGTTGTGATTGCCTGGCTTGTCACATCTGTAGTACACATTCTGCCCTGCAAAACAAACTCCTCTGTGTCCTTTATTGCACTGGGGACAGATTGGTGTCTCTGTAGCTCTAAGAATCATAGCCTGACGTGGTGGTGGTGGTTCTTGTTGAGGCCTAGCACGATTTGGGCCTCTGAAAGGTCGGGAGGGAAACCGACGGGGTGGAAAATTCTGTCTTTTGAACTGAGGAGCCTGTGGTGCGAAACTCCTCCTAGAACTCTCCACTGAAGTACTGTCATCTGACTGGCGGGCTTGTTCATGAACTCTGCAAGCCTCTACTAACTGGGGATAGCTATCAATCTGCAAGTGATTCATTGCCTTCTGCATTTTCTGATTCAAACCATTTCTGTACTTCATACATTTCCAAGACTCCATTGGATTGCCTTGGAACATCTCTGAGAACTTAATAAGATGTTCAAACTGAGCTGTATACTCTGCCACGGTCATCTTTCCTTGAGTCAAATTCATGAACTCCTGCTCTTTCGCCTCTCTGATGGACCTGGGAAAATATTTATCATAAAACATTTCCTTGAACCTATGCCAAGGAATAGGAATTCCCGCAGCATCCATTCTGGCCTTTTCTCCTCTCCACCAATTTCCAGCATCCTGTTGTAACATAAAAGTGGCAAAAGCAGTGCGTTGTAAATCTGAACACTGCACCACGGTAAAAATCTTCTCCATTTCCTCGATCCACTCCCCCGCTACTGTCAGATCGACGGAACCTGTAAACACTGGGGGATTTACCCCTCTGAATTCCGCGAATCAGGCATTTCCCCTATCCGTCTCTGGTTGTGGTGTGGGAGGGGTCTGGCGTCCCATGACTTCTGCCAGTTGCTGAACTGCCCTAGCCATTCCTGCCAAGGCCTCACTTGTTCCTTGGTCGCCATCTGAACTACTCGCAGTCGGTCTCGTCTGTCGTCTTTTTGGTGCCATTAGTACCTGTACACACCAACATAACCACAGAGGTGTTTAGTCTCTATAATCACATTAGGCACATACAACTACCTATGTCCCAATCAGACAAGTCATGCTCATGTTACACAGCTATAAGCATAACACTATCGTACTATGCAACAAAAGCATAGATGGCCATAACCCCAAGCCTTAAGGTTCGAACTGCTCTGATACCAAAATGTAACACCCTAATAATTACCTCTTTATGCTTAAGTCATATTGAGTTAATTATCGGAAATTAAATTTGAGTAAAGTAATAATACGCGGAAAATAGGGCCGATTTATTTTTCAAAAGAAACGGAAGATTAAAAATCCGGCTTGTGCGGTATAACTGATATGAATAAATATATCCTTCTAAGAACTACTCAAACTACTCATTACGAATATATAACGTTAGAATACACAACGGTGGCCCAAATGTACATAAATATCATACTACAATATCTGGAATACATATAATACCATAAATAGTACGAGTATATAGTGGTGAAAATTTTAAGAGAATCATAAGCTTGTACAACCACTTATAACTTCCTTAAAGGTTCCCAAAAAGTGACATAGATCATAAAGTACAAATACAAGATGTAACAAAAGTAATGCTAATAGTCCTAAGCTCCAGAGCTTTCAAACTTAATCTTCACGTAAGCTCCAAATCGCTCAACCTGTAGACGTACTGGCACCCCTGTCTGTATCTAAAACAAAAGTGGTGGAATAGGGTGAGCTCCACGGACTCAGTAGGGGGATCACTCCGGTTTAATATAAAAACAGTGTAATATGCAAGATTTACATTATTGGGGATTTCATAAATCAATTTATATCCGGAGTGTCTTACCTATATGCGTCTTGATTAATATGTATGCATTATATATAAATCTGAAAGCATTACTACTTATTTAATTTATGACTAGTGCATATACATAGACTCTTCCTTGATATGTGCATATTATACCTTTATTTGAATTGGCATTAACCCTCTTATCTCTTTCTACCTCCACATCACCAAATGCCAGGACTATGAGCTCATATCTCTCTAGTTTCTACTAGACACTCGGGGAAAGAGGGGTTTATCAACTTCCCTTACTAGTGATGTCAGTGACCGAGGTTGTCAATCCTCCCTTACTGACAGCACTAGTGACCGAAGGTTACACTTGCCTATTTTGACATTCCGTTGTATTTCCATCGTACTCAAAATATCATAATATAATATTCTGACTTACTATCCTGTCACAATATATATGCACATAAACAACTGGTAATGCATACAAGTCATGTATAACCATCTAGATTCATAAATCATGTAAGACCCCGAGAGCTTAATCATACCTTAATTAAGGTGATTTGAGAAATAATCGCATTACTTAAGGTATAATTAGGATGTATGTGCGTTTAGAACGTGTTTTGATATGCTTGCATGATTGAATATGTGTTATGTGCGCTATGTGACTTATGTGTATGACAAAATGACATTTGTGTTGCATTATGATCTAAAAGGTAAATTGAAATGAGAAAAATTAGTTTAGAGAAAATATCTAGTTAGGGATCATGAGAGGTTTTAAGTATTTAGGATCATGTATAAGTTTATGTAAGTATGTTGAGGTTGTTTAGAGTATTTGTGATGGTTTGGGAACTTTTGGAGAGTAATTGAAGGTTTAGAACATGTAAAAACAGTTTCTGCTGCTGTTGCTGTCATGTATCAGCATTCCGTCGCTAGCGGCTACCTCCAGCTCGCTAGCGACCATAATCAAGCGCTAGCGGTGGGAGGCGGTGAAAGCGGTCGCTAGCGACCAGCTCGATGGCAGAACAAAATTTTTGCATTTTCACAATTTCTTTTCAATCCTTCATCTTTCATTAATTGCTATTAGGTCCCCTCCGTCCTTAAGACCTTACCTCAACTTGAAGGAACTTCATTGACTCAGAAAAACTCTCCTTAAGCTTTTCAAACTCCCTAAACTAAAACCACACAACCTCCATAACTCCATACATTCAAACCTCACCATCTCTTCATCAAAAACTCACCTAGATCAGAAACTAAAACCATACACAGAATCCTTACATCAAATCTATTAGTTCTAACTGAATAGAAATCATCTGGGAGCTCTAGAATCTCAATCATCATCATCAAGAGTGAGGAAAGCTTCATAAGCAAGTAGCTTCAAGAGAGACATAGTGGTTCTTAACTCTAGGAAGCAAAACTACAAGAGGTAGGGGTTAGATTTATGTTATATAATGTATTTCTATGTTTTTCATGCATTAGATTCGGTTGTATTGGTGTTATGCATCAAAAATCATAATCTGGGATGAACTATGCTGAGAACAGAGTCGTATCATGCGCTAGCGGCCAAACTCTAGCCGCTGGCGGAGGTACAAGCGCTAGCGGCCATACTACAGGCGCTAGCGGGTGTTTTAGCCGCCTTGGGCGCTAGCGGCCACTTGCTGCGCGCTAGCGGCTAGGTCGCAGGATTTTTCTGCAGATTCTCAGTTTTCTGGTATTTTAGTAATTTTTATGATTTTAACTTCATGATGTATTTTTCTGTAGTACAGTATTATAGGCACATGTATATATACTAATTCTAAATTATAAAAAGAAGCTCTTAATGAGCTATTAAAGAAATTATAAAGGAATATTTTCATGCATTTATGCTTAAAGTGTTAATGTAAGTAAATTTGAAAGTTATGTGAAATTATATGTGCTGTATGTGTATTTTGATGGGCCAGAACTATGATGAAATGTCATGTGAAATGAAAAATAAGTTTATGAGTAACTTTCTCTGCAAATGGAATTGGCAAGGGAGGTTGGCACCCTCGGTCCCCAATACCATTTTGTGAGAGAAAGTGAATAAACCCCTCTTCCCCATAGATTCATAGTAGAAACTAGAGAGGTATGAGCTCATAGCCTTGGGGACCGGAGTGACGGAGGTAGAAAGTAAGAGGGTTGTGCCATTTACAGTAAAAGATCATGACACATGACATAATTAATGTTTTATTTGTATTATATTGTATCTTAATTATGTATTAGACATTGCTTACATATCAGATGCATGCATTAATATAATTATCAAAGATGCATATAGGTGTGACACTCCGGAAATTTATATGAATGTGTTCTTTGAAAATAATATTAATTAACTTATACATGTATCACTGCTTTTAAAATAAACCGGAGTGATCCCTCTATTGAGTCCGTGGAGCTCACCCCAATTCCACCACTATTTGTTTTAGATTCAGATCAAGGCACATGTCCCACTACTAGGTGAGCGGGCTGATACTGACAGAGGATTGAAGACTCGGACACTTTGAGAGACTTACGCTTCAGAGTCTTATCTTTCTGATATTTTGTATTATCATGTTATGTATTATCTGATGTTTAGTTGAGTTTATAAGAGATCCATAAGTGACTGTACACGCTTATGGTACTCTTAGAAACTCTAATACTCTACTATTGTAATATTATTTTGGATTTTACGTTTATATGTGTAATTCCTATGTGTACCTGAATCTATATATATGTAATGGGCCACTTTCATGTAATATTGTATTATGGTTATGTGCATTCACAGTTTCATAGTTTGATATATCAGATTATGTCTCATCGCGTACAAGCCACGATTTAGAACTTGCGCTTTTTTTTTTTTTTTGATTCACAAAAATGCCAGTAAGGGGAGCCACCCCCAGTACCAGCGGGCAGGGTGCCAGTGCCTCGATCTGGGGATCCAGCCAGATAGGGTGATGGGGACTTACGAGGCTTGGCCCATGCCAGACACATTCACCTCTCCAAACTGGGCCGGTCGAGGCCACTCAGAGGACTCATTGACGTTGCCCCTGAGCGGTAGGGGATCTCCCTACGAAGGGATGCCCACCAATTGAGGATTTTGGATGGAGGGGGATTCGAACCCGCATCCCTTGGGAGGCTATGCTTTTCAAACCATGACCCCCACCATTTGTGCCAACCTCGCTTTTTACTTTGAAAACTTTACGGCCCTAATTTCCACGTATCCATATTTTTACAAATTGACTCTGAAACAGAATGATAATTTTCGGTAATTAACTCATTATGACTTAAGCATAAGGAGGTAATTATTAGGGTATTACAAATCACCTAAACACATACCACTTATGCACATAATTGTAATCACATATCATTTTCTCGTTAATTTATTTATTTCATTTCATAATCACCATTTTCTGTTGTAAACATATATAATAAACATGTTACAGTGGTTTAGATCCCTAGAAAAGGGTTAGAAATCATTAAAATGCAAAATCACAAAATTTCAACATTTTAAAGAATTCTGCAGAATTCTGCGAGATGGCCGCTAGCGCGTCCTCTGTGGCCGCTAGCGTCCAATAATGCACGACCACTCGCTAGCGCCCAATTTATGGTCGCTAGCGCGTGGTTATTCGCTAGCGGCTATGATTTGGCCGCTAGCGCGTGTCCCGACGTTGCATCTATACCAGTTTCAGAACAGCAAACATATTCGAGCATATAATGATTTCTAACCGATCTTTATACATGAAAACACATAAATACATATTATAACATAAATCTAAACCCCTACCTCTTGTAGTTTAACCCTCTAACACCAAGAACCACTTTGTTCTTCCTTGAGCTACTTGTTTAACACTCTATCTAGACTTTGATGAGGAGGAACACAATCCTTGAGCCTCTGATAGATTATGTTCGGTTCAAATTAAAGGAAATGAGGTGAGGGACACGAATATGGGGCTGGTTTATGAGTGAGATGAGTTTTGACTGGAGTGGTGATGAGATTTGTGAAGTTTGGTGGTTATGGAGGTTGAGAGAATTGTGTTTGAAGGTTTTGGGAGCTTGAAGTTGAGTTTCTGATGATAATGAGCTTGCTTCAGGGTGAGGGAAAGTGTATAGGGACGGAGGGAGTTAAAGGAAATTGTTAAAAGATGGAGGGCTTGGCTGAAAATGCAAAAATTGCAGAAATGTTGTTCTGTCATCGAGCTGGTCGCTAGCGCGTGTTTCACAGTCGCTAGCGACCGTTCTCACCGCATTACCCGCTAGCGCCTTGTTACTGTCGCTAGCGAGGGACCTCTACCGACTCATCCGCTAGCGAGCTAAGCTAGCCGCTAGCGATGAAGTACTGCTACATGACAGTAGCAGCAAGCAACATACTTCAAAAATCCTAAAATGCATCTAGCTCACTCCAAACCTTTACCAACAGTTCCTACTAGTACTTATACACTTGTGCAAACATACTCTTACTAGAATTTCCATTTATTTCTTAATTTCCCTACCTAGATCATCATTCTTAACTCATTCTTAACTTCTCAACCTTATGCAATGCACTTACCACATCTAATACACATTTTTCCACATAGTACACATAACACATATTTAGTCGATCATACATGTCAAAATACATTCTAATACACATATATCCCAATTATGCCTTGATCGAAGCGATTTTCACTAAATCTCTCCGATTAAAGCATGATTAGGATTTTGGGGTCTTACAATATTTGTCTTTTGGGTATTTGAAATTTTGAATAAACAATTTAAAGAACTAACTTCAGAAGCTGTGTAGTTTACAAGAACTATCTTCAGAAGCTGTATCTTTGTTCTTCACATAATTGTTGCTTAGATTCTGAGTGTATGTGAAAGATATATCATATTACATATTGTTGATTGATTGTATTTGAAATACTAATTCAGAAGCTAATAGGTTATGAAGTCAGAATCTGAAGCAGGTTGTGAAACAAAGTTCAGAAGCTGAATCGGATAGTGTTCAGAAGCTGAATCGGATAGTGTTCAGAAGCTGATTTTCTGAAAGAGATATTTTGGATATTTGATTTGATTGTTTCAAAAGCTTGATAAAATAAAGTGTTGTGGTATTTGTGATAATGTTCCGCTGTGCAAAGATAAAAATTAAATCATTGACATATTGATTTCTGTGTATGTCACATAATTGATTTTAGATTCTGAGATCACAAGTTATATTTTGATTCTTTGTTTTGACTAACTCTTGACAAGTTTCAGAGACTTGATCAATCTTTGAGAATTTCAGGAAGTGTTAAATAATAAAGAAGCATTTGCGAAAAAGTTGGACACAACCAATTCACCCCCCTCTTGGGTTGCGTGAAGCATAGCTTGGAGGTGTTTCTCAAGAGATCCTCACATCATCAGCTTCCTCCACTGTTTACCTTAACATTATTCGTCAAGCCCTTTGGGTTTTGTAAGTTACTTCTTTTAATTAATTCAGTTATTCATTCTTCAATCTATCCAATTTGCATTTATATTCCATAGTCTTTACTTCCTTTAATCTTTCTCTTTATTGTTCAAGTCATTTAATTCCTTTTAATTCCAATTTATTTTCTGCCCTTATATTTCCTCCATGAGTAACTAAGTCTCTTGGTGGTTTATGAGGGTATGAACATTATTGGGGTAAATTGAGGCTTTGTTCTTAATCTTGCATAAGTTTTCATTATCATTCCTAGCATATAATTTGAGATCTTAAATTGTGTGTTTACCCTTTGTCTTGGCTTACTCGATTGAGTTAGGCTAATTCATTGGCATGTGTTCATGTGTTAGTTGATTAATTGATGCATGGCATAATAGGAATTGGTAATGATTAATTAATTGGCTGATTAGACTCTTTAATTAGATTAATGTGATTGGCTTTAAAGATTGTTGAAAACGAAACTAAAGGTGAGATCTCACTGATTAATCTTGTTCTAGGCAATCAATCCTTAGAATCACAACAATAGGGTTAGATCTAACTCTGGCGTAATTAATCAACTCATGCATTCTTTTTTAGCCAATCATAAATGCCCTAATGAATGTTCTACCTCATAAACCATTGTTTTTATCATTCCAATTTATTTTTCTTGCATACAAAAACTCCCAATTTGTGACAACCCTCATACGACTAGTCTTGTGTATTGCTTCCTTAGCCATTCCTTGTGAGAGACGACCATGGTTTCCACTAAACTATATTAGGGGAACTTGGTTTTAAAAATAATTAAATTTATGGGAGTTGCGACGCTCACCATCATGCCTTGCATCAGGCCTTAGGCACGAGGTTGGATCTCGGTACAACTTTCCATCCACAAACTGACGGTCAGTCGGAGCGCACGATCCAGACGCTAGAGGATATGTTGGGGGCATGCACCTTAGACTTTGGTGGTTCCTGGAATGAGCAGTTGTTGTTGGTTGAGTTTGCATACAACAACAGTTATCAGGATAGTATTCAGATGGCTCCTTTTGAGGCCTTGTATGGGAGGCGTTGCCGTTCACCCATTGGTTGGTTTGAGGTAGGAGAGGCTCAGGTGGTAGGTCTAGATCTGGTTCAGGATGCCTTGGAGAAGGTACGGTTTATCTGAGAGCGTTTGACAGCAGCCCATTCTTGATAGAAGGCTTATGCAGACAAGAGGAGACGCGACTTGGAGTTTGCAGTCGGGGATCAGGTGTTTCTGCGAGTATCCCCGATGAAGGGGTAGTGAGGTTTGGTAAGCGGGGAAAGTTGAATCCTCGCTATATCGGACCTTATGAGATTACAAAGAGTGTGGGCAAGGTGGCCTATTGTAAGACTCCAAAATTCAAATTATACCTTAATTAGAGGGATTTAGTCATAATCACTTTAATCAAGGCGTAATTGGAATATAGAGGTTATTGGGATGCATTTTAATGTATATGTGTTGTTTGACATGTGTTATGTGCATTATGTGTTTTGCATATATGAAATAAGGAAAAATGTATTGCATACGAGTTAAATACGATAAAATAGACTAAGAACCTTGGGAAGGAAGTTAAGAAACAATCATGAGAGATTTTAGGTATTAATGGTTATGTATAAGTTTATATAGGTGTGAAAAGGGTGTCTAGAGTGTTAGAAACGGTTTAAAGAGTGTTAGGTGCATTTTGGAGTTTTAGATGCTTGAAACTGTTGCTGCTGCTGTCATGTATCAGCAGCTGCTCGCTAGTGTAACCCCCTACTAGATAACCCTTAATGCTTAAGTCATTTTAGGCTATTTCATAAGGGTCACTCTCTGTTATCATGTTCTATTCTTTACTTTAAAATATATACGCGGAAAATAGGCGGGAGTAAAATTTTCGCAATTTGTTTACGATATAAAAATAAGGGCTTTGCGAAATACATAATCGATAAATAATAAGCCATGCCAAGATATAAACTGAATAGTCTATCAAATAAATCACTCCCAACAATCAATGAACACACAAGGAATAAATATTAGGCTTTACCCCATAAGCCAAAGGCAATGACTTATGAGACTCCACCATAAATACATGTCAAATAAATAGCTGCCGGCTAACATAGGTCCGGACTTGAAATAAATAACTCAAACAACTGAAATGAATCCATAACCGAAATTCAAATCAATGTATATAGGTTTATAAAGCAGAGGACTGAAAAATAAACTAAGGCTGGGCCTGCTCCTCGCTAGCTCCATGGTCCTGCTCTGTCTGCTCCTCTATAATATGGGGGAAAAACATAGGGTGAGCACTGGGAAGTGACTCAGTAGAGGAAGCCGCCCCGGGTTTAATTATAAAATAAGTGGAGCATGAATGAGTTCATTTCAGATATAAGTTTAAAATAATCTTTTCCCGGAACGTCTTACCTAAGTGCGTCTTATCCATTTTAATTAGACAGTTAATATGGCATAAATAAATAAAGTCTTGGTGTAGTGCACTAGTGTCCTTACACATATAAAATTGATAACTCATAAGATAACATAATACATTTAGCTAAACAACTTTATCTTGCATTAATCAATCTTTGGCACTGCCCGCCCTCCTGTATTCCTCCACATCACCGGCCCCTAGGCATGAGCTCATCCTAAACTTATGGGGAAAGGGGGGAATATCACCTTCCCTTAACAATGAGGTTGTAATGCCGAGGTTGCCATCCCTCCCTTAACAACTCTCACTGTAATGCCGAAGGCTACAACGTTTTATCTTGGTATTTCACCTTCCCTTAACAATGAGGTTGTAATGCCGAGGTTGTTATTCCTCCCTTAACAACTCTCATTGTAATGCCGAAGGCTATTGCACTTTACTTTAACTTTCCATTACATCTTAAACATGTACATAACACTATATCGTAATATCATAACTTAACATTACATCATAGCATTTAAACACACATACAATTCATAACATTACATAATGAACATACATAAATCATACGTAACATATATTATCATATAATCGTACTTTTATATTACAATAATGTATAAACATATTTTACAGCTCATATAATCATATATAAATCATGCATAAATCATATATATGTCTTATTCACTTCTAACTTTGTCTTATGTAATGTTATCCTTAATTATACTCACTATTATCTTTACTATCATTATTAATACTATTATCATTACATATCATATATTATACATGTTGTTGTTCTTACTGTATTATTCTTTTATTATTATTAGGGTTAATATTTTATTATTATCTTCCCTATCAATATTACTATCATTATCATATTATTATTATTTCTACCTGTTACCTACCTATTATTAACTCATATACATGCTAATAGGTATAAGTTTATGTAATAATAATATGTAATAGTAATATACACACAGATAAACTGTCTTTTATTTATATATATATATATATATATAAACAAAAACCAAGCGCGCATGCGCTGCTCGCAGCCACCATACGCGCATATATATATATATATATATATATATATATATATATAGAACCATAATAATAATAATAAGACACAAAAATTTCTAATGGGAAAAACGACCATCACATTAATTTCATAAAATCATCATCAATATGCATGAAAATAGAATGCCTAAACCCCTACCTCTCGTAGACCTCCTATGCTATGCGTAGAGACACCCCTTTCCTTCTCACTTTCTCTCTAGCCCCACGAACGGTACAAAGATGGCTTCCTTCAAAAATGGAAACGGTAGAAGTGTTCTATTTGGTGAGAGGATCAAGAATATGTGATTTGTTTTGTGATTGGGTGAGAATTGGTATGGATTTGGGGTTGTGGAATGGTTATGATTTTTGGTTTTTGAGAGAGAGAGAGAGTGGAATGAAGGCACAAGGATTGATGGAGGCTACCAAGAGTATTTTTGGAAATTAGGTTTTCTTAGTGGAGGCATTGATGGGTATTATATAGAGGTGTTGTGGGGCCCACCCGTTACTAAAAAAAATACTAAACATCCCAAATAATACTACAATGCTCAACTATCTTTCAAATCTTTAAACATAAATTAAAAATACACATATAGGCACACAAAGAAAATAAAATAAATAACATATAACACTTTAATAAGGAGAAATTTATCCACTCTAACCCAATTAAATTCCAACCAAGGTCAATTACCCTTAATTTCACTTAATTAGAACCTAATAAAAATCGGGGTGTTGCAGCTAGCGACCAGTTCTAGTCGCTAGCAGGTAATGCGGTGTTGTTGGTCGCTAGCGACCAGCATCGTGACAGAACAGAATTTCTGTCATTTTGAATTTTAGACCAAACCCTCCATCTTTTTAATATTGCTTAGATGCCCCTTCGTTCAGAACCAGCTTATAACCCCAGAAGAGGCTTCTGAAACCATGAGAAACCTTTCTTCACCATCAAGGACACCCAAACTCTCTCAAAACTCCCTAAGCTCACAAACACTCAAACCTCACCTCAATATCACCAAAACTCATCACATCAAAGAACAAACTAAAAGTGTATGTGTGCACGAGAAGGGGGGGTTGAATCGTGCAAGTTAAAAAAAAATTACTTCTTAAAGCTTTTACTTAGAAAGCTGTTTTTACTCAGAAGGTAGAATTAAGAGTTTGCAGCGGAAATTGCTTTCTGAGAAGATTAAGTTTCTGATAACTTAGTCTTTCTGAGAAATTTTAAGAAAATGACTTTATGTTAGAATTTCTTAAATGCTTTCTGATTTTAATCAATAGAGTTTTCAAGAGGCTTCTTAATTAAAATTGTGGTAGATGTTTTCTCAAAGATTTATGCAAGTAAAGAGCAAGGGAGAAAAGCTTAACACAAAGAATTTTATACTGGTTCGGTTATAAACAACCTACTCCAGTCCTCAACCTTCAGTTGAGAGTTCTTAGATATTCTTCTTAAAGTGCCTTCCCAGACAACACTGCCTTTACCAAGTAAAGGACTTCCACCACTTCACAGCCCGAAGTGGATTTCCTTGCCTCACACTAGAGGACTTCCTTGCCTTCAATACTAGAGGACTTCTTTGCCTTAAACACTTAAGGACTTTGAACTTTGCCTCAAACACCAGAGGACTTAAAACTGCCTTCACACAAAGAAGGACTTAGCGTTTTTCGAAAGTTTGATTTGATCGAAAACAACTACCAAGACTAAGTTACAAACCTAGTTTTACACTTAGTAGACTTCTAGAAATAACTTACACAAGGTAAGGATTTACACCAATAATGGACTAGAAGATTTTCGCAAAGTTAGAAGAACAGTTTCGTAAAATTGTCTTTCTGAGAAAGTTCTAAGTTTTCGCAGATGATTTTCAATTCAGCAGAGTTTTTGCACGTTTAATCAAGAGTTTTTAGCGCAAGAATTTCGTCACATTGCTCTGGAATTGAACTCATATATATATAGGCATCAAAGAGCCGCGAAATTAGAAGCTTTTACTTTGCTTATGTGGCTGTGTCCTTTTCAGAACGGCTCCCTGCTACAGTCAGCGCGAAATGAGGAACTTTTCAGAACTGCACAGTGCGCGTGTTCCCACTTCCTTAGCTAGTTGTAGCGAGCTTTCTGAGACTTCTTGCGATCCCTTGAGTCCAGACCCTTGGTTGCTTCTGAGTCCAACTTTCTGAGAGTTGTACGGACTTCTGAGGCGAACCTTCTGAGGGAAGACCCTTCTGAGAACTACTAGTCGCAAGGTCTTCTGAGACCCTTCTGAGGCGACAGTGTTCTTTCCTTAGAAACATGTTTTCACCTTCTGCGCTTCTGAGACATCCTTTCTGATATCTTTTGGCGCTATGATTTTATCAATTGATCTCGAGGCTACTTGATGTTTTGTCTTGGTCTTTGCTCATGGTATTGCAATAATTTAAAGCTTTATGAGACACTTAGCGCACATATTAGCAAAACCTTAAGTAAAATTTTTATACTTATGGCTTACCTTGTTATCATTAAAACTTTCATTGCTCTAAGAGAATTATGCCTAATTCTCTCAGAAGGGTTCTGGAGCTTACACAAACATCATAATCAGATTCTCCTCATCAAACCCTTTCATTCTAACCGAATAGAAAACATCAGAAATCATAGAAATATCATCACCATCATCAAAGAAGCATAGGTAGAGTTTTAAGCAAGGAGTTCAAGAAAAGAAGTGATTTCTAGCTTGGATAGAGAGAAACTAAAAGAGGTAGGGGTTTAGATTTATGTTAAGTTATGTATTAATGTGTTTTCATTCATCAGATTCGAGTACATGCCTTTATTTGCATCAAAAGGTTGTTGTTCTAAAACCTGACATGAGTGCAGGGTCGATATGCGCGCTAGCGGCCAAACCACAGCCGCTAGCGAGTGTACACGCGCTAGCGGCCAGGTTACAGGCGCTAGCGGGTGTAGGGAACCGACTTGGGCGCTAACGGCCACAGAGGGCGCGCTAGCGACCAGATCGCAGAAATTTCTGCAGAATTGTGTTTTCTGCTATTTTGTTTTCATGATGAGTCTAATCTTACATATGGTCTTTTAAATAGTACAGTATGAGGAATATACACAAATATATATCAGAACCATATTTTGATTAATGATAATAATTGGTTTAATGAAAAGAATAATACATGAGGCTAAATAAATTATGTGATTACATGCATATGATGAAGATTATGACACATGTATTATGATGAGTATATATATATATATATATAAGTATATATATCAGAAATATATTTTGATTATTGAAAATGATTGATATGATGAAAAGATTATATATGAGGTCATCTATGCTTTTATGATTACATGTATACGATGATGATTATGACATATATGTTATGAAGGGAATATGATGTATATTGTGCATGCTGATATTTTAAAGAAGTTGTGAAAGGTCATGTGAATCATAAAATGAGATTTATGAGTAGCTTCCTTTACAAAACGGGATTGGCAAGGGAAGTTGGCACCCTCGGTCCCCATTACCGATTTGTAAAAGAAAGTGAATAAAAACCCTCTTCCCCACAGAGATCTAGTAGAAAACTAGATAGGTATGAGCTCATAGCCTAGGGGCCAGGTGTATGCGGAGGTAGTAAGAGAGAGGGTAGTGCCAATGATTTGAGAAAGTTATAACACATGACACATATAATCGTATGCATGATGTTGATTGTGCAACTTTTATGTGATTAATTATATTTAAATGTGTAACCGTATGCATAGTGCTGACTGTGCAACCGTTACCCGCTAATGAACATATTTTCAAGTAACCAATGTCAGCACAATGATGATTATTTATTGTTGCATAACATTTATTTAATTAATAAGAAGCATATAGGTATGACACTCCGGAATTAAATATGTATTTGTGAAAATATTATTAATATGGTCTCTGCATATTTCACTTATTTCATAACAAACCGGAGTGATCCCCCTATTGAGTCCGTCGAGCTCACCCCAATTCCACCACCTTTTGTTTTAGATACAGGTATCCCGCTAGGTGAATGGATCCGGACTTGCAAGAGGATCGAGGCTCGGACATCCAAAGAGTTTAGGACATTAGGAATTTCGATATTTCCGTGTATGATATTATGTTATGTTATGTACCATATTTTACTCAGAAGGATTTATAAGGGCAGTTTAAGTGTCTGTACAAGCTTATAGTTCTCTGAGAAATTCTAGTATTTAAATATTGTAATATCTATTTTGAATTTTACGTTATATGTGTTTTCTTATGTATGTGAGACTACATGTATGTATTGGGTCACTTATGTGTTTTATGGTAATCTGGTTTTATGTAATCTGTAGATTCATCATTTGGTGTATCAGATTATACCTCGTCACGTACAAGCCGAGATTTTTAAATTACGTTCTCTTACGAAAATTATTGGCCCTATTTTCCGCGTATCCTTAATTTCCAACTTAAACTCTGAAACAAGATGATAATTTCCGGTAATTAACTCTATGTGACTTAAGCATAAAGAGGTAATTATTGGGGTGTTACATTTTGGTATCAGAGCAGGTCGAACCTTAAGGCTTGGGGTTATGGCCTTCTATGCTTTTGCTGCATAGTACGGTAGTTTCATGCTTGTAGTGGGTTATCATAAAGCATGATTTGTCTATTTGGTACATGGGTGGTTGTATATGCCTAATGTGATTATTGAGACTGATCACCTCAGTGATTATGTTGGTGTGTACAGGTACAAATGGCACCAAAGAGACGTCAAATGAGACCAACTGGAAGTAGTTCCGAAGGTGAGCAGGGGACTAGTGAGGCATTGGCAGGGATGGCCAGGGCGGTACAACAGTATGCGGAGGTTATGAGGCACCAGACTCCACCCATACCACATTCGGAGACGGATAGAGGAAATGCTCGATTCGCTGAGTTTCGGGGTGTAAATCCCCAAGTGTTTACAGGTTCCGTTGATCCGGCAGCTGCAGGAGATTGGATAGAAGAAATGGAAAAGATATTTACTGTGATATAGTGCTCCGATTTACAGCGTACTACTTTTGCTACATTCATGCTGCAACAGGATGCGGGGAATTGGTGGAGAGGAGAAAAAGCCCGAATGGATGCTGCAGGGATTCCTATTCCTTGGAACAGATTCAAGGAACTCTTCTATGAGAAATATTTCCCCAGATCTATAAGAGAAGCTAAGGAGCGAGAATTCTTGAATCTGACACAAGGACGAATGACTATTGATGAATACACCGCATAGTTTGAGCATCTCATTAAATTCTCAGAGATGTTTCAAGGAAACCCATTGGAATCGTGGAAATGTATGAAGTATCGGAATGGGTTAACACAGAAGATGCAGAAGACAATGAACCACCTTCACTTTAACAGCTATGCTCAGTTAGTAGAGGCATGCAGAGTGCATGAACAAGCGTGCCTTCTAGGAGATAATACTTCACCAGAGACTCCTTGAAGGGATCTAACACCACAGGCTCCTCCACTCAAGAGACGACACTCTTCACCACAACAATCTCCATCTCGATCTCTTAGGAGTTCTCAACTTCATCAAGAGTCATCTTCACCTAATCTACTGATGACCACTAGAGCTCCGGAGAAACCCACCTGTGCTCAGTGTAATAAGAAACATTGGGGAGTTTGTCTCGCTAGGCCGCGAGTGTGTTTTAGATGCGGTGAGCCGGGACATATCGCCAGAGAGTGTCATCAATCTCCTTCAGGCCCGAGTAATAGAGGAAGACCGTCACAGTAAATATGGAGGAGGACATCCGATTTGAGGATATTGCCGAGGGTAAGTATAATATCTACATGATTTGCGTTTGGTAGTTTTCACAAATATGGAATTTCGAGGGCGAAATTCTTTTTAAGGGAGGGGAGAATGTAAGACCCCAAAATTCTAATTATACCTTAATTAGAGGGATTTAGTCATAATCACTTTAATCAAGGCGTAATTGGAATATAGAGGTTATTGGGATGCATTTTAATGTATATGTGTTGTTTTACATGTGTTATGTGCATTATGTGTTTTGCATATATGAAATAAGGATAAATGTATTGCATACGACTTAAATACGATAAAATAGACTAAGAACCTTGGGAAGGAAGTTAAGAAACAATCATGAGAGATTTTAGGTATTTATGGTTATGTATAAGTTTATATAGGTGTGAAAAGGGTGTCTAGGGTGTTAGAAACGGTTTAAAGAGTGTTAGGTGCATTTTGGAGTTTTAGATGCTTGAAACTGCTGCTGCTGCTGTCATGTATCAACTCTATCCATTTTTCCATTAAATAAGCACGTGTAGTGCACATGTCATTTATTAAACGACTAAAATACACTTTTTTTACGGGGAAAAAAACACTTTACCGCCTAATAAAAGCACTTTGCCCCCTAAAATACCCATTTTTTATGGGAAAAAAGCATACTGTGTGCTTTTTTCCTCATAAAAAAAGAGTATTTTAGTCATTTAATAAATGACCTGTGCAATGCATGTGCTTATTTAACGGAGAAATGGATGGAGTTGTGATGGATGGGGCAGAATGCACGTTTTAAAACATACAGGGATTCGTATTGCCCGTTTTGAAAGTTCAGGGGCTAAATTGCAATGACCCAAACATCCAGGGAGGTAAAATGTTTTTTTCCCTTATTTATATATATATTGCAGTAGTGACATGTACATGTATATATATATAATCATGCTTGATATATTAAGGTGCTTATGTGAGAATAAATAAAAATTTCATATATGTAAGGGAACATATTTTATGTCTTGTGATTAAAATAAGTTGTATATATATATATATCTATATATGTATATGGGTGCATAAATATATATATATATATATGCTTTTGTTTTATGTGACTAAATTTTGTTAATGTGCTATAAGTTATTATAATAATAATTCAAGTTGCTGAGAAGCAAGGCAGACTTAATATTATTATTGTATGAGTTAGAGAACCCCTGAGAGGGGTAATGATCGTTATAAAAATTTGGTTGAGACCTTAATATTTAAATTTAAGTCCCAAATTGGTGTTCGGAAAATATTTGGAAAATATTCTCACAAATATTGGAAAATTATGATTTTAAAGCTATTATTATTAAATTTCGCATTTTTTCGATTTTCAGGAAAAATCCCTTTTGATATATATATAATGCGAAATTAATAATAATGTGAGATCATTATTTTAGACTCATTGAGAGTCCCATAATATTAAGGAAATTTTCATAATGATCATATATCATTTTCTTATTTTAAAAAAATTGAGTGTTTAGTGAGTTTTTGAGTAACCTGAGAGAGAGCCTGAGCTAGATCCTAAACACAACCGGAGCAACATTTTAGGACCCTGAGCTCTCCAAAATTTATCAAACTCTCACCATAAATCTTAGTTTCAATTTCTTACTCAAAATCGTACTCAAACACATACTCATACTCACTACCTAGAGACATTTAACACTATCACAACACAAAATTTAAAACAAAAACACTCCCTAGCTTGCTTAAAGTCTCGGCCAGCTTCCCTCCTTCAAACACAACTTCATTCTCATCAAAACACACCATTTTCCAGAGCTCTCCTTCCCCTCCAGCCACCTTAGCTCGGCTAGCACTAGAGAGGGCCAAGAACAGCCTTCCTCCACCACCATTTCTTGCATTTTGCTTCAATATTAAGGTGAGTTACAACAACCCCTATCATCCTTGCATGTTCTACATCATCTCAGCCTCTTTTTGTTTCTGATTCTTGCTGAGACCTAGCCAAATTTTCGAGTTTCGTGATGCATGTTAGAATGTCTTGTTGAATCTGATGCATGGAGCTTGGTTAGGAACTTGCATGTTGAGTTTGGTGGTTGTGTGTTGAGTTTGATACTTGCATGTGTAAGAGTTTGTGTTTTTCTTGCATTTGGTTCTGAGATATTGAGCTTAGACACTGATGTTACGTGTATGTATGTTGAATGGATGATTTTTAAGTGATTTGGATGAGTGGGTATAAGTTTTGAGGTGAGAATGGAGCAAAAACGCGATTTCTGCGTTTTCTGTAGAAACTGAGCTGTGGGGATCGATCCCCACCATTAGAGGATCGATCCCCAAGTGAAAAATGGCTGATTCTGGAAAAATTTAAGTGGGGATCGATCTCCACTATGAGAGGATCGATCCCTAGGCTGCAAAACTGAGTTTTTTGTAAAATTTTGAGGTAGGATCGATCCCAGACCCCTGAGGATCGATCCCCTGCACCTAAAAAGTACAATTTCACTTGTTTTCACCCTATTTCAAATACAAGTTCTCAAATAATGACAATGGGGTTAACATACTATTTTAAAGTGATCAAAATAAGTATGTAGTAATGCTTTTATTCATGAAAAGAGAAATGGAAGTTTTATATATAAGACTAAGTTATGTGCATGATGAGAGTTTTAATGCTTTAATTCAAAGTAAGAATGAGGTGTTCAGAGAACCCAAACTCTTTATGTGAGTGTTGTGAAATTGAAATGACAAGTGTATGTGAATTTAATGAAATATGATTGAATTGTGAATTGTAATTGGTGAGGTGTTGTATTATGAATGGTTGAGATAAAAGTGGAGGTTATATATATATATATATATATGTATGTATACTTTGAGCTGATGTAATTGAAGTATGTTGCAATAATATGAAAAATGCATTCCCTTAAATTGCAATTTTAAGTGATTTAGCTCATACTCATGAAAGACATGCTAACGTTAAGAATGCATAATGATAGAAGTTGATCGTACCTATTAAGGTACTATTCTACCGTATACCTAGGGGGCGGGTGTATTATGGTACTACGGATAGAATCCCGGCTACCTAGGAGATGGGTGTATTTTGGTACGACCGGATGAATCCTCCGGATACCTAGGGGTCGGGTGAATTATGGTATCTCCGTGGGGTCAGCCAAGAACCTAGGGGTCGGGTGTAGTATGGTGAGGCTGCGAGCTCTGGATAGCCAAGAACCTAAGGGTTGGGTGTAGTATGGTGAGGTTGCGAGCTCTTGGAAACTACCTAGGGGTTGAGTGTAACCCGGTAGTTCAAATGGTGTTTGATTAATTAAGTGCTTGTTATGTGATTGAGAGGATGTCATGGTGTTTCCTAAAAGATTGTGATAGTAAACGAATGATATTGAAAAGAGGCATGTTTTCGATTAGGGAATGGTTGATGATATTGTGATCTTTGGGAGAGTGAGTTCTATATATATTGCGAGGGACCTACGAGAATATAGCATAAAACCTTAGGTTCCCTTAGAAACGGGCCATTAAGATGTTTTGTCCCGGTCAAAGTAAGGACTCGCCGTTTTGAGAAAAAGAAATTCTGTTTTTACTTGAGTATTACTTTGACCGGCTGGAATCGACGTTATCGAGCACGTAGGCCCCCGTGCTCAGTGTGACTCACTAAGACGACCTCGTCTTACGTTCCCTCTTCTTGATGATTCGATTCCAGATGGAGCAGCCACCACCGCCCCCGCCGCGCCACGAGACCTATGATTTCGCCTGGTCCAGCTACACGCCGGCCACCGGTGCGGTGACTGTCGCGTCCACTGTCTCGGGGGTACACCGCTTCTTCATCCCAGAGCTTCTAGCGAGGTACCCTGCTCCCGTTCCTGGTCCCGTTCCTGCTCCAGCTCCAGCCCCAGCTCAGGCATCTGCTTCTCCTGTTGGTGTATGCCCTAGAGGGCCAATCATAATTGCGTTTTTATTATGATGTTATGACATTTTATATTATATATTTATATATATATATATATATATATATATATGAGGCATTTCATTCATTAATTGTTTATTTATTTATTTTATTGAACATTATGAAGTCCTTAGAATGGAATTATTTAAATATTAAATATTAGGTACATGACCTAATAGTGAGAATCCATTCTTAAATGTCCCTAGTCGAGTATTACTGTAACAACAGGACGACAGTAATACATTGAGACTAGTATGTGTATGAACTGATAACCTTTTCTCACAGGTTATGGATATGTGATATCAAGTCTACACATAGGTATAATTGTAGTATACTGGATTGACCCGCCATGAGAACATCACATGGATCGTAACGTGAATGTCATAGATGATTCTCATAGTAATGATGGTACATGTGATCCTTCGACTTGAAGTTATTGCAATCCGCTACATGAGAAACTGTATGTTTTAATATCGTCAAATGTTATCCGTAACAGGATAATTATAAAGTCGATTATTGGATATATCGCGAATCATGTATGCAGATGTGAGTAACGTAGATAGGATTTGTCCCTCTCACATTACGAAGATATATCTGTGGGCCCCTTGATGAGTAGGACTGGGAAAATGCATGGCCGTGCTGAAATGAATTAATGTGTGACATTAATCTCATTTAATTTTATCAGTCTATTCGGTATTCAAGAAACTAACGATTTAACTATACAAGATGACTAATTCCATGCTTGTGTTAAATCTAGATATTTGGACAAAGGGATTGAATTGTACAATAACATCGATCACGTAAAGGTTATGTCAAACCGTTGACTTTCTTATAACTTGGGTAACAGTGATGTGTTGCTAGATACCGCTCACTGTTTGTATTATTAAATAATATTTAATGATATTGCCAACGTTATAAGAACCTATAGGGTCACACACTAAAGCAGTTTTAATTGATGCTAAATTAGATTAAATTAGTGTGACTAATTTAATTGGATTGGGCTTGCATCAAATGGGCCCAATAAGGCACAAACTAGGTTTAAGTTTTCTATGAGATGAGAGTGGAGTGTTGGCTATAAATAGCAACACATATGAGCCTAGCCTCACACACACAAGAATTTCGAATTCACACACTCTCACTCAGAGAAAGATAATCCTTGTTTTCTCTGAAATTCACTACTAGCATAGAGAGTCTCAGAGGAGCATCAAGGTGGACGTGTGACGACCACGGTTGCCGTGTGGACTTCTAAAGGCCGCCGCTGCTACTATGTCGGAAAGATTGACATAGCTCATTTCGTGTAGCTGCCACGCTTCAACAGGTATATCAAATATGATCTATGATATTTCACAAGGGTCTATGGGAGGGAATTGCATGTAAATTTTTTTTGTTTTCCGCTGCTTCTATATGCATGATTTCCCAACAGTGGTATCAGAGCAACTTGTGAAAACGTACTTCTGTTTGATGGCATTGCCTGTTATTTATATGATAAATACGGTTTTGTTATGTTTTTCTTTTTGTTTATGTGATAAACATTGCTTTGTATTTTCTGTATGAATGTGTTTTATTAATATGATTAGATGATAATCTCAAATTTCATATTTTATGTGATAACATGGTTTTGTTTCTTTGCCAATAAGGATTCATAAAAACATGTTTGTGTTGATAGTGTTATGAGATAACTCTGTAACTCGTTTTATATATTGATGTGTTTCTGTCAAAATTCGATTTTGATATATGTGGTTTAAGAACCACTCTTGTATAAACTTGATTTTCATAAACATGTGAGACACATAGATTCAAGAGTTGAATTCATGTGTTCAATCATTGTTTTCAAAAATTTTGAATTCTTGATGATGAAGTAGAATTTTTGAAATTCATATGGCTATTTTCATGATGATGAATTAATATTTATGAATCCATGTGGCTATGTCAAATTTCAAAATTTATTTCTTTTTCGAAATCTTGGCCAAAAATGGATAAGATTGGCTATTCTTGTATTTTGAAATTCTTGTATCCATATCAAGATAATTTTGTTTTGAAGTATGGTTATTTTAAAATTTGAAAAATTTTAAATCTCGTAAAACTTGGAATAACGCCTTTTAGAGATATTCGATGTTGACTCCAAGTTACGTGGTCCTCTCCTTCATGGTTAGCGCTTATATGTTGCTTCCGTATGATTCTTGCTTCAGCTCCCTATTCTTGCGCCATGTACATATATATATTTTTGTTGCTTTTTGATTCCATTCATTCACGTATCTTGGAATGCTTCAACGGCTATATATATACATCCTGTACTTATAGTCAAGACTTTCCTATCCTTCAGCGCCTATTTGATTATATATACATTCACATAAATGGCTGATACGATATATACAATATATATATATATATATTTCATATTTCGAAATATTTTAATTAATGAGATTAATTAAAAACAGAACACCTATATATATGGAGTATCTATATTTCAAATTTTGAAATCTTTTTAATTAATGAGATTAATTAAAAACAGAACACCTATATATATGGAGTATCTATATTTCAAATTTTGAAATCTTTTTAATTAATAAGATTAATTAAAAATAGAACACCTATATATGTGGAGTGTCTATATTTCAAATTTTGAAATATTTTAATTAATGAGATTAATTAAAAATAGAACACCTATATATATGGAGTATTTATATTTCAAATTTTGAAATCCTTTTAATTAATAAGATTAGTTAAAACGGAACACCTATATATTTTAATTAATATGTTTAATTAAAATTCGAGAATCTCGTGCTATCTATTCCGAGGGTGTGTTTGTGATTGATTAAAATTATATAAAGTACTTCTTTTATCATGTCATGGGATGCATGTATATAAGTTCTCATATGCTTTATTTATTTTATTCTATTATTACATGTATGTTGCATTTGCATGTTTTATATATATGTACGAGATACATGTATAAATTATATATGTTAAATAGTTTAACATTATATGGTGAGATCTATTTATAAAAATCCCTTATTATAAAATATTAAGTCATGATAGCCTTCCAATGTCTGGCACTCGTCAAGATTGTTATCGATGTAGGGTGGGTCTCCCAAAGCAGGGTACTCTTATCTATAGCAGTAAGGCGCGATAGGACAAGCAAGTAATGTCCGACTGTCAACCATTGGGTTTGACTTAACTAAGTGAGATTCAATAAGATTGAGAGGCTTAGAGGCAATGAAAAGTTGGGCTTTAATTCATAAGATGAATTAGAATAAGATGTTATTCACCCAACTATCCAAGAGTTGTATAAGATACAATTGGAAAGAGTTTCCTACCTAAATAGTCGAAACTTTAAGCGATCAACCAAAGTTGACTTAAAGCTAGATGAAATATGGATCTGGCCCACAATAAAATATTCCAAAGGAAAATTTTACGAATCAATGTAGAGGGTCATTGGTTTGAATAAAATAGTGGGAGAAATATTTAATTAAAGACCTAATTAAATATTATATATATGTCATGACACTCACTTTGCATATTTTCTTTCTGTAGTTTATTATGGCATCACACGCATCAATTAACCTGTCACTGCAATCTATCCTTGAGAAGGATAAGTTGTCTGGAACGAATTTTCTGCACTGGTACAGAAACTTGAGGATTGTCCTCAAGCACGAAAAGAAATTTTATGTCCTCGAAGGACCTATTCCTGAGGAGGCACCAGCTGCAACTGCTTTTAGGGCTGACAAGGATGCTTATAAGAAGCATCAAGATGATGCCTTTGATGTTTGTTGTCTCATGCTTGCTACCATGACCCCTGAGTTGCAAAAACATCATGAGAGCATGGAGGCGTACGATATGATCGTACACCTCAAGCAACTCTATCAAGGGCAAGCAAGGCAGGAGAGGTTTGAAGCTTCCAAAGATCTTTTCAGTTGCAAGATGTCAGAAGGAAGTCCTGTGGGTGCTCATGTGCTCCAAATGATTGGATACACTGAGAACCTTGAAAGGTTTGGCTTCCCTCTAGGCCAAGAGTTGGCCACTTACCTGATCTTACAATCATTGCCTGAGTCATATGGACAGTTCGTCATGAACTATAACATGAATGACTTTAATAAGACCTTGCCTGAATTGCTGAGCATGTTGAGAACAACTGAGCATAATATAAATAAAGGAAAAGGCAAGGCCATCTTGATGGTTCAAGGTGGAAAGGGCAAAAAGAAGCAAGGCAGCAAGCCCAAGGGCAAAGGCAAGGCAAAGGGCAAGGGCAATGAAAAGCCCAAGTCGAAAACCTTGAAGCCTAAGGGTGGTGTGTCTAAAGAGGGCACCTGCTTCCGTTGCGGTGGGACCGGACATTGGAAGAGGAACTGTGCAAAATACCTGGAAGAATGCAAGAAGAACAAAGGAAGTGAGACTTTCGCATCAGGTATATTTGTTATAGAAGTCAATTTATCTACTTCTGCATCATGGGTATTAGATACTGGATGTGGTTCTCATATTTGTACAAATAAACAGGTGCTAAATGAGAGTAGATCATTGACGAAGGGTGAAGTCGACCAACGAGTTGGAAATGGAGCAAGAGTTGCTGCATTAGCTGTAGGATCTTATGATTTGACTTTGCCCACTGGGCTTGTAATTCAGTTAGAGAACTGTTATTTCGTACCTTCCATTAGCAAAAACATCATTTCTATTTCCAGTTTGGATGAACTTGGTTTTAGTTTTATAATTAAGAACAAATGTTGTTGCATTTATTATGATGATGTCTTTTATGGTAGTGCACCTATGTTTAATGGACTTTATGTACTTGATCTCGAAAAGCCTATCTATAACATTAATACCAAGAGGTTCAAACCAAATGAATTGAACCCTTCTTACCTTTGGCATTGTCGTTTAGGCCATATAAATGAGAAGCGCATTTCAAAACTCCATAAGGATGGATTATTGGACTCATTTGATTATGAATCATATGAGACATGTGAATCTTGTTTATTGGGAAAAATGACTAAGGCACCATTCACTCAAAAAGGTGAAAGGGCCACTGAGCTTTTGGGCCTTATACATACCGATGTATGTGGACCCATCAGTACCTTGGCCAGAGGTGGTTTTCAGTACTTCATCACATTCACTGATGATTTCAGTAGATATGGATATGTGTATCTTATGAGACACAAATCGGAATCCTTTGAAAAGTTCAAAGAATTCAAGAATGAAGTAGAAAACCAACTTGGCAAGAGTATTAAAATCCTTCGATCAGATCGAGGAGGTGAATACTTGAGTCAAGAGTTTGATGACTATCTACGAGAGTGTGGGATACTATCCCAACTCACTCCTCCTGGAACGCCACAATGGAATGGTGTTTATGAGAGAAGAAATCGAACATTGTTAGACATGGTTCGATCAATGATGAGTCATGCAAACCTTCCAAATTCTTTCTGGGGACATGCTGTCTTAACAGCAGCATTTACACTTAACCGTGTTCCAACCAAAACGGTAGAAAAGACACCATATGAGATGTGGACTGGTAAACGAGCCAGTGTGTCTTTTATGAAGATTTGGGGTTGTGAAGCTTATGTGAAACGTCAAGTCTCTAATAAGCTTGAACCTAAATCTGAAAAGTGCTTCTTTGTGGGATATCCTAAAGAAACCAAGGGATATTATTTCTACAACCAATCTGACAACAAAGTGTTTGTTGCACGAACTGGTGTATTCCTTGAGAAGGAATTCATTGGAACCAGTGGAAGCAAAGTAGAAATTGAAGAAATACTTCAATCACAAGAAGAGACTGAGGTGGAAGAAGAGCAGAGTACACAAGTTGTTGTAGTACAACAACCTGCTCAAGTAATGCAAGAACCGCGTAGGTCAGACAGAACACATCACCCACCTGAGAGATATGGATTTCTCATGACTCAACAGGGTGATGTGCTGCTCATAGATCAAGATGAGTCTGTCACCTATCAGGAGGCCATTAATGGGCCTGAATCTGAAAAGTGGCTAGAAGCCATGAAATCTGAAATGGATTCCATGTACACTAACGAGGTATGGACCTTGGTTGATCAACCTGAAGGGGTAAAACCCATAGGTTGCAAGTGGGTTTTCAAAAAGAAAACTGACATGGATGGTAATGTGATTACTTTTAAAGCAAGACTGGTTGCAAAAGGTTTCAAGCAAACTCATGGTATAGACTATGATGAAACTTTTTCACCTGTCGCGATGCTTAAGTCCATTCGGATTTTACTTGCTATCACTGCATACTATGATTATGAGATATGGCAGATGGATGTCAAAACTGCTTTCATTAATGGAAATCTCCTTGAGGATGTGTACATGACACAACCCAAAGGGTTTGACATTGGAGATGATACTGCAAAAGTATGCAAGTTACAACGATCAATCTATGGATTGAAGCAAGCTTCTAGAAGTTGGAATCTTTGTTTTGACGAAACTGTAAGACAATTTGGATTCGTCAAGAATGAAGATGAACCTTGTGTATACAAGAAGGTTAGTGGGAGCACAGTTACATTTCTGGTCTTGTAGGTAGATGACATACTTCTCATTGGAAATGACATCCCCACATTACAGTCTATTAAGACTTGGCTTGGGAATTGCTTTTCGATGAGGGACTTGGGCGAAGCCACCTACATATTGGGTGTAAGGATCTATAGAGATAGATCAAATAGAATGCTTGGCCTGAGCCAGAGTACATACATAGATAAAGTTTTGAGACGCTTTAACATGCATGATTCAAAGAAAGGGTTCTTACCTATGTCACATGGTGTGACACTCTCAAAGAATCAATGTCCCCTTTCACAAACTGATAGGGATCGGATGAGTAGGATTCCATATGCTTCTACAATTGGATCTTTCATGTATGCTATGTTATGTACATGACTAGATGTCTCGTATGCTTTGAGCATGACGAGCAAATACTAGTCAGATCCCGGTGATAGTCACTGGACAGCCGTCAAGAATATCCTTAAGTACTTGAGAAGAACTAAGGATTCATTCTTGATATATGGAGGTGAGGAAGAACTAGTTGTAAAGGGTTACACTGATGCTAGTTTCCAAACCGACAAAATCAGGTTATGTGTTTTGTCTTAATAACGGGACTGCGAGCTGTAAGAGTTTCGAGCAAGAGACAGTCGCCGATTTTACTATAGAGGCCGAGTATGTTGCTGGCAGTAATGAAAGTGTATGTGTGCACGAGAAGGGGGGGTTGAATCGTGCAAGTTTTAAAATTGCTTGTTAAAACTTTTACTTAGAAAGCTATTTTTACTCAGAAGGTATGATTAAGAGTTTGCAGCGAAAAATGCTTTCTGAGAAGATTAAGTTTCTGAGAACTTAGTCTTTCTAAGAAAGTTCCTTTCTGAGAGATTTTTAAGAAAACGACTTAAGGTTTGAGTTTCTTAAAAGCTTTCTGATTTCGATCAATAAGGTTTTCAAGAGACCTCTTGATTAAAGTTGTGATAGAGTTTTTCTCAAAGATTTGGACACATAATGAGTTAGGGAGAAAAGCTTAACACAAGGGATTTTATACTGGTTCGGTTATAACCAACCTACTCCAGTCCTCAACCTTTAGTTGAGAGTTCTTAGATATTCTTCTTAATGTGCCTTCCCAGACAACACTGCCTTTACCACGTAAAGGACTTCCACCACTTCACAACCCGAAGTGGATTTCCTTGCCTCACACTTAGAGGACTTCCTTGCCTTAAACAATTAAGGACTTCCTTGCCTCACAACAGAGGACTTCCTTGCCTCACAACAGAGGACTTCCTTGCCTCAAACACTAGAGGACTTAAAACTGCCTTCAAACAACGAAGGACTTAGCGTTTTTCAGAAAGTTTGTTTTGATCGAAAACAACTACCAAGACTAAGTTACAAACCTAGTTTTACACTTAGTAGACTTCTAGGATTAACTTACAAATGTAAGAATTTACACCAATTCAGAACTAGAAGATTTTGCAAAGTTAGAAAAACAATTTCGTAAAAATTGTCTTTCTGAGAAAGTTCTAAGTTTTCGCAAAATGATTTTCAATTCAACAGAGTTTTGGCACGTTTAATCAAGAGTTTTAGTGCAAGAGTTTCGTCACATTGCTCTGGAATTGAACTCATATATATAGGCATCAAAGAGCCGCGAAATTAGAGGCTTTCACTTTGCTTATGTGGCTGTGTCCTTTTCAGAACGGCTCCCTGCTACAGTCAGTGCAAAATGAGGAACTTTTCAGAACTGCACAGTGCGCGTGTTCCCACTTCCTTGGCTAGTTGTAGCGAGCTTTCTGAGTCTGTTTGCACTTCCTTGAGTCCAGACACTTGGTTGCTTCTGAGTCCAACCTTCTAAGAGTTGTACGGACTTCTGAGGCTAACCTTCTGAGGGAAGACCCTTCTGAGAACTACTAGTCGCGAGGTCTTCTGAGACCCTTCTGAGGCGACAGTGTTCTTTCCTCAGAAACATGTTTTCACCTTCTGCGCTTCTGAGATATCCTTTCTGATATCTTTGGCGCTATGATTTTATCAATTGATCTCGAGGTTACTTGATGTTTTGTCTTGGTCTTTGCTCATGGCATTGCAATAATTTATAGCTTTCTGAGACACTTAGCGCACATATTAGCAAAACCTTAAGTAAAATTTTATACTTATGGCTTACTTTGTTATCATTAAAACTTTCATGACTTTAAGAGAATTTATGCTTAATTCTCTCAAAAGGGTTCTGGAGCTTACAAGTAATGCAACAAAAGAGATTGTTTGGATCAAAAAGTTCATTTATGAACTCGGTACGGTTCCGTGCATTGAGGACCCAATAGCTCTCTACTGTGACAACAATGGAGACATTGCACAGGCTAAGGAACCCAGATCTCACCACCGATCCAAATACATACTCAGGCGCTTTCATCCCATTCGATAAATATCGATAGAGGAGATGTAAAAATATGCAAAGTACCAACTAATGATAACATCACTGACCCACTGACCAATCCACTTCCTCAGCGGAAGAAAGATGGGCATACTAGATCATTAGGCACTAGGGATATGCCAGATTGGCTCTAGTGCAAGTGGGAGACTGTTGGTGTATGCCCTAGAGGGCCAATCATAATTGTGTTTTTATTATGATGTTATGACCTTTTATATTATATATTTATATATATATATATATGAGGCATTTCATTCATTAATTGTTTATTTATTTTAATGAACATTATGAAGTCCTTAGAATGGAATTATTTAAATATTAAATATTAGGTACATGACCTAATAGTGATAATCCATTCTTAAATGTCCCTAGTCGAGTATTACTGTAACAACAGGACGACAGTAATACATTGAGACTAGTATGTGTATGGATTAATAACATTTTCTCACAGGTTATGGATATGTGATATCAAGTCTACACATAGGTATAATTGTAGTATACTGGATTGACCCTCCATGAGAACATCACATAGATCATAACGTGAATGTCATAGATGATTCTCATAGTGATGATGGTACATGTGATCCTTCGACTTGAAGTTATTGCAATCCGCTACATGAGAAACTGTATGTTTTAATATCGTCAAACGTTATCCGTAACAGGATAATTATAAAGTCGATTATTGGATATATCGCGAATCATGTATGCAGATGTGAGTAACGTAGATAGGATTTGTCCCTCTCACATTACGAGAGATATATCTGTGGGCCCCTTGATGAGTAGGACTGGGAAAATGCATGGCCGTGCTGAAATGAATTAATGTGTGACATTAATCTCATTTAATTTTATCAGTCTATTCGGTATTCAAGAAACTAACGATTTAACTATACAAGATGACTAATTTCATGCTTGTGTTAAATCTAGATATTTGGACAAAGGGATTGAATTGTACAATAACATCGATCACGTAAAGGTTATGTCAAACCGTTGACTTTCTTATAACTTGGGTAACAGTGATGTGTTGCTAGATACCGCTCACTGTTTATATTATTAAATAATATTTAATGATATTGCCAACGTTATAAGAACCTATAGGGTCACACACTAAAGCAGTTTTAATTGATGCTAAATTAGATTAAATTAGTGTGACTAATTTAATTGCATTGGGCTTGCATCAGATGGGCCCAATAAGGCACAAACTAGGTTTAAGTTTTCTATGAGATGAGAGTGGAGTGTTGGCTATAAATAGCAACACATATGAGCCTAGCCTCACACACACAAGAATTTTGAATTCACACACTCTCACTCAGAGAAAGCTAATTCTTGTTTTCTCTGAAATTCACTACTAGCATAGAGAGTCTCAGAGGAGCATCAAGGTGGACGTGTGACGACCACGTCTGCTGTGTGGACTTTTAAAGGCCGCCGCTGCTACTGCGTCGGAAGGATTGACATAGCTCATTTCGTGTAGCTGCCACGCTTCAACAGGTATATCAAATATGATCTATGATATTTTACAAGGGTCTATGGGAAGGAATTGCATGTAAATTTTTTTTGTTTTCCGCTTCTTCTATATGCATGATTTCCCAACATCTCCGCCACCACCTCCACCACCTTCTCTGGTCTCGGAGTCGACAGAGTCAGACCCAAAGGAGGACGAGGGCTACTCGAGTGAGGACTCGGCGGACTTCTGGACAGACGTCGACTATATTATGGTAGGGTCTGAGGCGTCTTCGTCTGCCACGGGCTCAGTTATGAGCGAGGATACCGGGAGTGCGAGTAGGTGAGGCGCTGATCGTGACCAACCTGACTGATGTTTAGCTGACCATTGACATCTTTTTTCTTTGTTTATAAGTTATTTAAATGGAGCCTTTTTGTACCCCTGCGTGGGATTTAACTCTTATGGCATGTATATGTATCTGACGAACTACAATTTTACCTGAGTCTTTTTTGTATATTCGGACCAGGATTTTAGACTTGTCTTTTGATCATGTCAGCTCCTCTATATATTTCGGCATGTACTAAACAGGATCTTGATACACTTAAACTCTGTTACATTTCGTTCTGATGCTTATATCAAGTTGTAATATCATGGCCATTTGTTGCATGGACCTTTATTATATTATTGGCATTTTCTATTGTTATTCCAGACGCTTATCCAGGTTATCTATTCATGCCATTAATCTGATTGGTCATGGCTTCGAGTCTCGATACCGATTTATTGTCCACAGGGGTTTGCGAAAATATGTTTTACGTATACATTTATAAAAAAAAAAAATGGGGTTTTTGGGTGTTATGTAACATTGCAAATTGTTAATTATGTCCATGGCATAGTTAATAAATTGGGATGTTACATTTTTGGTATCAGAGCAGTTCGGTCCAATTAAGCCTGAGGACTGAGCTTGCTATTCCTTCCGCTATCTTGTTTGTTCTATGTCCTTGGTTTTCTTCTTGTATATGTATCTGTCGTGTGTGGCATTACATCTCCAATGCTCTGCATCGAGAATGAGCCTGATCAACTCATTAACTGTGCAGGAATTAATAGAATGTGATGCCGGCACGACGAGCTCGGGATGCTGCTCAAAGTCGTGACCTCCGAGATGTCGCTGAAGCCATTAGAGCCCAAGCCGAGGCGTCAGTTACGATGGCGCAGGCTATGGAGGCAGGACGCGTGCAACAACCTCCAGTGAACGAGGAGTCCCACAGGTACATGGAATTCAGGCAGAGGAACCCACCTACCTTCAGAGGGGAGCTGAACCCCGATCTCGCGGATGGTTGGATCTGGGGGATCGAACGCATCTTCGAAGACATCCCTCTCACCGAGGCTCAGAAGATAAAGTTCGCGACTCGGGAGCTCAAGACTCATGCTGAGTCATGGTGGGAGAATATGAAACCGGTTGTGCAACCGACGGAAGATGCCATCAACTGGGAAGGATTCAAAGTTGCTTTCTTCGAGAAATACTTCCCGAAGCCGGTCCGCGAAGCTAAGGACGAGGAGTTTCTTCAACTGGTTCAGGGAGACATGAGCATCCTTGAGTACACCGCCGAGTTTGATAGACTGTGCAGATACTCCACCAATTACAAGCTCAACCCAGATGAAGAATGGAAGTGCAGGAGATATGAGCGGGGTTTAAGGCCCGATCTCAATGAGAGAGTTCTCACTCATAACCTTCGGAACTACGCCGCTCTTGTAAGCACATGTATAGCACAGGAACAGAGCTCCCAGATAGGGAGGCAAGAAAGAGAAAGAGGTCAGAGGAAGCCGGGCCAAGCCAAGCCCCGAGGGCTTAACCCCCAGCACGTTACGGAGGGCACCCTCCGCGACATCCCCCTCGGTTTCACTGCCGCTAGGGAAGGTTTGGAGCACCGATGCCGCCGAGGCAGCCCTAGTACCGCCCCCAGCAACCTCAGCAGCACCAACAACAGCAGCAGAGGCCGCAACAGCAACAAAGGAGGCCGCCACCTCCACCACGGCCTAACGCGGCTAGGCAACCTCCTCAAGTCCGTCCCGCTGAGCTAGCAGCGCGACAGCCAGCTCTGTTTGCACGATATCCTCCCTGCGAAAGGTGTGGGATAAGGCACCAGGGAGACTGCCCCACATGCTTTTCTTGTGGACAGAGGGGGCTCTTTGCAAGGTCATGCCCCAGAGGCGGAGATCAACAACCGAAACGACAAGCCAGGGTATATGCTGTGACCGCCGAGCAGGCGAGGGAGTCGGGGGAGTTGTTCCAAGGTGAGTGTAGGTTGTCCGGAACTGTCTTATCTGATTTGTTTGATTCGGGCGCGACCCACTCTTTTATAGTTCATGCATGCGTTCAGAGACTAGGTTTGCCAATTACCACCCTCCCATACACTTTGCATGTATCCACCCCAACATCATTACCTGTTAGTACCTCGTCATGCATTTTTGGGTGTGTTTTTGAGTTACTAGGAAGAACCTTTAAGGCTAACCTGATTTGCATTCCCCTGTCTGGGCTAGATGTTATTTTGGGAATGGATTGGTTAAGATTGAACCGGGTTATGTTGGTGTGTGGTAGAAACCTTGTTCTTTTCCCTGATGAGTTAGAGAGGATCGTTCTCAGTAGAGTCGATAACATAGAAACTCCCTCTAGTTCCCAATCATCCTTGTTTAGTTGTAGAGTGAATACCCAGGAATTCGCCACGTTCGCCTCATCTACGGTCAGTAAGGAGATAAGGATAGAGGATATCCGAGTGGTCCGCGACTTCCCAGAATTTTTTCCAGATGAGATACCGGGGTTTCCGCCAGAACGTGAAGTGGAGTTCTCGATCGACTTAGTCCCCAGAGCGGGACCGATCTCTACTGCCCCTATCGGATGGCCCCAGCCGAGCTTAAGGAACTAAAGGCACAATTGGAGGAATTGCTAGAGAAACGGTTCATACGACCAAGCGCATCACCGTGGGGAGCACCGGTATTGTTCGTGAAGAAAAAGGATGGATCGATGCGATTGTGTATAAACTACCGGCAATTGAACAAGGTCACTGTCAAGAACAAGTATCCCTTGCCGCGGATAGACGACCTCATGGACCAATTGTGAGGTGCGACCGTGTTCTCGAAGATAGATTTACGGTCCGGATATCACCAGATCTGAGTTCGGGAAGCCGACATCCCGAAGACGGCGTTTAGATCGAGGTATGGTCACTTCGAGTTCACCGTGATGTATTTCGGACTCACAAATGCGCCTGAAGTCTTTATGGATTACATGAACCGAGTATTCCGGGAATGCTTGGATCGTTTTGTAGTGGTCTTCATCGACGATATCTTGATCTACTAAAAAACGGAAGAAGAGCACGCCGAGCACTTGAGGATGGTTTTGGGCATTTTGGCCGACCAGAGATTATACGCCAAACTCTCTAAGTGCGAGTTTTGGCTTAGAGAGGTTCAATTCTTGGGACACGTGGTATCTCAAGAAGGCATAGCGGTGGACCCAGCAAAGGTTAGAGCTGTGATAGAATGGGAGCCACCAACTACGGCAACCGAGATCCGGAGTTTCTTAGGGCTCGCGGGGTATTACCGGAGATTTATTCAAGAGTTTTCTAAAATTTCGGCCCTCATGACAAAGCTTACCAAGAAGAATGCCCCGTTCGTGTGGAATGAAGCCTGCGAGCAAAGTTTTCAAGAATTAAAGAAGAGGTTGACTTCAGCCCCGGTATTGACGCTTCCGGATCCCGAGCAACCACTTGAAGTGTACTGTGATGCTTCAGGACGAGGGTTAGGTTTCGTTTTGATGCAACAAGGTAGATCGGTGGCCTACGGATCGCGACAACTCCGACCGCACGAGATGAATTATCCGACGCACGACTTGGAATTAGCAGCAGTTGTTTCGGCACTGAAGATGTGGAGACACCACCTTTTCGGAACCAAGTTTGAAGTATTTTCGGATCACAAAAGCCTCAGGTACCTGTTCGATCAAAAGGAGCTCAACATGAGGCAACGTCGCTGGATGGAGTTCCTTAAGGACTTCGACTTCACGCTTCACTACCACCCCGGAAAAGCTAACGTGGTAGCTGATGCGTTGAGCCGGAAGACCTTGCATGCGGCGTCGATGATGATAAAGGAGTTGGAGCTGGTACAACAGCTAGAAGACATGAATCTCAACATGGATTTGACGCCGAAGAGTATTAAGTTCCATCACTTGGTCATTTCGAGCGATTTCAAGCGACGGATTGAGGAAGCTCAACAAGAGCAGGAGGATAGAGAGTTTCAGGAGATACTTGGAGCAGTCCGACAAGGCAAGATGAAAGGGATTGTGCAAGGAGCTGATGGGTTATGGAGATTTGGCGGGCGAGTTTGCGTGCCAAGTGGACAAGGGTTACGGGAGGACATACTTCGGGAAGCACATCAAAGTCAGTTCACCATACATCCCGGAATGACAAAGATGTATAATGACCTCCGGGAACGGTTTTGGTGGCCCGGATTGAAGAAGGACGTAGCCCAATTCATCGAGAAATGCCTCGTTTTCCAGAGAATCAAGGCCGAACATCATAAGCCAGCAAAGACTTTAAATCCCCTCCCTATTCCAGAATGGAAGTGGGAGCACATCACGATGGATTTCGTGACGGGATTGCCACTAACACAACGGAAAGTTGATTCTATTTGGGTGATTGTAGACCGGTTGACTAAGTCAGCACATTTCCTGCCGGTGAGGATGAACTATCCACTGGAGAAATTAGCTCAGATGTACATTGATTGGATCATTCGCTTGCACGGAGTACCCTCTTCGATCGTCTCAGACCGGGATATGAGATTCACATCTAGATTTTGGGGAGCTTTGCAGCATGCTTTTGGTACTAAGTTGAGCCTAAGTACGGCGTACCACCCCCAGACCGACGGCCAAACCGAGCGGACGATACAAACGCTTGAGGACATGTTAAGAGCAGTGGTTCTGGAGATGCCGGGGAGTTGGGATGCTCACTTACCATTGGTCGAGTTTGCCTACAATAATAGCTACCATGGTAGTATTGGCATGGCGCCATATGAAGCCCTTTATGGCCGGAAGTGCCAGTCTCCGCTTTGCTGGAACGAGTAAAGGGAAGATCAGTCTTTAGGGCCGGATCTAGTGCAACAGACCACCGAGAAGATCAGGATGGTTAAGGAAAGAATGAAGGCTGCCCAGGATCGGCAGAAGAGTTATGCGGACAAGAGGCGACGTGAGCTAGAATTCCAAGAGGGCGACCACGTGTTTTTGCGGGCCGTACCTACAACGGGGATAGGACGAACCTTGAGAACCCGGAAATTGAACCCTAGATATATTGGACCTTTCCAAATCTTAAAGCGGGTAGGACCTTCAGCTTACCAGATAGCCCTTCCACCTAACATGGCAAACCTTCATGACGTGTTTCACGTCTCTCAACTACGCAAGTATCAGGCTTCGCCTGAGCATGTATTAGACCCGGAAAACATTCAGTTTAAGGACAACCTGACACTTGAACTCCCCGCGACCAAGATTGTTGATCGCAAGTTAAAGCAGACCCGCCGGAGTGACATTCCTCTTGTTAAAGTGATTTGGGGAGATGGATCTCTAGGAGACCATTCGTGGGAGCTCGAATCTGAGATGCGAGACAAGTTCCCCCACCTCTTTGAAAGTACGGTTTGAAATTTCGGGACGAAATTTCTTTTTAGGGGGGTAGATTTATAACACCCGTGATTCGGGATTTTCTTGTTTTGTGTATTCTCAGACGCCGGCGCGGATTTTGATGCCCGGAGCTTAGAGTTATGCATATATGTATATATATATATATGGTGATATTTCATTTTGTGTTTTTCTATGGTTGATATATGTATATATGCACATGTAGTGTGCACGTGGGTAACGTGGTGCTAAGATTAATTATGTGAATCGATGATGGTGGATAATTAATGTTGGAACAAGCTATATGGTGTTGCCTGAGATATATATATTTTACGGAACCAAAGTGAGTGGTGTGTGTTTGGATTTAATTTAATTTCCGTACTCGGGGAAGAGACCGGTATTTAGTTTATTTATATATATATTGCAGTAGTGACATGTACAAGTATATATATATAATCATGCTTGATATATTAAGGTGCTTATGTGAGAATAAATACAAAATTCATATATGTAAGGGAACATATTTTATGTCTTGTGATTAAAATAAGCTGTATATATATATATGTGTATATGGGTGCATAAATAAATATATATATATATATGCATTTGTTTTATGTGACTAAATTTTGTGAATGTGCTATAAGTTATTATAATAATAATTCAAGTTGCTGAGAAGCAAGGCAGACTTAATACTATTATTGTATGAGTTAGAGAACCCCTGAGAGGGGTAATGATCGTTATAAAAATTTGGTTGAGACCTTAATATTTAAATTTAAGTCCCAAATTGGTGTTCGGAAAATATTTGGAAAATATTCCTCTCCAATATTGGAAAATTATGATTTTAAAGCTATTATTATTAAATTTCGCATTTTTACGATTTTCAGGAAAAATTCCTTTTTATATATATATAATGCGAAATTAATAATAATGTGAGATAATTATTTTAGACTCATTGAGAGTCCCATAATATTAAGGAAATTTTCATAACGATCATATATCATTTTCTTATTTTAAATAAATTGAGTGTTTAGTGAGTTTTTGAGTAACCTGAGAGAGAGCCTGAGCTAGATCCTAAACACAACCGGAGCAACTTTTTAGGACCCTGAGCTCTCCAAAATTTATCAAACTCTCACCATAAATCTTAGTTTCAATTTCTTACTCAAAATCGTACTCAAACACATACTCATACTCACTACCTAGAGACATTTAATACTATCACAACACAAAATTTAAAACAAAAACACTCCCTAGCTTGCTTAAAGTCTCGGCCAGCTTCCCTCCTTCAAACACAACTTCATTCTCATCAAAACACACCATTTTCCAGAGCTCTCCTTCCCCTCCAGCCACCTTAGCTCGGCCAGCACCAGAGAGGGCCAAGAACAGCCTTCCTCCACCACCATTTCTTGCATTCTGCTTCAATATCAAGGTGAGTTACAACAACCCCTATCATCCTTGCATGTTCTACATCATCTCAGCCTCTTTTTGTTTCTGATTCTTGTTGAGACCTAGCCAAATTTTCGAGTTTCATGATGCATGTTAGAATGTTTTGTTGAATCTGATGCATGGAGCTTGGTTAGGAGCTTGCATGTTGGGTTTGATGGTTGTGTGTTGAGTTTGATGCTTGCATGTGTAAGGTTTGTGTTTTTCTTGCATTTGGTTCTGAGATATTGAGCTTAGAAACTGATGTTACGTGTATGTATGTTGAATGGATGATTTTTAAGTGATTTGGATGAGTGGGTATAAGTTTTAAGGTGAGAATGGAGCAGAAACGCGATTTCTGCGTTTTCTGCAAAAACTGAGCAGTGGGGATCGATCCCCACCATTAGAGGATCGATCCCCAAGTAAAAAATGGCTGATTCTGGAAAAATTTAAGTGGGGATCGTTCCCAAGGCTGCAAAACTGAGTTTTCTGTAAAATTTTGAGGCAGAATCGATCCCAGACCCCTGAGGATCGATCCCCTGCACCTAAAAAGTACAATTTCACTTGTTTTCACCCTATTTCAAATACAAGTTCTCAAATAATGACAATGGGGTTAACATACTATTTTAAAGTGATGAAAATAAGTATGTAGTAATGCTTTTATTCATGAAAAGAGAAATGGAGGTTTTATATATAAGACTAAGTTATGTGCATGATGAGAGTTTTAATGCTTTAATTCAAAGTAAGAATGAGGTGTTCGGAGAACCCAAACTCTTTATGTGAGTGTTGTGAAATTGAAATGACAAGTGTATGTGAATTTGGTGAAATATGATTGAATTGTGAATTGTAATTGGTGAGGTGTTGTATTATGAATGGTTGAGATAAAAGTGGAGGTTATATATATATATATATATATATGTATACTTTGAGCTGATGTAATTGAAGTATGTTGCAATAATATGAAAAATGCATTCCCTTAAATTGCAATTTTAAGTGATTTAGCTCATACTCATGAAAGACATGCTAACATTAAGAATGCATAATGATAGAAGTTGATCATACTTATTAAGGTACTATTCTACCGTATACCTAGGGGGCGGGTTTATTATGGTACTACGGATAGAATCCCGGCTACCTAGGAGATGGGTGTATTTTGGTACGACCGGATGAATCCTCCAGATACCTAGGGGTCGGGTGAATTATGGTATCTCCGTGAGGTCAGCCAAGAACCTAGGGGTCGGGTGTAGTATGGTGAGGCTGCGAGCTCTTGGAAACTACCTAGGGGTTGAGTGTAACCCGGTAGTTCAAACGATGTTTGATTAATTAAGTGCTTGTTATGTGATTGAGAGGATGTCAAGGTGTTTGCTAAAAGATTTTGATAGTAAACGAATGATATTGAAGAGAGGCATGTTTTCGATTAGGGAATGGTTGATCATATTGTTATATTTGGGAGAGTGAGTTCTATATATATTGCGAGGGACCTACGAGAACATAGAATAAAACCTTAGATTCCCTTAGAAACGGGCCATTAAGATGTTTTGTCCCGGTCAAAGTAAGGACTCGCTGTTTTGAGAAAAAGAAATTCTGTTTTTACTTGAGTATTACTTTGACCGGCTGGAATCAACGTAATCGAGCACGTAGACCCCCGTGCTCAGTGTGACTCACTAAGACGACCTCGTCTTACGTTCCCTCTTCTTGATGATTCGATTCAAGATAGAGAAGCCACCACCGCCCCCCGCCGCGCCACGAGACCTATGATTTCACCTGGTCCAGTTACACGCCGTCCACCGGTGCGGTGACTGTCGCGTCCACTGTCTCGGGGGTACACCGCTTCTTCATCCCAGAGCTTCTAGCAAGGTACCCTGCTCCCGTTCCTGGTCCCGTTCCTGCTCCAGCTCCAGCCCCAGGTCAGGCATCTGCTTCTCCGCCACCACCTCCACCGCCTTCTCCGGTCTCGGAGTCGACAGAGTCAGACGCAGAGGACTCGACGGAGTTCTGGACAAACGTCGACTATATTATGGTAGGGTCTGAGGCGTCTTCGTCTGCCACGGGCTCAGTTATGAGCGAGGATACCGGGAGTGCCTGTAGGTGAGGCGCTGATCGTGACCAACCTGACCGATGTGCAACTGACCATTGACATCTTTTTTCTTTGTTTATAAGTTATTTATATGGAGCCTTTTTGTACCCCTGCGTGGGATTTAACTCTTATGGCATGTATATGTATCTGACAAACTACAATTTTACCTGAGTCCTTTTTGTATATTCGGACCAGGATTTTAGACTTGTCTTTTGATCATGTCAGCTCCTCTATATATTTCGGCATGTACTAAACAGGATCTTGATACACTTAAACTCTGTTACATTTCGTTCTGATGCTTATATCAAGTTGTAATATCATGGCCATTTGTTGCATGGGCCTTTATTATATTATTGGCATTTTCTATTGTTATTCTAGACGCTTATCCAGGTTATCTATTCGAGCCATTAATCTGATTGGTCATGGCTTCGAGTCTCGATACCGATTTATTGTCCACAGGGGTTTGCGAAAATATATTTTACGTATACATTTATAAAAAAAAAATGGGGTTTTTGGGTGTTATGTAACATTGCAAATTGTTAATTATGTCCATGGCATAGGTAATAAATTGGGATGTTACAACACGCGCTAGCGGCCAGGTTACAGGCGCTAGCGGGTGTAGGGAACCGACTTGGGCGCTAGCGGCCACAGAGGGCGCGCTAGCGACCAGATCGCAGAACTTTATGCAGGATTGTGTTTTCTGCTATTTTTTTTTCATGATGATTCTAATCTTACATACGGTCTTTGAAATAGTATAGTATGAGGAATATACACAAATATATATCAGAACCATATTTTGATTAATGATAATAATTGGTTTAATGAAAAGAATAATATATGAGGCTAAATATATTATGTGATTACATGGATATGATGAAGATTATGACACATGTAATATGATGAGTATATATATATATAAGTATATATATCAGAAATATATTTTGATTATTGAAAATGATTGATATGATGAAAAGATGATATATGAGGTCATCTATGTTTTTATGATTACATGTATACGATGATGATTATGACATATATGTTATGAAGGGAATATGATGTATATTGTGCATGCTGATATTTTAAAGAAGTTGTGAAAGGTCATGTGAATCAGAAAATGAGATTTATGAGTAGCTTCGTTTACAAAACGGGATTGGCAAGGGAGGTTGGCACCCTTGGTCCCCAATACCGATTTGTAAAAGAAAGTGAATAAAAACCCTCTTCCCCACAGAGATCTAGTAGAAAACTAGATAGGTATGAGCTCATAGCCTAGGGGCCAGGTGTATGCAGAGGTAGTATGAGAGAGGGTAGTGCCAATGATTTGAGAAAGTTATAACACATGACACATATAATCGTATGCATGATGTTGATTGTGCAACTTTTATATGATTAATTATATTTAAATGTGTAACCGTATGCATAGTGCTGACTGTGCAACCGTTACCCGCTAATGAACATATTTTCAAGTAACCAATGTCAGCACAATGATGATTATTTATTGTTGCATAACATTTATTTAATTAATAAGAAGCATATAGGTAAGACACTCCGGAATTAAATATGTATTTGTGAAAATATTATTTATATGATCTCTGCATATTTCACTTATTTCATAACAAACCGGAGTGATCCCCCTATTGAGTCCGTGGAGCTCACCCCAATTCCACCACCTTTTGTTTTAGATACAGGTATCCCGCTAGGTGAACAGATCCAGACTTGCAAGAGGATAGAGGCTCAGACATCCAAAGAGTTTAGGACATTAGGAATTTAGATATTTCCGTATATGATATTATGTTATGTTATGTACCATATTTTACTCAGAAGGATTTATAATGGAAGTATAAGTGTCTGTACAAGCTTATAGTTCTCTTAGAAATTCTAGTATTTAAATATTGTAATATCTATTTTGAATTTTACGTTATATGTGTTTTCTTATGTATGTGAGACTATATGTATGTATTGGGCCTCTTATGTGTTTTATGGTAATTTGGTTTTATGTAATCTGTAGATTCATCGTTTGGTGTATCAGATTATACCTCGTCACGTACAAGCCGAGATTGTTAAATTACGTTCTCTTACGAAAATTATTGGCCCTATTTTCCGCGTATCCTTAATTTCAAACTTAAACTCTGAAACAAGATGATAATTTCCGGTAATTAACTCTATGTGACTTAAGCATAAAGAGGTAATTATTGGGGTGTTACACCTATCGGTTATCCCTTCCAGCTGAGTTAGCAGCGGTTCATCCGATCTTCCATGTGTCGATGCTGAGGAAGTACGTTTTAGATGAGTCTCATGTTCTGCGGTCACAGCCGGTACAGTTTGATCAGAGTTTGGGTTATGAGGAGGAGCCTGTCGCCATCGTTGACCATCAGATCAGAAAGCTTCATTCGAAGGAGGTACCTCTAGTCAAGGTCATCTGGAGGAATCACTCTGGAGACGAAGCCACGTGGGAAACAGAGCAGTCGATGAGGGTGAAGTACCCATATCTCTTTGATCCGCGAGGTAAGCTTTTATATGTGTTTCTAGTGTTTCTTTTTCTTTGTTGTTAGTTTGGGATTTGGAGACCAAATCCTTAAAAGGAGGGGAGATTGTGATACCCTGTATCATAGTGTCCCTTAGGAAGGACTCTCTTTAGGACGCGTCAGAAACACGTCAGCAAGTTGCTGTCAGAGGGGGCTCGCTAGCGAGCAGTCAGCGCCCGCTAGCGAGAAGCTCGTCGCTAGCGACCATGTGTTAGTCGCTAGCGACCAAGTCGTGAAGGTAGTGAAACGCGAGAAGGGGGGTTGAATCACGTTACACCAATAAATCTTGTTTCTGAAAATTACTTAAAAAATAAAGATCAAGTATAAACTTTTGTTGCACAGCGGAAACAATTGTTAGCATATAAACAGAAATTTAGCCTATAGACAAGGCTTTTTGTAGATCTTGAAAGTATATTTACTTTCAAGGTCTTCTAAATGATAAAGATAAAAACTTTAACCTTCAACACTTAGACAATGATGATGATGATTTGCGCAACTTATGTATGTGTGTGTATGCAATGATAAATTGTAAAAACAATAATAATAAAAGAGTAGGGAAGAGAGAAAGCACACACAGAAATTTTATAATGGTTCGGCAACGTGCCTATTCCAGTCCCCAGGATACACCTGAGAGTTCACTATCACCACCAACACTAGGTGGTTTTTCCTGCCTCTGCAACACCACAATAGACTTCAACCTACACCTTCACCAAGGTGACTCACTGCCTTTGAAAACCACAAAGGACTTCACTTGCACCACAACTAGGTGACTAACTGCCTTTGACAACTCCAAAGGACTTCAATCCTTGTCTTCAACACCGAAGGACTTTCTACCTTTGCCTTAGACCCTCTAAGGACTTCTTGCCTTACAAAAATAAGAACCTTGTATAAAAGATGTGGTTTTTACCAATCAAGAACTTAGATGTAACTAAGTTTGAACCTTGATGGATTTTTCTCTCAAAGAAATAACTAGCAAAGCTAGGATAAACAAATAAAGCTCACTCTTTTACCCAAATAAAAATAAGAACTTGAGGTTTAGAGGTTGTAGATGAAGAGAAATAAGGATTCAATTCGACAGCGTTTTGGCACTTGTAAGCTTGGGTAGTCTCTTGAATTCTTGGGCATTGAGGTCTTGTATTTATAGGGAAAACACAAGCTCAATTTCGAAATTTGCTTGCTTGATCTCCACCCTTGATTTGAATTTGTAATCTTTTGATCCAATAGCTAGAATTTCTTGATATGATTTGAAATTTGATCTTCCAAAAATAGAAAAATCAAATAAGAGGAAGTTTCATCTTGGCCATTGATTCAAATAATTCCCTTTAATCCAAAGTTTATTATTTGATCTTAAATATGGAAACTTTGTAACCAAGTATATGAAATAAGGAAACTTCATCTTGGCCCTTGAATTTGAATTTGTGCCTTGATCTTGTGGTGTGCATTGCTTCATCAAATTTTCACAAAATCTTGCAAAATTGCAAGCTTGTTTGCGCCACCTTGGAGTGAGAAAAGGCTAGGGTTTTTAGCTTTTCTTGCTTGACAAGTGTGCCTCCATGTTGGTACGAATTGGGATTTCACAATTTCTCATTTTTGAAAATCCTAAATCACCAAACATGGTCTTCCAGGGAATCTTCTGAAGGTTGATTCTTGAATCTTGAATATTCTTGAATCTTGTATCTTGAGGCTTAAGATTCTTCTGGAATCTTGAGATTCTTCGGGATCTTGATAGAATCTTCGGGAATCTTCTGAAATCTTCACAAAATCTTCGGGAATCTTCTAGACTTTAAATTCTTGACAGAATCTTCTGAGGTCTTCTAACTTCGTGTAGAATCTTCGACAGAATCTTCTGGTCCCGCATGGAATCTTCCGGGAATCTTGTAGATTCATATAGAATCTTTAGGAGTCTCACATAATCTTTTTAAAGTGTCCATAAAAATATTTCGTTACTTAAATGCAAAATATATTCTAGAATAAATTCTAGATAATTATTTTTGTTTAATAATTTGCATTTAATTCTCCATACAAGATCTTTCTAGATTTCCCACACACATATATATTTTCGAAAATAATATATAATAATATGTAAAATAGAGATTTGATTTTGTTTCTCTATTTTATATATAATTTTCGAAATATATGTATATAAATATTATACATGAATATTTAAATAGTGATATTTTATAAAAATTATTCTCTATTTAATTCCATGTATTTTCCATAAATAAATTTTTAGGAAATCACAGAGTCTTCCAACCAAACTTTCCTAAATTAGAAAAGCTTTGACTTGATCTTCAAAAATTAGAATAACTTGTATTCCAAGCATGTATCTTTGCACCACTTTTGTTGTCCATGGTGGCAGAGATGTGATTTTTTATTTTATCAAGTAAATTAAATCCTAAAACACACTTAACAAACCATTAGTCCAACCAAATTAAAACTTTTATTTTAATTAAGAATTTTATCATTCAAAACCTTCAATGATGAGGTAAAGGGTTCGTGGAGCTAACAATCTCCCCCTTTTTTATGATAACAATTCTAATTGAAATAAAGGTTTTGATTTGATTACAAGAGAAAATATTTTCTTAAGACATGAAGCCTTAGGAAATTATTTTCAAATAAATCAAGAAAATAATAAAAGGCAATAATAGAAAAGAAATAATAAAAAGAAAACTTTAATTAAATTAAAAAAAATAAACATAAACATAAAATAAAAATAGAACAAAACATAAAAGAAATTTAAAGAGTAACAAGTGCAAGAACTTTAAAAAGAACTTAAAAAAAAACTTAAAAAGAGTTTTAAAACATAGAAAAAAGGAATTAAGCTCCCCCTAGAGCTAGATAAGTTCTTGATTTTCTTGATCTACATTCTTCAATGTTCTTGAAAAAGTCTTCCTTTATCTTCAATTATCTTCTCCCCCTTTGTTTCATCAAAAAGGTCTTCAATTCTTGAGAATTAGAAGAAGATACCGAAATTCTTCAACGATCATGTCCCCTTGAGATGTTGAACTAAGAACAAGAGAGTTGTTGAAACCGATGAAGTGTAGGATTTTTCTGACTTTTTCGTAAGGGATGCTTTCCCCGTCAACTTGAAACATTTCAAGAACTGTCTTCTTGAGAGCTTCTTGATCAAAACATAGATGCTCCCCCTTAATGAGACATTGTTTCTTTTGGTGAGGTATCATATGTTCTTCTCGATTTTCAATGACCAAAGGTATTGAACTTGAACAGAGAATATCTGAAGGTGTATTTGTGCACGAGAAGGGGGGGTTGAATCGTGCAGGTTTTTAAAATTCGCTTATGAAACTTTTCTAAGAAAGTTATTTGACTCAGAAAGAAGGTTTAAGAGTTAGCAGCGGAATGAGCTTTCTGAGAAGGTTAAGGTTCTGAAAACTTTAACTTTCTGAGAAAGTTCCTTTCTGAGAAGTTTAAGAGAAGGTTTTGAATTTATTGTCTCTTAACCTGTTTCTAAGCTTAATTAGATTGATTACTTTGATTTAAGAACGGATTAAAGGTGTTGGTTAAGTTTCACGAAAATAAGAGTTTAAGGAAGAAAAGCTTAACACAGAGAAATTTTTATACTGGTTCGGTTTTAACTAACCTACTCCAGTCCTCAACCTTGAGTTCAGAGTTCTTTAGATATTCTTCTTATCGTGCCTTCTCAGACAACACTGCCTTTACCTCGTAAAGGACTTTCACCACTTCACATTCTTGAAATGGATTTTCCTTGCGTCCAACACTAGAGGACTTTTCTTGCCTTAACTTAATTAAGGACTTAATCTTGCCTCAAAATCGAGGACTTAATTGCCTTAAACACTTAAGGACTTGAACTTTGCCTCAAACAATAGAGGACTTGAAACTGCCTTCAAAACAGCGAAGGACTTAGCGTTTTACGAGTGTAGTTTGATTTCGAAAATAACTACTAAGATTAAGATACAAACTTTTATTTCTCTTAGTAGACTTCTAGATTTAACTTACAAACGTAAGAATTTACACCAATACAAAGCTAGAAGATTTTTCGCAAAGCTTGAAGAGCAATTTAATTAAAAATTGTCTTTCTGAGAAAGTTCTAAGTTTTCGCAAATGATTTTCAATTCAGCAGAGTTTTTGCACGTTTAATCAAGAGTTTTTGGCGCAAGAGTTTCGTCGTCAAACTCTGGAATTGAACTCATATATATAGGCATTAAAGAGCCGCGAAAATAGAAGCTTTCACTTTGCTGATGTGGCTGTGTCTGGCTCAGAACGGCTCCCTGCTACAATCAGCGCAAAATGAGGAACTTTTCTGACTTGTACAGTGCGTGTGTTCCCACTTCCTTGGCTTGTTGTAACGAGATTTCTGAGAGTGTTTGCAGAATCCATTGAGTCTTGACACTTGGTTGCTTCTGAGTCCAACTTTCTGAGAGTTGTACAGACTTCTGAGGCGAACCTTTCTGAGAACCATCAGAAGTAAGGTCTTCTAAGACCCTTCTGAGGCGACAGTGTTCTTCTCTGAGAATGATACTTTCACCTTTTGCGTTTCTTGAGCATCCTTTCTGATGTCTTTTACGCTATGATTCCTCTTTTAATACACAAGGTTACTCGTTGTTTGCTTTGATCTTGCTCAAGGAGTTGCAAAATTTTACGCTTTCTGAGACACTTAGCACAAATATTAGTAATCCCTTAAGGAAAATTTTATACTTATGGCTTACTTTGTTATCATTAAAACTTTCTAAATCTCTAAGAGAAATACTTCAATTTCTCTCAGAAGGGTTCTGGAGCTTACAATCTCCCCCTTTTTGATGATAATAATTTTGCTTAAGTTCTGAAGTGTTTCTGATTAAGTTCACAACTTACTCAGAGGGCACTTTTGCTTTCTTAGAAATTAACTTAGCTTTCTGAGAGAAGGCTTTGTTATTTTCTTAGAAGACTTTGATAATCAACAGATAAATATGCAATGTATGACTACTGTTTTAGATTATCAGATATATAGCATGTATTTCTTGATGCTTAAGTATATGAATTTCAGAAATACCAAGCTACTAAAACATGAGATGCCAAAACACAAATGATGTTTCATTAATTGCAGTGAGGTTACAAAAAATTTTTGGCTCCCCCTTAATTTGTTATTCCCCTTAGTTTGTTACTCCCCCTAAGTCCTAGCCTAGTGTTTATAAAGCCAAAATATTATCTATTTTTCTTCTCCCCCTTTGTTATATCAAAAAGGGTGGCTAAATATAAACCACATCATAGACTTAGAACTACTGCTTCCTAGCGATGAAGCGTAGAAGCCTGCATATCTCCATTATTATTTTGGCTTGTCCCGCGCCTGGAGGGCATTCTGGAGGTAGCTCAGCTGATGATGTAGAAGGCAGCTGTGAAGATGATGGTGGTGGAGGAAGAGAAGCCTTAGCTTCAAGTACGGCATCCACAATGTCCATCTTTTGATATTCAGGAATGACTTCGTCTTCTTCTTCAGCTTCTTCTTCAGCTTCTTCAGGAATTTCTTCTTGAACTTCCTCTTGAATTGCCTCTATATTAACTGCGATTTCAGGAGAGTGCTGCCTCTGAGCATCTGCAGAAACTGGACCAATTTCAGGAAGTGTAGATTGTGATCCAGAGGGTTGCTCGGTAGCCTCAGAAGTTTGTGCAGTATCCAAGAGATTGAAAGAAGAAATTTGCTTGTGGATGGCTTCAATAGCCTTCACTTTCTCAAATCGACCAGGGAACGACCGAAAATGCACAGAGGGTGGAGTGGCGATCATACGCCCAAGTTGAAATCCAGATCCAATCATGGAATCAGTCAATGAGAATGTTGGACCAGGTTGATCAAAAGTAGAAGGGGGAATCTTAGTGGCATCAAAATTGAGAACTTCAAGCTCCTTCTGAGAGTCTTTCTCAATATGAGTCCCTTCCAAGGAACTTGTGGTAACAAGTGCCTCAATTGCTGCGACTCCGGCAGCCATGGTAGCGTCAACGCCCACCTCTGAGTTGAGCCCAGTGCTGGTGGTCCCTGCCACTTCAACATGTGTTGAGACATGAGTTTCCTCATGTTCTTTGGGGGTCTCAGAGGATAGAGGACCAACATCAGAAGTTGGCTTCTTCTGAAAGGGAGAGGGAGGAGTTTGTTGTCGTTGTTTCTCTTGAGTGACTTCAGCCTCCAGGCGAGTCTGAATCGGTGACGGTGGTGGATTGGCGTTTTCAACTTCTGGGTTCTCAGAAGGTTGATCAATTACCTTCTGGACATCCAGCATCTTCTGAGTCAGAGACTCAGCATCCACACCAACCGCCTCAGTAGTAGTGGCTTCAGAAAGATCCTCCATATATAGAAGCTTCAGATTGCTTCCTCTTGGGCTCTCTCTTTGAGCTCCCAGCATCTGAGGTCCGATGCTCAATTCGGAACCTTGTGACATCTCCTTCCTCAGAAGAGGAATCAGCAACATTTCCTCCATGCCCTTGAATGTCTTCTCTGGTAGGAGAGACATGTCCAGAGGGGGAAGAGTGATGAGAAGCTTCCTTCTCTTCTTCAGCAGCGGCAGCGGTAGCAGTAGTAGTAGTGGCAAGACCGGAACCCACTGGTACAATTTCTTTTCCCGTCACTATTGGCAGGATCTGTTTCTGAGAAGTTTTAATACCCACTCCTTTGTGTGTTTTTCCCTGATAATTCAAGGAATGAAGGAGTTTAGTTCTAAATGTAGTGGGTTTTTAAACAGAAACAGGAATAGACGCAGATTCAGACGAAGATTTAAGAAAAGAGAGAGGAGTTTTAGTATAGGCTTTTACCAATCGACCTCGCTTTTTCTTGCTCTCGATTGGGACATCAGGAACCTTGAGAGTCGGAGAGGCTTTTCTCTTTCTGACCAATGGCTGATCAGAAGTAGTTTCTTCTGAGTCTTCAGCCACTTCTGGTTCCTTCTGAGGACTTTTCTGATGTTCCTCAGAAGCCATGCTCCTTGTGACTCTTGTGGGTGAAGGATGGATGATTTTTCTTTTCTTTCTCCCCTCAGAGGGATCAGCTTCCTTCCCCTTTCCTTTTTCAGCCTTAGAAGGCCGTTTGGTGCTTGCTTCAGTCTTAGAAGGCTTGGCTTTCTCCTTCTTATTAGGTGCCTCAGCCTCTGTACCTTCTTCTTCTTGATGTTGTTGAAAGTAACCATGGTGAATTTGCTGGGTTGAAGACGTATTCATAGTCTTCAAGAGGAGAGAGAGATGATTGAAGATTTTGGTGAGAAGGCTCCCATATGGAAGACTCGTGAGAGCCCTCTTAGGGTGAGCTTGATGCATCATGTAGTTGATAATCATTCTCCCAAAATCTACCTTTTCCTTCTTTAGCAGATGGTACAGAAGGCATGCATCCATTGTGGTGACGTTGCCCATATCACCGAGCCGAGGGAGGAGGGTGTGTTGGACAATTGAGAAGATGATTCTTGCTTCTTGTGTGAGGTGGGGAACCTTCACAGCCTTGAGTGGTAGATCACTACTACCAGTGAGGAGCCTCACTATTTCTTCCTCCGAGTCTTTCACTTCCTTGATCCAATCAGGATCATCTGAGATGACTGCTCCTCCGTTTAGAGTCTTAAAGACTTTGTTGATGTTAGCAGAAGAGAAGCGGATTTGATGGCCAGTTACGAAGCTCTTCACTCATTTGTTGGTAGATCTTTCTATTTGGGAATAGAAAGCTCGTACCAAGTTTGGGTAGCATATTTCTTCTGAGATCATAAGTTCAGCCCACCCTGGCTGGCATTGAAACGCAAACCCAAGCTCGTCCACTAAGTTGAAGACATTTAGAGGAAGAACACGACCCATTGCTATGGTTCGTGGGAGGTAGGACTTCTTGAAGAAGGCTTGCATCTCCTCATCCTCGTAGAGGATGTCCTCGGTGACCTCTTCCAGTTTGTTCCTCAGCATTCCTTTGATTTCAACAGAAGTTTCCATTGACAAGAAAAAAAAGATTTAAGATTTGGAAGGGAGAGAGAACACAGAATCATAGATAACTGCAGAGAGCGAAGAGAGAGAAGAGAGAATATGAGCAAGAGGAATTGGATGTGAAGAGAATTTAACAGCGTTTTGGTAGAGTTTTGAGAGCAAGGTGCTCGAATGGAGCAGTACTTTGCGTATTTATAGAACAACTTAAAAGACTAGCCGTTGCCAGCATTTATTTCAAAAAGTTATCGTTGGTAACTAATTTCTTGGAAGGCACCCTTCTGAGAGAAGTGGTCCTTCTGAGAATATTGCTTTCTGAGAAAATTTTCAGAAGACTTCTTTTCTGAGAGACGGGTCTTCTGAGAGTTGATTTTCTCAGAAAGAGTTTTTCTTCAGTTATGCTCAGAAGCTTAGTTCTAATTTGTGTCTCAGATTCTAGACTTAGGTCTAAGGGGAGTTTCTAAGAAAATATTTTTCAGAATTTAAACACTTAGAAACGTCTTAGATTAAGAAGCCCTTTCAGAACATTAAAACGATCCTCGGGTAAAGGCTTTGTGAATATATCTGAGATTTGATCCTCAGTATTCACAAATTTGATTTCAACATCGCCTTTTTGCACATGATCCCGAATGAAATGATGTTTTATATCTATGTGCTTGGATCGTGAATGTTGAATAGGATTCTTAGCTAAGTTGATTGCGCTTGTGTTATCACAAAGGATGGGAATTTTTTCATACCTTAGTTGATAATCACCCAGTTGGTTCCTTATCCATAGCATCTGAGCACAACAATCACGCAGTCGGCCTCAGCTTGTTGATAGCGCAATCGTGTTTTGCTTCTTGCATGACCAAGTGATCAAGCACTTTCCAAAGAAGCAGCAGCATCCACTAGTGCTCCTTCGATCGATTCTGTCTCCAGCATAGTCAGCATCACAGTATCCTACAACATCAGATGAACAGCCTTTCTCGTACCATAGACCAAGATTAGTAGTTCCAATTAAATATCGTAGAATTCTCTTAACAGCAGTTAAGTGTGATTACTTAGGCTTTGATTGAAATCTAGCACTGATTCCAACACTTAGTTGAATATCTGGTCTAGAAGCTGTGAGATAGAGAAGAGAGCCAATCATTCCACGATAATTGCTTTCTGAGACTTTCTCACCATCTTCATCCAGATCAATTACTTGCGATGGATGCATGGGAGTGCTCATAGGTTTGGCTTTTTCCATTAGAAACTTCCTCATAAGTTCTTTGGTATAATTCTCTTTATGTATAAAAGTCCCTTCTGACTTTTTCTTGATTTGCAATCCTAGGAAGAACTTAAGTTCTCCCATCATGCTCATCTCGAATTCACCTTGCATTAGCTTGGAGAATTCTTTGCATAGTCGTTCATTGGTTGCACCAAAAATTATGTCATCAACATAAATTTGGACAATCAAGAAGCTAGAGTCTTCTGAGAGGGTGAATAGTGTAGTGTCAACTTTCCCTCTTGAGAATCCGTTTTTAAGCAAAAAGGAACTCAACCTGTCGTACCAAGCTCTAGGAGCTTGTTTTAGACCGTACAGAGCTTTTGTGAGCTTAAATAGGTGTTCTGGGAATGTATCATTCACAAAACCAGGAGGTTGTTTTACATAAACTTCCTCAGAAAGGTATCCATTCAAGAAGGCAGATTTACATCCATTTGATAGAGTTTGAAGCCTTTATGTGCAGCAACGCTAGTAGCATCCTAATAGCTTCCAATCTTGCGACTGGAGCAAAGGTTCATCATAATCTATTCCTTCTTATTGATTGTACCCTTGAGCAACCAATCTGGCTTTATTTCTCACGACTTGACCATTTTCATCAAGTTTGTTTCGAAACACCCATTTAGTCCAATGACATTTTGCCTTGGGTTCTAGGTAAGTTTCCAAACTTGGTTTCTCTCGAATTGGTCCAGTTCTTCCTGCATGGCATTTACCCAGCTAGGATCATCCAACGCTCCTTCTATGGATTCTGGTTCAAGTTCAGAAACCATAGCAAGATTCGTGTAGTTTCTTCTGGTTCTAACACCACGCTCGGGATCACCCAGGAATCATTCTGAGAGACATTTTTCAAGTCTCTTGAACCTTTATATCCTTTAGGAATAGGGTTCTGAGAAGTCGACACAGAAGGTTCTCGTTCTGAGTCATCAGAAGCTTGATCTTCTGAGAATCTAAATTCCATTGTTGTTGGAGGATTAGATTCATCAGGTTCTGGAGCTTCAATGATGCTTTTAGATTTCACTTTAGATGGAGATGATTTTTCCATAGGTTGGAAATCACTCTCGTCATCCAATAGAATTTTCCTTTGGTCATTCTCAGAAGAGATGTTGAGTTTCTCAAAATCATCTTCTAAGTCAACAACCTTCTGAGGCAAGTCCTTACTGAGTTCTTTGAACTTAATATGGATTGTTTCTTCAACACATTTGCTCCTCTTGTTATAGACTCTATATGCTTTAGAGATATAGGAATATCCTAGGAATACTCCATCATCGGATTTAGGATCAAACTTAGAAAGTTTGTCCATTGTGTTGAGTATGAAGCACGAAGAATCAAAAACATTAAAATAGGATATGTTGGGTATTTTGTTCTGCCAAAGCTCATAAGGTGTTTTCTTCAGAATTGGTCTCAGAAAGACTCGATTCTGAATGTAGCATGAGGTGTTTACAGCCTCAGCCCAAAATCCTTTTGAAAGCCCGCTTTCTAAGAGCATTGTTCTCGCCATCTCTTGAAGGCTTCGATTCTTTCTCTCAGCCACTCCATTTTGTTGGGGAGTTCTAGGAGAAGAGAATTTGTGAGCAATGCCCAAATTTTCACAAAACCTTTCAAAAGCGTGATTCTCAAATTCACCACCATGATCAGATCGTATGGTGTGGATATGAGAGTCCTTTTCATTTGAAACTCTTTTTGCAAAGGTTTTGAAATTTTCAAATGATTCTTCCTTAGAATCCAGAAAGAATACCCAAGTGAATCTAGAATAATCATCCACTATGACAAGACCATAGCGTTTTCCAGAGAGGGAAGTTGTTCTAGTTGGTCCAAAGAGATCCATGTGAAGGAGCTCAAGTGGTTTCTGAGTAGAGATTCCACTTTTGCTTGGAAATGAGGCTTTGGTTTGTTTTCCCTTTTCACAGAAGTCGCAAGTTGCATCCTTCTGATATTTAATGTTGGGAAGACCCTTTACGAGTCCTTTATGAGAAAGCTCAGAAAGAAGCTTCATGTGGGCATGACCAAGCTTCTTATGCCAAAGCCACTTGTCTTCTTGGACAGAGACAAGACATTTCACATTTTGATCCTTTAGATCATCTAGATGGATAACATAGATGTTACCAACACGTTTTCCTTCCAGAACGATCTCGCCGTTTGTGAGATTAATCACATGGCAGTATTTGTCATAAAACTCAACATTTAATCCTTTGTCACAAAATTGACTAATGCTTAATAGATTATGTGTTAAGCCATCCACTAAAAGTACATCAGAGATTTGGTGAGAAGAATCCTTACCAACATCTCCTATGGCAGTGACCTTCCCTTTGGAACCATCACCGAATCGCACCGTTCCTCCTTTCTTAGGCTTGAGAGTTCTGAACCGGTTCTTGCTTCCAGTCATGTGCCTTGAGCAGCCACTGTCCAAGTACCATTGTTCATCTTGGTGGTGGAGCAGTGCTTGTTGATGCACCTGCAGACACAAAGTTCACTGATTTAGGTACCCATGCTTTGTTGGGTCCTTGCTTGTTAGCCTTCTTTGCCTTTTGTCTTCTTTTCTTAGAGGGGTTGTGGTTCTGAGACTCATAAACTTTCTCTTTACCCTTCTTAGAAGCTTTTGCTTTCTGAGAAGACTCACCCTTCTGAGAAGAGTTGGTCTTCTGAGAAGACTTAGTCTTCTGAGAATTTTTAATCTTCTTAGCCCTTTTGGGTAGAGAAGTTTTTCCTTTACCGAGCATAGGACAAGTCTCAGATCCATGTCCCTTTTTGAAACATGCGATGCACATGCGATGTGATTCGTTTAACGATGGATCGAGGTCATGGGGTTCAAAAACTTCTTCATATCCAAGTCCTCTTTTATCTTTGTAAGGTCTTTGACCTCCAAGTAAGAGAGTCATCATTTTCCCACCATCGACCATTTTAACCAAATCAGAAGTGAGAAGCTCATTTGTCTTTTGTAACTCTATCAAGGCTAGTTCGGCCTTTTCAACGATTACAGAAGACATTGTTTCTAAGGCTTGATAGAGATTGTGACTTTCAAGATATCTGTTTTTAAAATCATCTCTTTCAAGCTTTAGATTCTCAACTTCTTGAATTAGTCTAGCATTTTCAGCTTCTAGATGTTTGTAATTTTTCTTTAAGTTGTTGAAACTGTTAGCTAATTCGTTTGAGTCTCTCAGAAGCTCTTCATAGAGTTATGAGATCTCATTATATGAGTATGAGAGAGGAGGAGAGTTAGGTACCTCTTCTGACTCAGATTCTGTTTCTAGAACAAAGTCAGTACCAGCCATGAAGCAGACGTTAGCTTCTTCCTCGCTTGCTGGCTCAGAACCTTCATCTTCTGAGTCACTCCAAGTAGCAGCCATTGCGTTCTTCTTCTTTTTGGGAATAAATTTCTTTTTCCCTTTGTTCTGAGGGCACTCCGTTCTGAAGTGGCCCTTTTCTCCACAACCGTAGCATGTGGCTTCAGAAGGCTTTAGCTTTCCCTTCTTGGGAGTAACCTCCTTGCCTTTGCTTGGTCTTCTCTTCCAAGCTTTCTTCATTTTTCTGACCAGAAGAGAGATGTCATCTTCCTCTATTTCTGAATCTTTCTCATCTTCTGATTCAGAAACCTCTTCGGCCTTGAGAGCCTTGGAAGGTTTTTTTATTTGACTTTTAAGAGCCAGACCCTTCTGAGGCTTAGATGAAGAGGATGGTCCTCCAAGCAATCCTTCCAGCTCAATCTCATGTGTTCTGAGAGAGCCGAATAATACATCCAAACCAAGTTGGTTTAGATCCTTAGCTTCCTGAATTGCAGTGACCTTTGGTCGCCATTTTGAAGAGAGACTTCTGAGAATTTTTCTCTCCATCTTAGCATTGAGTAAGTTTTTCCCAAGACTTTAAGCTGATTGATGATGTGGATAAACTGAATTGACATGCTGTCAATGGTTTCATCTTGGTGCATGCAGAAGGATTCGTACTTGTGTACGAGCATGGATATCTTCGTTTCCTTGACTTCGTCATTACCTTCATGCAGCATGTGAAGCCTTTCCCATATCTCCTCTGCTGTATCACACGACACTATCTTGTCGTATTCTACCTTGGGTAGTGCACATAGGAGAATGTACTTGGCCTTGAAGTTCAGCTCAATCTTCTCCTTCATTTCTTGAGTCCATTCATCCTTGGGAACTCGTCTGGTGTAGGTTCTGGGTGCTGGAGGTGCTGCTCCAGGTTCAGCGTCTGTTGTAACAATAGCTTGTTCTGTTATTGTTTGCAGAGGTTGATAGTCACCGTTCTCAATCCTATCCCATAGATCGAGACTGGTGTGTTTGATGAACAACGTCATCCTATCACGCCAGTAGTCGAAGCTGTCTCCAAGAAACACTGGAGGTCTGTTGATTGAAGCCCCATCAGATATGAACGCAGCTGGTGAATCCATAGTCCCTTCTTGGATCTTTTACCTTGACACTGTTAAGTGCTCAACCCCTTAAAGACCGAGCTCTGATGCCAATTGAAGGTGTATTTGTGCACGAGAAGGGGGGGAATTGAATCGTGCAGGTTTTTAAAATTCGCTTCTGAAACTTTTCTAAGAAAGTTATTTGACTCAGAAAGAAGGTTTAAGAGTTAGCAGCGGAATGAGCTTTCTGAGAAGGTTAAGGTTCTGAGAACTTTAACTTTCTGAGAAAGTTCCTTTCTGAGAAGTTTAAGATAAGGTTTTGAATTTATTGTCTCTTAACCTGTTTCTAAGCTTAATTAGATTGATTACTTTGATTTAAGAACAGATTAAAGGTTCTGGTTAAGTATCACGAAAATAAGAGTTTAAGGAAGAGAAGCTTAACACAAAGAAATTTTTATACTGGTTGGGTTTTAACTAACCTACTCCAGTCCTCAACCTTGAGTTGAGAGTTCTTTATATATTCTTCTTATTGTGCATTCTCAGACAACACTGCCTTTACCTCGTAAAGGACTTTCACCACTTCACAATCTTGAAATGGATTTTCCTTGCCTCCAACACTAGAGGACTTTTCTTGCCTTAACTTAATTAGGGACTTAACCTTGCCTCAAAATTGAGGACTTAATTGCCTTAAACACTTAAGGACTTGAACTTTGCCTCAAACAATAGAGGACTTGAAACTGCCTTCAAAACAGCGAAGGACTTAGCGTTTTACGAGTGTAGTTTGATTTCGAAAATAACTACTAAGATTAAGATACAGACTTTGATTTCTCTTAGTAGACTTATAGATTTAACTTACAAACGTAAGAATTTACACTAATGCAAAGCTAGAAGATTTTTCGCAATGCTTGAAGAGCAATTTAATTTTTCCCACTCCCTTGGCTTGTTGTAACGAGCTTTTTGAGAGTGTTTGCAGAATCCATTGAGTCTTGACATTTGGTTGCTTTTGAGTCCAATTTTCTGAGAGTTGTACGGACTTCTGAGGCGAACCTTCTGAGAAGGAACCTTTCTGAGAACCATCAGAAGCAAGGTCTTCTGAGACCCTTCTGAGGCGACAGTGTTCTTCTCTCAGAATGATACTTTCACCTTTTGCGTTTCTTGAGCATCCTTTCTGATGTCTTTTACGCTATGATTTCCTCTTTTAATACACAAGGTTACTCGTTGTTTGCTTTGATCTTGCTCAAGGAGTTGCAAAATTTTACGCTTTCTAAGACACTTAGCACACATATTAGTAATCCCTTAAGTAAAATTTTATACTTATGGCTTACTTTGTTATCATTAAAACTTTCTAAATCTCTAACAGAAATACTTCAATTTCTCTCAGAAGGGTTCTAGAGCTTACAATATCTTCTTTTTCAGAGGTATCATGCCCGAATGGAGCATCACACTTGAAAATATACTCATCCACATCAAGAGATGGGTTGTCTTTTTCAACATAGGAGTGGGTGACCTCTTTTTGTCATTGTCCTTGACATCATCGGCAAAGGTTACTCTTTTTCTCTTCAAGAATGATTGATATGGAAGGTCGAGATAAGTTGTTGGACAGAAGAATTCAAATCTTGCCATATCCATCTTTTTGTCAGCAAAAATTCGAGTGAGTAGCCTTCCATATGGAAGATTCAAATTTTTTGTTCTTGTAGAATCAATCATAAATCCAAAGAGTAATCTTCCAATGTTGACCTTAACAGAGATAAGAAGAAAGAATATTAACATTGATTCTCTTGGGCTCAAGAAGTTGTTTGATTCCTTTGTAGGGAGCAACACTTACCTAACAACTTGTAAAAGAATCTTTGCTATTGGTCGTAGATGATGCACTTTGATAGACAGAGGATGTATCTTATGATTAGTGCACAAAATCCTTGAAACATCTTCTTCATCAAGTTTTTCATCATTAAACCATCTAGCTTTGTTGGTTATGATTACACCGCTATCTTCCAACTCAAAAACACGAAAGAATGTGTTTTCGGAGACATTGAAAGGATGGATTCCAATGTTACTAACCCATCCGTAGTGATGATCCAACTGGAGAGAAGAGTAGAACGTCTTGACAGCCGTTGGATAGATTGGTTCATCCTCAATAATCAAAGAAAGTAGATTCTTTTGACTATTTAGAATGTCTTTAAGCTCTGGCATCTTTTCAAGAGTCGGTTTTTGTAAAACCTTCTCAATGGATATGTCTCTCATAAGAAAGAGTTGCTCAAATCTTTCTTGTGATTGTGGGTTAGAGAATACTCTCTTTTCAGCATCCATACCATATTTTATATTGCAAACAAGTTTCATGATGCTTAAGGATCAATAGGATGTGTTTGAGGTTGTGTATGTGGGTATGTATGTGTAGTTTGCACAAAGATGAGAAGAAATAGGAGTAGAAAAGAAAACTTTGTTGTGTTAGATGGTTGAGGGATGAAAGAATATATAGATGGTGTATGGAGGGGGGCTAGGGTGCGAAAATATTAGGGAAAAAGAGAGGGAAAATCTTAAAAAATATTGTAAGGATTTTCCATATGAATATCTCTCAAAATATTCTTAGAAATAGGCATTGTAAATCAAGAAAGAATAAACAATATATCCCAATATTATCATTTAATTTAAATGACAATAATTTTAAAAAATAAAATTTATTTTTCATGAGAGAGAGAGAGAGAGAAAATTCGAACCATATATATGTGGGTAATAAAGAGGGTGAATAAAAAAGATATAGTGTGGAAAATAAGGATATGTAATGATTTACCATAAAAGATCTCTTCCACCAAATCTAGATTTACTCTAGATAATATCCATTTAAATCTAAATAAGAATAATCTTAATTTTCAATATCATTATTTAAATAATAAATAACAATATTTGAAAAATTAAAATATATTCACCATTAATGCCATATGTGGGGCGCAAATTTGGTCTATATGGGTCTTCTTGGATTTTAATTTTTCTTGCATGAGGCCCATGTAGAGACATGAGAGGCCCATTGATTTTATCAAAGCCCATAATTATTTTTGAGGCCCAATAATCTTGATACAAGCCTTTACAGCTTGCCTGAGGCCCAAAGTCCATCAGTAGTTCAAGGCCTAGTTAAGGCCCAAAACATGTATGAGGCCCAAGGCTCATACGAAAGCCCATCAACTTTTCTTCATTACGGGTGGTCTTCATATAGTAATTAGCAATACCGTACACCCGGTTTCTTCAAAAGATCTTCAGAAGGTCTTCAAATGAGGTTCAGAAAAATTTTTCGAAGCTCATATGTCTTCTAAAATAGTTTAAAAAAAAAATCTTCAAACTCTTGAGACAAAACTCAAGGCCTTCAAAAAGTCTTCAAACACTTGAGACAAGCCCAAGGTCTTCAAAAAAGTCTTCAAACACTTGAGATAGGATCAAGGTCTTCAAAAAGTCTTCTTACACTTAAGACAGGCTCAAGGTCTTCAAAAATTCTTGAAATTTGGCCTAATGATGAAGAGAGGGGGCACAAATTACAGTCTTCATAGGTCTTCAGTTGACTTTTTGTTGACTTCTGCAGTGGTTGACTTTTCTGTTGACTTCTGATTGTTGGCATGTTGATCTTTCTTCATCTTCTTGAATACTTACCAACTTTTGGGGTATGCTTAAAGCTTTTTAGTTTTCAAAAAAAATTTTGAAAAGAGTTTTTTTTTAAAAGCTCTTTAGGTTAAGTAAACCTTTCAGCGTGCTAAAACGATCTTCAGCTAAAGGTTTTGTAAATATGTCAAACACTTGGTCTTCCGTATTCACAAACTTTAACTTAATATCACCTTTCTGCACATGATCTCTAATGAAATGATGTTTAACATCAATATGTTTAGATCTAGAGTGCTGAATGGGATTCTTAGCCAAAGCTATTGCACTTGTGTTATCACACATAACAGGAATTTTATCATACCTGAGATTGTAGTCAAATAGTTTATTTCTTACCCATAAAATTTGTGTAACACATCTAGCAGCAGGCACGTATTCTGCTTCTGCGATTGATAGTGCAATGGTATTTTGTTTTCTTGCAACTCCATGTGATGAGTGCATCCCCAAAGAACACACAGCATCCACTGGTGCTTTTTCTGTCAACCCGGTCTCCGGCGTAATCGGCATCGCAGAAACCTGTAACCACAGAGGAGATACCTTTCTTGTACCAAGGGCCAAGATTAGTAGTACCTGCCAAGTATCTATGGATACGCTTAACTGCAGTTAGGTGAGACAGTTTTGGACAAGATTGAAATCTTGCACAAATGCCAACACTTAACTGTATGTCAGGCCTAGACGCAGTTAAATAAAGCAGGGACCTAATCATACCTCTGTAGGTGCTTTCAGACACCTTTTCTCCTTCTTCATCCTTGTCAATGACTTGTGATGGATGCATCAGAGTTTTCATGGGACTACACTTGTCCATTAAGAATCTTTTGAGAAGTTCTTTGGTGTACTTTTCTTGATGTATGAAGGTTCCATCAGCTTGTTGCTTGATTTGAAGTCCTAGAAAGAACTTCAATTCTCCCATCATACTCATTTCGAACTCCCCCTGCATTAGATTTGCAAACTTTCTACATAGAGATTCGTTAGTAGCACCGAATACTATATCATCAACACACTACAAGAAAATACGTTCTTAAAAATTACTATGTGCACGAGAAGGGGGGTTGAATCGTTCTTGTTAAAAATTACGTTCTTAAAAACTTTTCTTAGAAAGTTGTTTTACTCAGAAAGTAGTTTTAAAGTTAGCAGTAGAATAAGCTTTCTGAGAAGGTTAAGTTTCTGAGAACTTTGACCTTTCTGAGAGGTTTAAGAAAATAGTTTCAAGTTAATGCTTCTTAAATGCTTTCTGATTTTAACTTAGAAATATTTTCACAAGTTAAGCTTGGTTAAAATTATGTTGATAGTTTTATCGATAATTTGCGTAAGTAAAGAGTAAGCGAGAAAAGCTTTGACACAAGTGATTTTTATACTGGTTCGGTTCTAATCAACCTACTCCAGTTCTCAACCTTCAATTGAGAGTTTCCTTAAATATTCTTCTTATTGTGCCTTCCCAGACAACAATGCCTTTACCAAGTAAAGGACTTTCACCACTTCACAACCCGAAGTAGATTTCCTTGCCTCAACACGAGGACTTCCTTGCCTTAACACTTAAGGACTTTTTCTTGCCTCAACACAGAGTACTTAACTTGCCTTAACAAAATAAGGACTTTAACTTTGCCTCAAACAATCGAGGACTTAAAACTGCCTTCAAACAACGAAGGACTTAGCGTTTTTAGAAATTGTTTTTCCTTCGAAAACAACTACTAAGATTAAGTTACAAACTTAATTTGACTCTTAGTAGACTTCTAGATTTAGCTTACAGACGTAAGGATTTACACCAATACAGAACTAGAAGATTTTCGCAGAGTTAGAAGAACAACTTAAGTTAAGTTGTCTTTCTGAGAAAGTTCTTTGTTTTCGCAAATGATTTCAATTTAGCAGAGTTTCTGCAAGTTTTAATTAAGAGTTTTGAGCGCAAGAATTTTGTCACAAAGCTCTGCAATTGAACTCATATATATCGGCGTTTTAATTGCCGCGAAAAAGAAGCTTTTACTTTGCTGATGTGGTTGTGTCATTCTCAGAACGGCTCTCTGCTACAGTCAGCGCGAAATGAGGAACTTTTCAGACGTGTACAATGCACAAGTTCCAACGTCTTCAGCTTTTGGTAGTGAGCTTTCTAAGGATGAATGCGAATCCATTGAGTCTAGACACTTAGTTGCTTCTGAGTCCCACTTTCTGAGTGATGTACGGACTTCCGAGGGAAGACCCTTCTGAGAACCACCAGTCGTGAAGCTCTTCTGAGACCATTCTGAGGCGACAGTGTTCTTTCCTCAGAAACACACTTTCACCTTCTGCGTTTCTTAGACATCCTTTCTGATATCTTTAACGCTATGATTTCATTGTTTGATCTCGAGGTTACTCGTTTTTTGTCTTGATCTTACTCATGGAATGCAATAATTTAAAGCTTTCTGAGACACTTGAGCACACGTTAGTAATATCTTAAGTAAAATTTTTATACTTATGGCTTACTTTGTTATCATTAAAACCTTTATATTACTCCGAGAAATATATCAATTTCTCTCAGAAGGGTTCTGGAACTTACACATTCTCCTTTGTGCGTTGCCAAAGGTTGAATATGACAAGATCGTGTCTTGTGATACAACTCAGGAAATCTGGGAAAGACTCCATATGCTGCATGATGGGAACGATGGAGTCAAGGAACCAAAATCGCCATGCTTGTACATAAGTACGAATCATTCAGTATGCAGCAAGATGATACGATTGACAACATGTTAATAAGATTCCTCCACATCATCAACCAGCTGAAGGTCTTGGGAAAGACCTATTCTAACGCTGACATTGTAAGGAAGATTCCCAAAAGTCTCTCCTCCAGATGGCGTCCCAAGGTGACAGCTATCCAGGAAGCAAAAGATCTAAACCAACTTGGGTTAGATGTTTTGTTTGGATCGCTCAGAATTCATGAGATTGAGTTAGAAGGCCTACTGGGTGGACCTTCTTCCTTAAAGCCTCAGAAGGGACTTGCCCTCAAGAGCCAAGTAAGAAGACCCTCTAAGGCTATCAAGGCCGAAGAAAGTTTTGAGTCCGAGGTTGAACCAGACTCAGAATCTGAGGATGATGATATCTCCCTGCTAGTAAGAAAGATGATAAAGACTTGGAAAAACAGGCCTAGAAAGAGCAAGGAGTCTGTTCCCAAGAAAGGAAAGATAAAACCCTCAGAAGCCACCTGCTATTGTTGTGGAGAAAAGGGGCACTTCATAACATAATGCCCTCAGAACAAGGGGTAGAAGAAGCTTGTACCAAGAACGAAGAAAGTCATGGCTGCGACATGGAGCGGCGAAGAAGCCAATGTCTGCTTCATGGCTAATGATGACTTCGTTCTAGAAACAGAATCCGAGTCAGAAAAGGTACTAAACTCTCCTCCTCTCTCTTATTCTTATGATGAGCTCTGATCTCAGAACTCTACGACGAGCTTCTGAAAGACTCAAATGAATTAGCAAACAATTTCAGCTCCCTCAAAAAGTCTTTTAAACATTTAGAAGCTTAAAATGTGAAACTAATTTAAGAAGTTAAGAATATGAAGCTTGAGAGAGATGACTTCAAAGATAGATATCTTAAAAGTCATGAACTCTACCAAGCTTTGGAGGATATGTCTTCAACAACTGTAGAAAAGGCTGAACTAGCCTTAATCAAACTATAGAAGACAAACGAACTTCTAACCTCAGATCTAGTTAAGATGGTCAATGGTGAGAAAATGCTAAGCCTTTTGCTTGGAGGTCAAAGACCTTATAAAGACAAAAGTGACTTAGGGTATGAAGAAGTTTTTGAACCCCACGACCTTGATCCATATCTAACTAAGATATGTCGTACATGCATAATATGTTTCAAAAGTGGGCATGGATCTGAGAACTGCTCAATGCTGGAAAAAGGAAAAATCTCTCGGCCTCAGAAGGCCAAGAGAAAACCTTAGAAGGCTAAACCTTCTCAGAAGACTATCTCTTCTAAGAAAAGTAAGGCTTCTCAAAAAGCTAAAGCTTTTGAAAATGGCAAGGAGAAAGTTCTAGATTCTCAGAACCTTACCTCTCCTAAAAGAAACAGACGTCAAAAGGTTAAGAAAACTAACCAAAAAGGACCCAACAAAGCATGGGTACCTAAACCTGTTAATTTTGTGACTGTAGGTACATCAACAGGCACTGCTCCACCAACAAGATGAGCAGTGGTACCTGGACAGTGGCTGCTCGAGGCACATGACTGGAAGCAAGCACTGGTTCAAAAATCTCAGGCACAAGAAAGGCGGAACCGTGCGTTTCAGTGATGGTACTAATGGAAAGGTCACTGCTATAGGGGATATTGGTAAGGATAACTCGCACCAAATCTCTGATGTACTTTTAGTTGATGAGCTAACTCACAACTTATTAATCATTAGTCAATTTTGTGACAAAGGCTTAAAAGTTGAGTTTTATGCCAAATATTGCCATGTGATTAATCTCACTAACGACAATATCGTTCTAGAGGGAAAACGTGTTGGCAACATCTATGTTATCCATCTAGAGGATCTAAAAGAGCAAAACGTGAAGTGCCTTGTCTCTATCCAAGATGACAAGTGGCTTTGGCACAAGAAGCTTGGTCATGCCCATATGAAGCTTCTTTCTGAGATCTCTCATAAAGGACTTGTAAGGGTCTTCCTAACATAAAGTATTAGAAAGACGCTACTTGCGACTTCTGTGAAAAAGGAAAACAGACCAAAGCATCTTTTCCAAGCAAAAGTGGAATCTCTACCAAGAAACCACTTGAATTACTTCACATGGATCTCTTTGGACCTACTAGAACGGCTTCCCTTTCTAGAAAACGCTATGGTCTTGTTATAGTAGATGATTATTCTAGATTTACATGGGTATTCTTTCTGGCTTCTAAGGAAGAAACATTTGAAAAATTTAAAACCTTTGCAAAAAGAGTTTCAATTGAAAAGGATTCTCATATTCATACCATACGTTCTAATCATGGTGGTGAATTCGAGAACCATGCTTTCGAAAAGTTTTGCGAAAACTTAGGCATTGCTCATGAATTCTCTTCTCCTAGAACTCCCCAGCAAAAAGGAGTGGCTGAGAGAAAGAATCGAAGCCTCCAAGAGATGACCAGAACAATGCTCTTAGATAGTGGGCTTTCTAAAGGTTTTTGGGCTGAAGCAGTAAACACTTCATGCTATATTCAGAATCGTGTCTTTCTGAGACCAATTATGAAGATAACACCTTATGAGCTCTGGAAGAATAAGATACCCAATATCTCATATTTTCATGTGTTTGGTTCTTCATGCTTCATACTCAACACGAGGGACAAACTTGCCAAGTTTGATCCTAAATCCGATGATGGAGTATTCCTAGGATATTCCTCTGTCTCTAAAGCTTATAGAGTGTATAACAAGAGAAGTAAGTGTGCTGAAGAGACAATCCTTACTAAGTTCAAAGAACTCGGTAAGGATATGCCTCACAAAGTCGCTTACTTAGAAGAAGAATTTGAGAAACTCAATATCTCTTCTAAGAAGGCCGAAAAAGATATTCTGGAGGATGAGGAGAATGATTTCCAATCTATGAGAAAACCATCTCCATCTAAAGAAAAATCCAAAATCATCATTGAAGCTCCAGAACCTGATCAATCTACTTCTCCCATTCAAATGGAATTTAGATTCTAAGAAGGGCAAGCTTCTGATGACTTAGAAGGAGAGCCTTCTGTGCCACTTTCTCAGAACCCTACTCCTAAGGGATATAAAGGTTCAAGAGACTTGAAAAATGTCTCTCAGAATGAGGTTCTTGGTGATCCTGAGCATGGCGTAAGAACCAGAAGGAACTATACAAATCTTGCTATGGTTTCTGAACTTGAACCAGAATCCGTAGAAGAGGCATTAGATGATCCTAGCTGAGAAAATGCCATGCAGGAGGAACTTGACCAATTCGAAAGTAACCAAGTTTGGAAACTTATTCAGAAACCCGAAGGCAAAAGTGTCATTGGGACTAAATGGGTGTTTCGCAACAAACTTGATGAAAATGGTTAAGTCGTGAAAAACAAGGCCAGATTGGTTGCTCAAGGGTACAACCAGCAAGAAGGGATATATTACGATGAAACCTTTGCTGCAGTTGCAAGATTGGAGGCTATTAGAATGTTACTAGCTTTTGCTGCACATAAAGGTTTTAAACTCTATCAGATGAATGTTAAATATGCCTTCTTAAATGGATACCTTTCTGAGGAAGTTCATGTAAAACAACCAGCTGGTTTTGTGAATGATTCATTTCCAAAACACGTATTTAAGCTAACTAAGGCTCTATATGGTCTAAAACAAGCTCACAGAGCTTGGTATGATATATTGAGCTCTTTCTTGCTTAAAAACGGGTTCTCTAGAGGAAAGGTTGACACTGAAGGTGTATTTGTGCACGAGAAGGGGGGGTTGAATCGTGCAGGTTTTTAAGATTTACTTCTAAAAACTTTTCTTAAAAAGTTGTTTGACTCAGAAAGAGAGTTTAGAGTTAGCAGCGGAGTAAGCCTTCTAAGAACTTTATCTTTCTGAGAAGTTTAAGAAAGGATTTTAAGTTTGATATTTCTTAAACGCTTTCTGAGTTTACCTTAACAAATTTTAACAATTTAGTTAAAGATGCAATTGTGTTTGAAGTTTTCTCGAAGATAAAAGTAAATGTGAGTTTAAGGGAGAAAAGCTTAACACAAGAAAGTTTTTATACTGGTTCGGTTCTAACTAACCTACTCCAGTCCTCAACCTTCAGTTGAGAGTTTCTTAGATATTCTTCTTATCGTGCCTTCTCAGACAACAATGCCTTTACCACGTAAAGGACTTTCACCACTTCACAATCCGAAGTGGATTTCATTGCCTCCAACACTAGAGGACTTTCCTTGCCTTAAGTTAATTAAGGACTTTACCTTGCCTCACAACCGAGGACTTTGCTTGCCTTAAACACTTAAGGACTTTAACTTTGCCTCAAACAATCGAGGACTTAAAACTGCCTTCAAACAACGAAGGACTTAGCGTTTTTCGGAAAATTGTTTTTGCTTCGAAAACCAACTACTAAGATTAAGTTACAAACTTAATTTGACCCTTAGTATACTTCTAGATTTAACTTACAAATGTAAAAATTTACACCAATACAGAACTAGAAGATTTTCGCAAAGTTAGAAGAACAATTCCGTGAAATTGTCTTTCTGAGAAAGTTCTAAGTTTTCGCAAATGATTTTCAATTCAGCAGAGTTTTGGCACGTTTAATCAAGAGTTTTTTGCGCAAGAATTTCGTCACAATGCTCTGGAATTGAACTCATATATATAGGCATCAAAGAGCCGCGAAAATAGAAGCTTTCACTTTGCTGATGTGGCTGTGTCTGGTTTAGAACAGCTCCCTGCAACAGTCAGCGCGAAATGAGGAACTTTTCTGTCTTGTGTAGAGCGCGTGTTCCCACTCCCTTGGCGTGCTGTTTCTAACTTTCTGAGAATGAATGCTTCATCCATTGAGTCTTGACACTTGGTTGCTTCTGAGTCCAACTTTCTGAGAGATGTACGGACTTCTGAGGCGAACCTTCTGAGGGAAGACGCTTCTGAGAATCACCAGTTGCCAGGTCTTCTGAGACCTTTCTGAGGCGACACTGTTCTTCACTCAGAACTGCACTTTCACATTTTGCGTTTCTTGAGCATCCTTTCTGATGTCTTTCACGCTATGGTTTCATCTTTTAATTCATAAGGTTACTCGTTGTTTGTCTTGATCTTACTCATGGAGTTGCAAAATTTTAAGCTTTCTGAGACACTTAGCACACATATTAGCAATACCTTAAGTGAAATTTTTATGCTTATGGCTTACTTTTTTATCATTAAAACTTTCTATCTCTCTAAGAAAAATATATCAATTTCTCTCATAAGGGTTCTGGAGCTTACAATCTCCCCCTTTTTGATGATAACAACTTAAGTCTTAAGATAATAATTTTGCTTAAGTTCTGAAGTGTTTCTGATTAAGTTCACAACTTACTCAGAAGGCACTTTTGCTTTCCTATAAATTAACTTAGCTTTCTGAGAGAAGGCTTTGTTATTTTCTTAGAAGGCCTTGATAATCAATAGATAAATTTGCAATTTACGAATACTGTTTTAGATTATCAGATATATAGCATGTATTTCTTGATGCGTAATTATGTGGATTTCAGAAATACCAAGCTATTTAAAATATGAGATGCCAAAACATGAATAATATTTCATTAATTTCAAATGGGGTTACAAACAAAATTTTTGGCTCCCCCTTAATTTGATACTGAAAGTGTATGTGTGCACGAGATGGGGGGGGGGGTTGAATCGTGCAAGTTTTAATAATAACTTCTTAAAACTTTTACTTAGAAAGCTGTTTTTACTCAGAAGGTAGAATTAAGAGTTTGCAGCGGAAATTGCTTTCTGAGAAGATTAAGTTTCTGAGAACTTAGTCTTTCTGAGAAAGTTCCTTTCTGAGCAATTTTAGGAAAATGACTTTACGTTAGAATTTCTTAAACGCTTTCTGATTTTAATCAATAAAGTTTTCACGAGACTTCTAAATTAAAATCGTGACAAAGTTTTCCTCAAAGATTTATGCAAGTTAAGAGTAAGGGAGAAAAGCTTAACACAGAGAATTTTATACTGGTTCGGTTATAACCAACCTACTCTAGTCCTCAACCTTCAGTTGAGAGTTCTTGGATATTCTTCTTAAAGTGCCTTCCCAGACAACACTGCCTTTACCAAGTAAAGGACTTCCACCACTTCACAACCCGAAGTGGATTTCCTTGCCTCACACTAGAGGACTTCCTTGCCTCCAACACTAGAGGACTTCCTTGCCTCCAACACTAGAGGACTTCCTTGACTCAAAACAATTAAGGACTTTGAACTTTGCCTCAAACACCAGAGGACTTAAACCTGCCTTCACACAAAGAAGGACTTAGCGTTTTTTGGAAAGTAGTTTTTGCTTCGAAAACCAACTACTAAGATTAAGTCACAAACTTAATTTGACCCTTAGTAGACTTCTAGATTTAACTTACAACTGTAAGAATTTGCACCAGAACAGAACTAGAAGATTTTTGCAAAGTTAGAAGAACAATTTTGTAAAATTGTCTTTCTGAGAAAGTTCTAAGTTTTCGCAGATGATTTTCAATTCAGCAGAGTTTTTGCACGTTTAATAAAGAGTTTTTAGCGCAAGAAATTTCGTCACATTGCTCTGGAATTGAACTCATATATATAGGCATTAAAGAGCCGCGAAATTAGAAGCTTTCACTTTGCTTATGTGGCTGTGTCCTTTTCAGAACGGCTCCCTGCTACAGTCAGCGCGAAATGAGGAACTTTTCAGAACTGCAAAGTGCGCGTGTTCCCACTTCCTTAGCTAGTCGTAGCGAGCTTTCTGAGACTTCTTGCGATCCCTTGAGTCCAGACACTTGGTTGCTTCTGAGTCCAACTTTCTGAGAGTTGTATGGACTTCTGAGGCGAACCTTCTGAGGGAAGACCCTTCTGAGAACTACTAGTCGCAAGGTCTTCTGAGACCCTTCTGAGGCGACAGTGTTCTTTCCTCAGAAACATATTTTCACCTTCTGCGCTTCTGAGACATCCTTTCTGATATCTTTTGGCGCTATGATTTTATCAATTGTTCTCGAGGCTACTTGATGTTTTGTCTTGGTCTTTGCTCATGGTATTGCAATAATTGTAAAGCTTTCTGAGACACTTAGCGCACATATTAGCAAAACCTTAAGTAAAATTTTGATACTTATGGCTTACCTTGTTATCATTAAAACTTTCATTGCTCTGAGAGAATTATGCCTAATTCTCTCAGGAGGGTTCTGGAGCTTACAATCTCCCCCTTTTTGATGATAACAACTTAAGTCTTAAGATAATAATTTTGCTTAAGTTCAGAAGTGTTTCTGAGTAAGTTCACAACTTATTCAAAATGCACTTTTGCTTTCTTAGAAACTAACTTAGCTTTCTGAGAGAAGGCTTAGTTATTTTCTTAGAAGGCTGTGATAATCAACAGTTAAAGTATGCAATGTATGATTACTGTTTGAGATTATCAATTACATAGTGTGTATTTCTTGATGAATATATGTATGAAATTCAGAAATACCAGGCTAAGTAAATCAAGAGATGCCAAATAAAATTAAGTAAAATATGAGATGCCAAAATAATGATTTTTCATTGATGGTTTTGTAGAGATACAAAATATTTGGCTCCCCCTAAGTTGTTACTCCCCCTAAGTCCTAGCCTAGTGTTTACGTATAGCCAATGTACAAAAAATTTTATCATTTATCTACTCCCCCTTTGTTATATCAAAAAGGGTGGCTAAGACATAAACTCCATCATTGACTTAGAACTACTGCCTTCTGGCAATGTAGCGTAGCAGCTGGCATATCTCCATGAGAATCTCGCTCTGAGTCGCATTCGGAGCGCATTCTGGAGGTAGTTCAGAGGAAGTGGAAGGCTGTTGAGAAGATGAGGGTTGAGATGGAGGAGGGCGAGAGACTTCAGCCTCAAGAACCTCATCGATGATATCCCTCTGTTGATATTCAGGAAGTTCTTCTTCTTGGACAGCTTTGTCTTCAATAGCAGCGAGTTCAATAGAAGGCTGCCTCTGAGTATCCTCAGAAACTAGAGCAAGGTCTAGATCAGAAGGTTGCCGAGCTGATGGTTGCTCCATAGCACCAGAAGTCTGAGCATCTTCGGAGAGGTTGAAAGTTGAGATCTGGCTATGTATGGCTTCAATGCACTTCAACTTCTCAGTTCGACCAAAGAAAGGCCGAAATTGCACAGAGGGAGGGATGACTACCATTCTTCCCAGCTAAAAGCTGGAACTAATGATCGATTATGTAATCGAGAACGTAGGACCCTGTTGATTGAAGGATGGAGGGGGAACTTCTGTTAGATCTAGAGGAGGAACCTCTGGTTCCTTTTGAGAGTCCTTCTCAGATAGAGTTCCTGAGGGATCTCAGAAGAGAGGGGACCAACCTCAGAAGTTGGTTCAAGTAAGGCTACCTCATGTTGTAGTTGTGGTTGTGGTTGCATCTGAGCAGCTTCTGGAGTCTCAGAGGGTTGATCCAGTTCCTTCTGGACATCAAGCATTGTCTGAGCCAGTGATTCAGCATTCACAGCAGCAGCCTCGGTTGTGGTTGCCTCAGAGAGTTCCACCATAGAAACCTCAGAGGGCTTTTTTTTTGCTCTTTCTTGGAGCTTCCAGCATCTGGAGTGCGATGCTCAATGCGGAAGCTTGCCGCATCTTCTTCCTCAGACGAAGAATCAGCAACATTTCATCCATGCCCCTGAACGTCTTCTCTGGTTGGAGAGACATTCCCAGAGGGGGAGGAGTGATGAGAAGCTTCTGCTTCTTCTTCAGCAGCAGCAACAGCAGCGGTAGTAGTGATGGTGGCAACAGCAGCAACTGCTATAATTTCTTTACCCGTCGGCTTCGGCGGGCTCTGTTTCTTAGTGGTTTTTATCCCCACTCCTTTGTGAGACTTTCCCTGATAATTCAAGGAATGCAGGAGTTTAGTTTTAAATTTGGTGGGTTTAAAACCAGCAACAGAATCAGAAACAGGAATTGAAGTAGAAGAAGATTTAAGAAAGGAAGGTAGAGTGTTAGAGTAAGCTTTTACCAAACGACCACGTTTCTTTTTCCCTTCTGGTGGCACGTCTGGGACTTGGAGAGTTGGAGGTGCTTTCCTCTTTCTGGTCAGGAGTTGCTCAGAAGTTGTTTCTTCTGAGTCTTCAGCAGCCTCAACATCCTAAGGTTTCTTCTGAGGAGTCTTCTGAGCTTCTTCAGAAGCCATACTCCTTGTCACCCTTGTTGGAGAAGGATGAGTCATTTTTTGCTTCTTCTTCTTCTTCTCTGAAGGTTCGGAAACCTTTTCCTTTCCTTTTTCAACCTTAGAAGGCTGTGTGGGACCGGCATCTCTCTTAGAAGGCTTTGCTTCCTCCTTCTTCTTCTTGATGTTGTTGAAGGTGACCATTGAGAATTTGCTGTGGTTGAAGACATACTCGTAGTCCTCAAGTGGGAAGGAGAGATGGTCGAGGATTCTGGTCAGAAGGCTTCCGTAAGGTAGACTTGTGAGATCCCTCTTAGGATGAGCTTGGTGCATCATGTAGTTGAGCACCATCCTTCCAAAATCTACTCTTTCCTTTTTCAACAGGTGGTACAATAGGCATGCATCCATGGTGGTAACGTTCCCCATGTCTCCAATCCGAGGGAGAAGGGTATGTTGAACAATTGAGAAGATGATTCTGGCCTCTTGCGTAAGATGAGGCACCTTTACGCCCTTGAGTGGTAGACTGTTGCTACCAGTCAGAAGTGGCACCACTTCTTCTTCTGAGTCATCTACCTCCTTGACCCATTCTGGGTCGTCGGCGATGACAGCACCACCATTCAAGGTCTTGAAAACTTTGTTGATGTCAGAGGAGGAGAAGCGGATTTGCTGATCAGCAATCGTGCTTTTGACCCCTTTGTTGGTGAACCTTTCGATTTGAGAGTAGAAAGCCCTCACCACATTTGGGTAGCATACATCCTCGGAGCTCATCATGGCTGGCCATCCAGGTTGCTTAAGGAATGTGAGCTGAAGTTCGTCCACCTGGTTGTAGACATTGAGAGGCAATACCCTTCCCATGGCTAGATTCCGTGGGAGATAGGTCTTGTAAAATAGGGATTGCATCTTCTCATCTTCGTAGAGGATGTCTTCTGAAACCTCATTAAGGTTATTTCTCATTAACCCCTTAATTTCTCCAGACGAGGCCATTTGGTAGAAAGGGTTTAAATTTGGAATGAGATGAAGGGAGATAGAGAAGGACAAGAGAGCAGAGATAGCAGAGAGAGAGAGATGGGATATGAAACAGATGAAGATTGGAAAGCGAGGAGAGGATTTGGCAGAGATTTGGTAAGTTTTAAGCGCAAAGTGCTCAAATGGAACAATGCCATGAGTATTTATAGAACTGGCTTGTAACTAGCCGTTTCTGACGCTTATCCCAAAAGTTACCGTTGGTAACTTGTTTCTCGGAAGGTACCCTTCTGAGAGAAGTTGTCCTTCTGAGAAATGCTCCTTCTGAGAAATGTGTCAGAAGATCTCCTTTCTGAGGGATGAGTCTTCTGAGAACAAATTTTCTCACATAGAGTTTTCTGTGTTTATCCTACTTCTACCTCAGAAGCTTAGTTCTGATGTTTGTCTCAGAGTCTAAACTAGGACTAAGGGGGGTTTCTAAGAAAAAGTTTTTAATTTCAAAGTACTTAGAAACGTTTTAGATTAAGAAATCCTTTCAGAACATTGAAACGATCCTCAGTTTGTAAATATATCTGAGATTTGATCCTCAGTATTCACAAATTTGAGTTCAATGTCGCCTTTTTGCACATGATCCCGAATAAAATGATGTTTTATATCAATGTGCTTGGATCGAGAATGCTGAATAGGATTCTTAGCTAAGTTGATAGCACTTGTATTATCGCAAAGGATAGGAATTTTGGTGTACCTTAATTGATAATCAAGTAGCTAATTCTTAATCCAGAGCATCTGAGAACAGCAGTTTGCAGCAGACACATATTCAGCTTCAGCAGTTGATAGGGCGATCGTATTTTGCTTCTTGCAGGACCAAGTGATCAAGCATTTTCCAAAGAAGCTGCAGCAACCACTTGTGCTTTTGCGATCGATCCTATCTCCAGCGTAGTCAGCATCACAATATCCTACAACATCAGAAGAACAACCTTTCTCGTACCAAAGACCAAGATTAGTAGTTCCACTTAAATATCGTAAAATTCGTTTAACTGCAGTTAAATGTGATTGCTTAGGCTTAGACTGGAATCTAGCACAGATCCCAACACTGAGTTGGATATCTGGTCTGGAGGCAGTTAAGTAGAGAAGTGAGCCAATCATCCCTCGATAGTTGCTTTCTGAGACTTTCTCACCATCTTCATCCAAATCAATTACTTGAGAGGGATGCATGGGAGTGCTCATGGGTTTGGCCTTATCCATCAGAAACTTCCTCAAAAGTTCTTTGGTATACTTCTCTTGGTGAATAACTGTCCCTTCTGACTCTTGCTTGATTTGCAATCCTAAGAAGAATTTTAATTCTCCCATCATGCTCATCTCGAATTCACCTTGCATAAGCTTGGAGAATTCTTTGCAAAGGCATTCATTGGTTGCGCCAAATATTATGTCATCAACATAAATCTGGACAATCAAGAAGCCAGAGTCTTCTGAGAGTGTAAAGAGAGTTGTGTCTACTTTCCCTCTTGAGAATCCGTTTTTAAGCAGGAAAGGGCTCAATCTATCGTACCAAGCTCTTGGAGCTTGTTTCAGACCATAGAGAGCCTTTGTAAGCTTAAATACGTGATCCGAGAATGCATCATTCACAAAACCAGGTGGTTGTTTTACATAAACTTCCTCAGAAAGGTATCCATTCAAGAAGTCAGACTTTACGTCCATCTGATAGAGTTTGAAACCTTTGTGTGCAGCAAAAGCTAGCAACATTCTGATAGCTTCCAATCTTGCGACTGGAGCGAAAGTTTCATCGTAGTCTATCCCTTCTTGTTGGTTGTACCCTTGAGCAACCAATCTGGCCTTGTTTCTCACGACTTGACCGTTTTCATCAAGTTTGTTTCGAAACACCCATTTAGTCCCAATGACACTCTTGCCTTTGGGCTTCTGAGTTAGTTTCCAAACCTGATTTCTCTCGAATTGGTCAAGTTCATCCTGCATGGCATTTACCCAGCAAGGATCATCTAACGCCTCTTCTATGGAGTCTGGTTCAAGTTCAGAAACCATAGCAAGATTTGTATAGTTCCTTCTGGTTCTTATGCCACGTTCTGGATCACCCAAGACTTTATTTTGAGAGACGTTCTTCAAGTCTCTTGAACCTCTAATCCTTTTAGGAGTAGGATTCTGAGAAGGAGACACAGAGGGTTCTCTTTCTGAGTCATCAGAAGCTTGACCTTCTGAGAATCTAGATTCCATTGTTTTTGGAGAAGTAGATTCTCTAGGTTCTGGAGCTTCGATGATGCTACTGGATTTTTCTTTAGATGGAGATGGTTGTTCCATGGGTTGGAAGTCAGTCTCATCATCTATAAGAATTTTCTTTTTGGCTTTCTCAGAAGTGATGTTGAGTTTCTCAAACTCATCTTCTAAGTCTGCATCTTTCTGAGACATGTCCTTACTAAGTTCTTTGAACTTAATATGGATAGTCTCTTCAACACATTTACTCCTTTTGTTATATACTCTGTAAGCTTTAGAGACTAAGGCGTATCCTAGGAAGCATCCATCATCGGACTTAGGATCAAACTTAGAGAGTTTGTCCTTTGTGTTGAGAATAAAACAAGAAGAACCAAATACATGGAAATAAGAAATGTTTGGTATTTTATTCTTCCATAGCTCGTAAGGAGTCTTTTTAAGAATTGGTCTCAGAAAGACTCGATTCTGAATGTAGCATGAAGTGTTAACTGCTTCAGCCCAGAAACCTTTTGAAAGTCCGCTTTCTAAAAGCATTGTTCTTGCCATCTCTTGAAGGCTTCGATTCTTTCTCTCAGCCACTCCATTTTGTTGAGGAGTTCTGGGAGATGAGAATTCGTGAGCAATGCCCAGATTTTCACAAAACTTTTCGAAAGCATGGTTCTCAAATTCACCACCATGATCTGATCTTATGGCATGAATGTGCAAATCCTTTTTTGTTGAAACTCTTTTTGCAAATGCTTTGAACTTCTCAAAAGTTTCTTCCTTAGAGGCTAGAAAGAAAACCCAAGTGAATCTGGAGTAATCATCCACTATGACAAGACCATAGCGTTTTCCAGAAAGGGAAGCCGTTCTGGTTGGTCCAAAGAGATCCATGTGGAGCAGTTCCAGTGGTTTCTGAGTAGAAATACCACTTTTACTGGGAAAGGTAGCTTTGGTCTGTTTCCCTTTTTCACAGAATTCGCAGGTTGCATCCTTCTGATACTTAATTCTGGGAAGGCCCTTTACAAGTCCTTTCTGAGAGAGTTCAGAAAGAAGTCTCATATGGGCATGACCAAGTTTCTTATGCCATAGCCATTTGTCTTCTTGGACAGAGACAAGGCACTCCACGTTTTGATCCTTTAGATCATCCAGATGGATAACATAGATGTTACCAACACGTTTTCCTTCCAGAACGATCTTGTCATTTGTGAGATTAATCACATGACAATACTTGGCATAAAACTCAACCTTTAAGCCTTTGTCACAAAATTGACTAATGCTTAATAGATTGTGAGTTAAGCCATCGACCAAATGTACATCTGAGATTTGATGAGAGGAATCCTTACCAACATCTTCTATTGCAGTGACTCTTCCCTTAGCGCCATCACCGAATCGCACTGTTCCGCCTTTCTTGGGCTTGAGACTTCTGAACCAGTGCTTGCTTCCAGTCATGTGCCTCGAGCAGCCACTGTCAAGGTACCACTGCTCATCGTGGTGGTGGAGCAGCGCTTGATGATGTACCTGCAGTCACAAAGTTAACAGATTTAGGTACCCATTCTTTGTTGGGTCCTTGCTTGTTAGCTTTCTTGGACTTTTGCCTTATTTTCTTAGAAGGGTCATGGTTTTGAGAATCAGAGACCTTTTGTTTGCCCTTTTCAGAAGCACTTGCTTTCTGAGAAGTTTTACCCTTCTGAGAGGGGTTAGTCTTCTTAGAAGGCTTTGTTTTCTGAGTTTTCTTTTGAGCCTTCTGAGGCTTAGAGATTTTTCCTTTTTCCAACATAGGACATTCTTCAGAACCATGGCCACTTTTAAAACATGCGATGCACGTGCGAGGTGATTTAGTTAAAGATGGATCAATATCATTTGGTTCGAAGATTTCTTCATAACCAAGTCCACTCTTATCCTTGTAAGGTCTTTGACCACCAAGCAAGATTGTCATCATTTTTTCACCCTTGACCATCTTAACTAAGTCAGAAGTGAGAAGCTCATTTGTCTTTTGTAATTCTATCAAAGCCAGTTCGGCTTTTTCAACAGTTACAGAAGATATTGTTTCTAAAGCTTGATAGAAGTTGTGACTTTCAAGATATCTATTTTTAAAGTCATCTCTTTCAAGCCTTAGGTTCTCTACTTCTTGAATTAGTCTAGCATTTTCAGCTTCTAAGTGTTTAAAAGACTTTCTTAGTTTGCTGAAATTGTTAGCTAATTCGTTTGAGTCTCTCAGAAGCTCTTCATATAGTTCTAAGATCTCATTGTATGAGTATGAGATAGGAGGAGAGTTTGGTACCTCTTCTGACTCAGATTCTGTTTCCAGAATATAGTCAGTACCGGCCATGAAGCAGACATTAGCTTCCTCTTCACTTGCTGACTCAGAGCCTTCCTCTTCTGAGTCACTCCATGTAGCAGCCATTGCCTTCTTCTTCTTCTTGGGAATGAACTTCTTCTTTCCCTTGTTCTGAGGGCACTCCGTTCTGAAGTGGCCCTTTTCTACACAGCCGAAACATTTGGCATCAGAAGGTTTTGACTTTCCTTTTCTAGGGGTGATCTCTTTGTCTTTGCTTGGTCTTCTCTTCCAAGCTTTCTTCATTTTCCTTACTAGAAGAGAGATGTCATCTTCATCGGAATCTGAGTTTTGATCGTTTTCAAACTCAGATATTTCTTCAGCCTTTAGGGCTTTTGAAGTCTTTTTGATCTGACTTTTCAGAGCCAGGGCTTTCTGAGGTCTTGAGGATGAAGATGGTCCTCCAAGCAGTCCTTCAAGCTCAATCTCGTGAGTTCTGAGTGAGCCAAACAATACATCTAAACCCAGCTGGTTTAGATCCTTTGCTTCTTGGATCGCTGTCACCTTTGGGCGCCACTTGGCAGAGAGGCTTCTGAGAATTTTCCTCACCATCTCAGCGTTGGAGTAGGTCTTTCCCAAGACCTTTAGCTGATTTATGATGTGGAGAAACCTTATTGACATGTCAATGGTTTCCTCAGGTTCCATGCAGAAGGACTCGTACTTATGTACGAGCATTGATACCTTGGTTTCCTTGACTTCATCATTTCCTTCATGCAGCATGTGTAATCTCTCCCAAATTTCTTGAGCGGTGTCACACGACACAATCTTATCGAATTCTACCTTGGGCAAGGCGCAGAGAAGAATGTATTTAGCTTTGAAGTTGAGTTGTATCTTCTCCTTCATCTCTTGAGTCCATTCGTCCTTAGGGACTCGTCTTGTATAGGTTCTGAGTGCTGGAGGTGCCACTCCTGGGTCAGCGTCTGTTGCAACTACAGCATCCTCTGTAATTGTCTGCAGAGGCTGATAGTCTCCATTCTCGATCCTATCCCATAAGTCCAGACTGGTATGCTTGATGAATAGCGTCATCCTGTCACGCCAGTAGTCGAAGCTGTCTCCGAGAAACATCGGAGGTCTGTTTATTGAAGCCCCATCTGATATGAATGCAGCTGGTGAATTCATATTTCCCTTCGTGGATCTTTTTCCTTGACACTGCGAAGTGCTCAATCCCTTAAGGACCGAGCTCTGATGCCAATTGAAAGTGTATGTGTGCACGAGAAGGGGGGGGGGTTGAATCGTGCAAGTTTTAATAATAACTTCTTAAAACTTTTACATAGAAAGCTGTTTTTACTCAGAAGGTAGAATTAAGAGTTTGCAGCGGAAATTGCTTTCTGAGAAGATTAAGTTTCTGAGAACTTAGTCTTTCTGAGAAAGTTCCTTTCTGAGCAATTTTAAGAAAATGACTTTACGTTAGAATTTCTTAAACGCTTTCTGATTTTAATCAATAAAGTTTTCACGAGACTTCTAAATTAAAATCGTGACAAAGTTTTCCTCAAAGATTTATGCAAGTTAAGAGTAAGGGAGAAAAGCTTAACACAAAGAATTTTATACTGGTTCGGTTATAACCAACCTACTCCAGTCCTCAACCTTCAGTTGAGAGTTCTTGGATATTCTTCTTAAAGTGCCTTCCCAGACAACACTGCCTTTACCAAGTAAAGGACTTCCACCACTTCACAACCCGAAGTGGATTTCCTTGCCTCACACTAGAGGACTTCCTTGCCTCCAACACTAGAGGACTTCCTTGCCTCAAAACAATTAAGGACTTTGAAATTTGCCTCAAACACCAGAGGACTTAAACCTGCCTTCACACAAAGAAGGACTTAGCGTTTTTCGGAAAGTAGTTTTTGCTTCGAAAACCAACTACTAAGATTAAGTTACAAACTTAATTTGACACTTAGTAGACTTCTAGATTTAACTTACAACTGTAAGAATTTGCACCAGAACAGAACTAGAAGATTTTTGCAAAGTTAGAAGAACAATTTCGTAAAATTGTCTTTCTGAGAAAGTTCTAAGTTTTCGCAGATGATTTTCAATTCAGCAGAGTTTTTGCACGTTTAATAAAGAGTTTTTAGCGCAAGAAATTTTGTCACATTGCTCTGGAATTGAACTCATATATATAGGCATTAAAGAGCCGCGAAATTAGAAGCTTTCACTTTGCTTATGTGGCTGTGTCCTTTTCAGAACGGCTCCCTGCTACAGTCAGCGCGAAATGAGGAACTTTTCAGAACTGCACAGTGCGCGTGTTCCCACTTCCTTAGCTAGTCGTAGCGAGCTTTCTGAGACTTCTTGCGATCCCTTGAGTCCAGACACTTGGTTGCTTATGATTCCAACTTCCTGAGAGTTGTACGGACATCTGAGGCGAACCTTCTGAGGGAAGACCCTTCTGAGAACTACTAGTCGCAAGGTCTTCTGAGACCCTTCTGAGGCGACAGTGTTCTTTCCTCAGAAACATGTTTTCACCTTCTGCGCTTCTGAGACATCCTTTCTGATATCTTTTGGCGCTATGATTTTATCAATTGTTCTCGAGGCTACTTGATGTTTTGTCTTGGTCTTTGCTCATGGTATTGCAATAATTTTAAAGCTTTATGAGACACTTAGCGCACATATTAGCAAAACCTTAAGTAAAATTTTTATACTTATGGCTTACCTTGTTATCATTAAAACTTTCATTGCTCTGAGAGAATTATGCCTAATTCTTTCAGAAGGGTTCTGGAGCTTACAGATACTCCCCCTAAATCCTAGGCCTAGTTGTTTATATAGCCAAAATATTATCTATTTTTCTTCTCCCCCTTTGTTACATCAAAAAGGGTGGCTAACATAAACGCCATCACGGACTTAGAGCTACTGTTTCCTAGCTATATAGCGGAGAAGTCTGCAAATTTCCATCTAGACTTCGGCTTGACCTGCGCCTGGAGGGCATTCTGGAGGTATCTCATGTGAAGAGGTAGAAGGCTGATTTGAAGAGGATGGAAAAGATGGAGGAGGACGAGAGACTTCAGCCTCAAGTACGGCATCTATGATGTCCAACTTTTGATATTCATGAATTTGATCCACATTTGCAGCTCCTACTTGAACTTCTTCATGTGCTGCCTCTTTAGGGTCCTCTATAGTGACAGCGATTTCAGAAGAGGGCTGCCTCTGAGCATCCTCAGAAACCGGACCAAGTTCAAGAAGTGCAGGCTGTGTTCCAGAGGGTTGCTCTATAGCCTCAGAGGTTTGAGCAGCATCTGAGAGATTGAAGGATGAGAGTTGTGTGTGGAGTGCATCTAGAAAATGCACTTTCTCAGATGGACCCCGAGACGACCCATATTTTACAGAGGGAGGAGTTGGGACCATTTTTCCTAATTGAAAACCAGATCCAATCATAGAGGATGTGAGAGAAAAGGTTGGACAGGTTGATCAAAGCTTAAAGGGGGAATTTCAGTGGCATCTAGAGATTGATTTTCAAGCTCCTTCTGAGATCCTCTCTCAGCATTAGCCCCTTCCAATGAACTTGTGGCAACAAATGCCTCAACTGCTGCAACTCCGGCAGCCATGGTAGCGTCAGCCCCCACCTCTGAGCTGAGTCCAGCGTTGGTAGCATGTGCTAAGATGATAGTTTCTTTGTGTTCTTTCTTTTCTACTAGACCGTGCTTGTATTTGCTTTCGACTGCCCTTACTGTTGTTTTCCTTTTTCCGATCGAGATTTGATCAGATGATGTTTCCTTAGAATCTTCAGCCAGGATGATCGCCTTGGGTTCCTTCTGAGAGACCTTCTGAGGTATCTCAGAACCCATGCTTCTTTTTATCCTTATAGAAGATGAGTGAGTATCTTTCTTCTTCTTCTGTTTTCCATCAGAAGAGTCAGTTTCCTTATTCATGCTCTTATTTCCACTGGAGGCAGCTATTTGAGGATGAGGTTAAAGTTTGAGCGAGAGAAGAGAGGGATGAAAGGAGAGAGATGGGGTGAGAAGATAATTTGATAGCGTTTTGGGTGAATTTGAAGAGCAAATATCACCTCTAGAACGAGACTTTGTGATTTTATAGAACAGGTAAGAAAGTAGTCATTGCAGATTTTAATTTAAAAGTTACCATTGGTAACTAATTTCTTGGAAGGCACCCTTCTGAGAGAAGTGGTCCTTCTGAGAATATCGTCTTCTGAGAAACTTTTCAGTAGACTTCCTTTCTGAGAGGTGGGTCTTCTGAGAGCTATTTCTCATAACGTGTTTTCTGACATTTTGCTCAGAAGCGTTAGCTCTAACTTATCTGTCTCAGATTATAAGCTTAGAACTAAGGGGAGTTTCTAAGAAAATATTTTTCAGAATTTAAACACTTAGAAATGTCTTAGATTAAGAAGCCCTTTCAGAACATTAAAACGATCCTCGGGTAAAGGCTTTGTGAATATATCTGAGATTTGATCCTCAGTATTCACAAATTTGATTTCAACATCGCCTTTTTGCACATGATCCCGAATGAAATGATGTTTTATATCTATGTGCTTGGATCGTGAATGCTGAATAGGATTCTTAGCTAAGTTAATTGCACTAGTATTATCACAAAGAATGGGAATTTTCTCATACCTTAGTTGATAATCTCGCAATTGGTTCCTTATCCAAAGCATGTGAGTGCAGCAATTCGCTGCAGACACATATTCAGCTTCTGCTGTTGATAGCGCAATAGTGTTCTGCTTTTTGCATGACCATGTAATCAAGCATTTTCCAAAGAAACAGCAGCATCCACTTGTGCTCTTTCGATCAATCCTGTCTCCAGCATAGTCAGCATCACAATATCCTACAACATCAGAGGAACAACCTTTCTCGTACCATAGACCAAGATTTGTAGTTCCAATCAAATATCGCAGAATTCTTTTAACAACAGTTAAGTGAGATTGCTTAGGCATTGATTGAAATCAAGCACAGATGCCAACACTTAGTTGAATATCTGGTCTAGAAGTAGTGAGATAGAGAAGAGAGCCAATCATGCCATGATAGTTGCTTTCTGAGACTTTCTCACCATCTTCATCCAAGTCAATTACTTGAGAAGGATGCATGGGAGTGCTCATAGGATTGGCTTTATCCATCAGAAACTTCCTCAGAAGTTCTTTGGTATACTTCTCTTGATGTATAAAAGTCCCTTCTGATTCTTGCTTGATTTGCAATCCTAGGAAGAATTTAAGTTCACCCATCATGCTCATCTCGAATTCACCTTGCATAAGCTTGGAGAATTCTTTGCATAAGCGTTCGTTGGTTGCACCAAAAATTATGTCATCAACATAGATTTGGACAATCAAGAAGCCAGAGTCTTCTGAGAGGGTAAATAGTGTAGTGTCAACTTTCCCTCTAGAGAATCCGTTTTTAAGCAAAAGGAACTCAATCTGTCATACCAAGCTGTAGGAGCTTGTTTTAGACCATAGAGAGCCTTAGTTAGCTTAAATACGTGTTATGGGAATGTATCATTCACAAAACCAGGAGGTTGTTTTACATAAACTTCCTCAGAAAGGTATCCATTCAAGAAGGCAGATTTTACATCCATTTGATAGAGTTTGAAGCCTTTATGTGCAGCAAAAGCTAGCAACATTCTAATAGCTTCCAATCTTGCGACTGGAGCAAAGGTTTCATCATAATCTATTCCTTCTTGTTGGTTATATCCTTGAGCAACTAATCTGGCTTTATTTCTCACGACTTGACCATTTTCATCAAGTTTGTTTCGAAACACCCATTTAGTCCCAATGACACTCTTGCCTTTGGGTTTTTGGGTAAGTTTCCAAACTTGGTTTCTCTCGAATTGGTCCAGTTCTTCCTGCATGGCATTTACCCAGCTAAGATCATCCAACGCTTCTTCTATGGATTCTGGTTCAAGTTCAGAAAGCATAGCAAGATTCGTGTAGTTCCTTCTGGTTCTAACACCGCGCTCGGGATCACCCAGGACTTCATTCTGAGAGACATTTTTCAAGTCTCTTGAACCTTTATATCCTTTAGGAATAGGGTTCTGAGAAGTCGACACAGAAGGTTCTAGTTCTGAGTCATCAGAAGCTTGATCTTCTGAGAATCTAAATTCCATTGTTGTTGGTGGATTAGATTCATCAGGTTCTGGAGCTTCAATTATGCTTTTAGATTTCTCTTTAGATTGAGATGATTTTTCCATAGGTTGGAAATCACTCTCGTCATCCAATTGAATTTTCCGTTGGTCATTCTCAGAAGAGATGTTGAGTTTCTCAAAATCATCTTCTAAGTCAGCAACTTTCTGAGGCAAGTCCTTACTAAGTTCTTTGAACTTAATATGGATTGTCTCTTCAACACATTTGCTCCTCTTGTTATAGACTCGATATGCTTTAGAGATAGAGGAATATCCTAGGAATACTCCATCATCGGATTTAGGATTAAACTTAGAAAGTTTGTCCTTTGTGTTGAGTATGAAGCACGAAGAACCAAAAACATGAAAATAGGATATGTTGGGTATTTTGTTCTTCCAAAGCTCGTAAGGTGTTTTCTTCAGAATTTGTCTCATAAAAACTCGATTCTGAATATAGCATGAGGTGTTTACAGCCTCAGCCCAAAAACCTTTTGAAAGCCCACTTTCTAAGAGCATCGTTCTTGCCATCTCTTGAAGGCTTCGATTCTTTCTCTCAGCCACTCCATTTTGTTGAGGAGTTCTAGGAGAAGAGAATTTGTGAGCAATGCCCAAATTTTCACAAAATTTTTCAAAAGCGTGATTCTCAAATTAACCTCCATGATCGGATCATATGGTGTGAATGTGAGAGTCTTTTTCATTTGAAACTCTTTTCGCAAAAGCTTTGAATTTTTCAAATGTTTCTTCCTTAGAAGCTAGAAAGAATACCCAAGTGAATCTGGAATAATCATCCACTATGACAAGACCATAGCGATTTCCAGAAAGGGAAGCCGTTCTAGTTGGTCCAAAGAGATCCATGTGAAGGAGCTCAAGTGGTTTCTGAGTAGAGATTCCACTTTTGCTTGGAAATGAGGCTTTGGTTTGTTTTCCCTTTTCACAGAAGTCGCAAGTTGCATCCTTCTGATACTTAATGTTGGGAAGACCCTTTACAAGTCCTTTCTGAGAGAGCTCAGAAAGAAGCTTCATATGGGCGTGACCAAGTTTCTTATGCCAAAGCCACTTGTCTTCTTGGACAGAGACAAGACACTTCACATTTTGATCCTGTAGATCATCTACATGGATAACGTAGATGTTACCAACTCGTTTTCCTTCCAGAACGATCTTGCCGTTAGTGAGATTAGTCACATGGTAATATTTGGCATAAAACTCAACCTTTAAGCCTTTGTCATAGAATTGACTAATGCTTAATAGATTGTGTGTTAAGCCATCAACTAAAAGTACATCAGAGATTTGGTGAGAAGAATCCTTACCAACATCTCCTATGGCAGTGACTTTCCCTTTGGCACCATCACCGAATCGCACCGTTCCTCCTTTCTTGGGCTTAAGGTTTCTGAACTAGTGCTTGCTTCCAGTCATGTGCCTTGAGCAGCCACTGTCCAAGTACCACTGCTCATCTTGGTGGTGGAGCAGTGCTTGTTGATGCACCTGCAGACACAAAGTTCACTGATTTAGGTACCCATGCTTTGTTGGGTCCTTGCTTGTTAGCTTTCTTTGCCTTTTGTCTTCTTTTCTTAGAAGGATTGTGGTTCTAAGACTCAGAAACCTTTTCTTTGCCCTTTTCAGAAGCTTTTGCTTTCTGAGAAGACTCACCCTTCTGAGGAGAGTTGGTCTTCTGAGAAGACTTAGTCTTCTGAGATTTTTTAATCTTCTTAACCCTTTTGGGTAGGGAAGTTTTTCCTTTACTAAGCATAGGGCATGTCTCAGATCCATGTCCCTCTTTGAAACATGAGATGCACATGCGATGTGATTTAGTTAAGGATGGATCAAGGTCATGGGGTTCGAAAACTTCTTCATATCCAAGTCCTCTTTTATCTTTGTAAGGTCTTTGACCTCCAAGTAAAAGAGTCATCATTTTCCCACCATTGACCATCTTAACTAGATCAGAAGTGAGAAGCTCATTGGTCTTTTGTAATTCTATCAAGGCTAGTTCAGCCTTTTCGAAAGTTACAGAAGACATTGTTTCTAAAGCTTGATAGAGATTGTGACTTTCAAGATATCTGTTTTTAAAATCATCTCTTTCAAGTTTTAGATTCTCAACTTCTTGAATTAGTCTAGCATTTTCAGCTTCTAAATGTTTGAAAGATTTCTTTAAGTTGCTGAATCTGTTAGCTAATTCGTTTGAATCTCTCAAAAGCTCTTCAAAGAGTTCTGAGATCTCATTATATGAGTAAGAGATAGGAGGGGAGTTAGGTACCTCTTCTGACTCAGATTCTGTTTCCAGAATATAGTCAGTACCAGCCATGAAGCAGACGTTAGCTTCCTCTTCGCTTGCTGGCTCAGAACCTTCCTCTTATGAGTCACTCCAAGTAGCAGCCATTGCCTTCTTCTTCTTTTTGGGAATAAACTTCTTCTTCCCTTTGTTCTGAGGGCACTCCGTTCTGAAGTGACCCTTTTCTCCACAGCCATAGCATGTGGCTTCAGAAGGCTTTAGCTTTCCTTTCTTGGGAGTAATCTCCTTGCCTTTGCTTGGTCTTTTCTTCCAAGCTTTCTTCATTTTTCTGACTAGAAGAGAGATGTCATCTTCCTCTGTTTCTGAATCTGATTCATCTTCTGATTCAGAAATTTCTTCGGCCTTGAGAGCCTTGGAAGGTCTTTTTACTTGACTTTTAAGAGCCAGACCCTTCTGAGGCTTAGACGAAGAGGATGGTCCTCCAAGCAATCCTTCTAGCTCAATCTCATGTGTTCTGAGTGAGCCGAATAGTACATCCAAACCAAGCTGGTTTAGATCCTTAGCTTCTTGGATTGCTGTGACTTTTGGACGCCATTTTGAGGAGAGGCTTTTGAGAAATTTTCTTACCATTTCAGCATTTGAGTAAGTCTTTCCCAAGACTTTGAGCTGATTGATGATGTGAAGAAACCGTATTGACATGCTGTCAATGGTTTCATCTTGTTGCATGCAGAAGGATTCGTACTTGTGTACGAGCATGGATATCTTCGTTTCCTTGACTTCGTCATTACCTTCATGCAGCATGTGAAGCCTTTTCCATATCTCCTGTGCTGTGTCACACGACACTATCTTGTCGTATTCTACCTTGGGTAGTGCACATAGGAGAATGTACTTGGCCTTGAAGTTCAGGTGAATCTTCTCCTTCATGTCTTGAGTCCATTCATCGTTGGGAACTCGTCTGGTGTAGGTTCTGGGCGCTGGAGGTGCTGCTCCAGGTTCAGCATCTGCTGCAACAACAACTTGTTCTGTTATTGTTTGCAGAGGTTCATAGTCACCGTTCTCAATCCTATCCCATAGATCGAGACTGGTGTGTTTGATGAACAACGTCATCCTATCACGCCAGTAGTCGAAGCTGTCTCCAAGATGTTGGGAAATCATGCATATAGAAGCAGCGGAAAACAAAAAATTTTACATGCAATTCCCTCCCATAGACCCTTGTGAAATATCATAAATCATATTTGATTTACCTGTTGAAGCGTGACAGCTACACGAAATGAGCTATGTCAATCCTTCCGACGCAGTAGCAGCGGCGGCCTTTAGAAGTCCACACAGCAGTTGTGGTCGTCACACGTCCACCTTGATGCTCCTCTGAGACTCTCTATGCTAGTAGTGAATTTCAGAGAAAACAAGGATTAGCTTTCTCTGAGTGAGAGTGAGTGAATTCAAAATTATTGTGTGTGAGGCTAGGCTCATATGTGTTGCTATTTATAGCCAACACTCCACTCTCATCTCATAGAAAACCTAAACCTAGTTTGTGTCTTATTGGGCCCATCTGATGTTAGCTCAATGCAATTAAATTAGTCACACTAATTTAATCTAATTAAGCATCAATTTAAAACTGCTTTAGTGTGTGACCCTATAGGTTCTCATAGCGTTGGCAATATTATTAAATACTATTTAATAACATAAACAATGAGCGGTATCTAGCAACACATCACTGTTACCCAAGTTATAAGAAAGTCAACGGTTTGACATAACCTTTACGTGATCGATGTTATTGTACAATTCAATCCCTTTGTCCAAATATCTAGATTTAACACAAGCATGGAATTAGTCATCTTGTATAGTTAAATCGTTAGTTTCTTGATTACCGAGTAGACTGATAAAATTAAATGAGATTAATGTCACACATTAATTCATTTCAGCACGGCCATGCATTTACTCAGTCCTACTCATAAAGGGGCCCACAGATATATCTCTCGTAATGTGAGAGGGACAAATCCTATCTACGTTACTCACATCTGCATACATGATTCGCGATATATCCAATAATCGACTTTATAATTATCTTGTTACGGATAACGTTTGATGATATTAAAACATACAGTTTCTCATGTAGCGGATTGCAATAACTTCAAGTCGAAGGATCACATGTACCATCATCACTATGAGAATCATCTATGATATTCACGTTACGATCCATGTGATGTCCTCATGGCGGGTCAATCCAGTATACTACAATTATACCTATGTGTAGAATTGATATCACATATCCATAACCTGTGAGAAAAGGTTATCAGTCCATACACATACTAGCCTCAATGCATTACTGTTGTCCTGTTGGTTCAGTAATACTCGACTAGGGACATTTAAGAATGGATTCTCACTATTAGGTCATGTACCTAATATTTAATATTTAAATAATTCCATTCTAAGGACTTCATAATATTCATTAAAATAAATAAACAATCAATGAATGAAATGCCTCATATATATATATATAAATATATAATATAAAATGTCATAACATCATAAAACGCAATTATGATTGGCCCTCTAGGGCATACACCAACAGTCTCCCACTTGCACTAGAGCCAATCTGGCATATCCCTAATGCCTAATGATCTAGTATTCTCATCATGCTTCCGCTGAGGAAGGGGCTTGGTCAGTGGGTCAGCGATGTTATCTTCAGTCGGTACTTTGCATATCTTCACATCTCCTCTATCGATAATCTCTCAAATGAGATGAAAACGCCTAAGTATTTGTTTGGATCGCTGGTGAGATCTGGGTTCCTTAGCTTGTGCAATGGCTCCATTGTTGTCGCAATAGAGAGCCACTGGGTCCTCGATGTAAGGAACCACACCAAGCTCAGCAATGAACTTTTTGATCCAAACAGCCTCCTTTGCTGCATTACTGGCAGCAATATATTCGGCCTCTGTAGTAGAATCGGCGACTGTCTCCTGCTTTGAACTTTTCCAGCTCACAGCCCCGCCATTAAGACAAAACACATAACCTTATTGCGATTTGGAATCATCTTTATCGGTTTGGAAGCTAGCGTCAGTGTAACCTTTTACAACAAGCTCTTCCTCACCGCCGTATACCAAGAATGAATCCTTAGTTCTTCTCAAGTATTTAAGGATATTCTTGACGGCTGTCCAGTGACTATCACCGATATCTGACTGGTATCTGCTCGTCATGCTCAAAGCATACGAGACATCTGGTCGTGTACATAACATAGCATACATGATAGATCCAATTGCAGAAGCATATGGAATCTTACTCATCCGATCTCTATCAGCTTGTGAAAGGGGACATTGATTCTTTGAGAGTGTCACACCATGTGACATAGGCAAGAACCCTTTCTTTGAATCATGCATGTTAAAGCGTCTCAACACTTTATCTATGTATGTACTCTGGCTCAGGCCAAGCAATCTATTTGATCTATCTCTATAGATCCTTACACCCAATATGTAAGTGGCTTCGCCCAAGTCCTTCATCGAAAAACAATTCCCAAGCCAAGTCTTAATAGACTGTAATGTGGGGATGTCATTTCCAATGAGAAGTATGTCGTCTACATACAAGACCAGAAATGCAACTGTGCTCCCACTAACCTTCTTGTAAACACAAGGTTCATCTTCATTCTTGACGAATCCAAACTGTCTTACAGTTTCGTCAAAACGAAGATTCCAACTTCTAGAAGCTTGCTTCAATCCATAGATTGATCGCTGTAACTTGCATACTTTTGCAGTATTATCTCCAATGTCAAACCCTTCGGGTTGTGTCATGTACACATCCTCAAGGAGATTTCCATTAAGGAATGCAGTTTTGACATCCATCTGCCATATCTCATAATCATAGTATGCAGCGATAGCAAGTAAAATCCGAATGGACTTAAGCATTACGACAGGTGAAAAGGTTTCATCATAGTCTATACCATGAGTTTACTTGAAACCCTTTGCAACTAGTCTTGCTTTAAAAGTAATCACATTACCATCCATGTCAGTTTTCTTTTTGAAAACCCACTTGCAACCTATGGGTTTTACCCCTTCAGGTTGATCAACCAAGGTCCATACCTCGTTAGTGTACATGGAATCCATTTCAGATTTCATGGCTTCTAGCCACTTTTCAGATTCAGGCCCAGTAATGGCATCCTGATAGGTGACAGGCTCATCTTGATCTATGAGCAGCACATCACCCTGTTGAGTCATGAGAAATCCATATCTCTCAGGTGGGTGACGTGTTCTGTCTGACCTACGTGGTTCTTGCGTTACTTGAGCAGGTTGTTGTACCACAACAACTTGTGTGCTCTGCTCTTGTTCCACCTCAGTCTCTTCTTGTGGTTGAAGTATTTCTTCAATTTCTACTTTCCTCCCACTGGTTCCAATGAATTCCTTCTCAAGGAATACACCAGTTCGTGCAACAAACACTTTGTTGTCAGATTGGTTGTAAAAATAATATCCCTTGGTTTCTTTAGGATATCCCACAAAGAAGAACTTTTTAGATTTAGGTTCAAGCTTATTATAGACTTGACGTTTCACATAAGCTTCACAACCCCAAATCTTCATAAAAGACACACTGGCTAGTTTACCAGTCCACATCTCATATGGTGTCTTTTCTACCGTTTTGGTTGGAACACGGTTAAGTGTAAATGCTGCTGTTAAGACAGCATGTCCCCAGAAAGAATTTGGAAGGTTTGCATGACTCATCATTGATCGAACCATGTCTAACAATGTTCGATTTCTTCTCTCATAAACACCATTCCATTGTGGCGTTCCAGGAGGAGTGAGTTGGGATAGTATCCCACACTCTCGTAGATAGTCATCAAACTCTTGACTCAAGTATTCACCTCCTCGATCTGATCGAAGGATTTTAATACTCTTGCCAAGTTGGTTTTCTACTTCATTCTTGAATTCTTTGAACTTTTCAAAGGATTCCGATTTGTGTCTCATAAGATACACATATCCATATCTACTGAAATCATCAGTGAATGTGATGAAGTACTGAAAACCACCTCTGGCCAAGGTACTGATGGGTCCACATACATCGGTATGTATAAGGCCCAAAAGCTCAGTGGCCCTTTCACCCTTTTGAGTGAATGGTGCCTTAGTCATTTTTCCCAATAAACAAGATTCACATGTCTCATATGATTCATAATCAAATGAGTCCAATAATCCATCCTTATGGAGTTTTGAAATGTGCTTCTCATTTATATGGCCTAAACGACAATGCCAAAGGTAAGAAGGGTTCAATTCATTTGGTTTGAACCTCTTGGTATTAATGTTATAGATAGGCTTTTCGAGATCAAGTACATAAAGTCCATTAAACATAGGTGCACTACCATAAAACACATCATCATAATAAATGGAACAACATTTGTTCTTAATTATAAAACTAAAACCAAGTTCATCCAAACTGGAAATAGAAATGATGTTTTTGCTAATGGAAGGTACGAAATAATAGTTCTCTAACTGAATTACAAGCCCAGTGGGCGAAGTCAAATCATAAGATCCTACAGCTAATGCAGCAACTCTTGCTCCATTTCCAACTCGTAGGTCGACTTCACCCTTCGTCAATGATCTACTCTCATTTAGCACCTGTTTATTTGTACAAATATGAGAACCACATCCAGTATCTAATACCCATGATGCAGAAGTAGATAAATTGACTTCTATAACAAATATACCTGAAGCGGAAGTCTCACTTCCTTTGTTCTTCTTGCATTCTTCCAGGTATTTTGCATAGTTCCTCTTCCAATGTCCGGTCCCACCGCAATGGAAGCAGGTGCCCTCTTTAGACACACCACCCTTAGACTTCAAGGCTTTCGACTTGGGCTTTTCATTGCCCTTGCCCTTTGCCTTGCCTTTGCCCTTGGGCTTCCTGCCTTGCTTCTTTTTGCCCTTTCCACCTTGAACTATCAAGATGGCCTTGCCTTTGCCTTTATTTATATTCTGCTCAGCTGTTCTCAACATGCTCAGCAATTCAGGCAAGGTCTTATTAAAGTCATTCATGTTATAGTTCATGACGAACTGTCCATATGACTCAGGCAATGACTGTAAGATCAGGTCAGTGGCCAACTCTTGGCCTAGAGGGAAGCCCAACCTTTCAAGGTTCTTAATGTATCCAATCATTTGGAGCACATGAGCACCCACAGGACTTCCTTCTGACATCTTGCAGCTAAAAAGGGCTTTGGAAGCTTCAAACCTCTCCTGCCTTGCTTGCCCTTGATAGAGTTGCTTGAGGTGTACGATCATATCGTACGCCTCCATGCTCTCATGATGTTTTTGCAACTCAGGGGTCATGGTAGCAAGCATGAGACAACAAACATCTAAGGCATCATCCTGATGCTTCTTATAAGCATCCTTGTCAGCCCTAGAAGCAGTTGCAGCTGGTGCCTCCTCAGGAATAGGTCCTTCGAGGACATAAAATTTCTTTTCATGCTTGAGGACAATCCTCAAGTTTCTGTACCAGTCCAGAAAATTCGTTCCAGACAACTTATCCTTCTCAAGGATAGATCGCGGTGATAGGTTAGTTGATGCGTGTGATGCCATAATAAACTACAGAAAGAAAATATGCAAAGTGAGTATCATGACATATATATAATATTTAATTAGGTCTTTAATTAAATATTTCTCCCACTATTTTATTCAAATCAATGACCCTCTACATTGATTCGTAAAATTTTCCTTTGGAATATTTTATAGTAGGCCAAGATCCATATTTCATCTAGCTTTAAGTCAACTTTGGTTGATCGCTTAAAGTTTCGATTATTTAGGTAGGAAACTCTTTCCAATTGTATCTTATACAATTCTCTGATAGTTGGGTGAATAACATCTTATTCTAATTCATCTTATGAATTAAAGCCCAACTTTTCATTGCCTCTAAGCCTCTCAATCTTATTGAATCTCACTTAGTTAAGTCAAACCCAATGGTTGGCAGTCGGACATTACTTGCTTGTCCTATCGCGCCTTACTGCTATAGATAAGAGTGCCCTGCTTTGGCAGACCCACACTACATCGATAACAGTCTTGACGAGTGCCAGGCATTGGAAGGCTATCATGACTTAATATTTTATAATAAGGGATTTTTATAAATAGATCTCACCATATAATGTTAAACCATTTAACATATAAAATTCATACATGTATCTCATACATATACATAAAACATGCAAATGCAACATATATGTAATAATAGAATAAAATAAATAAAGCATATGAGAACTTATATACATGCATCCCATGACATGATAAAAGAAATACTTTATATCATTTTAATCAATCACAAACACGCACTCGGAACAGATAGCACGGCGTTTTAATTAACTACATATTAATTAAAAGATCTCAAATTTGAAATACTAATATACCATATATATAGGTGTTCCGTTTTAATCAATCTTATTTATTAAGAGGATTTCAAAATTTGAAATATAGATACTCCATATATATAGATGTTCTGTTTTTAATTAATCTCATTAATTAAAATATTTCAAAATTTAATACAAGAATAGCCAATCTTAGTCATTCTTGGCCAAGATTTCGAAAAAGAAATAAATTTTGAAATTTGAGATAGCCATATGGATTTAAAAAATATTAATTCATCACCATGAAAATAATCATATGGATTTCAAAAATCTAATTAATCACCAAGAATTCAAAATTTTTGAAAATGATGATTGAACACATATGAATTCAACTCTTGAATCTATGTGTCTCACATGTTTCTGAAAATCAAGTTTATATAAGAGTGTTTCTTAAACCACATATGTCAAAATCGAATTTTGAGAGAAACACATAAATATATAAAACGAGTTACAGAGCTATCTCATAACACTATCAATAGAAACATGCTTTTATGAATCCTTATTGGCAAAAACAAAACCATGTTATCACATAACATATGAATTTCAAAATTATCATATAATCATATGAATAAAACACATTCATACAGAAAGTACAAAATCGTGTTTATCACATAAACAAAAGGAAAAATATAACAAAACCATATTTATCATATAAATAACAGATAATGCCATCAAACAGAAGTACGCTTTCACAAGTGGCTCTGATACCACTGTTGGGAAATTATGCATATAGAAGCAGCGGAAAACAAAAATTTTACATGCAATTCCCTCCCATAGACCCTTGTGAAATATCATAAATCATATTTAATTTACCTGTTGAAGCGTGACAGCTACACGAAATGAGCTATGTCAATCCTTCCGACGCAGTAGCAGCGGCGGCCTTTAGAAGTCCACACAGCAGTTGTGGTCGTCACACGTCCACCTTGATGCTCCTCTGAGACTCTCTATGCTAGTAGTGAATTTCAGAGAAAACAAGGATTAGCTTTCTCTGAGTGAGAGTGAGTGAATTCAAAATTCTTGTGTGTGAGGCTAGGCTCATATGTGTTGCTATTTATAGCCAACACTCCACTCTCATCTCATAGAAAACCTAAACCTAGTTTGTGTCTTATTGGGCCCATCTGATGTTAGCTCAATGCAATTAAATTAGTCACACTAATTTAATCTAATTAAGCATCAATTTAAAACTGCTTTAGTGTGTGACCCTATAGGTTCTCATAGCGTTGGCAATATTATTAAATACTATATAATAACATAAACAATGAGCGGTATCTAGCAACACATCACTGTTACCCAAGTTATAAGAAAGTCAACGGTTTGACATAACCTTTACGTGATCGATGTTATTGTACAATTCAATCCCTTTGTCCAAATATCTAGATTTAACACAAGCATGGAATTAGTCATCTTGTATAGTTAAATCGTTAGTTTCTTGATTACTGAGTAGACTGATAAAATTAAATGAGATTAATGTCACACATTAATTCATTTCAGCACGGCCATGCATTTACTCAGTCCTACTCATCAAGGGGCCCACAGATATATCTCTCGTAATGTGAGAGGGACAAATCCTATCTACGTTACACACATCTGCATACATGATTCGCGATATATCCAATAATCGACTTTATAATTATCCTGTTACGGATAACGTTTGACGATATTAAAACATACAGTTTCTCATGTAGCGGATTGCAATAACTTCAAGTCGAAGGATCACATGTACCATCATCACTATGAGAATCATCTATGACATTCACGTTACGATCCATGTGATGTTCTCATGGCGGGTCAATCCAGTATACTACAATTATACCTATGTGTAGACTTGATATCACATATCCATAACCTGTGAGAAAAGGTTATCAGTCCATACACATACTAGCCTCAATGCATTACTGTTGTCCTGTTGGTTCAGTAATACTCGACTAGGGACATTTAAGAATGGATTCTCACTATTAGGTCATGTACCTAATATTTAATATTTAAATAATTCCATTCTAAGGACTTCATAATGTTCATTAAAATAAATAAACAATTAATGAATGAAATGCCTCATATATATATATATAAATATATAATATAAAATGTCATAACATCATAAAACGCAATTATGATTGGCCCTCTAGGGAATACACCAACACAAGAAACATTGGAGGTCTGTTGATTGAAGCCCCATCAGATATGAACGCAGCTGGTGAATCCATAGTCCCTTCTTGGATCTTTTGCCTTGACACTGTTAAGTGCTCAACCCTTTAAGGACCGAGCTCTGATGCCAATTAAAGATGTATTTGTGCACGAGCAGGGGGGGTTGAATCGTGCAGGTTTTTAAGATTTACTTCTAAAAACTTTTCTTAAAAAGTTGTTTGACTCAGAAAGAGAGTTTAGAGTTAGCAGCGGAGTAAGCCTTCTGAGAAAGTTAAAGTTCTGAGAACTTTATCTTTCTGAGAAAAAGTTCTTTCTGAGAAGTTTAAGAAAGGATTTTAAGTTTGATATTTCTTAAACACTTTCTGAGTTTACCTTAACAAATTTTAACAATTTAGTTAAAGATGCAATTGTGTTTGAAGTTTTCTCGAAGATAAAAGTAAATGTAAGTTTAAGGGAGAAAAGCTTAACACAAGAAAGTTTTTATACTGGTTCGGTTCTAACTAACCTACTCCAGTCCTCAACCTTCAGTTAAGAGTTTCTTAGATATTCTTCTTATCGTGCCTTCTCAGACAACAATGCCTTTACCACGTAAAGGACTTTCACCACTTCACAATCCGAAGTGGATTTCCTTGCCTCCAACACTAGAGGACTTTCCTTGCCTTAAGTTAATTAAGGACTTTACCTTGCCTCACAACCGAGGACTTTGCTTGCCTTAAACACTTAAGGACTTGAACTTTGCCTCAAACAATCGAGGACTTAAAACTGCCTTCAAACAACGAAGGACTTAGCGTTTTTCGGAAAATTGTTTTTGCTTCGAAAACCAACTACTAAGATTAGGCTACAAACTTAATTTGACCCTTAGTAGACTTCTAGATTAAACTTACAATTGTAAGAATTTACACCAATACAGAACTAGAAGATTTTCGCAAAGTTAGAAGAACAATTCCGTGAAATTGTCTTTCTGAGAAAGTTCTAAGTTTTCACAAATGATTTTCAATTCAGCAGAGTTTTGGCACGTTTAATCAAGAGTTTTTTGCGCAAGAATTTCGTCACAATGCTCTGGAATTGAACTCATATATATAGGCATCAAAGAGCCGCGAAAATAGAAGCTTTCACTTTGCTGATGTGGCTGTGTCTGGCTCAGAACGGCTCCCTGCAATAGTCAGCGCGAAATGAGGAACTTTTCTGTCTTGTGCAGAGCGCGTGTTCCCACTCCCTTGGCTTGCTGTTTCTAGCTTTCTGAGAATGAATGCTTCATCCATTGAGTCTTGACACTTGGTTGCTTCTTAGTCCAACTTTCTGAGAGATGTACGGACTTTTGAGGCGAACCTTCTGAGGGAAGACCCTTATGAGAATCACTAGTTGCCAGGTCTTCTGAGACCTTTCTGAGGCGACAGTGTTCTTCACTCAGAACTGCACTTTCACCTTTTGCATTCTTTCTGATGTCTTTCACGCTATGGTTTCATCTTTTAATTCATAAGGTTACTCGTTTGTTGTCTTGATCTTACTCATGGAGTTGCAAAATTTTAAGCTTTCTGAGACACTTAGCACACATATTAGCAATACCATAAGGAAAATTTTTATGCTTATGGCTTACTTTGTTATCATTAAAACTTTCTATCTCTCTAAGAGAAATATATCAATTTCTCTCAGAAGGGTTCTGGAGCTTACAGTCACAACCTTGTTCACCTTCTCAGAAGACTCAGGCTTCTTGATTGTGCAAATTTATGTCGATGACATAATATTTGGCGCAACCATTAAACGCCTCTGCAAAGAATTCTCTAAGCTAATGCAAGGAGAATTCGAGATGAGCATGATGGGAGAATTAAATTTCTTCCTAGGATTGCAAATCAAGCAAGAGTCGGAAGGGACATTTATTCATCAAGAAAAATATACAAAGGAACTTCTGAGGAAGTTTCTGATGGATAAAGATAAATCCATGAGCACTCCCATGCATCCTTCTCAAGTCATTGACTTGGATGAAGATGGTGAGAAAGTCTCAGAAAGCAACTATCGAGGAATGATAGGATCACTTCTTTATCTCACTGCCTCTAGACCAGATATTCAAATAAGTGTTGGCATCTGTGCTAGATTTTAATCAAAGCCTAAGCAATCACATTTAACTGCGGTTAAAAGGATTCTACGATATTTAAGCGGAACTACTAATCTTGGTCTCTGGTACGAGAAAGGGTGTTCCTCTGATGTTGTAGGTTACTGTGATGCTGACTACGCTGGAGATAGGATCGATTGCAAAAGCACAAGTGGTTGTTGTTGCTTCTTTGGAAAATGCTTGATCACATGGTCTTGCAAGAAGCAAAATACAATTGCGCTATCAACTGTTGAAGCTGAGTACGTGTCTGCAGCAAATTGCTGCACTCAGATGCTATGGATGAGGAATCAATTGCGCGATTATCAACTGAGGTATGAAAAAATCCCTATATTCTGTGATAATACAAGTGCAATAAACTTAACAAAGAATCTAATTCAGCATTCTCGATCCAAGCACATTGACATAAAACATCATTTTATTCGGGATCATGTGCAAACGGGTGATGTTGAAATCAAGTTTGTGAATATTGAAGATCAAATCTCAGACATATTCACAAAGCCCTTACCCGAGGATCAATTTAATGTTCTGAAGGGACTTCTTAATCTAAGACGCTTCTAAGTGAGTTTACATTGAAAACATTTTCTTAGAAACTCCCTTTAAGTCCTAGGCTAGAATTTGAGACGCTAAAATTAGACTAGCTTCTCAGAAATTTGAGGAAAAAGGGAAGAAACTCTTTCTGAGAAAAAGCTTCTCAGAAGACTACTCCTCTCAGAAAGGAAGCCTTCTGAAAACCATCTCTCAGAAAGGACATCTCTCAAAAGGATATCTTCTCTCAGAAGGATGCCTTCCAAGAAAGTTACCAATGATAACTATGGCAACGACTAGTTTACTACTTGCTATAAATACACAAAGCACTGCTCTATTCGAGCACTTTGCTTTCCAAACCTTGCCAAAATTCTGTCATTTTCTCTTCTCAATCTTACCTTCACGATCCTTCTTTCTCTCTCTCTCTCATTATTCTCTCTCTTCGTTCTTCATTTCCATTTGTCATTTCCTTCCGAAACTTAAATTTTTTTCTCTCAAAACCCAAATGGCTAGCCTTGGAGAAATTAAGGGTATGTTAAGAAATAAGCTAAGTGAGGTTACCGAGGACATCCTCTACGAGGATGAAGAGATGCAAACCCTCTTCAGGAACTCCTATCTCCCCAGGAACTTAGCCGTAGGTAGAATCCTCCCTCTTGGCATCTACAATCAGGTGGATTAACTCCAAGTGTTCTTCCACAGCCAACCTGGATGGGCGACTATGATGTCTACAGAAGAAGTCTACTACCTTAATCTGGTCAGGGATTTCTACTCCCAAGTCCAAAAATCCACCAACAAGGTTCTGAAAAGCATCGTCACAGAGCACAAGATCAGATTCTCCTCTTCCGACATCAATTACACCTTCAGAACCTTGAATAGTGGAGCTGTGATAACTGATGACATTGATTGGGTCAAGGAGGCAAAGGACTCAGAAGAAGAGATTGTTACCTTACGTACTAGAAGTGGTGATCTACCACTAAAGGCTGTGAAGGTTCCTCATCTGACTCCTGAGGCCAGAACTATCTTCTTCGTGGTTCAACACACTCTCCTTCCCATAATCGGTGATATGGGGAACGTCACAACCCTGGATGCTGCGCTGCTATATCATCTTCTGAAGAAAGAAAAGGTGGACTTTGAAAGAATGATGATCAATTATATGATGAATCAAGCGCATCCTAAGAGGGCCCTCACAAGCTTACCCTATGGTAGCTTGCTGACAAAAATATTTCAACATCTCTCATTCCCTCTTGAAGACTACGAGTACGTCTTCAATAACAACAAATTCACCATGGTTACCTTCAACAACATTAAGAAGAAGAAGGTTCTAGAGGCGAAGGCTACTGCGGTGAAGAAGGAAGAAGCCAAGCCTTCTAAGGCTGCTGCTGGCTCAAAGAGGCCATCAAGGTCTGAGAAAGGGAAAAGAAAGATTGATGATCCCTTAGAAGGAGAGAAAAAGAAGAAGAAGAAGGTGACTCACCCTTCTCCAACAAGGGTGACTAGGAGCATGGCTTCTGAGGAAGCCCAGAAGACTCCTCAGAATGAAACAGAAGAGGCACCTGACTTAGAAGACACCACATCTGATCAACAGCTGGTCAGAAAGAGGAAGGCTCCTACACCACCTACTGTCAAGGTTCCAGATATCCCAGCTGAGAGTAAAAAGAAGTGTGGTCGTCTGGTAAAAGCATACTCTAAAACTCCACCTTCTTTCATTAAAACTTCTTCTGTTTCTGTTTCTTTTCGATCTAAGACTAAACTCCTTCATTCCTTGAACTATCAGGGAAAGAAACATAGAGGAGAAAGTCTTACTTCGAAGACTTCTCAGAAACAAAGCCCTCCGAAGGTGACGGACAATGAGCTAGTGGTAGTTACTACTGCTGCTACTACTACTGCTTATACCGCTGTTGCTGAAGAAGAGAAGGAAGCTTCTCACCACTCTTCTCCATCTGGCAACATTTCCCCAGCTCGAGAAGACATCTAAGAGCTCGGTGGAAACACAGCTCATTCTTCCTCTGAGGAAGAAGATGGAACAAGATTCCGCGTGGAGCATCGCACTCCTGACACTGGGAGTTCTCATAAGGGTTTGTGGCTGATCTCTCAGAAGCTACTACTACTGAAGTAGCTGGAGTAGATTCTGAGAAACTCTCTCAGAAGATGAAGGACATTCATAAGGTAATTGATCAACCTTCTAATGTCAATGTTCAACCGCCGCCGGCGACAACTCCTCCACCTCCACCATCTCCACCAAAGACTCAGCCCGAAGTTGAGCAACCGGTCCAAGAAGAGGTACCAAAAGAACAAACTCCTCCCTCTTATACTCAGAATGTACAAACTTCTGACGTTGGTCTTATCTCTTATGAGATCCCCAAAGAACATGAGGAAACTCATGTCCTAACGCACACTAAAGTGCTAGGAACCACCAGCACTGGGCTCAGCTCAGAGGTGGGCGCTGACGCTGCGGTGGCTGCCGGTGTTGTAGTTGTTGAGGCATTTGTTGCCGCAGGTTCCTTGGAAGGGACCCAGCAAGAGAAGGACTCTCAGAAGGAACTTGAGGTTCTTCACTATGATGTGATTGAGATACCCCCTCCACATTCGATCAACCAGGTCCTACCTTCTCCCTCATCGACTTTATGATCGGTTCTGGATTCATGCTGGGAAGAATCGTTCAAACTCCACCGTCTGTGCACTTTCGGCCTTTCCTTGGTCGTTATGAGAAGATGAAGGCTATTGAAGCCATTCACAAGCAGATCTCCACATTCCACATCTCAGATGAGGCACAAACTTCTGGTGCAATGGAGCAACCATCAGCTGCACACACTTCTGAACCGATAGTGGTTCTAGTTTTTGAGACAGTTCAGGAACAGCCTTATGAAGTTGCCATCGCAACGGAAGAAGAACAGCAAGAAGAAGATCCAATCCCTGTCTATCAAAAGAGGGACATTGTGGATGAAGTACTCGCGGCTGAGGTAACTCGCCCCTCCCCCATCATCTCAACCCTCATCTTCTTTGCTACCTGCTTCTGTTGTTTCTGAGATACCTCCAGAATCCTCTGCCAACGCTGGACAACAAGAGCTTAAGCGAGAAATGTGCAAGCTGCTCAGATATATTGTCAGGAAGCAATAAGTCTAACTCTGTGATGGCGTTTATACTTTATGGCCACCCTTTTTGATGTAACAAAGGGGGAGTAGATATTAGATAATATTTTGGCTAAGTGTAAACAATAGGCTAGGACTTAGGGGGAGTTTTTTATTAAGGGGGAGCCAAAACTTTTGTAACCTCAATTTGATCGATGAAATATATTAATGTTTTTGGCATCTCATTATCATAACTCTGATTTTGGCATCATGATATAGCTCTGTATTTATGAAATTCATATGTTAACTGTCAAGAAATACACATTATCTTTTTGATAATCTCAAAACAGTGTTCATCCGTTGATTATTATATCTGTTGATTATCAAGCCTTCTAAGAAAACAACACTACAATCTCTCAGAAAGAAATGTTAATTTCTAAGAAAGCAATAGTGCATTCTGAGTAAGTAATGAACTTAATCAGAAAACACTACCTATCTTAAGCAAAATTATTATCTTAAGACTTAAGTTGTTATCATCAAAAAGGGGGAGATTGTAAGCTCCAAAACCCTTCCGAGAGAAATCTTTATATTTCTCTTCGATAATCAAAAGTTTTAATGATAACAAGTAAGCCATAAGAATAAAAATTTTACTTAAAAGTTTGCTAATATGTGTGCTAAGTGTCTCAGAAATTAATGCAATTGTTACATTCCATGAGAAAGATCAAAACAACAACGAGTAACCTTGAAGATCAATGATAAAATCAATGCGTGAAAGATATCAGAAAGGATGTCCAAGAAACGTGAAAGGTGAAAGTATGTTTCTGAGGAAGAAACTTAGTAGTCTTAGAAAGGTCTCAGAAGACTTCGACTACCAAAGTTTCTCAGAAGGGTCTTCCCTCAGAAGGGTTCGACTCAGAAGTCCGTACACCTCTCAGAAGGTAGGATTCTGAAGCAACCAAGTCTCTACAATCAAGGATCAGCAAACAAGCTCAGAAAGCTTGAAGCAATCAGCTCGATATGTTGGAACTTGTGCACTGTGATGTCTGAAAAGTTCCACGATTTCCGCTGGCTGTAGCAGGGAGTCGTTCTGAGAAAGACACAGCCACATCAGCAAAGTGAAAGCTCTTATTTCACGGGTCTTTAACGCATATATATATGAATTCAATTGCAGAGATTCTTGACAAAATTCTTGCGCTAAAAACCTTTGATTAAACGTGCTGAAACTCTGCTAAATTGAAATCATTTGCGAAAACTAAGAACTTTCTCATAAAGACAACTTAACTTGAGTTGTTCTTAACTTTTGCGAAAAATCTTCTAGTTTTGTATTGGATTAAATTCTTACATTTGTAAGTTAAATCTAGAGGTCTACTAAGGGATAAATTAAGTTTGCAACTTAATCTTAGTAGTTGTTTTCGAAAGAAAAACACTTTGTAAAAACGCTAAGTCCTTATTTGTTTGAAGGCTGTTTTAAGTCCTCGATTGTTTGAGTCAAGTTTAAGTCCTTATTTGTTTAAGGCAAGGAAGTCCTTAATTGTTTAAGGCAAGGAAGTCCTCAGGTTGAGGCAAGGAAATCCACTTCGGGTTGTGAAGTGGTGGAAGTCCTTTACGTGTAAAGGCATTGTTGTCTGGGAAGGCACTTTAAGAAGAATATCCAAGTAAACTCTCAATTGGAGGTTGAGGACTGGAGTAGGTTAGTTAATACCGAACCAGTATAAAAATTACTTGTGTTAAGCTTTTTTCCCTTCTCTTTAAACTAATTAATCGTTTGAGAAAACTCTAAACAAGTGATTTCGAAAACTATCATTCTGAAAAGATATTAAGTTTGTTTCTGAAACCATTTACTAAGTATAAACATAAAACAAACTTATCTTCAAAACTCAGAAAGATAACCCTCTCAGAAAGCTAAAGTTCTCAGAACCTTAACCTTCTCAGAAGGCTCATTCCGCTGCAAACTCTCAAACTCCTCTTTCTGAGTATAACAATTTTCTAAGAAAAGTTTTTAAAGAACTATATTTTTAAACAAGCACGATTCAACCCCCCCTTCTCGTGAACAAATACACCTTCAAAGAGAACTAATGAGAAATACCATATTTTTTCACAAAACTGTTCAAAAAGATGGTTTTTAAATTCTCCTCCATGATCTGATCTAATAGAGGTAATTTGAGTACCTTTTTCATTAGAAGCTAGTTTTGCTAAGGTTTTAAATTTTTCAAATGCCTCATCCTTAGTAGGTAGGAAAATAACTCATGTAAATCTAGAGTAATTATCAACAATAACAAGACAACATTTCTTTCCTCCTAGGGAGGCAGTTTTGGTTGGACCAAAAAGATCAATATATAAAAGCTCAAGTGGCTTAGTGGTGGAAACCACATTTTTATTTGGGAAAGAAGCCTTGGTTTGCTTCCCTTTCTCACAAAAGTCACATGTAGAGTCCTTAGTGTAATTGATTACAGGAAGGCCTTTAACAAGTTCCTTCTGAGAGAGTTCAGAGAGAAATTTCATGTGCACATGACCAAGTTACTTATGCCATAGCCACTTGGTATCTTCAATAGATGCAAGGCATTTAACATATTGGTCTTGAAGGTCTTCTAGGTAAATAACATAAGTATTTCCTAGCCTTCTGCCTTCTAAGACAAACTCATTAGTTGTTAGATTAATCACTGAGCAATATTTTGAAAAGAATTCAACTTTCAATCCTTTATCACAAAATTGACTTATGCTTAAAAGATTGTGAGTTAAACCATCAACTAATAATACATCAGAGATTTGGTGTGAGTCATTTTTACCAACATCTCCAATGCAGTGTCCTTTCCCGTAGCACCATCTCCAAAGCGTACAGAGCCTCCAATCTTAGGCTTCCAGCTTCTGAACCACATTTTCTCTCCTGTCATATGCCTGGAGCAGCCACTGTCCATGTACCATTTTTCATCGAGGTGTTGGGATTTGAAACATACCTACATGCACAGATTGTGTTTTCTTAGGTACCAACATTTTTTTGGGTCGTTGAGGGTTAGTCTTCTCAGGCCCTTTCTGTTTCTGATGATGTTTAAATTGTCCAGAGGCTGTTTTGTTTAAACTTTGTTTTTGTAGAAGGTTTTCCTCTTTTTAATTTAAAACATCTTTCAGAAGTATGGCCAATTTTGCAACAAACAATACATCTAGGTTGATTTGAGTTAGATGAACTACTATCATGTTCAGAAGCATCATAACCAAATCCTTCTTTTCATAGATATGATCTTTGAGATCCTAGCATTAGGTTGAGAGTGATGGTGGTGGTGCAGACAATGATTTCTAAATTCTCAAGAACACAATCCAAGAGGGGGGGGGGGTGAAGTGGTTGTGTACTATTTCTTCCTTTTTCAAAATCTTGATGCAAAAATAGTTTCTGAAATTGTAAATTCAATCAAGTATTTTGTACTTGTTGAAAAGTTAATTTCAAAAAAATTATGATAAGCAATTTGTGATATCAGAATATGTATTAGAAATTAATAATCTCACATACTAATATTTTGTAGCGGATTAAAGAATCACAAACACTTAATCACAAAGCATCAAAACATGTATTTTTATTTCAAACTTTCTGAACACTAAAACAATGTTACTTCAGAATGTATTTATCAGAAATATAAAATCAAATCTTCAGAAACACTTTTTCAGAAAACAACTTTCTCAACTTCCTTCTGAAACTCTTTCTGAACTTTCTGAATTTTCTTCAGAAACAATCAATCAGAATGTTTAACACAGATTTCTTAAAAACCTTTTAAGAAGCATTCAAAATAGTTTTCTTTCAATCATTTTCAATGTTAACCAGATAATCAATATTCAAAGAATAAAATACAAACAATCTTTATCACAAAAGATTAATTTTCACATGAATCTTTAAATGTCAAAACTTGTTCTCTGTTTTTAACACTTTTACCTTTCCTTTGTTAATCTGATTTCACTTGATTCAATTCAATGTTAATACAAATCAACATATCATTAAAGCAATAAAAGAGTAAAGATATCAAAACAAAACCACAGTTTTTATACTGGTTCGACCAATTGTGCCTACATCCAGTTCTTCAACCTTGAAAGGGTCGAGTTCCACTATTTCAGAATCTTTCAAGCAAATATACAATGTCCCAAGCCTCTCCCTGACACAAAAACACCACAAGCACATAACTAGGTCCTAATGATTTTAAATAGAGATATCCCCTTGTCATTGGTGCTCAGAGCCTTGGATGTTTATGTTTCATTTCATTTGCAACCTTTATGCAACATCTTTTATTGCAAGGCTCACCCCCTCCTTAAATCAATTTCCAAATGATTCAATCAATTCACAAACAATATTGACATCACACTGCATTCACATTGACGAGAGCCGGAGCGTCGTTATTTCTCCGGTACCCGAGCAATTTAGAAAAGGAAAATGAAAAAGGGGATTAGTTTACCGAATCGGCAACCTAATACGTAGTATAAGGAAGCTGACTGGGGTCGTCTCTTAGAGGAAGCGCAGACAGGTGATTGGGTGAGCAGATTGTATGAGAAGGGGGTTGGAAAAGCGCATCTGAATAGTATGTAGAAAATATAAATAACTAAGTTGCCCCGGTGTTGGATGAGATGATCGGTTCGGTTCTCCTATCCTCGACCCTAGTATTACGCTCAACTCCTAGTGTGTGGCACTCGTAGTGTGACTGTACTCTCCCAATGTAGATTGAATAAACCTCCAATCTCACTAAGGGACTACCTAGGCGACTCGCTCACAAAACAGTTCGCGACTCGATCTGGTGTGACACTATGCAATACCTAACTCCTAAACCGGTAGTTAACCTCTAACGCTCTCTAATCAACTAGGAACCAACGTCCAGAACAGATGATCAATTCCTAATCAACCAACTAGCCTCGACATGCATCGACATCCTCTAAACCGAGAACTTAAACGCATGCTCACAGCTATCCTAGCCAACCACTCGACTAAACCGTACGAGTAAACTAGGCAATATAAAATCAGAGCTATATAGAGACACTACACTAGGTGAATCACATACTACCTAAAGTCTCAAGTCATAACGAACCATAACCGATAATCAATCCTACACCGAGACTAGCTAACTACTCTAACATTGCATGAAAATAAATAAGCACAATAGATTGAAAGCGGTAAATTAATTATACAGTAAAAAGTAAATGAATAGTACAAGCGGTAAAAACAGTGCGGTAAAAATAAATTACTATTACACTATTACAATCACTATTTACTATTTACTATTTACTACTACTACTATTTCTAACCTAGAGAGAAGTCAGAGCTCCTCTCTCTAAACTACCCTAAGGAAAGCATGAATGAATGAATGAATGGGGAGCTGAGATATATAGAAAAGTTGCCTCCGTCCACTGTTCTTGGCTCGACGTGGTCGCTAGCGAGTAAGCACTAGTCGCTAGCGACCAGCATGACAATGCACCCTCGCTAGCGACTGTAGGTTGGCCGCTAGCGACGGTCTCGGGAGCTGCTATGGTTGAATCTGTGCTGGTGGCTCCTGCGGCCGTCCGGTGGTGGCCCGACACTTCTCCGACCTCCCTCACGGACCTCTGAAGTGAACCTTGACCCTTGATGGTGGTGCCTCTTCCGTTTGCTCTGATTACCGCCGCCAATGGTGGTTGAAAGTGGCGTAGATTGTTCAATCTCGCTCTTCGGGCGGCGGTTCTTGAGTCCGGAACTTGGGTTTTGGTCGCACACGCTTGGGTTGAGGTTTTGGAGTGGTAGAAACTGCCGTGGTTGAGTGGTGATCGAGATTGGACGAAGTTGCTGAAATTGTCCCCGTTCTGCAGGTGCATGGTCGCTAGCGACTAGCATGTGGTCGCTAGCGACCAGTCTTCAACTGATCACTCGCTAGCGGCCAGACGTTATCCGCTAGTGATAAACCACATTTTTATGCTATTTTTCTCCCATAACTTGAATGATTGTATGCTCTCAATTATGCTTAACTTGGTTTCTTATGATATATGTGATTTATATTGCCAGTTCGAGTATTAGTACCATTTTGTGTATTAATTACTCTAATTGAAGCCACTTGTGCGTTTGATGTGTTTGTTCATTGTTGTGGCTTTTCAGGAACAGGTAATTAAATAATGCATTGAAGTTGCATTGGAAACCAAGAAAAAATACAGTTTCGGTAACTTCAATATCAGGGGAACCGCTCAGGCAGTCATACGACCGCTCAGGGGAGTTAAACGAGAACACGTGAAGCACAACACGTTGATGGCCCGCCCGGGCGGTGGTGAGGTCCACCCAAGCGGTCCTTTCAATTTGCAATTCCCGCACGCGCTACTTAATTCATGCGGTGGGAAAAAATTAAGAAAGGGGGTCACACATTGAGCCTATATATATTAGGCACACACGCAAGCCTAGGAGGCTTTATACATATATATAGAGGAGGTTTTAGATTTGGTTTTTCACGCTTGCTTACTGAGCGCCGTTTTGATTTTATAATTAGGAGTTAGTTTTAGAAATTAGGATTTCTTAGTTTTCTCCACTGCAGCGCCGTTTTCATTAGGATAATAGTTAGTTTTGATCATCTTTTGTTCATCATTTTTCATTACTTTATTACATTGTTTCATTCATCGTTCCGCATAATTATTTGGATTAGTTCTCTTGCTCTCAGTTATTTTACGGCTTGTTCGGGTGACACCTTTTCATCTCTCTCAGTGTTATTTCATTGTTCCGGTATTTTATTTATTTCTCGTTATCGTAATTTATACTTTGTTTATTTTTCATTATTGCAATTTCCATTCAATCCTTGTTTTTGGGAGCTCTCTTTGAAGCTCCCCTTGGTTCTTATTAAATTACATTGTTATTTATTTTCACCAATTTCATTCTTGTTCATTCCAATTCATTTTAATACAAGCTTTTACCTTCATGTTTCTTTACATTCTTGTCTCTTTTAATTTATGCCAATTTACTTATTTTGCAATTGCATTTAAATTATTTGTTTCAATCGTCTTTACTCTCTCAAATTTAATTTCTTTGCAAACCACTCAAAACCCCCCCTTTTTTATTTATTGCTAAGTTTAAGTCAACGATTGCCACACAGATTCCTTGAGAGACGACCTGAATCAGCATTACTACTTGCTACCAGCTTGTATTGAGATTAATTCAGCAATAAAACCCTTTTTCAAAACTCTTTTATAAATTGCTCCAGAGTACCGGGGAAATAACGACGCTCCGGTGCTCTGTCAGCTAGCGAGGGTACCTGCATCAGAACCAGAATTGCAGTGTGAATTGTGCATTTTCACATAATACAAACATGTAAACATACATATACAATCACATAAACACTTAACAAACACATAACACCAACATAATTATATAAACGCATAAACACACATATATAACAAGAAATGCACAAATCACAACCTTAACTTCCTTTCGTCATAAATATATGCCAAAACGACACAATTATGCAAAGTTTCATCAAATGAACCAATTAGGAAGTTAAGTGCAAAACTAGCCAGTTGCACACTTTATAATAATTGAAATGATACAACAAGATAAATATAAGGGATAAAAAATATGTAAAAATATACGTTTATCAACTCCCCCACACTTATCTTATTGCATGTCCTCATGCAATACTCATAAGTGCAACCAACTAGAGTAGGACAACAAGTAAGCAATTGAAAAATTCAGCTCAAATCCAGTTCATTCACTTCTTTATTCAAAAATTAAAAACATGTTAATTGTATGAAACTAAGAGGAAAACTAAATAAAAGGTTATGATGCACCAAATGACACAAATTTCTTACAAGCAAAATGCATACAAAACAATGTCGTGCAAAGTGAAATCCACTATAAAAATCATTAATCAAGCACATAGGACTTCTTAGGATAAGTGTTTAGCCTCACAATCTCTTAAGTGTTTGGGATGAAGCATTTACACTCAAAATCCATTTCTTACAGGTTGTATTACCATATGCTTGCAAGATGTCTAACTCTCTACTACAGTCACAAATACATACACAAAATCAAGAGGAATTTATTAAGGTTGTAATGGGGTTTAGGTAAGGGTGTGGTATGACAAAAGGCAAGCAAAGCTAAACCTCAAGCCAAGGAGAGTAAATGCTTATGCATGATGCAGTTCTTATACATTTATAATCAAATTCAAGCATCACTCTTCAAACCTTAACTAATTCCCAAAACTTTTATTCTCAAAGAACAAAAATACAAATATGTACAGTGAAGAACAAAATACAAATAATTTTTTTTTTCAATTTTAATTCTTTTCTTTTCATTTTTTCTTTTTTTTTTCAATCAAAATTTTATTTTTTTGACTTTCCAATGGTTCCCTATACATACAATCACTCCCCCACACTTAAATGAATGCATGTCCTCATGCATTGCCCAAACTATGATTTAACACATGTGAAATATGCATGAATGCTCTCCTAAGCTCAAAGGTTGGTTACATTCTTTGTTTTTCGCTTAGGCTTATGATGTGCTAAACCAAGAAAAGGATATTAGGCTTAAGGGGGCTCAACAATGGAATATATGTATGGTTGGCCGTATGGGAAATAGCTAAAGAAACAAATAATGCCTCTATCATATTAAGTATATGCACAAGTAAACAAGCTTCAAGAAAGATATACAAGCAAGTTCTAGAATACAACATCAAATGGACTATGCAAACAAGAAAGAACAAAGGCTCAAAAGCTCACAAAGGTTGCCTATGTACTCCATCAATGCTTAAAAGAGTAAATTTCACCAAGCATGCAAGAAAATAAGTGCAATGTCCAGCAAGTAAGAAAATTACAAATGGTGCAAAACCAACAAGTTATCCTCAAAGAATCTAACAATTGACAAAGCACACATTAAAACAACCAAATGTAAACTAACACACAATCAAGCAAACTAATCAAGTAGCATGTGAAATCTATCCTAAGCATGCTTTATTGAATTCAAATTGCAAAACAGAAAATTAAAAGACAGTGGATACTCCCCTCAAGGTGGCTTATGTTTGAGAAGGTCCCAGAGCATCCATAGGAGTGTAGAATCCAAGTGATGTCCATCAGGATCCCATATAAGTCGAACCACACCAAATAGCATGATTCGCCTCAGTTTGCCAGACCTCAGCGGTTCGATCCTGCAAAAGCTCCTTGGAGAGTAAAGATTCCCATTGGAGGTAACATCCCAATAACGACAAACTTCAAGTGAGGAGGGATGATAATCCTCACCTGAAGGGGTTAAACAAGAAAAACAAATACAAAAATGAAAGCAGTTAGTATTTACATATTTGGATTTCCAGGATTTACCTACAATGATTTGTAGTTGCACATCCGTCTCTAAGAGAACATACTCGTGAGACCCAAGAACAAATGGATTGACTCCCAATGGAAACCATGACACGGTTGGCGATGGCATTAGTGCAACAACTTCCCCTTCGCATGCATCCTCGGCATCTCCAAGTGTAGAAGTTCCTGCAGAAACGACAACACAAGAAAATTGCTCACCAACATGTAAAGGATTTGTGAGTGCACATGATGGGGGTGGAGGCTCTTCACATTCTGCATTTGATTCTGCCTCAGGTTCCCCTGCCAATTCCACAATCATGGACTTCAATGTTGCCCATTCCAATTGTTCCACATCAACATCTTCTGCAGATGTTGGGATTTCAAGCACCTCAAATGATGGAGGTGGTGATGAGGGTGGTGTTAGTGGTGGTGTAGTGTGGTCGAGATAGATGGGGATAATGGTGGTGTAGAAGGCAATGGGTGGGTGGTAAGGTGGTGATGGTGGTGTAGATGGTCTAGGTGATGAGGGTGGCAGTGATGGAGGTGCATGTGAGGTGGCTCGATCTCCTGACATCTGCATCAGATGCTCCAACCTGTCCATTGATTGGAGTAGTTGTACATTCTTTTCGTTCTCTTCCTTCTGCCTCACAAGAATTTCATAGAATGGAAGCAGAAGGGACGGGTCAATATCATTACAAGGAGGAGGTGCAAGGGGTGGTGGTGGTGACGGGTATGGGTCTAAGGGTGGTTGGGGTGGGCATTCGGTGGGTGGTGGATATGGGTCAAGAGATGAGTAGGTAGGTGGTTCTAGGTAGGAGGGTAGAGGGTAAGGCTCTTGGTAGGGTGGGTAGTATGGTTGGTATGGTTCATAGTATGGCGGAGGATCTTGGTAAGGATGTGGTGGTTGGTAATAAGAGGGTGGTGGTGAGTAGGTTGTGGTCGGTGGGTAAGTGTATGGTGGAGGTGGTGATTCTTGAAAGTCATTCCCTGTATGATAATTACCTATAAAATCAAATGAAGAAAAATCTTGGAAACCAAAATTGTTAGAAAACATGTTAGTTTAAAAATAGACGATACATAAATAGAGCAAACTGTACAAAAACATAAAGAGAAAATAAATACAAAATATATACAATATGTACACCAATCACAAGCGTTGCTTCCCCGGCAACGGCGCAAAAAATTGACGAGAGCCGGAGCGTCGTTACTTCTCCGGTACCCGAGCAATTTAGAAAAGGAAAATGAAAAAGGGGATTAGTTTACCGAATCGGCAACCCAATACGTAGTATAAGGAAGCTGACTCGGGTCGTCTCTCAGAGGAAGCGCAGACAGGTGATTGGGTGAGCAGATTGTATGAGAAGGGGGTTGGAAAAGCGCATCTAAATAGTATGTAGGATATATAAATAACTAAGTTGCCCCAGTGTTGGATGAGATGATCAGTACGGTTCTCCCATCCTCGACCCTAGTATTACGCTCAACTCCTAGTGTGTGGCACTCGTAGTGTGACTGTACTCTCCCAATGTAGACTGAATAAACCTCCAATCTCACTAAGGGGCTACCTAGGCAACTCGCTCACAAAACAGTTCGCGACTCGATCTAGTGTGACACTATGCAATACCTAACTCCTAAACCGGTAGTTAACCTCTAACGCTCTCTAATCAACTAGGAACCAACGTCCAGAACAGATGATCAATTCCTAATCAACCAACTAGCCTCGACATCCTCTAAACCGAGAACTTAAACACATGCTCACAACTATCCTAGCCAACCACTCGACTAAACCATACGAGTAAACTAGGCAATATAAAATGAGAGTTATATAGAGAAACTACACTAGGTGAATCACATACTACCTAAAGTCTCAAGTACTAACGAACCATAACCGATAATCACAATAGACTAGCTAACTACTCTAACATTGCATGAAAATAAATAAGCACAATAGATTGAAAGCGGTAAATTAATTATACAGTAAAAAGTAAATGAATAGTACAAGCGGTAAAAACAGTGCGATAAAAATAAATTACTATTACACTATTACAATCACTATTTACTATTTACTATTTACTACTACTACTATTCCTAACATAGAGAGAAGTCAGAGCTCCTCTCTCTAAACTACCCTAAGGAAAGCATGAATGAATGAATGAATGAATAGGGAGCTGAGATATATAGAAAAGCTTCCTCCGTCCACTGTTCTTGGCGCGACGTGGTCGCTAGCGAGTAAGCACTAGTCGCTAGCGACCAGCATGACAATGCACCCTCGCTAGCGACTGTAGGTTGGCCGCTAGCGACGGTCTCAGGAGCTGCTATGGTTGAATCTGTGCTGGTGGCTCCTGCGGCCGTCCGGTGGTGGCGCGACACTTCTCCGACCTCCGTCACGGACCTCTAAAGTGAACCTTGACCCTTGATGGTGGTGCCTCTGTCGTTTGCTCCGATTACCGCCGCCAATGGTGGTTGAAAGTGGCGTAGATTGTTCAATCTCGCTCTTCGGGCGGCGGTTCTTGAGTCCGGAACTTGGGTTTTGGTCGCACACACTTGGGTTGAGGTTCTGGAGTGGTAGAAACTGCCGTGGTTGAGATTGGACGAAGTTACTGAAATTGTCCCCGTTCTGCAGGTGCATGGTCGCTAGCGACTAGCATGTGGTCGCTAGCGATCGGTCTTCAACTGATCACTCGCTAGCGGCCAGACGTTATCCGCTAGCGAGGGTACCTGCATCAGAACTAGAATTGCAGTGTGAATTGTGCATTTTCACATAATACAAACATATAAACATACATATACAATCACATAAACACTTAACAAACACATAACACCAACATAATTATATAAACACATAAACATACATATATAACAAGAAATACACAAATCACAACCTTAACTTCCTTTCGTCATAAATATATGCCAAAACGACACAATTATGCAAAGTTTCATCAAATGAACCAATTAGGAAGTTAAGTGCAAAACTAGCTAGTTGCACACTTTATAATAATTGAAATGATACAACAAGATAAATATAAGGGATAAAAAATATGTAAAAATATACGTTTATCACACATGCACAGGGACTCACACCAAACTTAGTTATTTAGAATTAGTCCAAAAACCCTTATAATAATTCTCTAGAAATCAATCCTAATCATCTCCTCATGTTGCACAAATAATAATTAACCACACAACAATTCAAGGTGCATAGACATGTACTCACACAGTTTATGAATCAACCAAGACAAATTCAAACAGAGGCTCATGCAAATTTATTCATTAATTCCACCACCATGCACCTAAACAAACGACAAAGAAATAGAAAGACATGACAATTAAAAACTAAAGAAAATAAATAGAGAGGATAGAAAACTTCCCTTGGTTGGGTTGCCTCCCAACAAGCGCTCTTTTTACGTTATTAGCTTGACATTTGACAAAATCCTAATCAAAAGAATAAAAAATGTAAATTTTTACAAATAGCAGCAAAACCAAATACTTTTCACAAACAAACACAAGAATAACAAATATGAAATAAGGGATGAAATCCATATTCTTGTGCATGTATGTAGTAAATTCAATATTTATCATCTCATGAACACATGAATCCTTTTGGGAGTCAAGAACACTTGGCACAACCAAATATTCTTCATCTACAAAATTCACATCAACTATCATAAATGCCCCACATAATTCCTTGTTGATATCAATAACAGTACTATTAACAAGTTCATCAAGTACTTTTATGTTACCCGTGTATCAAAATTCATTAGATGACATCAAAAATTGAGCCTCGTCAGAGGATATGAACATGTCATATGTAACATCCCAATTTATTAACTATGCCATGGACATAATCAACAATTTGCAATGTTACATAACACCCAAAAACCCCATGTTTTTTTATTTTGAAACGTATATATGTAACGTACAATTTCGCAAACCCCCGTGTACAATAAACCGGTATTGAGACTCAAAGTCATGACCAATCAGATTAATGGCACGAATGGATAACCTGGATAAGCATCTAGAATCACAATCGAAAATGCCAATAATATAATAAAGGCCCATGCAACAAATGGCCATAATATTAATATATAACATATGCATCAGAGTGGAAATTATCAAGGTTTGAGTGTATCGGGATCCTGTTTAGTACATGCCGAATATATACATATATATAGAGGAGCTGACATGATAAAAATAAACAAGTTTAGAAATTCCTCGTCCGAATGTACAAGGTAGACTCAGGTGGAGTGCAAAGCTGCCCAATAAATATATACAAACCAAATGAGTGTTTATCTCCCTCACACGGGTACAAAAGCTCCAGAACCACATATACAGACCAAAATATATAACTAGACATAAAAAGGGGCGGCTACAAAGCCGATCTTTTGGTCGCGACTCCAATGTCTTCCGTCCGATGTTAACCATCACTCTCCTCGCTCGGTGCTGGTCCCCCCTCTAGGGATATTACCTCCGACTCGTCCTCCATCTGCTCGCCCTCGTCGGTGGGCGGGGCTGCCTCATTACTCTCGTATCCTTCCTCCTCGGGGTCTGACTCATCCGACTCCGGAGCAGGTATGGGCACTAGAAGTGGTGGCGGATGAGCGGGCGCTAAGGCAGGTGCAGGTGCAGGATCAGGAACAGGAGCGGGGTATCTCGCCATGAGCTCCGGGATGAAGAAACGATATACCCCGGATACGGTGGAGACCATGGTCACGGTGCCGGTCGACGGCCTGTAGCTCGCTACCGCGAAGTCATATATCAATCGGCGCGGCAGGGGCGGCGGCGGCGGTTGCTCCATACGTATCTAGAATCGAAGCATCAAGAGAGAAAAGAGTAAGACGGGGTCGTCTTAGTGAGTTACACAGAGCACACGGATCTACGTGCTCGACAACGTCGATTCTAGCCAGTCAAAGTAATACTCGGGTATAAAACTGTACTTTACTTTCTGAAAAGGCAGAGTCCTTACTTTGACTGGTTCAAACATCTTACTGATCCGTTTCTAAGGGAACCTAGGGTCTCTCTAAGTTCTCGTATTCCATCATTCAAAGCGAATGCACACTCACTCCCTCGGCATCTGATCATACCATCACAAGCAATATCAACAATCCAAACATTCATCCTACATCCACCCGTTAAATCTCTTCACTTCGACGAGCAACACTACCGATTATTCTCATCGCTTCGGCAAGCGGTCAAAAACCGATTGTTCTCTTCGCCTCGGTGAGCGGCACTAACCGATTATTCTCTTCGCCTCGGTGAGCGGTACTAACCGATGATTCTCTTCGCCTCGGTGAGCGGCACTAACCGATTATTCTCTTCGCCTCGGTGAGCGGTACTAACCGATGATTCTCTTCGACTCGGTCAGCGGTCGTAGCCGATTTTTCTCTTCGCCTTGGTAAGCGGCACTAACCGATCATTCTCTTCGCCTCGGTGAGCGGTACTAAAACTCAATCCAACCATAACATTTAAATCTACCTCTAGTTACTTCGGGATACTCTTCGGGAGTTTCCTGGCATGTACTTCAGGAGTTACCCGGCATTCTCCACGAAACCAAATCTATGTACACAATCATATGAAATAAACTTCCTTTAGTGTTTCCGGGGTACTCCTCGGGAGCTTCCTGGCATGTACCTCAGGATTCACCCGGCATTCCCACAAAACCAACCCATTATCAATCGTAACTCATCACTTTTCTTAACAATATATAGATGCATACTCATATCGTTACAGCAACCATATCAATCTGGTATTCAACTATGTTCACAATCTATCTTTAAAACAATTATTCCGGCAGACATACACTTTGAAATCAAACGCATAAGTGATGAGCATTTTTCTCGTTTCATCATTTCATAAAGCATTACCATCTCATAACCCACTCTAATCTCAATTAAGAGGTTCTACGTCGCATATAATTATAACATATTTTCACATCATTACCTCAACTATCATCACATAAACATCTACACATCAGCCACACGTAGCATATCACCTCAACCAGCGAATTTCATCACAAAAATCAATGCATACTGGCATAATACACAAGCACATACGAGTATCTATTCAATTCATCATTCCAGTATCATTTCACATCAGTTTGGAATTTAGCTTCTTACTTTAGAATACACGATTACATTCCTTTTTATCACCCTTCACCTTTTCATCATAAACAAATATCAATCATTCTTAACTTCGAAGTCTTAAAATCTTAAGCGTATATATCGATTTCTTAGTTACATGTACTTTACAGGTTCCCATATAATTTAGCATGCACATAATACATGTATTCAACATCATTAAATTTCCCTTCGCTATTTATTCGTGTCGTTACTTGATCTAGAGGTTACCACACACCATTCCCGAAATCTTAGTCTTTCAAATCAGAATATGTTAAATACTTTTTTCTAAGCCTCATTTCCTATTTTTAAATCAAGTACCAAGCCAAGACCTACTCAACTCAATTCTCATTATAAATAACTTAAGCTTGACAAATACTTTTGTTCATAAGACGTACGATCCTTTCATAAAAGCATTTTCGAGTGTTCTCAAAACCTTTTCATACACACAACTTAATCTTATATTTATCTTTGTCAAGTTTCACAAAACTCCCATATCATCCCCTTAACTCACGATTCTTTACACATCAACTTATGTATATATATTCCATTTCTCTTTTCATGATTAAAAGCATTAATACATACTTAGTTTCATCACTTTAAAATAATAGGTTAACCCCATAATCATTCTTTGAAAACTCGTACTTAAAATAGGGTGAAAATAAGTGAAATTGTACTTTTCAGGTGCAGGGGATCGATCCTCAGGGGTCTGGGATCGATCCTGCCTCAAAACTTGTTTTCGCAGCACGGGGATCGATCCTCTCATAGTGGGGATCGATCCCCAGGCAAAATTTTTCAGGATCAGCAATTTTTCACATGGGGATCGATCCTCCAATGGTGGGGATCGATCCCCACAGCACAATTTCTGCAGAAAACGCAGAAGTCGCGTTTCAGCTCTATTTTCACTTCAAAACCCATACCCACTCCTCCAAATCACTCAAAAATCACCCATCCAATATACATACACATAACATCAGTGTCTAAACTCAGTATATCAGAACCAAATGCAAGAAAAACATAATCTCATACACATGCAAGCATCAAACTTCACATGCAAGCACTCACACAAACACCATTCATCAGCATTCTTGAAAGATAGTTACATGCAACTTCAAACTCGAAAATCATAGGTGCAAATTAACAAGAATAAAAGAGCAAGAGGTTCTGAAACAATGAAAAATCAGAGGTATGATGAAGAGGGTTGATAACTCACTTGATTTCTTTGAGAAAGAAGCAAAATGGAGAGGTTGGTGGTGACTTCTCTAGAGCTCCAAGAGGCTGGCCGAAAATGGTGAGGGAGAGGGAGGAGAAGCTTCTGATATGTGTGTTTGAATGAGAGAAAATGAAGATGTCTTTGAGGGGGAGAGGGGTGGCCGAAACTTAAAGGCTAGAGGTGTGGTGTTTTGTTAATTTTTGAGTTGTTGTAGTGTTAAATGTCTCTAGGTAGTGAGTATGAGTATGTGTTTGAGTATATTTTTGAGCAAGAAATTACAACTAAGATTTATGGGGAGAGTTAAATAAATTTTGGAGAGCTCAGGGTCCTAAAAAGTTGCTCCGGTTGTGTTTAGGATCTAGCTCAGGCTCGCTCTCAGGTTACTCAAAAACTCACTAAACACTCAATATTTAAGATAAGAAAATGATATATGATCGTTATGAAAATTTCCTTAATATTATGAGACTCTCAGTGAGTCTAAAATAATTATTTCATATTATTATTAATTTCGCATTATTTATATATAAATAGGATTTTTCCTGAAAATCGTAAAAATGCGAAATAATAATAACAATAGCCTTAAAATCATAATTTTCCAATATTGTTGAGAATATTTTCTAAATATTTTCCAAACACCAATTTGGGAATTTAAATTTTAAATATTAAGGTCTCAACAAAATTTTTATAACGATCATTACTCCTCTCAGGGTTCTCTAACTCATACAATAATAATATTAAGTATGCCTTGCTTCTCAGCAACTTAAATTATTATCATAGTAACTTATACCACATTCACAGAATTTAGTCACATAAAACAAATGCATATATATATATATATATATATATATATTTATGCACCCATATACATAAATATATATATATATATATATATATATATACAACTTATTTTAATCATGAGACATAAAATATGTTCCCTTACACATATATGCAAATTTTATGTATTCTCACATAAGCATCTTAATATATCAAGCATGATTATATATATATATATATATATATATATATATATATATATATATATATATATATATATACATGTCACTACTGCAATATATATATATAAATAAACTAAACGCCGGTCTCTTCCCTGGGTACGGAAATTAAATTAAATCCAAGCACATACACCACTCACTCTGGTTCCGTAAAAATATATATATATCTCAGGCATCACCATATAGTTTGTTCCAACTTTAAACATCAATCACCAATCAATTCAAATATTCATCCCCATCAAATAAACTAATTGATCTTAGCACCATGTTACCCACGTGCGCACTACACATGTACACATATACATATGCCAGCCATAGAAAACACCTCATGAAATGTCACCACATATAAAATATACATATATATAACTATAAGTTTCGGGCACTAAAATCCGCACCGGCGACTTGAGAATACACAGAACAATGAAGTCCCAAATCACGGGTGTTACATCATATGCATAGTACTTGAACAAAAATCACAACAAGGAAATATGATTGGACATTGACAAATTGATGTGAGAAACTCCCACAAACTTCACAATAAGTGTCATCCATGAAGAGAAATAACTAAAAAAAATATAAAGAAAAACAAAACAAATCTAATCTAGAAACCTAACAATTACTCATTTTGTCAATCACAATTAATCCCCGACAACGGCGCCAAAAACTTGATGTTGTATCGGCAAGTGCACCGAATCGTACAAGTAATAAAGTCCACGGTGAGTGGGTATTGTTCCCACGAGGATTAAAGGATTGAGCAAAACTTTTATAAATTAAATTCCTAGTTAGAAAAATTGATTGATGGAGAGTGAATGGTTTTAAAATAAAACAAATTAAAATATAAAAATAATAGCAAAGTCACGAAGAATAGAAATCAATTGCAAAAGAGTTAGGGTGTTGGGTTCACGTATTTTCTGAAGTTAACAAAACATTTGCTTGCCTTTGAATTTAAAAACCTCAATTCAATGAACGAATCTTAAGTTGTCAATTCCAATTCCTTGGTAATTTAACACTTTTTCTATGAACAATTAGTGAATCCCTTGATCAAATCATTTCAAAGAAAAGATAAAATAATTTTACTGATTCAAAGTTCATAAAAATCTTGATTCTATTCCTCGATATCAATCTTTATGGCAATTTCCCTTAAGCTAATTCACAAATTTATTTTCCCAAATAAACACATGAATCAAAGATAAGTTGAAAAGTGATTTTCCAATCCTCAGAACAACACAATACAAATAAGGTAATTGCTTGAATTGATTTAATAAAACTTAAAGGTTCACAAACATAAAATTAGTTCATAGTAATACGATCCTCCTTACCCTAACAAAGAATTTAGTTGCTCATAATTAAAGAAAACAAAGCATAGAAATTAAAAGACATTTTTAAGAACGAATAACTGAATTTATAAAAATAACCAAGAACAGAGTACGTGAAACAAAAGATAGAACAAAAGATGAGATAAAAGATTCTCCCCTAACCTTGCATTCTAGTCCTATTTATAATCAAAATAATCCTAGAATTCAAATTGTTCCAATCTCTAAAACAACGGGAATTAAGTTTAGAGATAAATTCAAAAAGATATGAAAAGATTTGCATTTGAATAAATTATGAATCATGCAGCACAATTTGAGGTATCTGCTATAACACCCTGAAAATCATGTCTTGTATACGATAGAGTATGGTCGTGTTTAATGATGCGCGGCAATAACACGATTTTAATATTGTGATTAAAATGGTTATTTATGGTGTGTTTCTGGCATGATGATACATGATATGTTGGTTTGAAATTGTGCAATGATGATTTACTTTGATGGAAATTTAGAAATAATGAGTTGGTTATGTTGATATTTTGGATGATATTTAATTGGTGACCCTGTGTTTTGAAAGTACGAGCTATGGCGAAAGGTAGAGCTCCTTGGAATATGGCAGAATGCATTTTCGCATTTCTGCTGCAGCATTGAACCGCTCAGGCGGTCTCCCACCGCCCAAGCGGTCTGCATGCGAACAGGATATATATATATATATCATTGCTGTCTTGGTCCTGTTTCTCCAAAGTTAAATAAATTCTTGCTGATGAATAATATAATAATGATGTTGACTAGGATAGACATATTCATGTGAAGTAAAAAAATACAGAATGAAATAATTATGTGACGACGTATACGTGTGTAAGTGCATCTGTGTACATTATGTACGAAAGTAACTGGTGTATGTGTGTATATATATATAGATGAATTTCTATACTCATAGTGAAGAAAGATATAATATATTTTTAGAGGGATATATTTATGTGTTATATATTAAATGTAAAGTGTACCAACGGGGATACACGCATGTATATGTATATATGTATATATACACCCATATACATATTGAGGAGACCTTAATATTTATTTGAAAGTCCGAAATTGGTGTTTAGAAAATAAATTAGAAAATAATATCACCAATATTGGAAATTATAATTTCAAGCTATTATTATTAAATTCACATGAGTATGATTACTGAATAAATCCTTTTTGATAAATAAATAATGTGAAATTAATAATGTATTGATATAATCATTTTAGACTTATTGAGAGTCTCATAATACTAAGGAAATTTTCATAACGATCATATGCTATTTCTATTTTAATATTTTGAGTTTAGTGAGTAAGTGAGTAACCTGAGAGAGAGAACCTGAGCTTGATCCTAAACACAACCGGAACCACTTTTGAGGACCCTGAGGTTTCCAAAATTTTTAAACTCTCACAACAATATTTTAGTTGCAATTTCCTACTCACATTCATACTCAGACACATACTCTTACTCACCACCTAAACACATACAACACTAAAAATAACACACAACACCCCCCTTTGAGCCCTTAAAGTCACGGCTACCTCCCCAAATGTGAGACACTTTCTTCATCCTCTCAAAACACACATCTTAACTCAAGAGAACTCTCTTCCTCTGAACTTCCAAGCTCTCCACGGCCAGCACTTAAGGGAGGCAAGAACAGCCCCAAAATCACCCAAGATTCACCATCAATCATTAAAACTAGGTGAGTTACCAACCCGGCCTTCCTCTCATCCCTCTTGAATATTAACCATTTCAGAGCTCTTGCTTCTGATTCTTGCTAAAAACCTAACCCTAGATTTCGAAATCATTCATGCATGTTGCTATTGCTTGCTGACATTGATGCTTGAAGCTTATGGTGTGCTTAAATGTTGAGGTTGTGCATGTAGGTGTATGTGTGTGGTTGATTTTGCAAGTGTTTCTTTGAGAAATCTGGTTTTGGTTACTGTTGCATGTGTGTGTGTGAGTGATTTTCGTGTGTTTCTGATGCTTGGGGTGAAAGGGTTGAGGTTAGGGATGAGTTGAGAGAGCTGAGAGCTCTGTTTCTGCAGATTCTGCAGTATCGGGCCGCCCAGGCGGTGGTGCGACCGCTCAGGCGGTCTGCTCCTCGCACTGGGCAAGACGAAGCTGATGGGACCGCCCAGGCAGTCGTGACCGCCCCAGCGGTGGCAGGACCGCCCCAGCGATCGACTCTGTGAGGGGGGACAGTTTTGCAGCCCCATGTTCTCCCGCCTTCCCGAAATTAATTGCTACTTGTATACATGTGCTAAGCCTTGAGAAAAACATGCTATGGGATATTTGAATCTTTCCCTAGCCTTGTGAATATGTATATATACCTTATGTATAATTTTGGTTAATAAAGAATAAGAGAAATCTTTGAAAATTTACACTACCACATGAAATTGCTTTTGGGAAATTATCAAATGTTTTGTAAACAAAGTGCTGCCAATATTTAAGTTTCTTATAGAGGGAATTGATTTGAATTAGTTTGACTTGATGTTTGATTTAAAGATAAGAGATGAGTCTTTAGAAAAATCATTTTAGATACTTTAATTCAAAGACGCATGTGAGACCTTAATAATATTTCGAAATTTAAGTTGGGACAGCATGTGTAGTTGTAAGGTGAATTGATATCAATAAGTAAAGGATGAGATGCATTACATGAATGTGGTAAAATACTTGGTTGAATAGAGTGTAGGCGAATGAAGGATAATTATGTGCGTATGTTGAAATAATATTGAACTTTTAGACTTGTTGATATAGTAAGGCAGAATTTTGATAAATGATTATGTCATATGGGCTGGGATAAAGATGCTAATCTATGCTAAGTTAACATGTGTGAGAGAATGCTTTATTTGACATTAAAGAAAGTGATGAGACGTTTATATGAGGTGACGAGAAGCTACACTTTGATGAATTATATGATGGAAAAGGTTAGAGCTATTGTGACCCGCATATTGTTGTTATGTATGATTAAATTATCTAAGTCAAAATTGTGATTTATGTGAGGCTTGAATGATGATCTATGATGCACTAAAATAATTTTTCACGAGCTATGGTATGCTAATATGAAGATGGCTTTTTGTGTTGATACAAAGTGATATTTGGTGTGTGTTATATGGTATGACCGAGATGTGTTAGGTGATTGTGCTATGTGAGTTGAGGTGCTAACGGTGAAAACATGTGATGTAAAATCCCTTAGCTGGAAATGATATGTTTGATTGTGAGTACTGTGTGAATGTGACTTAACAAGGTAATAATATACTTGAATGAGAAGTTAATATAAACAACAAGTTACTAGTCTAGAAGTCAAGTTGACGAATGAGATAGTGAGGTGTACGTTTACTTGATTAAATTGTAATTGGAAATGGGAGGAATATTGCCTCAAAATGAGAAAATGGTTAAGATAATGAAATGTGTCATGATGATGTTATGCTAAGATTATGTGTATTGGGAAAAGATGATATTATTGAAAGTATGCGTATGGATGTGATATTACATGTGAATTATTAGAATGCGCTATACGGGCGATGAGAAATAATGAGGTGACGAGTTTATCACGAGAAGATGAACTTTATATTGATGTAAGATGATGCTTTATGTGCACCATGCTTTATGTGAATCTTATTGTTAATGGTAAAGAATCAATGATGTTAATTGAATAGAATGAATGTGTTGGCATAACTCAATGGGTGGATTGAATTTCTATGACCGCTCACCGAAGCGAAGAGAATAATCGGTTAGGACCGCTCACCGAGGCGAAGAGAATAATCGGCTACGACCGCTCACCGAGGCGAAGAGAATGATCGGTTAGGACCGCTCGTCGAGGCGAAGAGAACCATCGGTTATAACCGCTTGCCGAAGCGAAGAGAATAATCGGTTAGTGCCGCTCACCGAGGCGAAGAGAATAATCGGTAGTGTTGCTCATCGAGGCGAGGAGATTTACCAGTTCGGAATAGAATGGACTTTTGGATTGCTGATATGCATGTGATGATATAATTTAGAGCATGATAGTAGGTTTAGTGTCAGGGAGATGAGAGTGCAGTCATATTGACTGAGGGAAATACGAGAACTTAGAGAGACCCTAGGTTCCTTTAGTAACGGATCAGTAAGATGTTTGATCCAGTCAAAGTAAGGACTCCGTCTTTTGAGAAAGTAAAGTATCGTTTAATACCCGAGTATTACTTTGACTGGCTAGAATCGATGTTTTCGAGCACGTAGATCCGTGTGCTCTGTGTAACTCACTAAGATGACCCTGTCTTGCTCTTTCCCTTCTTGATGCTTCGATTCTAGATACGTATGGAGCAGCCACTGCCGCGGCCCCCGCCGCGCCGACTGTTATATAACTTCGCGGCAGCGAGCTACATGCCGTCGACCGGTGCCGTGACCATGGTCTCCACCGTATCCGGGGTATATCGTTTCTTCATCCCGGAGCTCATGGCGAGATACCCCGCTCCTGTTCCTGATCCTGCACCCATGCCTGTCCCAGCACTAGCTCATCCACCACCACCTCTAGTGCCCGTACCTGCTCCGGAGTCGAACGTGTCAGACCCCGAGGAGGAATGGTACGAGAGTGATGAGGCAGCCCCACCTACCGACGAGGGCGAGCAGATGGTGGACGAGCCGGAGGTGATATCCTTAGCGGGAGGACCAGCCCCGAGCGAGGAGAGTGATGGTTAGCATCGGATGGAAGATTTTGGAGCCACGACTAGAAGATCGGCTTTGTAGCCGCCCCCTTTTATTTCTATTTTATCTTTTGGTTTACCTATTTTCATTTTGGAGCTGTTGTACCCCCATGAGGGATTTGACTCTTTATTGACATGTATATGTTCTGACAACACTATAGGTTTACCTGAGTCCTCTTTTGTGTATTCGGACCAGGATTTCAGACTTGTCTACTTTAATCATGTCAGCTCCTTTAAATTCTTAGCATGTATTAAACAGGATTCACATACACTTGAACCTTTATTATTTCATCCTGATATTTATGTTAAATAGTAATATCATGGTCGTTGCTGTATGGGCCTTTATTGTATTCTTGGAATTCTCCAGAATTATTCTAGACGCTTATCCAGGATATCCATTCGTGCATGATTCCAAAGGTCATGGCTCTCGAGTTTCGACAATGTTATTTATTCGTGACAAGGGTTTTAAAAAAGAAAAAAAAAAGAAAAAAAAAACTTATGGGGTTTTTGGGTGGTTGTAACATGTCAATTTGTTAGTTATGTCCATGACATAGTTAATAAATTGGGATGTTACATCTGCAGTTAAGATGATGTGCGCATTTTACGTCTTCATTTAATGCGGGGCGCGACGCGTAGAGCAGGCTCGGGGCGCGCGGGGGAGATGCTCATGCAGGGCGCGACGCGCGAAGGAGACGCGATGTGCCTGGTAGCAGGAGCTTGGCAGGGCGCGGGGCGCATCAAGGGCGCTGGGCGCCTGGAACCCAGAATGCTTTGCTTTGTTTTGCTTCACATGGGTTGTAAGACCCCAGATTTCAATTGCGTCTTAATTAAGGGTAATTAATGATGATTAACCTTATTTGAGACTTAATTGAATTGTATGTGTCTTTGATGACTTGTTTGATATATGGATTATGTGCAAGGATGATTGAGTAAATGTATACACGATTTTCACACATTATATGATTATATGATTTAGAAAATGTATTGCGAAAGTTTATAATTGAGTTTTGAAAACGAGAATAAGGATTGAGAATGACCTTGAGGTTTTGGAGAGTGGAGCGTGGTTGGAATCATGGTAGATAGAGTATTAAGAGGTTTAGAAGAGTTCACGCATGCATAATAGGAAATTTGGAACGTTAGTAATATAATTAGTGTTGAATTGGATGCGAGGATGATGAATTAGTATATTACGGATTAGAATATAGTGTCCCTAAGTATATTTAAAGTTTAGGTAAGGATTGAATCATGTTTGGATGAACGAGGATGAATAGGATGCATATTGGGACAATTAGGAGGAGCATTCTGCATAACCTACTTTCTGCCACAGGACCAGCCGCTAGCGCATAACATGTGTGCGCTAGCGCGTGGCCGGTCGCTAGCGAGCGTTGGTGGGCGCTAGCGACCATGCCGAGACAGAACAACAAGTTCTGCATTTTTCATTTTAATCCTTGGTCCTCCATCTTATTGATATTGCATATAAACCCCTCCGGTCCTAAATTGCCTATAACTCCAGAAAAGCATCTCAAACACTTCAGAAACTCATTTCTCTCATCCACACATCCTCCCATCCTCTCAAACACTCTCAAATCCATAAACACTCAAGCTTCAAATTCTATTATCAAAACTCAACCAAAACAAGATCTGAACACGTATCTATGATCTTTACAAAGTTCCCTATCATTACAATCAATTAGAATCCTTAGGAAACTTCATAATCATCATCACCATCATTTAGGAAGTCTTTGGAGGAGTGTTCATTAAAGATCTTAAAGCAAGAAGAGGATTAGAGCTTGTTTTGGAGGTCTCAAGAGGTAGGGGTTTAGTATTAATGTTATGTTTAAAATATATGAACGATTTCTGGAGGTTAAATGATCGAAAACCAGATTTTGGGATTGTGTTGTTTGTGTTCTGCTTTGCTGTTCTTGAGCCAGAATCGAGCTACTCGCTAGCGACCAACATGGTAGCTGCTAGCGAGCAGGCATGAGCTGGCGCCCATAAGTTAGGCGCTAGCGACAAAGTTTGACCGCCTCAGTCGGTAGTGACCAGTATGTACGCGCTAGCGATCGGGTGCAGAACAGAACTGAGAAAAGTATTTTCTTGATGAATTTTAGTGGTTTTAAAATAATATGCCATGACAAATCAAGTTTTTAAATGAATATACTAATGTCTAAACATGTATAAATCTATACTCTTGCATATAGTTATGTTAAATTCATCATAAGCATAAAATGATTATTGATTTAGAAGCTGGCTCAAGAGCAGACACATGACGGGCTCTAGCGGCCATATTTCGGGCACTAGCGAGCAGTTACACCGCCTCGGGCGCTAGCGGCCGCAAGGAGCGCGCTAGCGACCAGGCCGCAGTAATATTGCAGATTCTGTGCATTCCTCATATTTTTAGTATTTTCCTGATTTCACTTTATACGTACGAAGTATTAGTTATCTAAATATGTTTATTATATATAATAATAGAAATAAGTATGTACGAATGAGTATGTTTATGAGTATAGGTGCATTATGATGATTTTAAGATACATGAGATATAAGGATGACGTATATATGATAGTTATGTTGAATGTATAAAGATTTTACTATGTTGTCATGTGAAATGAGAAAAGAACTTAATAGTAGCTTCCTCCACAAATGGAATTGGCAAGGGAGGTTGGTATCCTCGGTCCCCAATACCATTGTGTAAGAGGAAGTGAATTTATGAGTAGCTTTCTCCACAAATTGGATTGGCAAGGGAGGGTTGGCACCCCTCGGTCCCCAATACCAGTTTTGTGAGTGAAAGTGAATAAACCCCTCTTCCCCACAGATGTCTAGTAGAAACTAGAGAGGTATGAGCTCATGACCTGGGGCCAGGCAGGACGGAGGATAATAAGAGAAAGGGTGGTGCCATTACAAGTAAAAGCGATCATGACACATAAGGGATTTATGTTCTTATACTTTTAATTGTAATTTCATACTCAATATTGTGGCAATTACGTATTTTTGATGTTTAGACGCACATATGTCTTCACACACTTATATGGACTAATATCTACTTATAATTATATATGTATGCATTATTAAAATGAGTAAGACGCACCTAGGTTGAGGTTATCTTGGGATACAGAGTTTTATGAACTAATTACTGAATTGGAATTTAACATGCTTCACCCTTTTATAATAAACCCGAGATAACCGCCCCTACTGAGTAACTTTTAGTTGCTCACCCTATCGTGGATATATATTTTAGGTAATCAGGTGTACTTGGAGACGGAGACGCCAGGTGGACTTGAAGACGGAAGCTTTGAGCTTCCGCCCTGTTTAGTTTCCTTCCAGTTCATGTTTGTTAAGTTATTTCCGGATCTATGTTAGCCGGGATATTTATGTAGTTGTATTACTATTATTATTACTAGTTTCATTGCTGATATATGATGTGGGAGACTATTTGTATTTTGATGAATTAGAGAGCTGTATGTATATTATTATGTAATATTGATACATGATGTATTATAACGATTATATGTATGACGTTGCCCCTACTTTTGAAGTATGATATTTGCGAAATTAATTCCCACGTATTTTCACCGTATCTATTTTAGAAACATAACATATGCTACGATGTTCAAGAGGTGACACTCGAATAGTTGGTCCGAAATGACTATAGCATGGAGGATTAATTATTGGAGTGTTACATTTTGGTATCAGAGCAGGTCAATCCTTTTGGGCCTTAAGGATTGGATCTTCTATGCTTTTGTTGCATAGTACATTAGTTAAACATGCTTTTAAGGTCGACCTGTATGGTGATCTTCAGGGTAGAATAACATGATTGTCGAATTGTTTGTTGCAGTAGCTATGTATATGTAACATCCCAATTTATTAACTATGCCATGGACATAATTAACAATTTGCAATGTTACATAACACCCAAAAACCCCATGTTTTTTTTTTTGAAACGTATACGTAAAATATATTTTCGCAAACCCCTGTGTACAATAAATCGGTATCGAGACTCGAAGCCATGACCAATCAGATTAGTAGCACGAATAGATAACCTGGATAAGCGTCTAGAATATCAATAGAGATGCCAATAATATAATAAAGGCCCATGCAACAAATGACCATGATATTAATATATAACATATGCTTCCGAGTGGAATATAAAGAGGTTCGAGTGTATCAAGGTCCTGTTTAATACATGCCGAAATATATATAGAGGAGCTGACATGATCAAAAGACAAGTCTAAAATCCTGGTCCGAACATACAAAAAGGACTCAGGTAAAACTGTAGTTCGTTAAGTACATATACATGCCAATAAAGAGTTAAATCCCACGCAGGGGTACAAAAAGGCTCCACATAATAGATAACTTATAAACAAAGAGAAAAGATGTCAATGGTCAGCTGCACATCGGTCAGGTTAGTCACGATCAGCGCCTCACCTACTGGCACTCCCAGTATCCTCGCTCATAACTGAGCCTGTGGCAGAAGAAGACGCCTCAGACCCTACCATGATATAGTCGATGTCTGTCCAGAAGTCCACCGAATCATCACTCGAGTAGCCCTCGTCCTCCTCTGGGTCTGACTCTGTCGACTCCGAGACCGGAGAAGGTGGCGGAGGTGGTGGCGGAGACGCAGGCGCCTAAGCTGGGGCTGGAGCTGGAGCAGGAGCAGGGGCTGGAGCAGGAGCAGGAATGGGACCAGGAACGGGAGCGGGGTACCTCGCTAGAAGCTCTGGGATGAAGAAGCGGTGTACCCCCGAGACAGTGGACGCGACAGTCACCGCACCGGTGGCCGGCGTGTAGCTGGACCAGGCGAAATCATAGGTCTCGTGGCGCGGCGGGGGCGGTGGTGGCTGCTCCATCTGGAATCGAATCATCAAGAAAAGAGAGCGTAAGACGAGGTCGTCTTAGTGAGTCACACTGAGCACGGGGGCCTACGTGCTCGATTACGTCGATTCCAGCCGGTCAAGGTAATACTCAAGTAAAAACAACATTTCTTTTTCTCAAAACGGCGAGTCCTTACTTTGATCGGGACAAAACATCTTAATGGTCCGTTTCTAAGGGAACCTAAGGTTTTATGCTATGTTCTCGTAGGTTCCTCGCAATATATATATAACTCATTCTCCCAAATATCACAATATGATCAACCATTCCCTAATCAAAACCATGCCTCTTTTCATAATCATTCGTTTACTATCACCATCTTTTAGCAAACACCATGACATCCTCTCAATCACATAACAAGCACTTAATTAATCAAACACCGTTTGAACTACCGGGTTACACTAAACCCCCAAGTAGTTTTCAAGAGCTCGCAACCTCACCATACTACACCCAACCCCTAGGTTCTTGGCTATCCAGAGCTCGCAGTCTCACCATACTACACCCGACCCCTAGGTTCTTGGCTGACCTCACGAAGATACCATAATTCACCCGACCCCTAGGTATCCGGAGGATTCATCCGGTCGTACCAAAATACACCCATCTCCTAGGTAGCCGGGATTCTATCCGTAGTACCATAATATACATGCCCCCTAGGTATACGGTAGAATAGTACATTAATAAGTACAATCAACTTCTATCATTATGCATTGTTAACGTTAGCATGTCTTTCATGGGTATGAGCTAAATCACTTAAAATTGCAATTTAAGGGAATGCATTTTTCATATTATTGCAACATACTTCAATTACATCAGCTCAAAGTATACATATATATATATATATAACCTCCACTTTTATCTCAACCATTCATAATACAACACCTCACCAATTACAATTCACAATTAAATCATATTTCACTAAATTCACATACACTCGTCATTTCAATTTCACAACACTCACATAAAGAGTTTAGGTTCTCCGAACACCCCATTCTTACTTTGAATTAAAGCATTTAAAACTCTCATCATGCACATAACTTAGTCTTATATATAAAACTTCCATTTCTCTTTTCATGAATCAAAGCATTACTGCATACTTATTTTCATCACTTTAAAATAGTATGTTAACCCCATTGTCATTATTTGAGAACTTGTATTTGAAATAGGGTGAAAACAAGTGAAATTGTACTTTTCAGGTGCAGGGGATCGATCCTCAAGGGTCTGGGATCGATCCTGCCTCAAAATTTTATAGAAAACTCAGTTTTGCAGCTTGGGGATCGATCCTCTCCCCACTTAAATTTTTCCAGAATCAGCCATTTTTCACTTGGGGATCGATCCTCTAATGGTGGGGATCGATCCCCACTGCTCAGTTTCTGCAGAAAACGCAGAAATCGCGTTTCTGCTCCATTCCCACCTCAAAACTTATACCCACTCATCCAAATCACTTAAAAATCATCAATTCAACATACATACACGTAACATCAGTGTATAAGCTCAATAACTCATAACCAAATGCAAGAAAAACACAAACTCTTACACATGCAAGCATCAAACTCAACACACAACCATCAAACCCAACATGCAAGCTCCTAACCAAGCTCCATGCATCAGATTCAACAAGACATTCTAACATGCATCATGAAACTCGAAAATTTGGCTAGGTCTTAGCAAGAATCAGAAACAAAAAGAGGCTGAGATGATGTAGAACATGCAAGGATGATAGGGATTGTTGTAACTCACCTTAATATTGAAGCAAAATGCAAGAAATGGTGGTGGAGGAAGGCTGTTCTTGGCCCTCTCTGGTGCTGGCCGAGCTAAGGTGGTTGGAGGGGAAGGAGAGCTCTGGAAAATGGTGTGTTTTGATGAGAATGAAGTTGTGTTTGAAGGAGGGAAGCTGGCCGAGACTTTAAGCAAGCTAGGGAGTGTTTTTGTTTTAAATTTTGTGTTGTGATAGTGTTAAATGTCTCTAGGTAGTGAGTATGAGTATGTGTTTGAGTACGATTTTGAGTAAGAAATTGAAACTAAGATTTATGGGGAGAGTTTGATAAATTTTGGAGAGCTCAGGGTCCTAAAAAGTTGCTCCGGTTGTGTTTAGGATCTAGCTCAGGCTTTCTCTCAGGTTACTCAAAAACACACTAAACACTCAATTTTTTTAAAATAAGAAAATGATATATGATCGTTATGAAAATTTCCTTAATATTATGGGACTCTCAATGAGCCTAAAATAATTATCTCACATTATTATTAATTTCGCATTATATATATATAAAAAGGGATTTTTCCTGAAAATCGTAAAAATGCGAAATTTAATAATAATAGCTTTAAAATCATAATTTTCCAATATTGGTGAGAATATTTTCCAAATATTTTCCGAACACCAATTTGGGACTTAAATTTAAATATTAAGGTCTCAACCAAATTTTTATAACGATCATTACCCCTCTCAGGGGTTCTCTAACTCATATAATAATAATATTAAGTCTGCCTTGCTTCTTACCAACTTGAATTAATATTATAATAACTTATAGCACATTCACAAAATTTAGTCACATAAAACAAATGCATATATATATATATTTATGCACCCATATACATATATAGATATATATATATATATACAACTTATTTTAATCATAAGACATAAAATATGTTCCCTTACATATATGAAATTTTTATTTATTCTCACATAAGCACCTTAATATATCAAGCATGATTATATATATATACATGTACATGTCACTACTGCAATATATATATAAATAAACTAAATACCGGTCTCTTCCCCGAGTACGGAAATTAATTTAAATCCAAACACACACCACTCACTTTGGTTCCGTAAAATATATTTATCTCAGCCAACACCATATAGCTTGTTCTAACATTAATTATCCACCATCATCGATTCACATAATTAATCTTGCACCACGTTACCCACGTGCGCACTACATGTGCATATATACATATATCAACCATAGAAAAACACAAAATGAAATATCACCATATATGTTATGAAGAGAATATGATGTATATTATGCATTCTGATATTTTAAAGAAGTTGTGAAAGGTCATGTGAATCAGAAAATGAGATTTATGAGTAGCTTCCTTTACAAAACGAGATTGGCACCCTCGGTCCCCAATATCGTTTTGTAAAGAAAGTGAATAAAAACCCTCTTCCCCACAGAGATCTAGTAGAAAACTAGATAGGTATGAGCTCATAGCCTAGGGGCCAGGTGTATGCGGAGGTAGAAACAGAGAGGGTAGTGCCATTGATTCATGAAAATTATAACACATGACACATATAATTGTATGCATGATGTTGATTGTGCAACCTTTATATGAATAGTTATATTTAACATGTGACCGTATACATAATGTTGATTATGCAACCGTTGCATGTTAACGAACATGTTTTCAAGTATCCAATGTCAGCACGATGATGATTATTTATTGTTGCATAACATTTATTTAATTAATAAGAAGCATATAGGTAAGACACTCCGGAATAAATATGTAATTGTGAAAATATTATTAATATGGTCTCTGCATATTTCACTTATTTCATAACAAACCGGAGTGATCCCCCTATTGAGTCCGTGGAGCTCACCCCAATTCCACCACCTTTTGTTTTAGATACAGGTATCCTGCTAAGTGAACGGATTCGGAGTTACAAGAGGATCGAGGCTCGGACATCCAAAGAGTTTAGAACATTAGGAATGTATATCTTTCCGTATATGATATCATGTTATGTTATGTACCATATTTTACTCAGATGGATTTATAAGGGAAGTATAAGTGTCGGTACAAGCTTATAGTTCTCTTAGAAATTCTAGTATTTATATATTTTAATATCTATTTTGGATTTTACGTTGTAACTGTTTTCTTATGTATGTAAGACTATATGTAAGTATTGGGCCACTTATGTGTTTTATGGTAATTTGGTTTTATGTAATTCTGTAGATTCATCGTTTGGTGTATCAGATTGTACCACGTCACGTACAAGCCGAGATTTTTCAATTACGTACTCTTACGAAAATTATTGGCCCTATTTTCCGCGTATCCTTAATTTCAAACTTAAACTCTGAAACAAGATGATAATTTCCGGTAATTAACTCTATGTGACTTAAGCATAAAGAGGTAATTATTGGGGTGTTACATTTTGGTATCAGAGCTGGTCGAACCTTAAGGCTTGGGGTTATGGCCTTCTATGCTTTTGTTGCATAGTACGGTAGTTTCATGCTTGTAGTGGGTTACCGTAAAGCATGATTTGTCTATTTTGTACTGTGGTGGTTGTATATACCTAATATGATTATTGAGACTGATCACCTCAGTGATTATGTTGGTGTGTACAGGTACAGTGGCACCAAAAAGACGTCAGATGAGGTCGGCTGGAAGTAGTTCTGGTGGCGAACAGGGGACTAGTGAGGCATTGGCAGGAATGGCAAGGGCGGTGCAACAGTTAGCGGAAGTTATGAGACACCAGACCCCACTTATACCACATCCGGAGACAGATAGAGGGAATGCCCGATTTGCTGAGTTTTGGGGTGTGAATCCCCCAGTCTTCACATGTTCTGTTGATCCAACGGTGGCAGGAGATTGGATTGAGGAGATGGAGAAGATATTTACTGTGATACAGTGTTCGGATCTACAGCGTACTACTTTCACCACTTTTATGCTGCAACAGGATGCAGGGAATTGGTGGAGAGGAGAAAAAGCCCGAATGGATGCAGCAAGGATTCCTATTCCCTGGAATAGGTTCAAGGAACTCTTCTATGAAAAATATTTTCCTAGATCTATAAGAGAAGCTAAGGAGCGAGAATTCTTGAATCTGACACAAGGTCGAATGACTATTGCTGAATACACTACACAGTTTGAGCATCTCATCAAATTCTCAGAGATGTTTCAAGGAAACCCATTGGAATCGTGGAAGTGTATGAAGTATCGGAATGGGTTAACACAGAAGATGCAAAAAACAATGAACCACCTTCACTTTGATAACTATGCTCAGTTAGTAGAGGCCTGCAGGGTGCATGAACAAGCGTGCCTTTTGGGAGATAATACTTCACCACAGGCTTCTCCACTCAAGAGACGACACTCTTCACCACAACAGTCTCCATCTCGATCTCTTAGGAGTTCTCAACTTCATCAAGAGTTATCTTCACCTAATCTTGTGATGCCCACTAGAGCTCCGGAGAAACCCACCTGTGCCTAGTGTATTAAGAAACATTGGGGAGTTTGTCGTGCTAGGTCGCGGGTGTGTTTTAGATGTGGTGAGCCGGGACATATCGCTAGGGAGTGTGACCAGTCTCCTTCAAATCCTAGTACTAAGGAAGGACCGTCACAGTGAGCGTGGATAATGAAATTCGATCTGAGATTAATACCGAGGGTAAGTATAATACCTATACGATCAGCGTTTGGTAGTTTCAAAGATATGGAATTTCGGGGACGAAATTCTTTTTAAGGGGGGGAGAATGTAAGACCCCAAAATTCTAATTATACCTTAATTAGAGGGATTTAGTTATAATCACTTTAATCAAGGTGTAATTGGAATATGTATGTGATCGGGATGTATTTCGATGTATATGTGTTATTTTATATGTGTTATGTGTATTATGTTGATAGATGCATTGCATACGAGTTAAATACAATAAAATAGACTAAGAACCTTGGGAAGGAAGTTAAGAAACAATCATGAGAGAATTTGGGTATTTATGGTTATGTATAAGTTTATATAGGTGTGTAAAGGGTGTCTAGGGTGTTAGAAATGGTTTAGAGAGTGTTAGGTGCATTTTGGAGTTTTAGATACTTGAAAATGCTGCTGCTGTCATGTATCAACAGCTGCTCGCTAGCGACCAGTTCTAGTTGCTAGCGGGTGAGGCGGCAGATGTTAGTCGCTAGCGGCCGTGACAAGGCGCTAGCGGGTAATGCGGTGTTGTTGGTCGCTAGCGGCCGCATGTCCCTCGCTAGCGACCAGTCTCGTGACAGAAAAGAATTTCTGTCATTTTGCATTTTCACCCATCACCCTTCATCTTTTTGATATTTGCATTAGGGCCCTCCATTTCAACCCACCTTATAACTCCAGAAGAAGTCCTCAAAGATCATAATCATCCCCTCCATCCTTCAAGAACACCTTCAACTCTCTCAAAACTCCCTAAGCTCACAAACACTCAAACCTCACTTCAATATCACCTAAACTCATCACATCAAGGAACAAACATCATAATCAGATTCTCCTCATCAAACCCTTTCATTCTAACCGAATAGAAACAATCAGAAATCATAGAAATATCATCACCATCATCAAAGAAGCATAGGTAGAGTTTTAAGCAAGGATTTCAAGAACAAAAAGTGATTTCTAGCTTGGATAGAGAAAAACTACAAGAGGTAGGGGTTTAGATTCATGTTAAGTTATGTATTAAGGTGTTTTCATACATCAGATTCGAGTATATGCCTTTATTTGCATCAAATGGTTGCTGTTCTGTAAACTGACATGAGTGCAGGGTCGATATGCGCGCTAGCGGCCAAATCATAGCCGCTAGCGAGTGTACACGCGCTAGCGACCAGGTTACAGGCGCTAGCGGGTGTAGGGAACCGACTTGGGCGCTAGCGGCCACAGAGGACGCGCTAGCGACCAGATCACAGAACTTTCTGCAGAATTATGTTTTCTGCCATTTTGTTTTCATAATGATTCTAATCTCACATGTGGTCTTTGAAATAAAACAGTATAAGGAATATACATATATATATATATATATATATATATATATCAGAACCATATTTTATTTAATGATAATGATTGGTTTAATGAAAAGAATAATATATGAGGCTAATTGTATTTTATGATTACATGTATGTGATGATGATTATGACATATATGTTATGAAGAGAATATGATGTATATTATGCATTCTGATATTTTAAAGAAGTTGTGAAAGGTCACGTGAATCAGAAAATGAGATTTATGAGTAGCTTCTTTTACAAAACGAGATCGGCAAGGGAGGTTGGCACCCTCGGTCCCCAATATCGATTTGTAAAGAAAGTGAATAAAAACCCTCTTCCCCACAGAGATCTAGTAGAAAACTACATAGGTATAAGCTCATAGCCTAGGGGCCAGGTGTATGCGGAGGTAGAAACAGAGAGGGTAGTGCCATTGATTCATGAAAATTATAACACATGACACATATAATCGTATGCATGATGTTGATTGTGAAACCTTTATATGAATAGTTATATTTAACATGTGACCGTATGCATAGTGTTGATTATGCAACCGTTGCATGTTAACAAACATGTTTTCAAGTTTCCAATGTCAGCACGATGATGATTATTTATTGTTGCATAACATTTATTTAATTAATAAGGAGCATATAGGTAAGACACTCCGGAATAAATATGTAATTGTGAAAATATTATTAATATGGTCTCTGCATATTTCACTTATTTCATAACAAACCGAAGTGATCCCCCTATTGAGTCCGTGGAGCTCACCCCAATTCCACCACCTTTTGTTTTAGATACAGGTATCCTGCTAAGTGAACGGATTCGGAGTTACAAGAGGATCGAGGCTCGGACATCCAAAGAGTTTAGAACATTAGGAATGTAGATCTTTCCGTATATGATATCATGTTATGTTATGTACCATATTTTACTCAGATGGATTTATAAGGGTAGTATAAGTGTCTGTACAAGCTTATAGTTCTCTTAGAAATTCTAGTATTTATATATTTTAATATCTATTTTGGATTTTACGTTGTAAGTGTTTTCTTATGTATGTAAGACTATATGTAAGTATTGGGCCACTTATGTGTTTTATGGTAATTTGGTTTTATGTAATTTTGTAGATTCATCGTTTGGTGTATCAGATTGTACCACGTCACGTACAAGCCGAGATTTTTCAATTACGTACTCTTACGAAAATTATTGGCCCTATTTTCCGCGTATCCTTAATTTCAAACTTAAACTCTGAAACAAGATGATAATTTCCGGTAATTAACTCTATGTGACTTAAGCATAAAGAGGTAATTATTGGGGTGTTACACTTTAACAAGAGGAATGTCACTCCGGCGGGTCTGCTTTAACTTGCGATCAACAATCTAGGTCGCGGGGAGTTCAAGTGTCAGGTTGTCCTTCAACTGAATGTTTTCCGGCTCTAATACATGCTCAGGCGAAGCCTGATACTTGCGTAGTTGAGAGACGTGAAACACGTCATGAAGGTTTGCCAAGTTAGGTGGAAGGGCTATCTGGTAAGCTGAAGGTCCTACCCGCTTTAAGATTTGGAAAGTTCCAATATATCTAGGGTTCAACTTCCGGGTTCTCAAGGTTCGTCCTATCCCCGTTGTAGGTACGGCCCGCAAAAACACGTGGTCACCCTCTTGGAATTCTAGCTCACGTCGCCTCTTGTTCGCATAACTCTTCTACCGATCCTGGGCAGCCTTCATTCTTTCCTTAATCATCTTGATCTTCTCGGTGGTCTGTTGAACTAGATCCGGCCCTAAAGACTGATCTTCCCTTGACTCGTTCCAGCAAAGCGGAGACTGGCACTTCCGGCCATAAAGGGCTTCATACGGCGCCATGCCAATACTAGCATGGTAGCTATTATTGTAGGCAAACTCGACCAATGGTAGGTGAGCTTCCCAACTCCCTGGCATCTCCAGAACCACTACTCTTAACATGTCCTCAAGCATTTGTATCGTCCGCTCGGTTTGGCCGTCGGTCTGGGGGCGCTCAGCTTAGTATGCAAAGCTCCCCAAAATGTAGATGTGAATCTCGTATCCCTATCTGAGACGATCGAAGAGGGTACTCCGTGCAAGCGAATGATCCAATCAATGTACATCTGAGCTAATATCTCCAGTGGATAGTTCATTCTCACCGGCAGGAAATGTGCTGACTTAGTCAACCGGTCTACAATCACCCAAATAGAGTCAACTTTTCGTTGTGTTAGTGGCAATCCCGTCACGAAATCCATCGTGATGTGCTCCCACTTCCATTATGGAATAGTGAGGGGATTCAAAGTCCCTGCTGGCTTCTGATGTTCGGCCTTGATTCTCTGGCAGACGAGGCATTTCTCGATGAATTGGGCTACGTCCTTCTTCAATCCGGGCCACCAAAACCTTTCCCGGAGGTCATTATACATCTTTGTCATTCCGGGATGTAAGGTGAACTGACTTTGATGTGCTTCAGGAAGTATGTCCTCCCGTAACCCTTGTCCTCTTGGCACGCAAACTCGCTCGTCAAATTTCCATAACCCATCAGCTCCTTGCACAATCCCTTTCATCTTGCCTTGTCGGACTGCTCCAAGTATCTCCTGAAACTCTCTATCCGCCTGCTCTTGCTGAGGTTCCTCAATCCGTCGCTTGAAATCGCTCGAAATGACCAAGTGATGGAACTTAATACTCTTCGGCGTCAAGTCCATGTTGAGATTCATGTCTTCTAGCTGTTGTACCAGCTCCAACTCCTTTATCATCATCCACGCCGCATGCAAGGTCTTCCGGATCAACGCATCAGCTACCACGTTAGCTTTTCCGGGGTGGTAGTGAAGCGTGAAGTCGAAGTCCTTAAGGAAATCCATCCAGCGACGTTGCCTCATGTTGAGCTCCTTTTGATCGAACAGGTACTTGAGGCTTTTGTGATCCGAAAATACTTCAAACTTGGTTCCGAAAAGGTGGTGTCTCCACATCTTCAGTGCCGAAACAACCGCGGCTAATTCCAACTCGTGCGTCGGATAATTCGTCTCGTGCGGTCGAAGTTGTCGCGATCCGTAGGCCACCGGTTTACCTTGCTGCATCAAAACGAAACCTAACCTTCATCTTGAAGCATCACAGTACACTTCAAGTTGTTGTTCGGGATCCGGAAGCGTCAATACCGGAGCTGATGTCAACCTCTTCTTTAATTCTTGAAAACTTTGCTCGCAAGCTTCATTCCACACAAACGGGGCATTCTTCTTGGTAAGCTTTGTCATTGGGGCCGAAATCTGAGAAAACCCTTGAATAAATCTCCGGTAATAACCCGCGAGCCCTAAGAAACTCCGGATCTCGGTTGCCGTAACCTTTGCTGGGTCCACCGCTATGCCTTCTTGAGATACCATATGTCCAAGGAATTGAACCTCTCTAAGCCAAAACTCGCACTTAGAGAGTTTGGTGTATAATCTCCGGTCAGCCAAAATGCCCAAAACCGTCCTCAAGTGCTCGGCGTGCTCTTCTTCCGTTTTTGAGTAGATCAAGATATCATCGATGAAGACCACTACAAAACGATCCAAGTATTACCGGAATACTCGGTTCATGTAATCCATAAAGACTGCAGGCGCATTTGTGAGTCCGAAAGACAACACGGTGAAGTCGAAGTGACCATACCTCGATCTAAACGCCGTCTTCGGGAAGTCAGCTTCCCGAACTCGGATCTGGTGATATCCGGACCGTAAATCTATCTTCGAGAACACGGTCGCACCTCGCAATTGGTCCATGAGGTCGTATATCCGCGACAAAGGGTACTTGTTCTTGATAGTGACCTTGTTCAACTGCCGGTAGTCTATACACAACCGCATCGATCCATCCTTTTTCTTCATGAACAATACCGGTGCTCCCCACGGTGATGCGCTTGGTCGTATGAACCGTTTCTCTAGCAATTCCTCCAATTGTGCCTTTAGTTCCTTAAGCTCGGCCGGGGCCATTCGATACGGGGCAGTAGAGATCGGTCCCGCTCCGGGGACCAAGTCGATCGAGAACTCCACTTCATGTTCTCCGGAAAAACATCTGGGAAGTCGCGGACCACTCGGATATCCTCTATCCTTATCTCCTTACTAACCGTAGATGAGGCGAACGTGGCAAATTCCTGGGTATTCACTCTACAACTGAACAGGGATGATTGGGAACTAGAGGGTGTTTCTATGTTATCGACTCTACTGAGAACGATCCTCTCTAACTCATCAGGGAAAAGAACAAGGTTTCTACCACACACCAACATAACCCGGTTCAATCTCAACCAATCCATTCCCAAAATAACATCTAGCCCAGACAGGGGAATGCAAATCAGGTCCGCCTTAAAGGTTCTTCCTAACAACTCAAAAACACACCCAAAAATGCATGAGGAGGTACTAACATGTAATGATGTTGGGGTGGATACATGCAAAGTGTATGGGAGGGTGGTAATTGGCAAACATAGTCTCTCAACGCATGCATGAGCTATAAAAGAGTGGGTCGCGCCCGAATCAAACAAAACAGATAAGACAGTTCCGGACAACCTACACTCACCTTGGAACAGCTCCCCCGACTCCCTCGCCTGCTCGGCGGTCACAGCATATACCCTGGCTTGTCGTTGCGGCTGTTGATCTCCGCCTCTGGGGCATGACCTTGCAAAATGCCCCCTCTGTCCACAAGAAAAGCATGTGGGGCAGTCTCCCTGGTGCCTTATCCCACACGTTCCGCACGGAGATATCGTGCAAACGAAGCTGGCTGTCGCGCTGCTGGCTTAGCGGGACAGACTTGAGGAGGTTGCCTAGCCGCGTTAGGCCGTGGTTGAGGTGGCAGCCTCCTTTGTTGTTGTTGGGGCCTCTGCTGCTGTTGTTGGTGCTGCTGAGGTTGCTGGGGGCGGTACTGGGGCTGCCTCGGCGGCATCGGTGCTCCAAACCTCCCCTCGCGGCGGTGAAACCGAGGGGGATTTCGCGGAGGGTGCCATCCGAAACGTACTGGGGGTTGAGCCCTCGGGGCTTGGCTTGGCCCGGCTTCCTCTAACCTCTTTCTCTTTCCTGCCTCCCTATCTGCGACTTCCCTCCTCTGGGAGCTCTGTTCCTGTGCTATACATGTGCTTACAAGAGCGGCGTAGTTCCGAAGGTTATGAGTGATGACTCTCTCATTGAGATCGGGCCTTAAACCCCGCTCATATCTCCTGCACTTCCATTCTTAGTCTGGGTTGAGCTTGTAAGTGGTGGAGTATCTGCACAGTCTATCAAACTCGGCGGTGTACTCCAAGATGCTCATATCTCCCTGAACTAGTTGAAGAAATTCCTCGTCCTTAGCTTCGCGGACCGGCTTCGGGAAGTATTTCTCGAAGAAAGCAACTTTGAATCCTTCCCAGTTGATGGCATCTTCCGTCGGTTGCACAACCGGTTTCATAGTCTCCCACCATGACTCTGCATGACTCTTGAGCTCCCGAGTCGCAAACTTTATCTTCTGAGCCTCGGTGAGAGGGATGTCTTCGAAGATGCGTTCGATCCCCCGGATCCAACCATCCGCGAGATCGGGGTTCAACTCCCCTCTGAAGGTAGGTGGGTTCCTCTGCCTGAATTCCATGTACCTGCGGGACTCCTCGCTCACTGAAGGTTGTTGCACGCGTCCTGCCTCCATAGCCTGCGCCATCCTAACTGACGCCTCGGCTTGGGCTCTAATGGCTTCAGCGACATCTCGGAGTTCGCGATTTTGAGCAGCATCCCGAGCTGGTCGTGGCGGCATCACGTTCTATCAATTCCTGCACAGTTAATGAGTTGATCAGGCTCATTCTCAATGCAGAGCATTGGAGATGTAATGGCACACACGATAGATACATATACAAGAAGAAAACTAAGGACATAGAACAAACAAGATCGCGGAAGGAATAGCAAGCTCAGTCCTCAGGCTCAATTGGACCGAACTGCTCTGATACCAAAAATGTAACATCCCAATTTATTAACTATGCCATGGACATAATTAACAATTTGCAATGTTACATAACACCCAAAAACCCCATGTTTTTTTTTTTGGAAACGTATACGTAAAATATATTTTCGCAAACCCCTGTGTACAATAAATCGGTATCGAGACTCGAAGCCATGTGTAACACCCTAATAATTACCTCTTTATGCTTAAGTCATATTGAGTTAATTATCGGAAATTAACATCTTGTTTCAAAGATTAAAGTTGAGTAAAGTAATAATGCGTGGAAAATAGGGCCGATTTGTTTTTACAAAGAAAACGGAAGTTTAAAACTCGGCTTGTGCGGAATATCTGATATGAATAATTATATCATTTTAAGAGCTACTCATGTAAATACATAACATTAGAATACATAACGGTGGCCCACATGTATATAAATATAGTTCTACAATATCTGGAATACATAAAACACCATAGACAGTATAAGTATGTAGTGATGGAACTTTTAAGAAAATCATAAGCTTGTACAGCCACTTATAACTTCCTTAAAGATTCCCAAAAAGTGACAAAAGTCATAAAACATAAATACAAGACATAAACGGAAGTAAGCTAATATCCTAAGTCTTCTGGAATCCAGCTCTGAATCCATGTATGCTCCGTAGCATTTAACCTGTAGATGTACCGGCACCCCTGTCTGTATCTAAAACAAAAGTGGTGGAATAGGGTGAGCTCCACGGACTATGTAGGGGGATCACTCCGGTTTAATATAAAAATAGTGTAATATGCAAGATTTACATTATTGGAAATTTCATAAATCAATTTATATCCGGAGTGTCTTACCTATATGCATCTTGATTAATATGTATGAAATATATATAAATCTGAAAGCATCACTACTTATTTAATTTCTGATTGGTACATATACATAGACTCATCCTTGATATGTGCACATTAAACCTTTATTTGAAATTGGCATTAACCCTCTTATCTCTCTCTACCTCCACATCACAAAATCCCAAGACTATGAGCTCATATCTCTCTAGTTTCTACTAGACACACGGGGAAAGAGGGGTTTTTCACCTTACCTTACCAGTGATGTCAGTGACCGAGGTTGCCAATCCTCCCTTACTGACGACACTAGTGACCGAAGGTTACAATTGCTTACTCGATCTACTATTGTCTTTCTTTCATATTAAAATTATTATAACTTTACTTGTCATAGCATTATAACATGTAAGCACATATACTACTGAGTATCATATTCTGAAATTAAATATAATTTATTCATAACATGCTTCTTGCATATCTCACTTGAAAACATATCATCTTATACATAATTGCATCTACATGTCATTTTCTTTTTATTTTGCTTGATTCTTTTCAAATTCATCAGTATCTATTTTAAACATATATAATAAACTTGTTACAGTAGTTTAAATCCTCAGAAAAGGGTTAGAAATCATTAAAATGTAAAATCACAAAATTCAGCATTTTTAAACAATTCTACAGAATTATGCGAAATGGCCGCTAGCGCGTCCTTTGTGGCCGCTAGCGTCCAATAACGCACGACCACTCGCTAGCGCCTAATGTATGGTCGCTAGCGCATGGTCATTAGCTAGCGGCTATGATTTGGTTGCTAGCGCGTGTCCCGATTCTGCATTCAAACCAGTTTCAGAACAGCCTTCATACTTGAGCATATAATGATTTCTAACCGATCCTTATGCATGAAAACACACAAGTATGTATCATAACATAAATCTAAACCCCTACCTCTTGTAGTTTAACCCTCTAACACCAAGAATCACCTTGTTCTTCCTTGAGCTACTTGTTTAACAATCTATCTAGCTTTTGATGATGGTGAAGATGATCCTAGTGCTTCTGATGATATATAATCGATCTAAAATGAAGGAATTAGGAAAGGAAATTCGGATATAGGGTCAGGTTCTTTGTGTGTTGAGTTTTGGATGGTATGGTGATGAGTTTTGTTAAGTTTGGAGGATATGGAGTTGAGAGAATTTTGGTTTGAAGAGTTAGAGACTTTGAGATTGTGTTTTCTGAAGGTTATGTGGTTCCTTCAGAGGTAGGTAAGGGTTTTGGGACGGAGGAGGCTAAGGGACAATTTTAAAAAATGGAGGATTTAACAGAAAATGCAAAAATTGCAGAAATGCTGTTATGTCCTCGAGCTGGTCGCTAGCGCGTGTTTCACGGTCGCTAGCGACCGCTCTCACCGCATTACCCGCTAGCGCCCTGTTACGGTTGCTAGCGAGGGACCTCTACCGACTCATCCACTAGCGAGCTAAGCTTGCCGCTAGTGATGGAGTACTGCTACATGACAGTAGCAGCAGTAACACACTCCCAAAAATTCTAAAAAGCATCTAACTCACTCCAAACCATTTCCAACAGTTCCTACTAGTACTTATACACTTGTGAGAACATACTCTTACTTTAATTACCATTTATTTCTTAAATTCCCTACCTAGATCATCATTCCTACTCAATTTTGTATTTTTCTAACTTCTCAACCTTATGCAATGCACTTATCATTTCTAACACACATTTTTCCACATAGTAAACATAACACATATTTAGTCAATCATACATGTCAAAAATACATCCTAATACACATATTTCTCAATTATGCCTTGATCGAAGCGATTTTCACTAAATCCCACCGATTAAAGCGTAATTAGGATTTTGGGGTCTTACACTCTCCCCCCCTTAAAAGAATTTCGCCCTCGAAATTTAAAACCTGTAAATAGAGTAGGATGCAATTTCCTCATCTCTTCCTCTCTTTCCCATGTATATTCCTCCGCTCTCCCCCGCCCCCAGGCCACCTTCACCAATGGAACGGTCTTATTCCTTAAGTTCTTGATACTCCAGTCTAATATTCGGGTAGGAGGTAAAGGGAAAGTTAAGTCATCTTTTAGTTGTACCTCTTCGATTTCTAATACATGACTCGGATCAAAATTGTACTTTCGGAGTCGTGATACATGGAAAACATTGTGAAGGTTTGACAATTTTGGAGGTAAAGCAATACGGTATGCAACTGGACCTATACGATTTAGGATTTGAAATGGACCTAGGTATCTAGGACTCAACTTCTTAACTTTAATTGCTCTACCTATTCCAGTGGTAGGGGTCACTCGTAAAAACACATGATCTGCGTCGATGATCTGCATAACTCTTTTGACAAATTTGAGCCGTCAAGAGCCTTTCCCTGATTCTTTGGATTTGTTCTGTGGTTTCTCTCACCAACTCAGGTCCTAGGGTACTCTTTTCTCCCGGATCATACCAACACAGCGGAGAACGACACTTCCTACCATACAACGCTTCAAAGGGTGCCATCCCTATGCTATCATGGAAGCTGTTGTTGTAGGAAAACTCAACTAGAGGCAACATCTTATCCCAACTACCCTTATTGTCCAAAACACACGATCTCAACATATCCTCTAGGGTTTGGATAGTCCGCTCGGACTGTCCAACGGTTTATGGATGGTAAGCTGTGCTCATACGGAGTTCGGTTCCAAATGCCTCTTGCAAGGCCTCCCAAAAACGAGAAGTAAACCTCGGATCTCGATCCGAAATAATACTCTCGGGTACTCCGTGTAACCTTACAACCTCTCGGATATACAAACTTGCTAACTTTTCTAAGGGATAAGTTACTCTGATGGGTAAAAAGTGAGCCGATTTCGTCAATCGGTCTACTATTACCCAAATGGCATCATTACCGGCTTGGGTTTTTGGTAACCCCACCACAAAATCCATAGCTATACTTTCCCACCTCCAATGAGGGATTTGCAGTGGTTGTAACATACTGGGTTCCTTTTGATGCACAATCTTCACTTTTTGACACACTAAACACCGGTTCACCCAATCTGATACATCTTTCTTCATACCGGGCCACCAAAACATTTTCTTTAGATCTTGATACATCTTGGTTGCGCCCGGGTGAATGGTGAAGTGGCTTTTGTGAGCCTCCTCCAGAATACTACTCCGGAGGTCACCATAAGCAGGTACACAGATTCTTCCTTTACATCTCCACAAACCATCTCCGTCCTTACTAAACCCCTCTACCTTCTAATCATTCGCCGTCCGTACTAACTTTAAAAGCTCCTCATCAATCCCTTGAGCTTGCATAATATCCTCCTTGAACTTACTAGAAACTGTAAGGTGACTAACCCTAACACTTGTCGGGGTAAAGGAAACTCCTAGGTTAAGATTCCTGAAGTTCTCCAATAGTTCCGTCTCCTTTATCATCAAGTGAGACACATGAAGCATTTTGCGACTTAAAGCGTCCGCTACCGCGTTCGCTTTTCCCGGATGGTAGTTCAATCCAAAATCATAATCTTTTAAAAATTCCATCCATCGTCTTTGCCTCATGTTTAGTTCTTTCTGATCAAAGAGATATTTCAAACTCTTATGATCAGAAAAAACTTCAAATCTCACTCCGTACAAGTAGTGCCTCCAAATCCTTAAAGCAAAAATGATTGCGACAAGCTCCAGGTCATGGGTAGGATAATTCACCTCATGTGGCTTCAATTACCGTGAAGCATATGCCACTACTTGGTGATGTTGCATCAACACGCTACCCAACCCTTTCCCTGAAGCGTCGCAATAAACTTCAAAAGGTTCATTAGGATCAGGCACTACAAGTACAGGTGTTGTGGTCAATCTCTCCTTTAACTCTGCAAAACTTCTTTCACATTCATCAGACCACACAAAAGGAGCATTCTTTCTAGTAAGCTTTGTCAAAGGTAAAGCAAGCTGTGAAAAACCCTTAATAAACCTACGGTAGTATCCGGCTAATCCTAGAAAGCTTCTAATCTCAGTAACCGTAGTTGGTCTCTCCCAGTTTACCACTGCTTCCACCTTACTAGGATCTACAGCTATGCCCTCCGCAGATACTACATGGCCTAAAAACTTGACTTCCTTCATCCAAAACTCACACTTACTTAACTTGGCATACAACTTCTTTTCTTTCAATACTTCCAAAACTAACCTAAGACGACTTTCATGATCTTCCTCCGTTCTAGAATAAATTAAGATGTCATCAATGAAAACAACTACAAACATATCCAAGAACGGTCGGAAGAGTCGGTTCATATAGTCCATAAACACCGTCGGGGCATTAGTTAATCCAAAGGACATCACTGTAAACTCATAATGCCCATAGCGAGTTCGGAAAGCCGTCTTAGGTATATGCTCACCTTTGACCCTAATCTGATGATATCCTGACCTTAAATCTATCTTGGAAAACACCTTTGCCCCTTTCTACTGATCCATCAAATCATCTATCTTAGGAAGGGGGTATTTATTCTTTATTGTCACCTTATTCAACTGCTTGTAATCTATACATAATCTCATACTCCTATCCTTTTTCTTGACAAACAACACTAGGGCTCCCCACGGTGAAGCACTAGGTCTAATAAACCCCTTCTCCAACAACTCTCCCAATTGTGTCTTAAGTTCGTTCAACTCACTAGGTGACATCCGGTAAGGGGCCATAGAGAAAGGCCCTGTTCCCAGAACTAAATCAATACTAAACTCTACTTCTCTAGACGGAGGAAACTCGGGTATGTCATCAGGGAAAACCTCTGGATACTCTCTTACTACGGGTATGGTGTCTAGGCTCAGTTTAATTTCCACATCATTTGAGGCAAGAAATACAAGACTTTTATGTGTAACCCCACTTTGACTTAACTCCACAGGATGTACTGACAAACTAAGAGAAACTGTAGGTGACTCAGGATTAAGTATACTGGAGGTATCGTGGAATATGACAGACTTGGCATGACAATCCAATAAGACTTTATTCACTAACAACCAATCCATACCTAAGATCACACCCAAACCCGACATAGGTAAACAGATAAGATCAAAGATAAACGACCTATCCCCTAACATGAATTGGCATTTAGTACAGACAATGTTTGTACTTATAGGTTTCGCTGTAGGTGTGGACACATGCAAATCATATGGTAACTCACACATAGGTAAATGCAACTCGCTAGCATGCTCATATGATATAAATGAGTGTGTAGCTCCCAAATCGAAAAGTACAACTAACTCTTGATTCTTAACTTTACACTTACCCCTTATTAATTCATTTGACCGGACAACATCCTCTGCATTAACTGTAAAGACTCTTCCCTAGTGCTGGGGCCTAGAGGGGGTCGGAGCTGAGGTCTGCGGCTGAGGGAACTGACGGCAATCTCTGGCAATGTGGCCTGGCTTGCCACATCTGTGGCATACATCCTGCCCTGCAAAACAAACCCCTCTGTGTCCTTTATTGCATTGGGGACAGATTGGTGTCTCTGTAGCTCTAGAAATCATAGCCTGACGTGGTGGTGGTGGTCCTTGTTGAGGCCTAGCACGATTTGGGCCTCTGAAAGGTCGGGAGGGAAACCGACGGGGTGGAAAATTCTGTCTTTTGAACTAAGGAGTCTGTGGTGCTAAACTCCTCCTAGAACTCTCCACTAAAGTACTGTCATCTGACTGGCGGGCTTGTTCATGAACTCTACAAGCCTCTACTAACCGGGGATAGCTATCGATCTGCAAGTGATTCATTGCCTTCTGCATTTTCTGATTTAACCCATTTCTATATTTCATACATTTCCAAGTCTCCATTGGATTGCCTTGGAACATCTCTGAGAACTTAATAAGATGTTCAAATTGTGTCGTGTATCCCGCTACTGACATCTTTCCTTGGGTCAAATTCATGAACTCCCGCTCTTTCGCCTCTCTGATGGATATGGGAAAATATTTATCATAAAACATTTCCTTGACCCTATGCCAAGGAATAGGGATCCCCGCAGCATCCATTATGGCCTTTTCTCCCCTCCACCAATTTCCAGCATCCTGTTCAGCATAAAAGTGGCAAAAGCAGTGCGCAATAATTCTGAACACTGCACCACGGTAAAGATCTTCTCCATTTCCTCGATCTACTCCCCTGCTACTGCCGGATCGACAGAACCTGTAAACACTGGAGGATTTACCCCTCTGAACTCCGCAAATCGGGCATTTCCCCTGTCAGTTTCTGGCTGTGGTGTGGGAGGGGTCTGGCGGCCCATAACTTCCGCCAGTTGCTGAACCGCTCTAGCCATTCCCGCCAAGGCCTCACTTGTTCCTTGGTCGCCATCTGAACTACTCGCAGTCTGTCTCGCCTGTCGTCTTTTTGGTACCATTAGTACGTGTATACACCAACATAATCACATAAGTGATCAATCTCCATAATCACATTAGGCACATACAACTACCTATGTCCCAAACAGACAAGTCATGCTCACGTTACACAACTATAAGCATAACACTATCGCACTATGCAACAAAAGCATAGATGGCCATAACCCCAAGCCTTAAGGTTCGACCTGCTCTGATACCAAAATGTAACACCCTAATAATTACCTCTTAATGCTTAAGTCATATTGAGTTAATTATCGGAAATTAACATCTTGTTTCAGAGATTAAAGTTGAGTAAAGTAATAATCCGCGAAAAATAGGGCTGATTTGTTTTTCAAAAGAAAACGGAAGTTTAAAACTCGGCTTGTGCGGAATATCTGATATGAATAATTATATCATTTTAAGAGCTACTCATGTAAATACATAACATTAGAATACATAACGGTGGCCCACATGTATATAAATATAGTTCTACAATATCTGGAATACATATAACACCATAGACAGTATAAGTATGTAGTGATGGAACTTTTAAGAAAATCATAAGCTTGTACAGCCACTTATAACTTCCTTAAAGATTCCCAAAAAGTGACAAAAGTAATAAAACATAAATACAAGACATAAACGGAAGTAAGCTAATATCCTAAGTCTTCTGGAATCCAGCTCTGAATCCATGTATGCTCCGAAGCATTTAACCTGTAGATGTACCGGCACCCGTGTCTGTATCTAAAACAAAAGTGGTGGAATAGGGTGAGCTCCACGGACTCAGTAGGGGGATCACTCCGGTTTAATATAAAAACAGTGTAATATGCAAGATTTACATTATTGGAAATTTCATAAATCAATTTATATCCGGAGTGTCTTACCTATATGCATCTTGATTAATATGTATGCAATATATAAAAATCTGAAAGCATCACTACTTATTTAATTTCTGATTGGTACATATACATAGACTCATCCTTGATATGTACACATTAAACCTTTATTTGAAATTGGCATTAACCCTCTTATCTCTCTTTACCTCCACATCACCAAATCCCAAGACTATGAGCTCATATCTCTCTACTTTCTACTAGACACACAGGGAAAAAGGGGTTTCTCACCTTCCCTTACCAGTGATGTCAGTGACCGAGGTTGCCAATCCTCCCTTACCGACGACACTAGTGACCAAAGGTTACAATTGCTTACTTGATCTACTATTGTCTTTCTTTCTTATTCAAATTATCATAACCTGACTTGTCATAGCATTATAACATGTAAGCACATATACTACTGAGTATCATATTCTGAAATTAAATATAATTTATTCATAACATGCTTCTTGCATATCTCACTTTAAAACATATCATTTTATACATAATTGCATCTACATGTCATTTTCTTTTTAATTTGCTTGATTATTTTCAAATTCATCAGTATCTATTTTAAACATATATAATAAACTTGTTACAGTAGTTTAAATCCTCATAAAAGGGTTAGAAATCATTAAAATGTAAAATCACAAAATTCAGCATTTTTAAACAATTCTGCAGAATTCTGCGAAATGGCCGCTAGCGCGTCCTCTGTGGCCGCTAGCGTCCAATAACGCACGACCACTCGCTAGCGCCTAATGTATGGTCGCTAGCGCGTGGTCATTGGCTAGCGGCTATGATTTGGCCGCTAGCGCTTGTCCCGATTCTGCATTCAAACCAGTTTCAGAACAACCTTCATACTTGAGCATATAATGATTTCTAACCAATCCTTATGCATGAAAACACACAAATATGTATCATAACATAAATCTAAACTCTTACCTCTTGTAGTTTAACCCTCTAACACCAAGAATCACCTTGTTCTTCCTTGAGCTACTTGTTTAACAATCTATCTAGCTTTTGGTGATGGTGAAGATGATCCTAGAGCTTCTGATGATATATAATCGATCTAAAATGAAGCAATTAGGATAGGAAATTGGGATATGGGGTCAGTATCTTTGTGTGTTGAGTTTTGGATGGTATGGTGATGAGTTTTGTTAAGTTTGGAGGATATGGAGTTGAGAGAATTTTGGTTTGAAGAGTTAGAGACTTTGAGATTGTGTTTTCTGAAGGTTATGTGGTTCCTTCAGAGGTAGGTAAGGGTTTTGGGACGGAGGGGGCTAAGGGACAATTTTTAAAAATGGAGGATTTAACAGAAAATGCAAAAATTGCAGAAATGTTGTTATGTCCTCGATCTGGTCACTAGCGCGTGTTTCACGGTCGCTAGCGACCGCTCTCACCGCATTACCCGCTAGCGCCCTGTTACGGTCGCTAGTGAGGGACCTCTACCGACTCATCCGCTAGCGAGCTAAGCCTGCCGCTAGCGATGGAGTACTGCTACATGACAGTAGCAGCAGTAACACACTCCCAAAAATTCTAAAAAGCATCTAACTCACTCCAAACCATTTCCAACAGTTCCTACTAGTACTTATACACTTGTGCAAACATACTCTTACTAGAATTACCATTTATTTCTTAAATTCCCTACCTAGATCATCATTCCTACTCAATTTTTTATTTTTCTAACTTCTCAACCTTATGCAATGCACTTACCATTTCTAACACACATTTTTCCACATAGTACACATAACACATATTTAGTCAATCATACATGTCAAAAATACATCCTAATACACATATTTCCCAATTATGCCTTGATCGAAGCGATTTTTACTAAATCCCTCCGATTAAAGCGTAATTAGGATTTTGGGGTGCCCTCCGAAACGTACTGGGGGTTGAGCCCTCGGGGCTTGGCTTATCCCGGCTTCCTCTGACCTCTTTCTCTTTCCTGCCTCCCTATCTGCGGCTTCCCTCCTCTGGGAGCTCTGTTCCTGTGCTATACATGTGCTTACAAGAGCGGCGTAGTTCCGAAGGTTATGAGTGATGACTCTCTCATTGAGATCGGGCCTTAAACCCCGCTCATATCTCCTGCACTTCCATTCTTCGTCTAGGTTTAGCTTGTAAGTGGTGGAGTATCTGCACAGTCTATCAAACTCGGCGGTGTACTCCAGGATGCTCATATCTCCAATGGTGGGGATCGATCCCCACAGCACAGATTCTGCAAAAAATGCATAAATCGTGCTTTTGCTCCCCAATCACCCCAAAACTCATACCCACTCATCCAAATCACTCAAAAATCATCCATCCAACATAAATACACATATCATCAGTGTCTAAACTCAATATCCCAGAACCAAATGTAAGAAAAACACAAACTCATACACATGCAAGCATCAAACTTAACATGCAAGCACTCACACAAGCTTCATTCATCAAGTTCATCAAGATACTCTCACATGCATCATGCAACTCGAATATGAAGCTGAGTTTCAGCAAGAATCAGAGGCAAAAAGGTTCTGAAATAGTGTAGGACATGCAAGGATGAGAAAGGTTGTTGTAACTCACCTTAATATTGAAGCAAAATGCAAGAAATGGAGGTGGAAGAAGGCTGTTCTTGGCCCTCTCTAGTGCTGGCCGAGCTAAGGTGGTTGGAGGGGAAGGAGAGCTCTGGAAAATGGTGTGTTTTGATGAAAGTGAAGTTGTGTTTGAGGGATGGAAGCTGGCCGAGGCTTATAGGGGAGAAATGGGGTGTTTTTTGTTTAATTTTTGTGTTGTTGTAGTGTTAAATGTCTCTAGGTAGTGAGTATGAGTATGTATTTGAGTATGATTTTTGAGTAAGAAATTACAACTAAGATTTATGATGAGAGTTAAATAAATTTTGGAGAGCTCAGGGTCCTAAAAGTTGCTCCGGTTGTGTTTAGGATCTAGCTCAGGCTCGCTCTCAGGTTACTCAAAAACTCACCAAACACTGAAATTTTAAAATAAGAAAATGATATATGATCGTTATGAAAATTTCCTTAATATTATGAGACTCTCAATGAGTCTAAAATAATTATCTCATATTATTATTAATTTCACATTATTTATATATAAAAAGAATTTTTCCTGAAAATCGTAAAAATGCGAAATTTAATAATAATAGCCTTAAAATCATAATTTTCCAATATTGGTGAGAATATTTTCAAAATATTTTCCGAATACCAATTTGGGACTCTAAATTTAAATATTAAGGTCTCAACAAAATTTTTATAACGATCATTACCCCTCTCAGGGGTTCTCTAAATCATACAATAATAATATTAAGTCTGCCTTGCTTCTCAGCAACTTAAATTATTATTATAATAACTTATAGCACATTCACAAAATTTAGTCACATAAAACAAATGCACATATATATATATATATATGCACCCATATACATATATATATATATATATACAACTTATTTAAATCACAAGACACAAAATATGTTCCCTTATATATATGAATTTTTATTTATTCTCACATAAGCACCTTAATATATCAAGCATGATTATATATATATATATACATGTACATGTCACTACTGCAATATATATATATATATATATATATATATATATATATATATATATATATAAATGAACTAAATACCGGTCTCTTCCCTGAGTACGGAAATTAAATTAAATCCAAACACACACACCACTCACTTTGGTTCCGTAAAATATATTTATCTCAGGCAACACCATATAGCTTGTTCCAACATTAATTATCCACCAACATCCGTTCACATAATTAATCTTAGCACCACGTTACCCATGTGCGCACTACATGTGCATATATACATATATCAACCATAGAAAAACACAAAATGAAATATCACCATATATATATATATACATATATGCATAACTCTAAGCTCCGGGCATCAAAATCCGCGCCGACGACTGAGAATACACAAAACAAGAAAGTCCCGAATCACGGGCGTTAAAGTATACTTGAACCAAACATTAAGCCTGATCAACTTGATGGTAGTGTTTTGTGTACGTAGGGACTGATGACTTCAAGGAGGCAAAGTAGGAACGTTTCTCATATCTTGAAGGACGAAGGAGCGTCAGCTGGAGCTAGTTCTCTTATGTACACCGGATCCTCTGATCCAAATGTGGCTATCAACTGGATTCTTAAGATGGATGAGATGCTAACAACTACGTCCTATTCAGAGGAATAGAAGGTTGCTTATGTCGTTCTTATGCTAGTAAGTGATGCTGGAAGTTGGTGGCAAGATGTGAGTGAGGTATTAAAGATTGTTGGCGCATCTATTGATTGGGGGCAATTCAAGGTCCTCTACCACAAGAAATATCTTCCGGAAGTAGTTATGCAAGCCAAAGAACGAGAGTTTCTCGCCTTGCAACAGGATACGATGTCAGTGTTGGAATACACAAGGAAATTCAATGAGTTGTGCAAGTTTTCTCATCTTTCACAGGGTAGCTCGAATGAGGTCAGTAGATGTGCCCGGTACTTATATGGTTTAAGACCTGAGATACAGAGTTTAGTGATTCCTTTGGGGATACGAGAATTCCTAGTTTTAGTGGAAAAATGTTATGCTGTGGAGAACGGCTAGATGGTGACTAGGATTTCGGAGTCAAAGAGAGTCATGGCAGGTGCAAAACTTCAGAACCAAAGTCATAAGCGGGTTAAGATGAATATTGATGCATCCGCTCAGGAACGCCCTATTTGTAGTAAATGTGGCAAGAAGCATTATGGAGTATGTCTGCTTAAGATAAGGATTTGTTTTTATTGCGGCCAGCCAAGCCACCTCGCCAGGGAATGCCACAAGTCAGCACCACAACAACATGTCCTTTCTCATGCTTGGAGTCAGAATAAGAATCTCTCATGTTTCCATTACCGACGTTCCCGGATCCTCCATTTTATGAATGTAAGTGTTTACAGGGTTGTTTTCCTTGTTTGTTATGGATATGACTAGCCTTAATCATCATTGTTTGAACCCACTTAGTACAAAGAGTACGGTGGATGTGATGTGATGCATGTCTAGGTTCGAAGTTGAACTAATTGTAGTTTAACTAAGACTTAGGCGAGGTTAATTAAGGATGATCAACCTTGAATCGGTTATTGATTACCTTTATTAGTCAATCATGAGTGGTGTTTCTAATTGATCTTGACTTCTCGTTATGTTTCAGTTGTTTTAGACCAGTGTTTTCCAAACTACTTTTCTTTTTGAGTGTTTTTGAAAAAGTCGTACATGAAAGGAAGATAATATGTTTTAGAAATTGTTTTTCATAAAGGATTCCCAGGAGGTTTTATCTTTGAATGAAAAGTTATATGTTCCAAAAATTAATTACATCAACTTCTTTTATAATCATGCATGGTGTGATCTTGAGAGGTAGATTCTTGCCCTTATAGGTATATCAATAGACCCCAAATACTTATACCTACCCATACCGATACTTCTGTTATCTCACCAATATACCCGACAATTCTAAACCACAAAGAGCCTCCCTGATCATATACACCTTATATTTTCGTAGTAGCCACACACGCATAGCCATGGACCTCCGAATTTCCAAGATTTCTCTTGGATGACTATGAAAGAATGTTGGAGATTTTCTAACCATCTTTTATCTTTTAAAAAACTTACAAGGAAGTTTATTTGTTAAAACGTTTGTATTACAAATTGGTTTTCAAGAGTTGTTTATAAAATGGAGAGATGGTTTTGAAAATGGTTTAGAAAACAAGGGTTGATTTGAAGAGTATCTGAAATACTTGTTTTGAAGACTACCTGGAACTTATGTCCGTAATGATTATACTTATAATTAGTAGGGTCCTGTTTTGCTTTTCGTAACTATGGTAAATCTAGGGATAAGTTGATAGGCCATGGGTACGATATTTTCAAAGAATGATTAGGAAGGTTAGTGATTTTTGAAAATGATTTTTCAATGAGATTAAGGTCTTTTGTAAGTAACAAAGAACTTGTGTAAAAAGGAGATGAATGTGAGGATTCAGGTATTTTAAGAATATGAACTTGCCTTAATCACTAGGATATAGTTTTGAGTTTGAAACTGATTATGATTTCGTGTAACAAAACTGTTTCAAACTAATAGGTGATGTTGAAAAATATATATAACCAAACGTTTTGGGATGTTCATGTAGGAACTATGTTTCGGAAAACACTTTAACATTTGTAAACCGATTCAATGTCTTACGACCCTTTTGATTTAAGGAATGTTTTAGAAACAAAGTTTTGAAGAAAGCATTGAATCGGAGTAGGAACCCTAGAATCATGAGTATGAGTTAGAACCGAAAGGTTGTAGGTCATGAGTTCCAGTTGTTTTCATTAACCCATGTGGTTGGGAGATTTAACCCCACCATAGGATTTAATTTACAGATTTCAAAACGAAATACTAAGTATGTTTTAATCTTTTGAGGGTTATGCGAGGGTGTAAATCGTGTTTGGAAAGAAAAAGCAGTTTTACGTAAGTAAAGCAAGTTTATGGTTCTAAGTGTACATAAGTAGACTTTACCCAACAGAGTGGTAGTATCGCGATTGTATCGTGATATATGTATTTCAAACATTTTTGAGTCTGATAGTATGAAAGTTTTGTACAAACGTATTCCGATGTTTTTCCGAATATGGTTTTGATTTTAAGGAAAATAATTTACGATGATTTCATGTTGGTTTTAGACAAATGGCAACAGATTTAGATTTGGCCAGATTGGCCCAAATCAGGAGAATTAAATTTGGTTTTCTTGTTTGTAACCACTAACGTGGTTTGTTTCTCTGCACAACCTGTTCATTCAGGTTAGATGCCTGTATGTGATGCCTTCCCTCAAGTCTCCGCGAGGATAAAGGCTGATGTGTTTGATGTTCTTATGTTAGAGAAGTCGAATTTCGAGGACGAAATTCTTTTTAATGAGGGGAGAATGTAAGACCCCAGATTTCAATTACGTCTTAATTAAGGGTAATTAATGATGATTAACCTTATTTGAGACTTAATTGAATTGTATGTGCCTTTGATGACTTGTTTGATATATGGATTATGTGCAAGGATGATTGAGTAAATGTATACACGATTTTCACACATTATATGATTCTATGATTTAGAAAATGTATTGCGAAAGTTTATAATTGAGTTTTGAAAACGAGAATAAGGATTGAGAATGACCTTGAGGTTTTGGAGAGTGGAGCGTGGTTGGAATCATGGTAGATAGAGTATTAAGAGGTTTAGAAGAGTTCACGCATGCATAATAGGAAATTTGGAACGTTAGTAATATAATTAGTGTTGAATTGGATGCGAGGATGATGAATTAGTATATTACGGATTAGAACATAGTGTCCCTAAGTATATTTAAAATTTAGGTAAGGATTGAATCATGTTTGGATGAACGAGGATGAATAGGATGCATATTGGGACAATTAGGAGGAGCATTCTGCATAAACTGCTTTCTGCCATAGGACCAGCCGCTAGTGCATAACATGTGTGCCCTAGCGTGTGGCCGGTCGCTAGCGAGCGTTGGTGGGCGCTAGCGACCATGCCGAGACAGAACATCAAGTTCTGCATTTTTCATTTTAATCCTTGGTCCTCCATCTTATTGATATTGCATATAAACCCCTCTGGTCCTAAATCGCCTATAACTCCAGAAAAGCATCTCAAACACTTCAGAAACTCATTTCTCTCATCCTCTCATCCTCCCATCCTCTCAAACACTCTCAAATCCATAAACACTCAAGCTTCAAATTCTATTATCAAACCTCAACCAAAACAAGATCTGAACACGTATCTATGATCTTTACAAAGTTCCCTATGATTCCAATCAATTAGAATCCTTAGGAAACTTCATAATCATCATCACCATCATTTAGGAAGTCTTTGGAGGAGTGTTCATTAAAGATCTTAGAGAAAGAAGAGGATTAGAGCTTGTTTTGGAGGTCTACAAGAGGTAGGGGTTTAGTATTAATGTTATGTTTAAAATATATGAACGATTTCTAGAGGTTAAATGATCGAAAACCAGATTTTGGGATTGTGTTGGTTGTGTTCTGCTTTGCTGTTCTTGAGCCAGAATCGAGCTACTCGCTAGCGACCAACATGGTAGCCGTTAGCGAGCAGGCATGAGCTAGCGCCCATAAGTTAGGCGCTAGCGACAGAGTTTCACCGCCTCAGTCGCTAGCGACCAGTATGTACGCGCTAGCGACCGAGTGCAGAACAGAACTGAGAAAAGTATTTTCTTGATGAATTTTAGTGGTTTTAAAATAGTATGCCATGACAAATCGAGTTTTTAAATGAATATACTAATTTCTAAACGTGTATAAATCTATACTCTTGCATATAGTTATGTTAAATTCATCATAAGCATAAAATGAATATTGATTTAGAAGCTGGCTCAAGAGCAGACACATGACGGGTGCTAGCGGCCATATTTCAGTCGCTAGCGAGCAGTTACACCGCCTCGGGCGCTAGCGGCCGCAAGGAGCGCGCTAGCGACCAGGCCGCAGTAATATTGTAGATTCTGTGCATTCCTCATATTTTTAGTATTTTCCTGATTTCACTTTATACGTACGAATTATTAGTTATCTAAATATGTTTATTATATATAATAATAGAAATAAGTATGTACGAATGAATATTTATGAAAAAGGACGATAAATGAGTATGTTTATGAGTATAGGTGCATTATGATGATTTTAAGATACATGAGATATAAGGATGACGTATATATGATAGTTATGTTGAATGTATAAAGATTTTACTATGTTGCCATGTGAAATGAGAAAAGAACTTAATAGTAGCATCCTCCACAAATGGAATTGGCAAGGGAGGTTGGTATCCTCGGTCCCCAATACCAGTTTTGTGAGTAAAAGTGAATAAACCCCTCTTCCCCATAGATGTCTAGTAGAAACTAGAGAGGTATGAGCTCATGACCTGGGGCCAGGCAGGATGGAGGATAATGAGAGAGAGGGTGGTGCCATTACAAGTAAAAGAGATCATGACACATGACACCTAATGGATTTATGTTCTTATACTTTTAATTGTAATTTCATACTTAATATTGTGGCAATTACGTATTTTTGATGTTTAGACGCACATATGTCTTCACACACTTATATGGACTAATATCTACATATAATTATATATGTATGCATTATTAAAATGAGTAAGACGCACCTAGGTTGAGGTTATCTTGGGATACAGAGTTTTATGAACTAATTACTGAATTGGAATTTAACATGCTTCACCCTTTTATAATAAACCCGAGATAGCCGCCCCTACTGAGTAACTTTTAGTTGCTCACCCTATCGTGGATATATATTTTAGGTAATCAGGTATACTTGGAGACGGAGACGCTAGGTGGACTTGAAGACGGAAGCTTTGAGCTTCCGCCCTGTTTAGTTTCCTTCCAGTTAATGTTTGTTAAGTTATTTCCGGATCTATGTTAGCCGGGATATTTATGTAGTTGTATTACTATTATTATTACTAGTTTCATTGTTGATATATGATGTGGGAGACTATTTGTATTTTGATGAATTAGAGAGTTGTATGTATATTATTATGTAATATTGATACATGATGTATTATAACGATTATATGTATGACGTTGCCCCTACTTTTGAAGTATGATATTTGCGAAATTAATTCCCATGTATTTTCACCATATCTATTTTAGAAACATAACATATGCTATGATGTTCAAGAGGTGACACTCGAATAGTTGGTCTGAAATGACTATAGCATGGAGGATTAATTATTGGGGTGTTACATGGGTCATATGACCCTTTAAAGGCCGCACTTCAATTTGAAAGGCGCACAGCGCCTGCTACTTTTCTAAAGGCGCAAGGTGTTGGCTTTCTTCAAATCTTCAAAGGGACATATGACCTTTGTCCAAAGGCGTTCTTTGAATTCTTTATTTGAGGCGCACAACGCCTTGTGTTCTCTTTTTGGCGCCTACTGAGGCGCCTTACGCCGAAAACTTGGATTTGTCCATAATAGTACTAGCTTTCCTGAAAATTAAACCCAGAAAAATATAAAAAAACGCATAAAATAATACTAGGAATTTAAATTAAATCAAAATTAATTAAATTAATCTAAAACCAAACAAAATACTAATAAAACTAACATAAATTTTTAGAAATTGATACTAAAAATTATCTTAAAATACCAAGGCATCACAACACCAAACTTAAGGTGTTGCTTGTCCCCAAGCAACCAAAACAAAATTAAAATAAACCATTAAAGATAAGGTAACAGAGTAGTGGAATCAAAGAACAATTATTTTCAAAAATCACACTTTTCGAGTTAACTTAAAAGTGTATGATTGCATGCAACTACACACCATTTTCCACCAGTTCACCATTACGTTGAGCAACATTAGACTTAACAATCAAGATTGAAATCCGGATCAAATTATAAGAGTTTTTTTGTAGCTCCTAAACACCAAACTTAGTGTTTGACCCTAGTTCCACAGATGCGATGCAATGCAACGCAATGCCTTTCAAAATTTTCAACACTTGAAATGAATCAATTTAAAACAAACAGTAAGGGTAAGACACTTGCAATTTTAATCACACTTGCACTCTTTACACAGAACTTTTGACTCTAAATGCTTTGTCTCAGGGAAACCTCTTAAAATAAGCTTTCGACCAACGTTCCCGATCCAGTTGGCCCAAGACGCTAAATGATAAAGCACCCCTCGGATCTACTTGCCCAAGCCTCTCCCTAACACAAAAACACCACAAGCACATAACTAGGTTCTAATGATTTTAAATAGAGATATCCCCTAGTCATTGGTGCTCAGAGCCTTGGAAGTTTATGTTTCATTTCATTTGCAACCTTTATGCAGCATCTTTTATTGCAAGGCTCACCCCCTCCTTAAATCAATTTCCAAATGATTCAATCAATTCACAAACAATATTGGCATCACACTGCACTCACATGCACAGGGACTCACACCAAACTTAGTTATTTAGAATTAGTCCAAAAACCCTTATAATAATTCTCTAGAAATCAATCCTAATCATCTCCTCATGTTGCACAAATAATAATTAACCACATAACAATTCAAGGTGCATAGACATGTACTCACACAGTTTATGAATCAACCAAGACAAATTCAAACAGAGGCTCATGCAAATTTATTTATTAATTCCACCACCATGCACCTAAACAAACGACAAAGAAATAGAAAGACATGACAATTAAAAACTAAAGAAAATAAATAGAGAGGATTGAAAACTTCCCTGGGTTGGTTGCCTCCCAACAAGCGCCCTTTTTACGTCATTAGCTTGACATTTGACAAAATCCTAATCAAAAGATTCAAAAATGTAAATTTTTACAAATAGCAGCAAAACCAAATACTTTTCACAAACAAACACAAGAGTAACAAATATGAAATAAGGGATGAAATCCATATTCTTATGCATGTATGCAGTAAATTCAATATTTATATCTCATGCACACATGAATTCTTTTGGGAGTCAAGAACACTTGGCACAACCAAATATTCTTCAATTATCATCTTCTGCACACATGAATTGTTTTGGGAGTTAAGAACACTTGGCACAACCAAATATTCTTCATCTACATAATTCACGTCAACTGTCATAAATATCCCACATAATTCCTTTTTGATATCAATAACAGTACTATTAACAAGTTCATCAACTACTTTTATGTTACTCGTGTATGGGCAAAAACATGTAGGATGTATCCAACTTGCACATATCTTAAAAAATTCATTAGATGACATCCAAAATTGAGCCTCGTACAGAGGACATGAACATGTCATATGCATAGTACTTGAACAAAAATCACAACAAGGAAATATGATTGGACATTGAGCAAATTGATGTGAGAAACTCCCACAAACTTCACAATAAGTGCCATCCATGAAGAGAAATAACTAAAAAAAACTAAAGAAAAACAAAACAAATCTAATCTAGAAACCTAACAACTACTCATTTTGTCAATCACAAATTAATCCTCGGCAACGACGCCAAAAAATTTATGGGGTATCGGCAAGTGCACCGAATCGTACAAGTAGTAAAGTCCACAGTGAGTGGGTATCGTTCCCACGAGGGTTAAAGGATTGAGGAAACCTTTTATTGATTAAATTCCTAGTTAAAAAAATTGATTGATAGAGAGTGAATGGTTTTAAAATAAAACAAATTAAAATATAAAAATAACAGCAAAGTCACGAAGAATAGAAATCAATTGCAAAAGAGTTAGGCTGTTGGGTTAACGTATTTTCTGAAGTTAACAAAACATTTGCTTGCCTTTGAATTTTAAAACCTCAATTCAATGTGTGTTTGTATGTCTATATTATTACAGGTTTTGATTATGTCGGAATATCTTGAAGATTGATGATAAAAGAAATATCAAGTTAAAGAGCTTCATAGTTGTCTCTAAGGTATTAGGACTTTATGTAAATCTCAAGTTTAAGTAATTTTAGAGACCACATAAATTATGATACTTGGTTTTGAAACATATTTTGAAACATATTTGTTTAAAGTCATTATATTCAAAACTTACTCTTGCTTTTTATGAAAAACACATCATATAAGTTTTGATTTACATAAAAACCATTTTACTATGCTTAGAAATGTTTTTAATATGTTTAAAATGGTTTTTGCGAGTGTGTAATCGATTACCACGATATTGTAATCGATTACAACTTAAAAGATTTCAAAATTACATCAAACGGCTAGATGTAGTCGATTACAGCAATCTCGTAATCGATTACCGTAATCGATTACAAAGTCGTGTAATCGATTACACAATGCAGAAAAACGTTTCTTTTCATGAAAAATCACAATGGTTCATGCATGGATGCTTTCATACTCTATAAATACCATTGTAATCCGGCCATTGATGTTAGATAACGTGCTTACACATTTTAAACTCTATTTTATACTTATTATTCTCAAGTTTTCATACTTATTGTGGTCATACAATTTACTTATACACTTGAGATATTAGTTTGAGCAATCAACTTGTACTATCACTCTTCTAGAGAGAATTTCTTGTTGTAATCTTTATTCATTCACACTTTGAATTGCAAGGGTGTTTAATTCCCTTGGTGTTTGAGTGATTTGTGAGAATCACCAAAGTTTTGTATCACATCTTGGTTGCAAGGGTGAGGGATCCCATAGGCAACAAGGTGGTGAAACTTGTAAAGTTGAGAAAGATAGTGGATCACCAAGAAGGAGTCTTGGAACTGGATGTAGGTCAAGTTGGGACCGAACCAGTATAATTCTTTGTGTTTGATTTTCTCTCCTTCAATCTCCTTTACTTTTAAGTCATTTTCTTTGATACACATTACTCTCCACACTTATCTATTCAAAAAGTTTTTATTGTCCATACAACAAATTTGCACTCAATTCACCCCCCCCTCTTGAGTTATTAGAGGCTACTTGACCAACAAGTGGTATCAGAGCTAGTTTCTTGTGATAGGCTTAACCGCTTCAAGAATATGGCCTCTAATCCTATCCTATCCGAGGGAAATGCCATAAACCGTCCACCTATGTTCAATGGCCTCCTATACCCTTATTGGAAAAGTAGAATGAGGATATTCATAGAATTTATTGATCTAGATGTGTGGGACGCTGTGGAAATGGTCCATATATTCCCAAGAAAATTGTTGATGGGAAAAGCATTATCAAAACTAGAGATGAGTGGGATGAAAATGATAAGAAGAAATTCCAATATGACCTCAAAGCCAAAAACATCATTACTTCAGCCTTAGGACATGATGAATTCTTTAGAATATCAAACTGTAAGTCCGCAAAAGAAATGTGGGATACCTTAGAAGTCACTCATGAGGGAACCAATGAAGTCAAAAGATCTAGAATCAATAGCCTTACCCGTGAGTATGAGTTGTTTAGGATGAATCCTAACGAAAGCATTCAATATATGCAAATGAGATTCACTCACATCATCAATCATCTTGCATCCCTTCAAAAGCATTATGCAAATGAAGACTTAATCAACAAAGTCTTGAGATGTTTGAGTAGAGAATGGCAACCAAAGGTAACGGCTATTATGGAATCAAGAGACTTGGCATCCATGACGCTTCCAGCACTATTTGGCAAACTTCAAGAACATGAACTTGAATTGTCAAGGCTAAGTCAAATTGAAGAAGGTGATAAAAAGAAGAAAAGTATTGCTCTAAAGGCATCCACAAGTGAAGGTCAAAATGATGAAGAAGATGAAGAAGAGCAAGAAGATGAAGAAATTGATGAGAACATGAGTCTCTTTGTCAAGAGATTCAGTAAGTTCCTAAAAAGGAATGGGAATCAAAGAAGAAGTCAGTTTCCTCCTAAGAAGAACTTCATCAAGAATGGAGAAGACAAACCAAACATTCCAAAGTGCTATGAATGCGGAGAACCGGGTCACATAAAGGTTGAATGTCCAAAACTCTCAAAGAGAAATGAGAAGTTTATCAAGAAAAAGAACTTCAATCATGAAAAGAAGAAAAGAGCATACATCACTTGGGAAGAAAATGACTCCGGCGCATCAAGTGACTCTGATGATGAAGTTGCAAACTTGAGTCTCATGGCTATAGACAATGAAGATCAAAATGAGGTACACACAAATTCTGATCTTTCTCCTTCTTTTGATGACTTACAAGATGCGTTTAATGATTTGCATGATGAGTTCATTGATTTAACAAAAGAAGTAACAAAATCTAGGAAAACCATTAGTAAATTTGAGAAAGAAGTGCTAAAGTTAAATGAAGAAATTGATAGACTTCTTAAAGAAAATAAGATCCTAGAAAATGAGGTAAGAAATACATGTTGCCTAAAATGTAAGGAATATGAAAGTAAAATTAACTCTTTCTCTCATGATGCATGCAATAAGAAAGTGGAAGATCTAAAGAATGTTTTATCTAAGTTTACACAAGGTAGAAACAATTTAGAGATTCTACTAGGTAATCAAAGATGCATGTATGATAAAGCGGGTTTAGGATATAATCCTACTAAAAATCAAAAGTTCTATAAGAATTTTTTATCTAAACCTACCACATATAGTTCTCCATTCACTACATGCTTTCATTGTGGTAAAAAGGGACATAGTGCATCAAGATGTTATATTAGAAAGTTTGGACCCTCTAAGGGTAAGCAATCTTGGGTACCAAAGGTTTCTTTGTCTACCACTAACACACAAGGACCCAAAAAGATATGGGTACCTAAAATTGTCACTTCTTGTGTTGTAGGTAAGCCTCAAGGCAAAGATATCTAAGTGGTACGTAGATAGTGGTTGCTCCAAGCACATGACGGGAGATGCTTCTCAATTCTCTTGCATATCTCCTAAGAAGCATGGTCATGTTACATATGGAGACAACAACAAAGGAAAGATTCTTGGCATTGGAAAAGTAGGTAAATCTCCCACTTCCTCTATAGAAAATGTCTTGCTTGTTGAAGGTTTAGCACATAATTTGATTAGTGTAAGTCAAATATGTGATAGAGGTAATATAGTTTCCTTTGACTCTAGATATTGTACTATAGAAGATAAAATAAGTGGTGAAGTTAAATTATTTGGTCATAGAGTTCATAATATCTATATGATTGATCTTAATGATATATCCTCAAAAGAAGTTAGTTGTCTTTTGAGTAAGGAAAATGACTCTTGGCTATGGCATAGAAGAATCGCTCACATCCACATGGATCATTTAAATAAACTTGTTTCAAAAGATCTAGTAATTGGTCTACCAAAGCTTAAGTTTGTAAAAGACAAGATTTGTGATGCTTGTCAAAAAGGAAAACAAGTAAAGGTCTCTTTTAAATCAAAAAACATTGTTTCTACATCAAGACCTTTACAACTTGTACATATGGATCTCTTTGGTCCATCAAGAACCATGAGCTTTGGAGGAAATTACTATGCCCTTGTGATTGTGGATGCTTTTTCTATATATACTTGGACACTCTTTCTTGCAAGAAAGAATGAAGCCTTTAATTCATTTAAAAAGCTTGCAAAGATTATCCAAAATGAGAAAGATTCAAAAATTCTCTATTAGAAGTGATCATGGGGGAGAATTTGAAAATGATTCTTTTGAAAAGTTTTGTGAAAAATATGGTATTGAGCATAATTTTTCCGCTCCTAGAACTCCACAACAAAATGGAGTGGTTGAAAGGAAAAACAGATCCTTAGAGGAGATGGCAAGAACTATGCTTAATGAAACCAACCTTCCAAAATATTTTTGGGCTGATGCGGTTAATACCGCTTGTTATGTTATGAATAGAGCCCTCATTAGACCTATTCTAAAGAAAACCCCCTATGAACTTTATAATGGAAGAAAATCAAATATTTCTCATTTCCATGCTTTTGGATGTAAATGCTTTGTATTAAATAATGGAAAGGATAATCTTGGAAAGTTTGATGCAAAATCGGATGAAGGCATTTTTTTAGGATATTCATTGAGAAGTAAATCATATAGAATCTATAATAAAAGAACAATGACCATTGAAGAATCCGTACATGTTGTTTTTAATGAGTCTAATCTCTTGCGGTCGAGAAAGGATTGTGTTGATCATATTACAGATGTCTTGGAGAATTTAAATCTTGACAATGATACAAAGGAATCCAAGAAGGAAGATCAAGTAAAGGTTGAACCTCCCAAAGAAGAAGAAAATCAATCACATGACCTTCCAAAGGAATGGAGATTTTCAAAGGATCATCCTCTTGAAAACATCATAGGTGATATCTCAAAAGGGGTAACAACTAGAAACTCTCTCATTCATGCATTATTTAACATGGCTTTTGTTTCTCAAGTAGAACCTAAACATATAAATGAAGCAATTAATGATGAATATTGGCTTTTAGCTATGCAAGGAGAACTAAATCAATTTGAAAGAAGTCAAGTTTGGGATTTAGTACCTAGGCCTAAAAATCATCAAATAATAGGTACAAAATGGGTGTTTAGAAATAAGCTTGATGAAAATGGAATCATAGTTAGAAACAAAGCTAGATTAGTAGCAAAATGATATAATCAAGAAGAAGGCATAGATTATGAAGAAACATATGCTCCCGTTGCTAGATTAGAAGCCATTAGAATGTTGCTTGCATTTGCATCTATCATGGATTTCAAGCTTTATCAATATGGATGTTAAAAGTGCATTCTTAAATGGTTTTATTCAAGAAGAAGTTTATGTAGATCAACCCCCCGGTTTTACAAATCATAGTTTTCCAAACCATGTTTATAAATTGAAAAAGGCTTTATATGGTTTAAAACAAGCCCCAAGGGCTTGGTATGATCGTTTAAGTATCTATCTTATGGAAAAAGGTTTTTCAAGGGGAAAAGTTGATACTACTCTTTTTATAAAACAAAAATGGAGTGACATTCTTTTAGTTCAAATCTATGTTGATGATATTATTTTTGGTGCTACTAATGAATGCTTATGTGAAGAGTTCTCTAACATTATGCAAAGCGAGTTAGAGATGTCTATGATGGGAGAATTGAATTACTTCCTTGGGCTACAAATACTCCAACTTAAAGATGGCATCTTTGTTCATCAATCAAAGTATTGCAAGGAGTTGCTAAAGCGTTTTGGAATGGATCAAGCAAAAGAAATTTCAACACCTATGAGCACCTCTTGCTATCTTGACAAAGATGAAGATTGAAAATCTATAGATATCACAATGTATCGAGGTATGATCGGATCTCTCTTATACTTAACTGCTAGTAGGCCTGATATTATGTTTAGCGTGTGCATGTGTGCAAGATATCAAGTCAATCCAAAAGAGTCTCATCTAACTGCAACAAAGAGGATCTTAAGGTATCTTAAAAGTTCAAATAATCTTGGTTTGTGGTATCCAAAAGGTGCTTCTTGTTGTTTAGTAGGATATTCTGATTCGGACTTTGCTGGATGTAAAACGGATCGAAAAAGCACAAGTGGTACATGTCATATCTTGGAAAGTGCATTGGTGTCTTGGCATAGTAAGAAATAAAACAGTGTCTCTTTATCTACTGCTGAGGCCGAATATGTGGCTGCGGGAAGTTGTTGTGCTCAAATCTTATGGACGAAGCAACAACTACTTGATTATGGAGTCGAGTTGTCCCGTATTCCTATTAAATGTGATAATACAAGTGCTATCAATCTCTCAAAGAATCCAGTTCTCCATTCAAGAACAAAGCACATCGAGATAAGACATCACTTTATTCGAGATCATGTTCAAAAGGGAGACTGTATATTGGAGTTTGTAGATACCACTAAACAACTAGCAGATATATTCACAAAACCACTTCCAAGAGATCAATTTTACAACATCCGCAACGAATTGGGTATTATCTCTCCTCCCTCTAAATAGTTACATTTATTTAAATTTACATATGTCTTAATATTTAGTTATATATATATATATGTTCTCACATGTTATATCTATGATCATATATGATTTATTATTCATGTGTGTGCATATATTAAACATATATTATTTATGTGTGTACATGTATTAAGTATATATTATCAAACTTGTGTGCATATATCAAGCATATAGTATTAAATTATGTGCATTTCATATATATATATTATTTATATGTTATTAATATGTTAACATGTCATTTATATGTGTTTTTATGGCTTTTATCGATTTTGTAATCGATTACGGAGGGCCGTAATCGATTAACAGAGAGTGCGCCATTTTTGGGGACTCATTTTCCGGTATCGTAATCGATTACGATATATCCGTAATCGATTACGGTAATCGATTACCCAATCGTGGTAATCGACTACAGTGCGGCGTTTTTAGGGTTCACAACCCCTTCTTCTTCTTTTCTCAAACGCTTCTCTCTCTCTCTAAAACAACGCATCTCTCTCTCTCTCCACCTTCTCTCTAACTTTCCGGCCACCACACACCACCAAATCGCACACCACCACCGCCATTCTCTTCCTCTCCCTCTCCCCTACAAAACCATCCAAACAAAACCCTCTCTTTCTCCTTCTCTCGGAATCCACCATGGCCGAATCTTCAAGGTCCAAACGCGAACGAACCTCCGTCAGCGCTCGCCACCGTGCCGCCGTGGACGCCGGCCGCTCTAGTCGAGAAGCCGCCGCTGCCGCCACTGCCAACATAGCCTCCAACCGTGTTTCAATGCCACGGTACTTCTCAAATGCCGCCCGTGAACAGAGGTATATTGAGAACTTCAAGGAACGACAGATTGTGCCTCCGAAGTTCATCGACATCGCATACTTCGATGATGAGAGTTTCGAGCTTGCCACTATCATCCGCGACAACGGTCTCGAGTAATTGATGACGATGAGCGAAAGGTATTATCCAGATTTAATTCGTATGTTCTATTCGAACCTTTCTCTTCGTAATGATGGTGTCCTGATCACTGAAGTTAAGAAAGTCTCTATGGTTATTACTCCTGCTATATTTTCTGAGATTTCTGGGTTAAACACTGATGGAGCCGCCTACGAAGGCGAGAATGTTGTTCCTCTAGACTGGTCTGATGAGTGTAACTCTCTTGACGCTCGCCAAATGATCTGTCGTGCCGGGGCTCAGATTCCCGCACGTTTGTTGGCTGGGAACATCACTCTCCCTTTTCGCTTATTACATTATGTGTATGTTAGGATTCTGTATCCTAGGACTTCTAACATTGCACAGATTTTGGAGAGCGATTTGATTGCTTTGTAGGGTATTCATCAAGGAAAACCGATTGATTGGGCGTTTTTGGTACAGACTCGCATGATGCATGTAAGACCCCGAGAGTTTAATCATACCTTAATTAAGGTGATTAGAGAAATAATCGCATTACTTAAGGTATAATTAGGATGTATGTGTGTTTAGAACGTGTTTTGATATATTTTCATGATTGAATATGTGTTATGTGTGTTATGTATTATATGTGTATGATAGAATGACATTTAAGTTGCATTATGAGTAAAAATGTAAATTAAAATAGGAAAACGAGTTTAGAGAAATAATTTAATTAGGAATCATGAGAGGTTTTAAGTATTTAGGATTGTGTATAAGTTTATATAAGTATATTAGGGTTGTGTAGGTGATTGGTGATGGTTTAGGAAGCTTTAGGGAGCAATTGAAGGTTTAGAACATGTAAAAACAATTTCTGCTGCTGTTGCTGTCATGTATCAGCATTCCGTCGCTAGCGGCTAGTTCCAGCTCGCTAGCGAGTAATGTGGTCAGGAGCATCGCTAGCGGCCGTAAACAGGCGCTAGCGGTAGGAGGCGGTGAAAGCGGTCGCTAGCGGCCGCCGTAAGCTCGCTAGCGACCAGCTCGATGACAGAACAGGATTTCTGCATTTTCACATTTTTATTTAAGCCCTTTACTTTTTATATTTGCTGATGAGTCCCCTCCGTTCTTAAGACCTTCCCTCACCCTGAAGGAACTTCATTGTCACTCAGAAAACTTCCCCAAACACTTCAAACTCTCTAAATATAAACCACACCACCTCCAAATCCACAAAACACTCCAACCGTCACAAACTCTACCAAGACTTAGTCAAATTTGTATCTAAATCCACCCTTAGAATCTTTACATCATTTATTCTCATCCCTAGCGAACAAAGATCATTAGGAAACTTCAGAACTTCATCCACCATCTTCAAGAATAAGGAAAACTTAAGAAGCAAGTAGCTTAAAGAAGGTTTTGGGAGTTCTTAGCTCTAAGGAGGCAAAACTACAAGAGGTAGGGGTTAGGTTTATGTTAGACAATGTATTCCTATGTATTTCATGCATCAGTTTCGGTTTGAAATGGTTTTATGCATTAAAATGACAACTGAGATGAACTAGTGCTGAGAACAGGATCGAAGCACGCGCTAGCGGCCAAGTTACAGCCGCTAGCGAAAGTACACGCGCTAGCGTTCATTTTTATGGGCGCTAGCGGGTTGTTATACAGATTTGGACGCTAGCGGCCACATGGAGCGCGCTAGCGGCCAAATCGCAGGATTTCCTGCAGAATTCCATTTTACTGCTATTTTGGCATTTTTAATAATTCGAATTTCATGGCTATATCTTCTATATGTCAGCATAATAAATATGTATATATATATATATATCAGTACTAAATTACCAAGAAGATTTCTTAAATGACCTATGCAAGAAATTTTAAATGGATATTTGTATGTATTTATGATTGCAGTTTTGATGTGAATAATCTGAGATAGATGTGTAAATATATGTGCTATATGCATATGCTGAATGATAAGAATTATGATAAAATGTCATGTGAAGTGAGAAATGAGTTTATGAGTAGCTTTCTCTACAAACGGTATTGGCAAGGGAGGTTGGGACCCTCGGTCCCCATTACCATTTTGTAAAAGAAAGTGAATAAACCCCTCTTCCCCACAAATTCCCAGTAGAAACTAGAGAGGTATGAGCTCATAGCCTAGGGGACGGTGATGCGGAGGTAGAAAGTAAGAGGGTTGTGCCATTTATAGTAAAAGTTCATGACACATGACATACTTGATGTTTTATTTGTAATATATTGTATCTTAATTATGTAATAGACATTGCTTACATATCAAATGCATGCATTAATACAATTATCAAAGATGCATATAGGTGTGACACTCCGGAAAATTATATGAATATGTTCTTTAGAAATAATATTAATTAACTTATACATGTATCACTGCTTTTAAAATAAACCGGAGTGATCCCTCTATTGAGTCCTTGGAGCTCACCCCAATTCCACCAGTATTTGTTTTAGATTCAGATCAATACACAGGTCCCTCTACTAGGTGAGCAGGCTGATACTGATAGAGGATTGAAGACTCGGACACTTGGAGAGACTTACGCTTTAGAGTCTTATCTTTCTGATATTTTGTATTATCATGTTATATATTATATGACGTTTTAGTTGAGTTTATAAGAGATTCATAAGTGACTGTACACGCTTATGGTACTCTTAGAAACTCTAATACTCTACTATTGTAATATTATTTCGGATTTTACGTTTATATGTGTAATTCCTATGTGTACCTGAATCTATATGTATGTAATGGGCCACTTTCATGTAATATTGTATTATGGTTATGTGCATTCACAGTTGCATAGTTTGATATATCAGATTATGCCTCATCGCGTACAAGCCACAATTTAGAACTTGCGCTTTTACTTTGAAAATTTTACGGCCCTATTTTCCACGTATCCATATTTTAAAAGAATTGACTCTGAAACAGAATGATAACATATGATGATTAACTCATTATGACTTAAGCATAAGGAGGTAATTATTAGGGTGTTACATTTTGGTATCAGAGCAGGTCGAACCTTAAGGTTTGGGGTTATGGCCATCTATGCTTTTGTTGCATAGTACGATAGTGTTATGTTTATAGTTGGTTACCGTAAAACATAACTTGTCTGTTTGGTGCAATAGTGGCTGTGTATACTTAATATGATTATTGAGACTAATCACCTCAGTGATTGTGTTGGTGTGTACAGATACAAATGGCACCTAAGAGACGCACGACGGGGGATCTGGAAGAGGCAATGACACCAGAACTGTAACTAATGAGGCTCTGGCTGGGATGGCTAGGGCGGTACAACAATTGGCGGAGTATATGGGACGACAGACACCTCCTGCACCACATCCGGAGGCTGAAAGAGAAAATGTTCGTTTTGCTGAGTTCCGAGGAGTAAATCCTCCAATTTTTACAGGTTCCACAGACCCGACGGCAGCTGGGGAATGGATTGAAAGGATGGAAAAGATTTTTACAGTGGTGCATTGTTCCGATTTACAGCGTACCAACTTTGCTACTTTCATGTTAGAAAATGATGCAGGGGATTGGTGGAGAGGGGAAAAGGCTCGTTTGGAGGCTATGGGGATTCCTATTCCATGGAATAGGTTCAAGGAGCTTTTCTATGATAAGTACTTTCCCAGATCAGTGAGGGAGGCCAAGGAAAGAGAATTCTTGAATCTGACCCAAGGGCGGATGTCTATTGCAGAATATACTGCACGGTTCGAACATCTCTTTAAATTTTCAGAAATGTTTCAGGGAAACCCGATGGAGTCATGGAAATGTATGAAGTATAGGAATGGTTTGTCGCAGGAGATGCAGAGGACAATGAATCATCTTCGTTTTGATAGTTACGCACAGTTAGTTGAGGCATGTAGAGTTCATGAGCAGGCATGCCATATGGGAGAAAGTAGTTCTGTGAGACTACCAGGAGGAGTTTAGCACCACAGGCTCCTCAGTTCAAGAGACAGGACCCCCCACCTCGCCAATTCCTGTCTCGTCAGTTTAGGGGCTCAAATCGTACATGGCCCCAGCAGGGACCATCTCAGTCTCGATCAGTAGTTCCTTCCAGAGTTCCAGAGGTACCTATCTGCACACAATGCAACAAGGCACATGGAGGGGTTTGTTATGCAGGGCAAAACGTGTGCTACAGATGCGGCAGGCCGGGACACATAGCACGGGATTGTCGTTCATCCTCTCAGTCACAGACTACAGCAGCTCCGACCCCCTCCAGGCCTCAGCACCAGGGAAGGGTCTTTACATTAAATGCAGAAGATGCATCTCGATCTGATGATTTGATTAGGGGTAAGTGTAAGGTTAAAAATCAAGAGTTAGTTGTACTTTTTGATTCCGGAGCTACCCATTCATTCATATATGCTAGAGAATTGCATTTAGCCATGTGTGAGTTACCATATGGCCTATATGTGTCCACACCTACAGCCAAACCCATAAAGACTTGCACTGTTTGTACTAAGTGTCAGTTCATGTTAGGGGATAGGTCGTTCACCTTCGATCTTGTATGTTTACCTATGTCTGGGTTAGGAGTGATTATGGGTATGGACTGGTTGTCAGCACATAAAATTTTGTTAGATTGTCATGCTAAGTCGGTTGTATTTCCAGACATATATAGTATTCCTACACCTGAGTCCTCTGTTGTTTCGTTTAGTCTGTTGGTTCATCCTGTGGAAGTGGGACAAAGTGGGGTTACAGATAAAAGTCTTGTTTTTCTTGCCTCGAACAATATAGAGGCCACGTCAGGTTTGGCTGCTATACCAGTTGTAAGAGAGTATCCTGAGGTTTTCCCTGATGATATACCAGAGTTTCCTCCACCTAGAGAGGTAGAGTTTAGTATTGACCTCGCTCCGGGAACAGGGCCTGTCTCTATGGCCCCGTACCGCATGTCACCCAGTGAGTTAAAAGAACTTAAAACCCAATTGGGAGAGTTGTTAGATAAGGGTTTCATTAGGCCAAGTGCCTCGCCATGGGGAGCACCGGTGTTGTTTGTAAAGAAGAAAGACAGAAGTATGAGGTTATGCATAGACTATAGACAGTTGAATAAAGTGACCATAAAGAATAAGTATCCCCTCCCTAGGATTGATGATTTGATGGATCAGTTGAGAGGAGCTAGAGTGTTTTCCAAAATAGACTTGAGGTCAGGCTACCATCAGATTAGAGTCCGAGGGGAGGACATACCGAAGACGGCTTTCAGGACTCGCTATGGGCATTATGAGTTCACAATCATGTCTTTTGGATTAACTAATACCCCGGCAGTGTTCATGGATTACATGAATAGGATTTTTCGGCCGTTCTTGGATAAGTTTGTGGTTGTCTTTATTGATGACATTTTGATTTATTCTAAGACGGAGGAAGAACATGAAAGCCATTTGAGGGTTGTGTTGGAGGTGTTGAAGGAAAAGAAGCTATACGCTAAGTTGAGTAAATGTGAGTTTTGGATGAAAGAAGTTAAGTTCCTAGGTCATGTGGTGTCAGCAGAAGGAATAACTGTGGATCCTAGTAAGATTGAAGCAGTGGTAAACTGGGAAAGACCTACTACAGTTACGGAGGTACGGAGTTTCTTAGGTCTGGCCGGTTATTACCGTAGATTTATTAAGGGATTTTCACAGCTTTCTTTACCCTTAACCAAGCTCACTAGAAAGAATTCCTCATTTGTGTGGTCATCGGAGTGTGAGAAAAGTTTTATGGAGTTAAAGGAGAGATTGACCACCACACCTGTATTGATTGTGCCCGATCCTAATGAATCTTTTGAAGTGTATTGCGATGCTTCGGGAAAAGGGTTGGGTTGCGTATTGATGCAACATCACCAAGTAGTGGCATATGCTTCACGGCCATTAAAGCCACACGAGATGAACTATCCTACCCATGACCTGGAGCTTGCGGCAATAGTTTTTGCTTTAAGGATTTGGAGACACTACTTATATGGGGTGAGATTTGAGGTTTTCTCTTATCATAAGTGTTTGAAGTATCTCTTTGATCAGAAGGAGTTAAACATGAGGCAACAACGATGGATGAAATTTCTAAAGGATTATGATTTTGGTTTGAATTACCACCCTGGAAAGGCATATGCAGTGGCGGATGCGTTGAGTCGTAAGATGCTTCATGTATCCCATATGATGATTAAGGAGATGGAATTATTAGAAGATTTTAGAAACCTTAATCTAGGAGTATCCTTCACCCCGATGAGCATGAGAGTAAGTCATCTTATGGTCTCAAGTAAGTTTAAAGAAGACATTGCACGAGCCCAAGTGACGGATGAGGAATTCAAGGGAACTTTGAGGGCGGTACAAGAGGGAAAAGTGAGAGAGTTTTGTCAAGATGGAGATGGATTGTGGAGATGTAAGGGTAGGATTTGTGTACCCGCTCATGGTAACCTCCGAAGTAGTATTTTGGAGGAGGCTCATAAGAGCCATTTCACCATTCACCCTGGGGCTACCAAGATGTATCAAGATTTGAAGAAAATGTTTTGATGGCTGGGTATGAAGAAGGAAGTATCAGAATGGGTTAACCGGTGTTTGATATGCCAGAAGGTAAAGATAGTACATCAAAAAGATCCTGGCATGTTACAACCATTGCAAGTTCCTCATTGGAAATGGGAAAGTATAGCGATGGATTTTGTAGTGGGTTTACCAAGGACACAAGCCGGTAATGATGCCATATGGGTGATTGTGGATCGATTGACTAAATCGGCCCACTTTTTACCCATCAAGGCGACATTCCCATTGGAAAGATTAGCGAGTTTGTACATACGTGAAGTAGTGAAGTTACACGGGGTACCCGAGAGTATTATTTCGGATCGTGATCCGAGATTTACTTCTTGTTTCTGGGAAGCCTTGCAAAAGGCGTTTGGTACAGAGTTGCGTATGAGTACAGCCTATCATCCCCAAACCGACGGACAATCTGAGAGAACAATCCAAACTTTAGAGGATATGTTGAGATCTTGTGTCTTAGATGAGAAGAATAGTTGGGATAGGATGTTACCCCTAGTTGAGTTTTCCTACAATAATAGTTTTCATACTAGCATAGGAATGGCTCCTTTTGAAGCATTGTATGGTAGGAAGTGCCGTTCTCCATTATGCTGGTATGATCCGGGTGAAAAGAGTGACATACGACCCGAACTAGTGAGGGAAACTACGGAACAGATTAAAAGGATCAGAGAAAGACTCATGACAGCTCAGAGTCGTCAAAAGAGTTATGCGGACAATCGGCGTAGGCCACTAGAGTTTGAGGTCGGAGACCATGTGTTTTTACGTGTGACCCCCACCACAGGTATAGGTAGAGCAATCAAGGTCAAGAAGTTAAGTCCGAGATACCTAGGTCCATTTCAGATCTTGAGTCGCCTTGGTCCTGTTGCATACCGCATAGCCTTACCTCCCAGTCTATCCAAGCTTCATAATGTCTTCCATGTGTCACAACTCCGTAAATACAATTCGGACCCAAATCATGTATTAGAAATGGAAGAAGTACAACTAAAGGATGATTTAACCTTTCCCTTACCACCAACACGGATTGTGGATCGGGACATCAAGAAATTAAGGAGTAAGATTGTCCCGTTGGTGAAGGTGGCCTGGGGGCGGGGGAGAGCGGAAGAGTTTACTTGGGAAAGGGAGGAAGACATGAGGAAACTACAGCCGGTTCTTTTCACAGGTATTGAATTTCGAGGGCGAAATTCTTTTTACGGGGGAGAGAATGTAAGACCCCGAGAGTTTAATCATACCTTAATTAAGGTGATTAGAGAAATAATCGCATTACTTAAGGTATAATTAGGATGTATGTGTGTTTAGAACGTGTTTTGATATATTTGAATGATTGAATATGTGTTATGTGTCTTATGTATTATATGTGTATGATAGAATGACATTTATGTTGCAATATGAGTAAAAATGTAAATTAAAATAGGAAAACGAGTTTAGAGAAATAATTTAATTAGGAATCATGAGAGGTTTTAAGTATTTAGGATTGTGTATAAGTTTATATAAGTATATTAGGGCTGTGTAGGTGATTGGTGATGGTTTAGGAAGCTTTAGGGAGCAATTGAAGGTTTAGAACATGTAAAACCAATTTATGCTGCTGTTGCTGTCATGTATCAGCATTCCGTCGCTAGCGGCTAGTTCCAGCTCGCTAGCGAGTAATATGGTCAGGAGCATCGCTAGCGGCCGTAAACAGGTGCTAGCGGTAGGAAGCGGTGAAAGCGGTCGCTAGCGGCGGCCGTAAGCTCGCTAGCGACCAGCTCGATGAGTCCCCTCCGTTCTTAAGACCTTCCCTCACCCTGAAGGAACTTCATTTTCACTCAGAAAACTTCCCCAAACACTTCAAACTCTCTAAACATAAACCACACCACCTCCAAATCCACAAAACACTCCAACCTTCACAAACTCTACCAAGACTTACTCAAATTTGAATCTAAATCCACCCTTAGAATCTTTACATCATTTATTCTCATCCCTACCGAACAAAGATCATTAGGAAACTTCAGAACTTCATCCACCATCTTCAAGAATAAGGAAAACTTAAGAAGCAAGTAGCTTAAAGAAGGTTTTGGGAGTTCTTAGCTCTAAGGAGGCAAAACTACAAGAGGTAGGGGTTAGGTTTATGTTAGACAATCTATTCCTATGTTTTTCATGCTTCAGTTTCGGTTTGAAATTGTTTTATGCACTAAAATGACAACAGAGATGAACTAGAGCTGAGAACAGGATCGAAGCACGCGCTAGCGACCAAGTTACAGCCGCTAGCGAAAGTACATGCGCTAGCGTTCATTTTATGGGCGCTAGCGGGTTGTTATACAGATTTGGACGCTAGCGGCCACATGGAGCGCACTAGCGGCCAAATCGTAGGATTTCCTGCAGAATTCCATTTTACTGTTGTTTTGGCATTTTTAGTAATTTGAATTTCATGGTTATATCTTCTATATGTCAGCATAATAAATATGTATATATATATATATATACCAGTACTAAATTACCAAGAAGATTTCTTAAATGACCTATGCAAGAAATTTCAAATGGATATTTGTATGTATTTATGATTGCAGTTTTGATGTGAATAATCTGAGATAGATGTGTAAATATATGTGCTATATGTATATGCTGAATGATAAGAATTATGATAAAATGTCATGTGAAGTGAGAAATGAGTTTACGAGTAGCTTTCTCTACAAACGGTATTGGCAAAGGAGGTTGGCACCCTCGGTCCCCATTACCATTTTGTAAAAGAAAGTGAATAAACCCCTCTTCCCCACAAATTCCTAGTAGAAACTAGAGAGGTATGAGCTCATAGCCTAGGGGACGGTGATGCGGAGGTAGAAAGTAAGAGGGTTGTGCCATTAATAGTAAAAGTTCATGACACATGACATAATTGATGTTTTATTTGTAATATATTGTATCTTAATTATGTAATAGACATTGCTTACATATCAAATGCATGCATTAATACAATTATCAAAGATGCATATAGGTGTGACACTCCGGAAAATTATATGAATATGTTCATTAGAAATAATATTAATTAACTTATACATGTATCACTGCTTTTAAAATAAACCGGAGTGATCCCTCTATTGAATCCGTGGAGCTCACCCCATTTCCACCACTATTTTGTTTTAGATTCAGATCAAGACACAGGTCCCTCTACTAGGTGAGCAGGCTGATACTGATAGAGGATTGAAGACTCGGACACTTGGAGAGACTTACGCTTTAGAGTCTTATCTTTCTGATATTTTGTATTATCATGTTATGTATTATCTGACATTTTAGTTGAGTTTATAAGAGATCCAGAAGTGATTGTACACGCTTATGGTACTCTTAGAAACTCTAATACTCTACTATTGTAATATTATTTCGGATTTTACGTTTATATGTGTAATTCCTATGTGTACCTGAATCTATATGTATGTAATGGGCCACTTTCATGTAATATTGTATTATGGTTATGTGCATTCACAGTTTCATAGTTTGATATATCAAATTATGCCTCATCGCGTACAAGCCACAATTTAGAACTTGCGCTTTTACTTTGAAAATTTTACGGCCCTATTTTCCACCTATCAATATTTTAAAAGAATTGACTCTGAAACAGAATGATAACATATGATGATTAACTCATTATGACTTAAGCATAAGGAGGTAATTATTAGGGTGCTACAATGCATGCTCTATCGCGAGGACCTCTTCCCTATGGTGCTTTGGTCACTCGCTTTCTACAGCATTTTGGAGTTCCACTTGACGGGGAGCAGTCTGTTCGTGCGAGACATGATCACGATCTCCGCATTGGTCCGTTCGCCCTCCATCAGATGGGTTGGATCAAGGATCCAACGGGTAACTGGGTTCCTAAGGCAGGTGAAGCTCCTCCTCCTCCTCCAGCAGCCGTTCCTGCAGATCCGTATCCTCAGTATGCTGTTGATTTGTTGGATGAGATTCGGGGTCTCAACCTTTATACCCGGGAGCGCTTTGATCGCGTGGATTGAGATGTGACGCGCATTGGTACTAGGATGTCTCATATTGAGGACAACCTAGCCGAGATTCGTGCCACCATCCATCTACCTCCGTTCAACCCGTTTGTGATACCTGACAGAGATGGCGACGCTCCTACTGGCGATGATGGAGGCGATGAGCACTTCTAGTTGTCTTGTTTTTATTTTGTTATGTATGTATTTGATTGTGGTTTGAATTACTCTGATATTGGTTAGTATTTGATCTTTTTGGATTGTATGTTGTATATATTGCTACTTTCTGACTCCTGGATCATGGTTTATGCTTTGGTTTATAGTTTATGGATACTATTTCCTTATGTATTTGGGTTATCCATTGGTTAATCTTATCGTTTAGCAGGTTTATGCATTGTTTATGCATTGGTTGATTGGTTTTGATTATTGAATCTGTTTGGTATTGTTGTGGTTGATTGAATTGTTTTGATTGATTATGTCAAAAAGGGGGAGAAGTAACTTGAGTGATGGGTTATCATATTAAGGGAGAGTTATACTCCATTTTTTTTTCTCATTATTCATTAACACCTTTTATCATATTAAGGGGGAGTGCCGCATGTATGAATTATTCTAACCCTCCTTCAAGATAAAGTTTTGACATTATCAAAAAGGGGGAGACTGTGTTTGTATGTCTATATTATTACAGGTTTTGATTATGTCGGAATATCTTGAAGATTGATGATAAAAGAAATATCAAGTTAAAGAGCTTCATAGTTGTCTCTAAGGTATTAGGACTTTATGTAAATCTCAAGTTTAAGTAATTTTAGAGACCACATAAATTATGATACTTGGTTTTGAAACATATTTTGAAACATATTTGTTTAAAGTCATTATATTCAAAACTTACTCTTGCTTTTTATGAAAAACACATCATATAAGTTTTGATTTACATAAAAACCATTTTACTATGCTTAGAAATGTTTTTAATATGTTTAAAATGGTTTTTGCGAGTGTGTAATCGATTACCACGATATTGTAATTGATTACAACTTAAAAGATTTCAAAATTACATCAAACAGCTAGATGTAATCGATTACAGCAATCTCGTAATCGATTACCGTAATCGATTACAAAGTCGTGTAATCGATTACACAGTGCAGAAAAACGTGTCTTTTCATGAAAAATCACAATGGTTCATGCAAGGATGCTTTCATACTCTATAAATACCATTGTAATCCGGCCATTGATGTTAGATAACGTGCTTACACATTTTAAACTCTATTTTATACTTATTATTCTCAACTTTTCATACTTATTGTGGTCATACAATTTACTTATACACTTGAGATATTTGTTTGAGCAATCAACTTGTACTATCACTCTTCTAGAGAGAATTTCTTGTTGTAATCTTTATTCATTCACACTTTGAATTGCAAGGGTGTTTAATTCCCTTGGTGTTTGAGTGATTTGTGAGAATCACCAAAGTTTTGTATCACATCTTGGTTGCAAGGGTGAGGGATCCCATAGGCAACAAGGTGGTGAAACTTGTAAAGTTGAGAAAGATAGTGGATCACCAAGAAGGAGTCTTGGAACTGGATGTAGGTCAAGTTGGGACCGAAACAGTATAATTCTTTGTGTTTGATTTTCTCTCCTTCAATCTCCTTTACTTTTAAGTCATTTTCTTTGATACACATTACTCTCCACACTTATCTATTGAAAAAGTTTTTATTGCCCATACAACAAATTTGCACTCAATTCACCCCCCCTCTTGAGTTATTAGAGGCTACTTGACCAACACAATGAACGAATCTTAAGTTGTCAATTCCAATTCCTTGGTAATTTAACACTTTTTCTATGAACAATTAGTGAATCCCTTAATCAAATCATTTCAAAGAAAAGATAAAATAATTTTACTGATTCAAAGTTTACAAAAATCTTGATTCTATTCCTAGATATCAATCTTTCTGGCAATTTCCCTTAAGCTAATTCACAAATTTATTTTCCCAAATAAACACATGAATCCAAGATAAGTTGAAAAGTGATTTTCCAATCCTCAGAACAACACAATACAAATAAGGTAATTGCTTTACTTGCTTTAATAAAACTCAAAGGTTCACAAACATAAAATTAATTCATAGTAATACGATCCCCCTTACCCTAACAAAGAATTTAGTTGCTCATAATTAAAGAAAACAAAGCATTGAAATTAAAAGACATTTTTAAGAACGAATAACTGAATTTATAAAAATAGCCAAGAACAGAGTACGTGAAACAAAAGATAGAACAAAAGATGAGATAAAAGATCCTCCCCTAACCTTGCATTCTAGTCCTATTTATAATCAAAATAATACTAGAATTCAAATTGTTCCAATCTCTAAAACAACGGGAATTAAGTTTAGAGATTAATTCAAAAAGATATGAAAAGATTTGCATTTGAATAAATTCTGGATCATGCAGCACAATTTGAGGTTTCTGCAGTTAAGATGATGTGCACATTTTACGTCTTCATTTAATGCGGGGCGCGACGCATAGAGCAAGCTCGGGGCGCGCGGGGGAGATGCCCATGCAGGGCGCGACGGGCGACGGAGATGAGATGCGCCTGGGAGCAGGAGCTTGGCAGGGCGCGGGGCGGATCAACGGCGCTAGGCGCCTGGAAGCCAGAATGCTTTGCTTTGTTTTGCTTCCCATGGGTCATATGACCCTTTAAAGGCCGCACTTCAATTTGAAAGGCGCACAGCGCCTGCTACTTTTCTAAAGGCGCAAGGTGATGGCTTTCTTCAAATCTTCGAAGGGACATATGACCTTTGTCCAAAGGCGTTCTTTGAATTCTTTCTTTGAGGCGCACAACGCCTTGTATTCTCTTTTTGACGCCTAGTGAGGAGCCTTCGGCTGAAAACTTGGATTTGTCCATAATAATACTAGCTTTCCTGAAAATTAAACCCAGAAAAATATAAAAAAATGCATAAAATAATACGAGGATTTTAAATTAACTCTAAATTAATTAAATTAATCTAAAACCAAACAAAATACTAATAAAACTAATATAAATTATTAGAAATTGATACTAGAAATTAAATTAAAATACCAAGGCATCACAACACCAAACTTAAGGTGTTGCTTGTCCCCAAGCAACCAAAACAAAATTAAAATAAACCAGTAAAGATAAGGTAAGAGAGTAGTGGAATCAAAGAACAATTATTTTCAAAAATCACACTTTTCGAGTTAACTTAAAAGTGTATGATTGCATGCAACTACACACCATTTTCCACCAATTCACCATTACATTGAGCAACATTAGACTTAACAATCAAGATTGAAATCCGGATCAAATTATAAGAGTTTTTTTGTAGCTCCTAAACACCAAACTTAGTGTTTGACCCTAGTTCCACAGATGCGATGCAATGCAATGCCTTTCAAAATTTTCAATACTTGAAATGAATCAATTTAAAACAAACAGTAAGGGTAAGACACTTGCAATTTTAATCACACTTGCACTCTTTACACACAACTTTTGACTCTAAATGCTTTGTCTCAGGGCAACCTCTTAAAATAAGCTTTCGACCAACGTTCCCGGTCCAGTTGGCCCAAGACGCTAAGTGATAAAGCACCCCTTTGATCTACTTGCCCAAGCCTCTCCCTGACACAAAAACACCACAAGCACATAACTAGGTTCTAATGATTTTAAATATAGATATCCCCTAGTCATTGGTGCTCAGAGCCTTGGATGTTTATGTTTCATTTCATTTGCAACCTTTACGCAGCATCTTTTATTGCAAGGCTCACCCCCTCCTTAAATCAATTTCCAAATGATTCAATCAATTTACAAACAATATTGGCATCACACTGCAATCACATGCACAAGGACTCACACCAAACTTAGTTATTTAGAATTAGTCCAAAAACCCTTATAGTAATTCTCTAGAAATCAATCCTAATCATCTCGTCATGTTGCACAAATAATAATTAACCACACAACAATTCAAGGTGCATAGACATGTACTCACACATTTTATGAATCAACCAAGACAAATTCAAACAGAGGGTCATGCAAATTTATTCATTAATTCCACCACCATGCACCTAAACAAACGACAAAGAAATAGAAAGACATGACAATTAAAAACTAAAGAAAATAAATAGAGAGGATCGAAAACTTCCCTGGGTTGGGTTGCCTCCCAACAAGTGCTCTTTTTACGTCATTAGCTTGACATTTGACAAAATCCTAATCAAAAGAATAAAAAATGTAAATTTTTACAAATAGCAGCAAAACCAAATACTTTTCACAAACAAACACAAGAATAACAAATATGAAATAAGGGGTGAAATCCATATTCTTATGCATGTATGCAGTAAATTCAATATTTATCATCTCATGCACACATGAATCCTTTTGGGAGTCAAGAACACTTGGCACAACCAAATATTCTTCAATTCTCATCTTAACACATGAATTGTTTTGGGAGTTAAGAACACTTGCACAACCAATATCTTCATCTACAGAATTCACATCAACTATCATAAATATCCCACATAATTCCTTTTTGATATCAATAACAGTACTATTAACAAGTTCATCAAGTACTTTTATGTTACCCGTGTATGGGCAAAAACATGTAGGATGTATCCAACTTGCACATATCTGACAAAATTCATTAGATGACATCCAAAATTGAGCCTCGTACAGAGGACATGAACATGTCATATGCATAGTACTTGAACAAAAATCACAACAAGGAAATATGATTGGACATTGAGCAAATTGATGTGAGAAACTCCCACAAACTTCACAATAAGTGCCATCCATGAAGAGAAATAACTAAAAAAAAATAAAGAAAAACAAAACAAATCTAATCTAGAAACCTAACAATTACTCATTTTGTCAATCACAATTAATCCCCAGCAACGACGCCAAAAACTTGATGGGGTATCGGCAAGTGCACCGAATCGTACAAGTAATAAAGTCCACGGTGAGTGGGTATCGTTCCCACGAGGACTAAAGGATTGGGCAAAACTTTTATTGATTAAATTCCTAGTTAGAAAAATTGATTGATGGAGAGTGAATGGTTTTAAAATAAAACAAATTAAAATATAAAAATAACAGCAAAGTCACGAAGAATAGAAATCAATTGCAAAAGAGTTAGCGTGTTGGGTTCACGTATTTTCTGAAGTTAACAAAACATTTGCTTGCCTTTGAATTTTAAAACCTCAATTCAATGAACGAATCTTAAGTTGTCAATTCCAATTCCTTGGTAATTTAACACTTTTTCTATGAACAATTAGTCAATCCCTTGATCAAATCATTTCAAAGAAACGATAAAATAATTTTACTGATTCAAAGTTCACAAAAATCTTGATTCTATTCCTAGATATCAATCTTTCTGGAAATTACCCTTAAGCTAATTCACAAATTTATTTTCCCAAATAAACACATGAATCCAAGATAAGTTGAAAAGTGATTTTCCAATCCTCAGAACAACACAATACAAATAAGGTAATTGCTTGAATTGATTTAATAAAACTCAAAGGTTCACAAACATAAAATTAATTCATAGTAATACGATCCCCCTTACCATAACAAAGAATTTAGTTGCTCATAATTAAAGAAAAAAAAGAATAGAAATTAAAAGACATTTTTAAGAACGAATAACTGAATTTATAAAAATAGCTAAGAACAGAGTACGTGAAAAAAAAGATAGAACAAAAGATGAGATAAAAGATCCTCCCCTAACCTTGCATTTTAGTCCTATTTATAATCAAAATAATCCTAGAATTCAAATTGTTCCAATCTCTAAAACAACGGGAATTAAGTTTAGAGATAAATTCAAAAAGATATGAAAAGATTTGCATTTGAATAAATTCTGGATCATGCGGCAAAATTTGAGGTATCTGCAGTTAAGATGATGTGCACATTTTACGTCTTCATTTAATGCGGGGCGCGACACGTAGAGCAGGCTCGGGGCGCGCGGGGGAGATGCCCATGCAGGGCGCGACGGGCGAAGGAGACGCGATGCGCCTGGGAGCAGGAGCTTGGCAGGGCGCGGGGCGCATCAAGGGCGCTGGGCGCCTGGAAGCCAGAATGCGTTGCTTTGTTTTGCTTCCCATGGGTCATATGACCCTTTAAAGGCCGCACTTCAATTTGAAAGGCGCACAGCGCCTGCTACTTTTCTAAAGGCGCAAGGTGATGGCTTTCTTCAAATCTTCAAAGGGACATATGACCTTTGTCCAAAGGCGTTCTTTGAATTCTTTCTTTGAGGCGGACAACGCCTTGTATTCTCTTTTTGGCGCCTAGTGAGGCGCCTTAGGCCGAAAACTTGGATTTGTCCATAATAATACTAGCTTTCTTGAAAATTAAACCCTGAAAAATATAAAAAAACACATAAAATAATACGAGGATTTTAAATTAACTCTAAATTAATTAAATTAATCTAAAACCAAACAAAATACTAATAAAACTAATATAAATTATTAGAAATTGATACTAGAAATTAAATTAAAATACCAAGGCATCACAACACCAAACTTAAGGTGTTGCTTGTCCCCAAGCAACCAAAACAAAATTAAAATAAACCAGTAAAGATAAGGTAAGAGAGTAGTGGAATCAAAGAACAATTATTTTCAAAAATCACACTTTTCGAGTTAACTTAAAAGTGTATGATTGCATGCAACTACACACCATTTTCCACCAATTCACCATTACGTTGAGCAACATTAGACTTAACAATCAAGATTGAAATCCGGATCAAATTATAAGAGTTTTTTTGTAGCTCCTAAACACCAAACTTAGTGTTTGACCCTAGTTCCACAGATGCGATGCAATGCAATGCCTTTCAAAATTTTCAATACTTGAAATGAATCAATTTAAAACAAACAGTAAGGGTAAGACACTTGCAATTTTAATCACACTTGCACTCTTTACACACAACTTTTGACTCTAAATGCTTTGTCTCAGGGCAACCTCTTAAAATAAGCTTTCGACCAACGTTCCCGGTCCAGTTGGCCCAAGACGCTAAGTGATAAAGCACCCCTTTGATCTACTTGCCCAAGCCTCTCCCTGACACAAAAACACCACAAGCACATAACTAGGTTCTAATGATTTTAAATATAGATATCCCCTAGTCATTGGTGCTCAGAGCCTTGGATGTTTATGTTTCATTTCATTTGCAACCTTTACGCAGCATCTTTTATTGCAAGGCTCACCCCCTCCTTAAATCAATTTCCAAATGATTCAATCAATTTACAAACAATATTGGCATCACACTGCAATCACATGCACAAGGACTCACACCAAACTTAGTTATTTAGAATTAGTCTAAAAACCCTTATAGTAATTCTCTAGAAATCAATCCTAATCATCTCGTCATGTTGCACAAATAATAATTAACCACACAACAATTCAAGGTGCATAGACATGTACTCACACATTTTATGAATCAACCAAGACAAATTCAAACAGAGGGTCATGCAAATTTATTCATTAATTGCACCACCATGCACCTAAGCAAACGACAAAGAAATAGAAAGACATGACAATTAAAAACTAAAGAAAATAAATAGAGAGGATCGAAAACTTCCCTTGGTTGGGTTGCCTCCCAACAAGCGCTTTTTTTACGTCATTAGCTTGACATTTGACAAAATCCTAATCAAAAGAATCGAAAATGTAAATTTTTACAAATAGCAGCAAAACCAAATACTTTTCACAAACAAACACAAAAATAACAAATATGAAATAAGGGATGAAATCCATATTCTTATGCATGTATGCAGTAAATTCAATATTTGAGGTATCTGCAGTTAAGATGATGTGCACATTTTACGTCTTCATTTAATGCGGGGCGCGACGCGTAGAGCAGGCTCGGGGCGCGCAGGAAGATGCCCATGCAGGGCGCGACGCGCGAAGGAGACATGATGCGCCTGGGAGCAGGAGCTTGGCAACGTGCGGGCGCATCAAGGGCGCTGGGCGCCTGGAAGCCAGAATGCTTTGCTTTGTTTTGCTTCCCATGGGTCATATGACCCTTTAAAGGCCGCAATTCAATTTGAAAGGCGCACAACGCCTGCTACTTTTCTAAAGGCACAAGGTGATGGCTTTCTTCAAATCTTCAAAGGGTCATATGACCTTTGTCCAAAGGCGTTCTTTGAATTCCTTCTTTGAGGCGCACAGCGCCTTGTATTCTCTTTTTGGCGCCTAGTGAGGCGCCTTACACCGAAAACTTGGATTTGTCCAGAAAAATACTAGCTTTCCTGAAAATTAAACCTAGAAAAATATAATCAAACGCATAAAATAATACTAGGAATTTAAATTAACTCTAAATTAATTAAATTAATCTAAAATCAAACAAAATACTAATAAAACTAACATAAATGATTAGAAATTGATACTAAAAATTAACTTAAAATACCAAGGCATTACAACACCAAACTTAAGGTGTTGCTTGTCCCCAAGCAACCAAAACAAAATTAAACTAAACCAGTAAAGATAAGGTGAAATTTCGTAGAAGAATTTCTTATTTTCTTTACTCTTTTTTTTTATTGTTCAAGTCATTTAATTCCTTCATTCCATCTTTGCTTTTAATTCAATTTATTTTGCCCTTATATTTCCTCCATGAGTAACTAAGTCTCATTGTGGTTTATGAGGGTGTGAACATCATTAGGGTAAATTGAGGCTCTGTTCTTAATCTTGCATAAGTTTTCATTATCATTCCTGGCATATAATTTGAGATCTTAAGTTGTGTGTGTTTACCCTTTGTCTTGGCTTACTCGATTGAGTTAGGCTAATTCATTGGCATGTGTTCATGTGTTGGTTGATTAATTGATGCATGGCATATTAGGAATTGGTATATGATTAATTAATTGGAAGATTAGTCTCTTTAATTAGATTAATGTGATTGACTTTAAAGATTGTTGAAAACGAAACTAAAGGTGAGATCTCACTGATTAATCTTGTTCTAGGCAATCAATCCTTAGAATCACAACAATAGGGTTAGATCTAACTCTAGCGTAATTAATCAACTCATGCATTCTTTTGTAGCCAATGATAGACACCCTAACGAATGTTCTACCTCATAAACCACTGTTTTTATCATTCCAATTTCATTCCAATTTTACATTCCTACATTAAAAAAAAAACCCCAATTTGTGACAACCATCACACGACTAGTCTTGCGCATTGCTTCCTTAGCCATTCCTTGTGAGAGACGACCCTAGTTTCCACTAAACTATATTAGGGGAACTTGGTTTTAAAAATAATTAAATTTATGGGAGTTGCGACGCTCATCCATCAACCACTTAAGGCTGTGAAGGTTCCTCATCTGACTCCCGAGGCCAGAACCATCTTCTCCGTGGTTCAACACACTCTCCTCCCCAAAATCAGTGATATGGGGAACGTCACAACCATGGATGTTGCTGATAGGATGCGAAATTCTGTACATTCTTTACCTTTACATGTGCATCTTGTATCCTTTATTGCTTTAATAACGGTTCTTTTCACTGTTTGTGCATATTTTCACTTTCTTGGTTGGTGTGGCAATTTTACATCTTTTTGAAGCTTGTTAGTGGCACCTTGGTCTTGTTATCTTTTGATGCACTCTTGGGTAGTGTTTTGTGATTTCAGGATTCTAGGCCGGAGCTACTTCGAGTCTTGGGAGCGTTGGAGCGAAGAAGCGGACACATCGGCAAGTCCGAGAAAGCAACTTAATATTGAAAAATGTTGTGTTGGTCGCTAGCCACCACTTTTTGGTTGCTAGCCACCAAGTCTTGACAACAACAGCAAATTTTGCATAATTTAAATTTGCAAGTCTTTACATGTATTAATGAAACTTTTGTAATTTTGCTGAGACACTTTTTTACAGCTATCTTTAGTTTTAGTTTAGATCATTTTATTTTAGAGAGAGAAGCTCTCCCTTCTCTCTAGAATTTCGATTTTCTCTATACTTTACTTTTCCATTTTTGTTCTTTGCACTTTGTTATTACATCACTCTACGTTTCTCCAAGTTTAAATATATTTCCAATTTCATTTCCAGCATTGTGATTGTTCATACTTCTTCATTTCATTTCTTCTTTTTAATTAATGTTGAGTAGTTCTCTCATTCTTGGTGTTGGGGAATGTCAAAACCTCATTTTCTCTTGGAACCCACTACTTGAATGTGTTCTTGCTTCTCACTCTCTTGGATTTTTAAATGTTATTAAAGTTTGCTTGTGTGGATTCATACTTGCTTATTCTAATTATGCCTTGAATGCATTATGTGTTGATTAATGCATTGGCTCATTAGTTGAGAGAGTGTGAATAATTCTTGATTAAGAATTAGGGTTTCTTGTGCTTAGAATAATTTTACTATTTAGGTTTTGATCAAAGTCAATTTGGTTTAATGATTCTTGAGCATGTGCACATTGCATTCCAAGTGTTTGATAAAATGCTTAAGTGGGTTTATGATAGGGAAAATGTGATTTTGTGCATAACTCAACACCAAGACTCTTTTTGCATTGTTAATACCTCTTGCTTTCATTGCTTGCATTACTTCTTACACAATTCCAACACTACATATATTATACATACTAGATCAATGATATAAGCCTCCTTGAGAGACGACTTGGGTTGACTAGCTATACTACTAGAGTTAGTCAATTCAATATCTTTTTGGGAAACTTGTTTTTAATTCTAAATTGCTTGTTGAGTTGACGGAATTTAACAACAACCTTAATCTTAACATCAGCTGCGCTACTATATCATCTTCTGAAGAAAGAAATGGTGGACTTTGGAAGAATGATGATCAATTATATGATGCATCAAGCACATCTGAAGCGGGCACTCACAAGCTTACCCTATGGTAGCTTGTTGACAAAAATTTTCCAACACATCTCCTTCCCTCATAAATAGTACGAGTGCGTCTTTAACAACAATAAGTTCACAATGGTAACCTTCAACAACATCAAGAAGAAGAAGGTTCCAGAACTAAAGGCTGCGAAGGAGGAAGAAGCCAAGCCTTCTAAGGCTGCTGCTGGCTCAAAAAGGACTTCTCTCAGTCTGAGAAAGGGAAAAGCAAGGTTGTTGATCCCTCAGAAGAGCAGAAGAAGAAGAAGAAGATTACTCACCGTTCTCCTAGAAGGGTCACAAGGAGCATGGCTTCTGAGGAAGCTTAGAAGACTCCTCAGAAGGAGCCTGAAGAAGCTGAGGACTCAAAAGATACCATCTCGGCTGATCATCCTCTGATCAGAAAGAGAAAGGCTCCTACACCTCCTACTCTCAAGGTCCCAGATGTCCCAGCTGAGAGTAAAAAGAAGCGTGGTCATCTGATAAAAGCATACTCTAAAACTCCACTTTCTTTCATTAAAACTTCTTCTGTTTCTGTTTCTTTTTAATCTAAGACTAAACTCATTCATTCCTTGAACTATTTGGGAAAGAAACACAGAGGAGAAAGTTTTACTTCGAAGACTTCTCAGAAACAAAGCCCTCCTAAGGTAACGGGCAAAGAACTTGTGGCAGTAACCACTGCTACTACCACTACTGCTGCCGAAGAGGAAAAAAAAGCCTTTCACCACTCCTCTCCTTCTGGGAATGTCTCTCCTGCCCAAAATGATATTCAAGGGCAAGGTGGAAACACTGCTGATTCCTCTTATGAGGAAGAGGATGCGACGAGATTCCGCGTGGAGCATCGCACTCGTGACGCTGGAAGCTCTCAGAAAGGACCGAAGAAGAAGCAACCACAAAGCTCTGTGGCTGACCTTTCTGAAGCAACGACTATTGAGGTTGCTGGAGTGGATTCTGAGTCACGGACTCAGAAGATGAAGGACATCAGAAAGGTAATTGATCAACCTTCTATGATTCAAGTTCAAGTGATAGCACTACCTCCTCCACCTCCACCATCTCCACCAAAGACTCAGCCGGACGTTGAGCAACCGGTCCAAGAAGAGGTACCAAAAGAACAAACTCCTCCCTCTTCTACTCAGAATGAACCAACTTCTGACGTTGGTCTTATCTCTTCTGAGATCCCCAAAGAACATGAGGAAACTCATGTCTCAACGCACACTGAAGTGCAAGGGACCACCAGCACTGGGTTCAGCTCAGAGGTGGGCGTTGATGCTGCGGTGGCTGCCGGTGTTGCAGCTGTTGAGGCATTTGTTGCCGCAGGTTCCTTGGAAGGGACCCAGCAAGAGAAGGACTCTCAGAAGGAACCTGAGGTTCTTCACTATGATGTGACTGAGATACCCTCCTCCACATTCGATCAACATGGTCCTACCTTCTCCCTCACCGACTCAATGTTCGGTTCTGGATTCATGCTGGGAAGAATGGTTCAAACTCCACTGTCTGTGCACTTTCGGCCTTTCCTTGGTCGTCGCTTTGAGAAGATGAAGGCTATTGAAGCCATTCCTAAGCAAATCTCCACATTCAATCTCTCAGAAGACGCACAAACTTCTGGTGCAATTGAGCCACCTTCAGCTGCACAAACTTCTGACCTGGGAGTAGTTCTAGTTTCTGAGGATGCTCAGAAACAACCTACTGAAGAGGTTATTGAAGTTGAAGAGGAAGCACTACAAGAAGAAGATCCCACACTTGCATATCAAAAGAGGGATATCGTGGATGAAGTACTTGAGGCTGAGATTACTCGCCCTCCTCTATCATCTCAACCCTCATCTTCTTTGCTACTTGCTTCTGATCTTTCTGAACTACCTCCAGAATGTCCTCCCAACGCGGGCCAGCGCGAGATAATGATGGAAATGTGCAAACTGCTGAGGTACATTGCTCGGAAGAAATAAGTCTAGGTCTATGATGGCGTTTATACTTGTATGGCCACCCTTTTTGATGTAACAAAGGGGGAGTAGATATTAGATAATATTTTGGCTAAGTGTAAACAATAAGCTAGGACTTAGGGGGAGTTTTGTATTAAGGGGGAGCCAAAACTTTTGTAACCTCAATTTGATCAACGAAATATATTATTGTTTTTGGCATCTCATTGTCATAACTCTGATTTTGGCATCATGATATAGCTCTGTATTTCTGAAACACACATATTAACATTATGAAATACAAGTATTTAATCTGATAATCTCAAACAACTATTTTTATCATTACAAATTGTAACTGTTGATCATCAAGCCTTCTAAGAAAATAACACTGTGTTCTTTCAGAAAGCTATGTTAATTTCTAAGAAAACAAAAGTGCATTCTGAGTAAGTAATGAACTTAATCAGAAAACACTACATATCTTAAGCAAAATTATTATCTTAAGACTTAAGTTGTTATCATAAAAAAGGGGGAGATTGTAAGCTCCAGAACCCTTCCGAGAGAAATCTTTATATTTCTCTTCGATATACAAAAGTTTTAATGATAACAAGTAAGCCATAAGAATAAAAGTTTTACTTAAGAATTTGCTAATATGTGTGCTAAGTATCTCATAAATTAATGCAATTGTTACATTCCTTGAGAAAGATCAAAACAACGAGTAACCTTGAAGATCAATGATAAAATCAATGTGTGAAATATATCATAAATGGTGTCCAAGAAACGCGAAAGGTGAAAGTATGTTTCTGAGGAAGAAACTTAGTAGTCTCATAAAGGTCTTAGAAGACTTCGACTACCAAAGTTTCTCAGAAGGGTCTTCCCTCAGAAGGGTTCGATTCAGAAGTCCGTACACCTCTCAGAAGGCATGATTCTGAAGCAACCAAGTCTCTACAATTAAGGATCAGCAAACAAGCTCAGAAAGCTCGAAGAAACCAGCTGGATATGTTGGAACTTGTGCACTGTGCACGTCTGAAAAGTTCCACGATTATGCTGACTGTAACAGGGAGCCGTTCAGAGAAAGACACAGCCACATCAGCAAAGCGAAAGCTCTTATTTTGCGGGTCTTTAACGCCTATATATATGAATTCAATTGTAGAGATTCTTGATGAAATTCTTGCGCTAAAAACCTTTGATTAAACGTGCTGAAACTCTTCTAAATTGAAATCATTTGCGAAAACTAAGAACTTTCTCAAAAGGCAACTTAACTTGAGTTGTTCTTAACTTTGTGAAAAATCTTCTAGTTCTTTATTGGCTTTAATTCTTACATTTGTAAGTTAAATCTAGAAGTCTACTAAGGGACAAATTAAGTTTGCAACTTAATCTTAGTAGTTGTTTTCGAAAGGAAAAACACTTTGTAAAAACGCTAAGTCCTTCTTTGTTTGAAGGCAGTTTTGAGTCCTCGATTGTTTGAGGCAAGTTTAAGTCCTTAATTATTTAAGGCAAGAAAGTCCTTAATTGTTTAAGGCAAGGAATTCCTCATGTTGAGGCAAGGAAATCCACTTCGGGTTGTGAAGTGGTGGAAGTCCTTTAAGTGTAAAGGCATTACTGTCTGGGAAGGCACTTTAAGAAGAATATCCAAGGAAACTCTCAACTGGAGGTTGAGGACTGGAGTAGGTTAGTTAATACCGAACCAGTATAAAAATTACTTGTGTTAAGCTTTTCTCCTTTCTCTTTAAATCAATTAATCATTTGAGAAAACACTAAACACATGATTTAGAAAACTATCCTTCTAAAAAGATATTAAGTTCGTTTCTGAAACCATTTACTAAGCATAAACATAAAAAAACTTATCTTCAAAACTCAGAAAGATAACCCTCTCAGAAAGTTAAAGTTCTCAGAACCTTAACCTTCTCAGAAGGCTCATTCCGCTGCAAACTCTTAAACTATTCTTTCTGAGTATAACAGCTTTCTAAGAAAAGTTTTTTTAAAGAACTAAATTTTTAAACAAGCACGATTCAACCCCCCTTCTCGTGCACAAATACACCTTCAAATACATGTATTGAAAATACGTGGGAATTTGTTTCGAAAATATCATAGGTGAAAACTAGGGGCATGCATCATACATATGAACGTTATAATACAACCATACATATTAATTACATATTACAATACATGCACTTCAACCTAAATACAAATAATCTCCCACATCATATCATCACAAACAACAATTACAACAATAACAAGAATAATAACAATAATAATAATAATAATAATAATAATAAAAACAATAATAATAATAATAATAATAATAGTATAGATCAACAACATAAATATTTCCGGCTAACAAAGGTCCAATCTCATACATAACCAAAAAGGGAAAAACTAAACAAATAATGGAGGCTCTAATCGCATCCGTCGTTGCGTCCACCTGGTGTCTCCATTCCAAGCTTGCACAATCACCTAAAATACTTATCCACAGATAGGGTGAGCAACTAGAAGTTACTCAATAGGGGACACCACCTCGGGTTTATTATGAAAATAGGTGTAACATGCAAAGTTCAATTCAGATATTAGTTCACAAATATTAATAGTTCCTGAATCATCTTATCCTAGGTGCGTCTTGCTCATTTTATGCATACACATAATATAACATACATCTATATACATATACTATACCATACCCATGTGATGTGTACTAAGTGCACCGAAACACATCCATGACATAACATCATAATCATTAATCCATAGTCATCATTGTTCTCATCATTTCATTTCTCTTTAATCGTAGCATTAGAATCTTTTGGCCATTCTTCCTCTCTGTCTTCTCCTCCAACCTTCCAAAATCCCAGGCATGAGCTCATCCTATCATAAAAGGAAGAGGGGGTACCACATTCCCATTGAATGAGGCCACAAGCGGGGTTGTCATCCTCCTAACAAGCTCCTCATCTGCAAGCCATATGGCGACCATGTCTTTTAACTTATCATTTCTCTTTAACATCATCATATCCTCTTTAAATCATTAATTAATCAACATTATTGTATTAAGAACCTCGAGCACTCATATCCTTTTTATCATAATCATTATATCTTGAGCTTGTTCTTTAATACCACAATGTATGCTCTTAACACATTCACATATCATATCATATCATATCACATCATCATATCAACATCATATACATCATCATATTATCATTAAATCTGTAACACCCTAATAATTACCTCTTCATGCTTAAGTCATATTGAGTTAATTATCGGAAGTTAACATCTTGTTTCAGAGATTAAATCTGAATAAAATAACAATACGCAAAAAATAGGGTCAATTTGCTTTTTAAAAGGAAACGGAAGTTTGAAAACTCGGCTTGTGCAGCATAACAGATATGAACGTTTAGATCTTTCTGAGAACCCAAGTATCATAAGTACATAACATTATAATACATAATCTATGGCCCACATATGCATAGAGTATTACAATATATAGGATACATATAATGTCATAAGTACTATAGGTAATACAATAATATAACAGTGGAGCTTTTAAGAGAATCATAAGCTTGTACAGACACTTATAATTCCCTTAAAGATTCCTCAACAACTATATAGGTCAATAGGTACAAAATACAAAACATAACAAAGGTGATCCTAAATGTGCTAAGCTCCGTAGAATCCAAGCTTAGTATTCATGTAAGTTCCGAATCAGTCAACCTGTAGTTATACTTGCATCCCTGTCTGTATCTAAAACAAAAGGTGGTGGAATAGGGTGAGCTCCACGGACTCAGTAGGGGGATCACTCCGGTTTATTATAAAAACAATGTAACATGCAAGTTTCGTATTACTGGGGTTTTCATAAATCATCTTTGAATCCGGAGTGTCTTACCTATACGCATCTTAATGAATATGCATGAATCATGATACGAATCTGAAATCATCATTACTTATTTCATTTCTGGTTAATGCATAAAACATAGACTCTTTCTTGATGTGTGCATGAGATACCTTTACTTGATTTGGCACTAACCATCTTATCTCTTTCTACCTCCACATCACCAAATCCCATGACTATGAACTCATATCTCTCTAGTTTCTATTAGACACACGGGGAAAGAGGGGTTTTTCACCTTCCCTTACTAGAGATGTCAGTGACTGAGGTTGCCAACCCTCCCTTACTGACGACACTAGTGACCGAAGGTTACAATTGCTTACTTTCATATTTCTCTGCATTTCCATCGTACTTAAGGTATTGCATCGTCGTATTCTGACTTTTCATACTATTGCTTCATATATGCACATACACGAACTGATAATATGATTCTTAATTCATAAATCACATGAAAACATATCACTTGTGTATATAATTGCTTTCACATATCAATTTTCTTTAAATTGTTAATCTATTTGCATAAAAACGTTTTTCAGTTCTAAATACAAATAATAAACATGTTACAATAGTTTAGACTCCTGGAAAAGGGTTAAAAATCATTAGAATGCAAAATAACAAAATGCAGCATTTAAGGCAATTTTACAGAATTTCTGCGAATTGGCCGCTAGCGCCCAACATAATGCAACCACTCGCTAGCGCCTAGACTGTGGTCTCTAGTGCGTGGTCATTCGCTAGCGGCTATGATCTGGCCGCTAGCGCATGTCTCTATTCCGCATTCATACCAGTTTCAGAACAACAACCATATTCATGCACATAATGATTTCTAATTGATCCTTATTCATGGAAACACACAAAATACATGTATAACATAAATCTAAACCCCTATCTCTTGTAGTTTTGCCCCCTAAAGCTAAGAACCATTATATCCCTCTTTGACCTACTTGCTTATCAAGTTTTCTTGTTCTTGATGATGGTTGCTGAAGTTTCAAAGCTCTCTAATGATTTTTGTTCGGTTGGAAAGAAAGAAAATGATGTAGAGATCCTAGATGTGAGTTTAATTTCAGATCTAGGAGAGTTTTGGTAGCTTGGTGATGAGATTGATGTATTTGGTGAGTTTGGAGATTATGGAGGTTATAAGATTGTGTTCTTGGGTTGATTTTGGAGCTGGAGTTAGGTTGTCTATGAAGTAAAGAGGTTACTTCAGAGTTGGGAAAGGTCTTAGGGACGGAGGGGACCTATGTGCAATTATTTCAAGATGAAGGGTTGAAGAAAAATGCAAAAATGCAGAAATCCTGTTCTGTCATCGAACTGGTCGCTAGCGCGTGTCTCATGGTCGCTAGCGAGGGACCTCTACCGCCTTACCCGCTAGCGAGCTTATCTGGCCGCTAGCGAGGAAGTACTACTACAGGACAGTAGCAGCAATTTACATACTCTAAACCTCCAAAATGCATCTAACTCACTCCAAACCCTTACCAATAGTTCTTACTAGTACTCATACACTTGTGTAAACATATTCTTACTAAAATTACCAACTATTCCTTACTATTCCCACCTAAATCATCATTCTAGATTCACTAATACATTATGCTTATTTTCCAACCTCATGCAATACACTTACCACTTTGTAATGCACATGTTTTCACATAATACACATAGCACATATTCAATCAATCATACATATCAAAATACATTCCAATTATACCTTGATCAAAGCGATTTTCAAAAATCTCTCCGATTAAGGCATAGTTAAAATTTTGGGGTCTTACATTCTCCCCTCCTTAAAAAGATTTTCACCCTCGAAATTCAATACCTGTAAAAAGAGTCGGATGCGACTTCCTCATCTCTTTCTCTCTTTCCCAAGTATATTTTACGCTCTCCCCGCCCCAGGCCACCTTCACCAATGGAACGGTCTTATTTCTTAGGTTCTTGATGCTCCGGTCTACTATTTGCGTGGGAGGTAAGGGAAAAGTTAAGTCATCCTTTAGTTGTACCTCTTCGATTTCTAATATATGACTCAGATCAGAGTTGTACTTCCGGAGTTGTGATACATGGAAGACATTGTGGAGATTGGACAACTTTGGAGGTAAAGCAATGCGGTATGCAACTGTACCTATACGACTTTTTAACCTTAATTGCTCTACCTAATCCTGTGGTAGGGGTTACTCGTAAAAACACATGATCTGCCGCCTCAAATTCCAAAGGCCTACGCCGATGATCCACATAACTCTTTTCACGACTCTGAGCCGTCAAGAGCTTTTCCCTGATTCTTTGGATTTGTTCGGTGGTTTCTCTTACTAACTTAGGTCCTAGGGTAATCTTTTCTCCTGGGTCATGCCAACAAAGCGAAGAACGACACTTCCTACCATACAGCGCTTCAAAGGGTGTCATTCCTATACTAGCATGGAAGTTGTTGTTGTAAGAAAATTCAACTAGTGGCAACATCCTATCTCAACTACCCTTATCATCCAAAACAAAAGATCTCAACATATCCTCCAAGGTTTGTATGGTCCGTTTGGATTGTCCATCGGTTTGTGGATGATTAGTTGTGCTCATACGGCGTTCAGTTCCAAATGCCTCTTGCAAGGCCTCCAAAAAACGAGAAGTAAACCTCGGATCTCGATCTGAAATGATACTCTCGGGTACTCCGTGTAACCTTTACAACCTCTCTAAGGGATATGTTGCCCTAATGGGTAAAAAGTGCGCCGATTTCATCAATCGGTCTACTATCACCAAAATGGCATCATTGCCGGCTTGGGTTCTTGGCAATCCCTCTACAAAATCCAATGATATACTTTCCCACTTCCAATGAGGGATTTGTAGTGGTTGTAACATATCGGGTTCCTTCTGATGCACAATCTTCACCTTTTGACATACTAGACACTGGTTCACCCAATCCGACACATCTTTCTTCATACCGAGCCACCAAAACATCCTTTTTAAATCTTGATACATCTTGGTAGCGCCTGATGAATGTGAAATGCTCTTGTGAGCCTCCTCTAGGATGCTACTCCGAAGGTCACCACAAGCGGGTATACAAATCCTTCCCTTATATCTCCATAAACCATCACCGTCCTTACTACAATCCTCTACTTTTCTATCATTCGCCGCCTGTAACAACCTTAGGAACTCCTCATCTATCTTTTGAGCTTGTACAATATCTTCCTTAAACTTACTAGAAATCGTGGATAACCCTAACACTTATCGGGGTAAAGGAAACCCCTAGGTTAAGGTTCCTAAAGTCCTCCAATAGTTCCATCTCCTTTATCATCAAATGAGACACATGAAGCATTTTACGACTCAAAGCATCTGCTACTGCGTTTGCCTTTCCCGGATGGTAGTTTAATCCAAAATCATAACCCTTAAAAAAATTCCATCCATGTCTTTGCCTCATGTTCAGTTCTTTATGATTAAAAAGATATTTCAAACTCTTATGATCAGAGAAAACTTCAAATCTCACTCCGAACAAGTAGTGCCTCCAAATCCTTAAAGCGAAAACAATTGCGGCAAGCTCCAGGTCATGGGTAGGATAATTCACCTCGTGTGACTTTAATTGCCGCGAAGCATATGCCACTACTTGGTGATGTTGCATCAATACGCAACCCAAACCTTTCCCTGAAGCGTCGCAATAAACTTCAAAAGGTTCATTGGGATCAGGCACCACAAGTACAGGTGTTGTGTGGTCAATCTCTCCTTTAACTCTGCAAAACTCCTTTCATATTCACCTGACCACACAAAAAGAGCATTCTTTCTAGTAAGTTTAGTTAATGGTAAAGCAAGCTGGGAAAAGCCCTTAATAAATCTACGGTAGTACCCGGCTAATCCTAGGAAGCTCCTAATCTCGGTAACCGTAGTTGGTCTCTCCTAGTTCACCACCACTTCAACCTTACAAGGATCTACAGCTATACCCTCCGCGGATACTACATGACCTACCTAAGAACTTGACTTCCTTCATCTAAAACTCACACTTACTTAACATAGCATACAACTTCTTCTCTTTCAACACTTCTAATACCAACCTAAGATGGCTTTCATGCTCTTCCTCCGTCTTGGAATAAATTAAGATGTCATCAAAGAAAACAACTACAAATTTATCCAAGAACGGTCGGAAAATTCTATTCATATAGTCCATAAACACCGTCGGAGCATTAGTTATCCCAAAGGACATCACTGGAAACTCATAATGCCCATAGCGAGTTCGGAAAGCCATCTTTGGTATATCCTCACATTTGACCCTAATCTGATGATACCCTGACCTCAAGTCTATCTTGGAAAACACCTTAGGTCCCCTCAACTGATCCATCAAATCATATATTATAGGAAGAGGATACTTATTCTTTATTGTTACCTTATTCAATTGCCTTTAATTTATACATAACCTCATACTCTCATCCTTTTTCTTGACAAATAACACTGAGGCTCCCCACGGTGAAGCACTAGGTCTGGTAAACCCTTTCTCCAACAACTCCCCCAACTGCGTCTTGAGTTCATTCAACTCACTAGGTGACATCCGGTAAGGGGCCATAGAGACAGGCCCTGTTCCCGGAATCAGATCGATACTAAACTCTACTTCTCTTGACAGAGCAAACTCTGGTATGTGATCAGGGAAAACCTCTGGATACTCTTTTACTACGGGTATGGCGTCTAGGCTCAGTATACCCTCCACACTATTTGAGGCAAGAAATACAAGACCTTTATGTGTAACCCCACTTTGACTTAACTCCACAGGATGTACCGATAAGCTAAAAGAAACGGTGGGTGACTTAGGAATAGGTGTACTGGGTGTGTTAGAGAATATGACAGACTTGGCATGACAATCTAATAAAACTTTATTTACTGAAAACTAATCCATACCTAGGATCACACCCAAACGCAACATAGGCAGACATATAAGATCAAAGATAAATGACCTATCATCTAAAAAGAATTGACACTTAGTGCAGACGATGCTAGTGCTTATAGGTTTCACTGTAGGTGTGGACACATGTAGATCATATGGCAACTCACACATGGCTAAATGCAAATCCCTAGCATGCTCATATGATATAAATGAATGTGTAGCTCCCGAATCGAATAGTACAACTAACTCTTGATTCTTAACTTTACACTTACCCCTTATTAATTAATTGGACCGAGCAGCATCCTCTACGTTCACTGTAAAGACCCTTCCCTGGTGTTGAGGCCTGGAGGGGGTCGGAGCTGAGGAAGCTGATGGCAGTCTCTAGCAATGTGGCCTGGTCTACCACATCTGTAGCACACATTCTGTCCCGCAAAGCAAACCCCTCGGTGCCCTTTGTTACACTAGGGACAGATAGGTGTCTCTGAAGCTCTAGGAATCATGGCTGGACGAGGTGGTGGTGGTTGATAAACCGCGTTTTCATACATATTTTCCCCCATAATTTGAGCAATTTCGTGTTCCTAATTGTATATAACTTGGCTTCTAAAGCAGGATTTAATTTACATTGTCTCTTCGAGCATTAGTACCAATTTGTGTATTAATTTCTCTTTATGATGCCACTGGTGCGTTTGATGTGTTTTGTTTCAGTATTGTTGCTATTTTTAAGGGACAGGTGATTAAATGATGCATTGGATTCACACTAGGAACAACGAAAAAAGTAAGATTTTGGAACTCCAGCAGTAGAGGGACCGCCCAGGCAGTCTGCACAACCGCCCAGGCGGTCACAAACGGACAAAAGTGAAGCACGTGCAAGGAAGCTCCGCACTCCACCGCCCCAGCGGTAGAGGACCGCCCTGGCAGTAGAGGACCGCCCCAGCGGTAGAAGATCGCCCCATCGGTCTCTGCAGAATGCAGCTCCGCACTTTCCTGTTTTAACTAGCGCTCAGAAGAAACATTATAAAAGGGGCCCTTTAGGTTAATAAGGACCATCTTTCATTCTATCCCAGCCTCCGGGGAGAGGAGAAACATCTCCTCTCTTCTTCTCCACATATTACTTTTCTCTCTCGCTTTTCATAGGAATTAGGATTTGCACTTTCTCAGTTCTTTAGGATTACATCTTGGCTTCATAGAGTGATAGTGACAATCTCTCTTGGAGTCCCTTGGCTCTTTTAGTACTTCGTTTGTTTCTTATTTTCGTAATTCCATTTCAATCTTGTCTTTACATTACTCTTTGTTGATTCCAGTTCATTTTAATACAAGCTTTTACTTTCATGTTCCTTTACATTCTTGCCTCTTTTGATTTTTGCCAATTTACTTACTTTGCAATTGCATTTAAATTATTTATTTTATTTGTCTTTACTCTCTCCAATTTAATTTCTTTGCAAACCAAACTCAAAACCCCCCTTTTTATTTATCGCTAAGTTTGAGTCAATAATTGCCACACATATTCCTTGAGAGACGACCTGAGTCAGTCTTACTACTTGCTACCAAGCTCGTATTGAGATTAATTCAGCAACAAACCCTTTTTCAAAACCTTATTCTAAATTGCTCCAGAGTACCGGAGAAATAACGACGCTCTGGTGCTCTGTCAGTGGGCCTTGTTGAGGCCTAGCACGATTTGGGCCCCTATAAGGTCGGGAGGGAAACCGACGAGGTGGAGGGTTCTGTCTTTTAAACTGAGGAGCTTGTGGTGCTAAACTCCTCTTAGAACTCTCTACTGAGGTACTATCGTCTGAAAGGCGAGCTTGTTCATGAACCTTACAAGCCTCCACTAGTCGCGGATAGCTATCAATCTGCAGATGATTCATTGCCTTTTGCATTTTCTGGTTCAACCCATTTCTATACTTCATACATTTCTAAGACTCCATCGGATTGCCCTGAAACATCTCTGAAAATTTAATAAGATGTTCAAACTGAGCCGTATACTCTGCAACTGTCATCTTTCCCTGGGTCAGATTCATAAATTCTCGCTCATTTGCCTCCCTGATGGATCTTGGAAAATATTTGTCATAAAACATTTCCTTGAACCTATGCCAAGGAATGAGAATCCCTGTAGTATCTATCCTTGCCTTTTCTCCTCGCCACCAATTTCTAGCGTCCTGCTGTAACATAAAGGTGGCAAAAGCAGTGCGCTGTAAATCTGAACACTGCACTACGGTAAAAATCTTCTACATTTCTTCTATCCAATCCCCAGCCATTGCCGGATCAACGGAACCTGTAAACACTGGGGGATTTACCCCTCGAAATTCTACGAATCGGGCATTTCCCCTGTCCGTCTCTGGCTGTGGTGTTGAAGGGGTTTGGCGTCCCATAACTTTCGCCAGCTGCTGTACCGCCCTTACCATCCCTGCCAGTGCTTCACGTTTCCCTTGGTCACCATCAGAACTACTCCCGGTCGGTCTCGTCTAACGACTTTTTGGTGCCATCTGTACCTCTACACACCAACATAATCACAAAGGTGATTAGTCTCCATAATCACATTAGGCATATACAACCACCTATGTACCAAACAGACAAGTCATGCTCACGATACACAACTATAAGCATAACACTATCGTACTATGCAACAAAAGCATAGATGGCCATAACCCCAAGCCTTAAGGTTCGACTTGCTCTGATACCAAAATGTAACGCCCTAATAATTACCTCTTTATGCTTAAGTCATATTGAGTTAATTATCGAAAATTAACATCTTGTTTCAGAGATTAAATCTGAATAAAATAACAATACGCGGAAAATAGGGTCAATTTGCTTTTTAAAAGGAAACAGATGTTTGAAAACACGGCTTGTGCGGCATAACGGATATGAACGTTTAGATATTTCTGAGAACCCAAGTATCATTAGTACATAACATTATAATACATAATATGTGGCCCACATATGCATAGAGTATTACAATATATAGGATACATATAATGTCATAAGTACTATAGGTAATACAATATTACATCAGTGGAGCTTTTAAGAGAATCATAAGCGTGTACAGACACTTATAATTCCCCTAAAGGTTCCTCAACAACTATATAGGTCAATAGGTACAAAATACAAAACATAACAAAGGTGACCCTAAATGTGCTAAGCTCTGTAGAATCCAAGCTTAGTCTTCATGTAAGTTCCAAATCACTCAACCTGTAGTTGTGCTTGCATCCATGTCTGTATCTAAAACAAAAGGTGGTGGAATAGGGTGAGCTCCACGGACTCAGTAGGGGATCACTCCGGTTTATTATAAAAACAATCTAACATGCAAGTTTCGTATTACTGGGGTTTTCATAAATCATCTTTGAATCCGGAGTGTCTTACCTATATGCATCTTAATGAATATGCATGCATCATGATACGAATCTGAAAGCATCATTACTTATTTAATTTCTGGTTAATGCATAAAACATAGACTCTTTCTTGACGTGTGCATGAGATACCTTTACTTGACTTGGCACTAACCCTCTTATCTCTTTCTACCTCCACATCACCAAATCCCAAGACTATGAGCTCATATCTCTCTAGTTTTTATTAGACACACGGGGAAAGAGGGGTTTTTCACCTTCCCTTACTAGAGATGTCAGTGACCGAGGTTGCCAACCCTCCTTTACTGACGACACTAGTGATAGAAGGTTACAATTGGTTACTTTGATATTTCTCTGCATTTCCATCGTACTTAAGGTATTGCATCGTCATATTCTGACTTGTCATACTATTGCTTCATATATGCACATACACAAACTGATAATATCATTTGTGTATCACTTGTGCACATAATTGCTTTCACATGAAAACATATCACTTGTGCACATAATTGCTTTCACATATAAATTTCTCTTTTAATTGTTAATCTATTTGCATAACCACGTTTTTCAGTTCTAAATACAAATAATAAACATGTTACAATAGTTTAGACTCCTGGAAAAGGGTTAAAAATCCTTAGAATGCAAAATCACAAAATGCAGTATTTAAGGCAATTCTGCAGAATTTCTGCGAATTGGCCGCTAGCGCGCTCCCTGTGGCCGCTAGCGCCCAACATAACGCAACCACTTGCTTGCGCCTAGACTGTGGTCGCTAGCGCGTGGTCATTCGCTAGTGGCTATGATCTGGCCGCTAGCGCGTGTCTCGATTCTGCATTCATACCAGTTTCAGAACAACAACCATATTCATGCACATAATGATTTCTAATTGATCCTTATACATGGAAACACACAAAATACATGTATAACATAAATCTAAACCCCTACCTCTTGTAGTTTTGCCCTCTAAAGCTAAGAACCACTATATCCCTTTTTGAGCTACTTGCTTATCATGTTTTCTTGTTCTTGATGATGGTTGCTGAAGTTTCAAAGCTCTCTGATGATTTTTGTTCAGTTGGAAGAAAGAAAATGATGTAGAGATCCTAGATGTGAGTTTAATTTCGGATTTAGGCGAGTTTTAGTAGCTTGGTGATGAGATTGATGTATTTGGTGAGTTTGGAGATTATGGAGGTTATAAGATTGTGTTCTTGGGGTGTTTTTGGAGCTGGAGTTAGGTTGTCTATGAAGTAAAGAGGTTACTTCAGAGTTGGGTAAGGTTTTAGGGACGGAGGGGACCTATGTGCAATTATTTCAAGATGAAGGGCTGAAGAAAAATGCAAAAATGCAGAAATCATGTTCTGTCATCGAACTGGTCGCTAGCACGTGTCTCACGGTCACTAGCGAGGGACTTCTACCGCCTTACCCGCTAGCGAGGAAGTACTGCTACATGACAGTAGCAGCAAGTTACATACTCTAAACCTCCAAAATGCATCAAACTCACTGCAAACCCTTACCAACAGTTCTTACTAGTACTCATCATACACTTGTGTAAACATGTTATTCCTTACCATTCCCACCTAAATCATCATTTTAGATTCACTAATACATTATGTTTATTTTCCAACCTCATGCAATACACTTACCACTTTCTAATGCACATGTTTTCACATAATACACATAGCACATATTCAATCAATCATACATATCAAAATACATTCTAATGCACATACATTCCAATTATACCTTGATCAAAGTGATTTTCAAAAATCTCTCCGATTAAGGCATAGTTAGAATTTTGGGGTCTTACAAAATCATTAGTATCATATCATCATCATAATTAACTTCATATTGATATATAATATATATATATATATATACATTTTATGTTCTTACATCATACGTTATTTCATCAAAATTCATAATCACATAAATGTCATTTTTTTGGAATACCGATAATAATAATAATAATAATAATAATAATAATAATAATAATACATTATAAATCCCTGATTTTGAAAATAAACTTAAAGTACGTAAAAACTCATCAATGACACACCAACATGAGAATTATTTCTAAATTTTCATGTAAAGATCTAGTTAGAGGTCTACCTAAGATCAAATATGATAAGGACATGACTTGTAATGAGTGTGAAAAAGGAAAACAATCTAAGTCACCATTTAAACACATTAATGTAGTTGTCACTGAAAGGCCTCTAGAACTCTTACACATCGACCTATTTGGACCATCTAAGACCACTAGTCTAGGAGGAAAAAGATATGTGTTTGTGATTGTTGATGACTACTCTAGATTTTGGTGGACTTTCTTTCTAAGGTCTAAAGATTAAACTTTTGAAAAATTCAGATTATTTACCAAAAGGGTTCAGAATGAAAAAGGTTATAAAATCTCAACCATTAGAAGTGACAATGGAGGAGATTTTGTAAACCACTTCTTCAGAAACTTTTGTGAAGAATCTGGTATATTTCATACTTTTTCTAATCCAATAACTCAACAAAATGGAGTAGGGCAAAGAAAAAAATAGAAGTATACAAGAAATGGCTAAGACCATGATGTTAGAAAGAAACATTGCAAAATTCTTTTGGGTTGAAGCTGTAAATACAACAGCTTATGTTCAGAACAAGGTATTCATTAGACCCATTCTGAAGCTTACACCTTATGAATTATGGTTTGGTAGAAAGCCAACTATATCTTATTTTCATATATTTGGTTGTGAATGTTTTGTTTTAAATACCAAAGATAACTTGGATAAATTTGAAGCAAAAGCTGATTAAGCTATATTATTAGGATATTCTGAAAAATCTAAAGCTTTTAGAATTTATAACAAAAGGACACTTACTGTGGAAGAGTCCATACATATAACCATCAAAGAATTCTCTAAGGACATTGCAGGTTCTGAAGTCAGAAATGACAAAGTATGTGATGACACAAATTCTGAAGAACTAGAAAATGTTTTTTAAGAATTGAAAATCAATCCATCAACACTTGGTATCAATTCATTAAGTTCAGAAGTTGTTCAGAAAGTTAGCTCAGAAAACTGTGGTTCTGATCGCACAGATTCAGAAAGAGATAAACATACAAGTTCAAAAACTGTTCAGAAACCAAGTTCAGAAATCAGAAATTCTGATCAAATCAACTTATCAAAAAGTGGTACTTCAAACCAAGTAACTCATTTCTCAACCATTCTCAATAGCATAGATACACCTAGAAATAAAACCTTAGGCAAAAATGAGCTTAAGTCTCTTAATCAAAACCTTATCATTTTAGAAGCTTCACATGGTGTGAAGACTAGGTTGTTTATGAATAAAGAACATGCTTTAGTTTCCTTGATAGAACCTGATTCTGTTTCTGTAGCTTCAAATGATGAAAATTGGTTAAAAGCTAAGAGAGAGGAACTAGAACAGTTTGAGAAAAACAAAGTGGGTTTAGAAGAGGACTTCTGGACAACACTTTGTTCACTCTATATAAAGATAAGCATTTATTGATTGTTCAAATATGTGATACCCTGTATCATAGTGTCCCTTATGAAGGACTCTCTTTAGGACGCGTCTGCAAGTTGCTGTCAGAGGGGGCTCGCTAGCGAGCAGTCAGCGCCCGCTAGCGAGAAGCTGGTTGCTAGCGACCATGTGTTAGTCGCTAGCAACCAAGTCGAGTCCCACATTGGTTTTCAGCATGCTGTCAGCCTTCCCCCCTCATCCTATATATAGGAGTAGTAGTCAAGCTCTTTCTTCACACCTCATTCTTCTGCCTTTTTAAAGAGCAGTGCTATTGGGCGTTCTTTCTCTATAAAGGAAACTCTGTCGGAGTGAGGTTATGACGCCTTGGGGATTTCTCAGTACGAGCAAAGTTCCCGACGGTGAGTAAAGAGCGGGCATTTCTGCCCATCCTGGGCGTAGCGCGCTAGCGGCCAAGAGAGGCGCGCTAGCGAGCGTGACAGACGCGTTTTCAGTTCAAGTTTTGTTTTCTTTCCTTCAAGGGTCCTAATGGGTCCTTTTTGCACTCCAGGTGCGAACGCAATGCCTGTAGCTGGAGCCGGAGCTGACGGTGCTTCTCAGTATCAGGAGTATCCAGGTGAGTGGAGGTCTTGTATGTAGTGTAGTATTTATGGCATATATGTATGTGTGATAACTAGATAGTTAGGGAAGATAATAATAAAGTAATTATGCATGTGTTTTTAGTAGAGTAGTAGTAGAAGTAGTAATATGCTAGGTGGTTAGAGTAGATTAGTATAGACTAATATTTTTATGCTATGTATGTTGTGATTTGCTGATTGGTTGGCTGTTTATTGGTTTATGATATAATATGTGATTAAGATAATACAAGACAAATAAATAGACTATAAGTAGAATCCATGATATGTATGATTGCTTGAGTGAATTATGTGCTGACTGTCTTGAGTAGTTACGCTGCGCCTGATTAGTGTACGTCAGACGCTATGGCCGATGGTCAGTCCCGGTATCTTAGTATGGTTTACTAATTAGCGGTGAGTCGCTCGAGCCCACCAAGTACGTTCCGATCCCGGTTATCGGACGGCTTGGTTATAGATACAGTTATACCCATGTGGCTCAGAGATGAGTAAACTCATGCCGCGCGCTGAGTCAGATTAGATTATGCCTATGCTGAGCACTAGGTGACGGATTACATATATAGTGTGACAGCTCGACATGATATCGGTTGTATGGTTGATAACATGTTAGTTGTGTTATATATGTTATGAATGTTGCATTGCATGGATGTTCCCCATCACTGAGTCGATGACTCACCCCTCATCAACCATATTTCAGAGTACGATCCTACAGCAGATGAGGAGTCGTTGATCCACTAGAGGTTGCACAACTTTTACCTTGGGTGAGCTCCGCTTTGATCATGGAGTCTTAGTTATTGCTTATGTTTTATTCCAGTTATTATTTTCTTAGACAATTCAGTTTCAGTTGTAATAGTTGCTCCAGACTTTAGAGGCAGGTTTCCTTTTCAGTTATGTTTCAGACATCAGTTATACAGTTATATACGACTATCAGTTAAACAGTTATTACAATTATCAGTTATTTTCAGTTATCAGTTTTTACAGTTATCAGTTTGCGTATTTATGATATTGTTTAGTTTCTATGCCCTAGTAGCGTGTTAGTTGGGATAGTGCCCTTCGCACGGACACCCCTAAGTAGAGGGGTGTTACAGTTGGTATAAGAGCCATAGGTTTCCCCCTAGAGTCTGGAGCTAGGAATCTTAAGTGTCACGACAACCATGTTAATGGAAGTGCACCCATCGCCATGGAATGCAGTGCCACAGAAGGTTCATAAAAAGTAAAGTCAGCTAAGTTCAGTAGTAGTCAGTGTCTCCTTTGAAATCTCTTTCATGATATGTCTTATGGTTTGACCTCGCCAGGATCATGCCTCCTCTTCGACGCCACACTTCATCTGATTCCGGGCGTAAGAGCTTACGTGACACTGTCGTCGCGTTAGCAGAGATAGTAGCCTTACAGGCATAGCAAACAGTCGCAACACAGCAGACCCTGAGAGTGACGGAGGATCAACTGATCGATCGTTTTAGCCGGTCAAACCCTCTGCATTTCTCAGGCGTACCAGGAGATATAGAGCCGACAACTTTTCTTGGCTGGATTCAGAAAAAGGCCGAGATCCTTCGTATACCGTCGGAGCTCACTGCACAGTTGGCTGGACAGCAGCTAGGAGGAATAACGGATACTTGGTACCGATCCTTACGGGACAGCAAAGGCCTGGATGCCCCATGACTGACCTGGGAGGAGTTTACCCGAGGGTTCAGAGAGAGATTCATTCCCACCGGCTTGATGGACAGAGCACTGCATACCTTCTTGAACTTGAGGATGACCAGAGAGATGACGGTCATAGAGTATCATGCCCACTTCACTCGACTTGCAGGGGTCACTCAGTTCTCCATGACCCCGAACGAGAGGGTGAAGCGTTTTCTTCAGGGACTCCCCACCCAGTACAGGTTTGCTTTGACGTGCTCCGAGACGTCAGAGAGTTATGATGAGGCACTGAATGCTGCCCTGTGGTGCGAGACGAAGACCTTGGATGCACAGGCCAGAGGAGAGAAGAAGGCGAGACACACCGATTCATATTCAGGCACACCAGCTCCCACCCGCAGTCAGCAGCAGCACGCGAGACACACCGGTTCATATTCGGTTCGCCCCACAGCTTCACAGGGCCAGAGTCAGAGCAGAGTTAGCTATCCCTCAGCCTCGTCCCTGCAGGGGGGATCTGTTTCCTCCCACCCGCAGTGCCAGACCTACGGCAAGCTTCACTCTGGAGTTTGCCGCATGGGGACCAGAGGATGCTATCGTTGCGGCCAGGAGGGCCACAGCTACAAGGATTGTCCAGTCAGACAGCCGACTCCTAGTGTGGGTTCTGTTCAGACAGCCTTTTCAGCAGGGCAGCAAGCACAGGGTCATGCTCGTTCTTTTGCAACGGCCGGCAGAGGCGGGGGCGGTGGTAGGACAGACAGTAGAGAATCAGGAGGCAGAGGTTCAGGCACCGGAGGACAGCCCCATCTTTTTGCTATCACCAGACAGGATGCCCATGCATCCAATGCCGTTCTTACAGGTATCATATTAGTTAGGGGTTTTGAGGCCTTAGCGTTGTTCGATCCCGGGGCAACGCATTCTTTCATATCAGTGTTCTTCGCCTTGAGGTTTGATGGTGAGCGTCGCAACTCCCATAAATTTAATTATTTATAAACCAAGTTCCCCTAATATAGTTTAGTGGAAACTAGGGTCGTCTCTCACAAGGAATGGCTAAGAGAGCAATACGCAAAACTAGTTGTATGAGGGTTGCCACAAATTTGGGGATTTTTGTTTGAATGCAAGAAAAATAAATTGGAATAATAAAAACAGTGGTTTATGAGGTAGAACCTTCATTAGGGCGTTTATCATTGGCTACAAAAGAATGCATGAGTTGATTAATTACGCCAAAGTTAGATCTAACCCTATTGTTGTGATTCTAAGGGTTGATTGCCTAGAACAAGATTAACCAGTGAGATCTCACCTTTAGTTTCGTTTTCATCAATCTTTAAAGCCAATCACATTAATCTAATTAAAGAGACTAATCAGCCAATTAATTAAACATTACCAATTCCTGATATGCCATGCATTAATTAATCAACTAACACATGAACACATGCCGATGAATTAGCCTAGCTCAATCGAGTAAGCCAAGACAAAGGGTAAACACACACAATTTAAGATCTCAAATTATATGCCAAAAATGATAACGAAAACTTATGCAAGATTAAGAACAAAGCCCCAATTTACCCCAGTGATGTTCACACCCTCATAAACCACCAAGAGACTTAGCTACTCATGGAGAAAATATAAGGGCAGAAAATAAATTGGAATTAAAAGTAAAGATGGAATGAAGAAATTAAACAACTTGAATAATAAAGAGGAAAGTAAAGAAAATAAAGAGTATGGAATATAAATGCAAATTGGAAAGATTGAAAAACGAATAACTGAATTAATTGTAAAAGTAACTTACAAAACCCAAAGGGCTTGACGAATAACGTTAAGGTAAACAGTGGAGGAAGCTAGAGCTAAACTAGGAAAAGAAGGTGAAATCCTAATAGAGAAAATAAACTCTAACTAAAAGCTTAGGGTTTGAAAAGTAAGAAACTAGGAAAAGAAAATAGTAAGAAGATAAGAGAAATTGAAGGTGTGAAGAGGTGTGTTTTCTGATGCATTAGCACTGCTTTATATAGAGGAAGCAACCTCCAAACCCTAGCTAATTGAGCCCCCAATTCGGTTTTGCAAATTGGTCCCTGCTGTAACAGAATTGCGGCGCGGGCGCCGTGGTCGCACCAGGGCGCGTGTACGATGCACGCGATATGTTTTGATGAGGTTCGGTCGCTGGGGCGCTCTATGCCAGCCTGGACTCCACTGCTCTGCTTCTTACTCAGTTCCTGATGTCTACTGCTCTAATAATTCCTATGACCTGCACAAAAAATCAAGTGCAAGGGTCATCCTTGAATTGCAAAAACATCATAAAACTTATTACTTTAGCCTTTATTTTCATTAAGTCCCAAATAAATCCAAATTGTATTAAATACAATAAAAGAATAAAATAGAGTAAAGAAATGCATACAATCATCCAAATTAAGGGCATAAAATATTGGCAAAATCCATGTTATCACGGCCCGAGAGAATTGGATCCGGAGCAGGACCCGGGTACCGGCCCACGACCTGATCCGAGGTCGGATAGAATCAACCCTCGATTAGGGAGGCACTTAGAAGCGAGTGGATACTGACGCCGAGAAATCCGGAGCCACGATCGACACTGCGCGGGTCAATCGCATGCGCCGCGGAAAGCGGGGATGCCTTTGCCCCGAGTCGTTCGGCGTTGGCAGTATGGAAACGACTCAAAATCCCCATCTATAAATACGGTGTTCCCACAGAGTATCAGGTACGCTTTCAGTTGAGTTCTCATACACTGAGTGATTTCTGACTTAAGCTTCGGAGTCCTTTCAGGTAAAACACCCCCCGCGCCTTGGACAGTTGTTGTGCGAAGAGTCAGATTCCGGCGACAGTTCATACCTCGGTCAAAGGTACGAAACAATTTTTATCAAAATTTTCTCAAAAATCATAAAATTTAAAAATACATAATTATTACTTTCATGAGAATTAAAAATTAATTTATTTCCTATCTTTTATGTTGACATTTCAAATAATATAATTAATTTAGAGGTCGATTCATTTCCCTTCTTTTATGATTTCAAATGAGTCAACGTGTACAACGGAAAATACTTACAACGTAACAAATAATGAATAATGCAGAAATCAAGCAACAAGATTGAAAAGCGTGTGTTTCGTATACCCACTCTCACGGACGCGCGCTTGTACAGTACGCGCGTAAGGGAACACATTCCAACACATAAAATGAACACATTTTTCAATAGAAAATGAAAAAATTTGATTATCAGAAATGAAAATATTTATTTGTCATAACGAACACACTTAAATATGAGAAATAAACACATTTATTTAAAAAAACATCTCAAACTCATGAATTTTATCATTTTACATTGTATTATTTGTTCAGTTAAAGTATGTGTATGCATTCATTTTGTATTGTATTATGTGTTAAGTTACAATATAAATATGTGTTCACTTTGCATTGTACTATGTGTGCAGTAATTATAAGTATGTGTTTACTTTGCATTATATTATGTGTTTAATATATATTAATCACTTTGCATTGTATTATGTGTTCAATTAAAATATATATATATGTGTTCAATACAATATATGAATTTGTTCACTTTGTATTGTACAATGTGTAACTTTACATAAAAATATTGTGAACACACATATATAAAAATATAATAATATAAAAATGTAAATTGAACACACACACATAGATACATATATATATATATGATAACGCGGTTTTTACCAACATTTTATACCTCTAATTTGGATGATTGTATGCAATTCTTAGCTCTATTTTGGCCTCTTTATTGTATTTAATTCAACTTGAGATTAATCTGAGCTTAATAGAAATAAAGACTAAAATAACAAGTTTTATGATGTTTTTACAATTCAAGGATGACCATTGCACTTGATCTTGGATATTTCGTATTTTTAGTGCAGGTCACAGGTATTATTGGAGCTGTAGACATTAAGAACTGAGCAAGAAGCGGAGCAGTGGATTTCAGAGCAAACATCGAGCGCTCCAGCGGCTGTAGCGCGCCCCAACGCGTGTGACTCATTTAAACCAGTCACGTGCGCAACGATGGCGCTCCAGCACCCGTAGCGCGCCCCAGCGCCGCGCCGCAACTCTGTCACAGCAGAAACCCTAATCTGCACGAGTTGGAGGCTCAATTACCTACGGTTTGGAGGCTGCTCACTCTATTTAAAGAAGGCTAATGCATCAGAAACACATCATCTCAACACCTTCTACTATCACTTCTTCAATCCTTATTTTTCTTTCCATAGTTAGAGTTATTCGTTTTTCCATTAGGATTTCCGTTTTCCTAGTTTTAGCTCTAGCTCCATCTTTACATTTCAACGTTATTCGTCCAGCCCTTTTGGGTTTTGTAAGTTACTCTCTATTATTAATCCAGTTATACGTTTTTCTATCTTTCCTACTTGCGTTTAATTTCTTTAATTCTTATCATTAATTCATTGTCATGAGTAGCTAAATCCCTTGGTGGTTTATGTGGGTGTGAACATCATTGGGGTATTTTGAGGCTTTGATCTTAATCTTGCATAAGTTTTCATATCAATCCTTAACATGTAATTGAGATCTTAAGTTATGTGTTTAACCCCTTTGTCTTGGCTACTCGATTGAGTTGGCTATCATTGGCATATGTTATGTGTTAGTTGATTAATTGATGCATGTCATATTAGGAATTGGTAATGATTAATTAATTGGCTGATTAGTCTCTTTAATTAGATTAATGTGATTGGCTTAAATAATTGTTGAGAGTGGAACTAAAGGTGAGATCTCACTAATTAATCTCATTCTAGGCAATTAATCATTAGAATCACAACAAAGGAGTTAGATCTAACTCCGGCGTAATTAATCAACTCATGCATTCTTTGTAGCCAATGATGACACCCTAATGAATGTTCCACCCGCTAACCGCTGTTTTTTATATTTCATTTATTCCCAATTAATCAACTTGTACACAAAAACCCCCAATTGTGACAACCTATCATACAACTAGTCTTGCGCATTACTTTCTTAGCCATTCCTTGTGAGAGCGACCCTGGTTTCCACTAAACAATATTAGGGGAACTTGGTTTAAAATAATTAAATTTATGCGTGCCACGACAGCAAGCATCAAATTTTTGGCGCCGTTGCGGGGGAATGGCGATGAAAGTAATCTCTAGTTGTGTGATTTGTGAATATGTAATAATCGTTTTCTTTGTTTCTTTGAAAAATAAAAACAACAAAAAGATTTTTTTATTTTGCATTGCATTACATTGAGCATTTGCATCTACATAACTTGCTGTTCGCAGAACAGCAAAGTTCGCGCCGACAGGAGCGCCCGAGCGCCTAGTGAGCGCTCCAGCGCCTTGTCAGAAAGCGCCCTAGCGCCTTGGACCGCCGAGCGGCCGTTCGTCGTCCTGGAGCATGTTTTCATGTTTTCTCTCTTATTTTCTTCTTTTTCTAGACTAACATGAACACTAACCCCAATTTTAGTCTCCAAGATTTAGTTTCCATGGTTTGCAGGTTATCCACCAATAGTGGGATGCAAGTGCCACCATTACCCTCAAACCTTCACCAAACACCATACCCTCAACCATACTATGAACCATACCCATCCTTTGAACCCTACTACCAGCCATATAATGACCCACCACCACCCTCCTACATTGAACCGTTTCCATACACATACCATGAGCCTAATCCTTACCCATACCCAACTGAATACCTTGATCAACCAACATTGAACCATTCTACCAACCACAACCTTCTCCGCTCTTGCACCGTCTATCCTTGCGATGATACTGAAAGCTCCATGATGAGACAAATCTTTGAAGTGCTGATGACAAACCGGCAAGCACTTTGTGCATAGAAGAGGATCTCCAACATTGAGAACGCAGGCCACCTCATCACCACCACCACCTTCTCCATTACCACCACCAGCTTCACCTCCACATTCACCATCACAAGAGGAACCGGGAGTTCCCTATTGTTGAAGATAATTATGCTTTGAGCAATTGGATTGGGAAACATTGAAGGCCATGGTGGAGAAATTATCTGGGAAGTCGAGGAAGACTCCGATGTGGAGATAGTCTTTGAGGACCCTCCACCCTTACTCAGTACCGTGCTGGAGACCGTGTGTGCGGAGGAAAGTTCTTTGAGTGTTGGAGTCGCTGCAGAGATTTCATCACTAGGAGGAATTGACGAGCATGCAAGATGGAGGAAGTCATGGATTCTACCACCTCATCCCCTGTTGTTTAAAGGCAACCATTGGACCTTTCCCATTTGCTCTTGGGCCTCATGAGTACGCTTGTCTCGAGACTGATACCCAACTCCTTCCCTTGTGGGGTGTCGGTATTTCTCAAGCTCAGAAGTTTTGGAAACTATTTGATTAAATTATGTTTTCTCTAACCCATCTTGTGAGGACTTTCATCCCTCCTCACTTGATTTTGTTTGTTTAGGGATGCTTTTTGGAGGAGCGGTGTTGTGCTTCAAGGACAAATTAAGGATCAAAACACTTGGGTCCCGAAATAAGAAAGGGATCATTCTCTTTAGAGTGGTTCACTTCTCATGGGATCCCGGTGGAGGTGTGGAAAGCACACCATGGTGGAAGGTCCTAGATCAATTCAAGCATAAACCACCCTGAGAGGGGCTGACCAAACGTCCAACTTAGGGACGTTAAAGCAAAGTGCTTGGGGGAGACAACCCACCAAATTTTAATTTTGTAACATTTTATTTTGCTTTTTATATTTTATAGTTATAATTAACCAATTTATGTTTTTTAGATTCAACTTTGCATTAGGGAGTCTCATGCACTGAGTACATGACAGCAACTGGCCAATTCTGTAGCAGCACTGGCACCCTAGCGCATACAACGCGCCCCAGCGCTCGAATGGTCCTTGTCCATGCGGCCCAGCGTGCATATCACACCCTAGCGCACCTGTCCGGGACGCTGTCAGTTCTGCCTCAGACAGTTTTTCTCAATACCCTTTTCTCTGTTCTTTTAATGTTTGTCACTGAGGACAGTGCCTTATTCAAGTGTGGGGAGGGTGTAGAAATTGCTTTTATGTATATCTTGCATGTATAGTCATTTTGTTTTATTTTCCTTTTTTTATGTGTTTTTAGGTAGATGATTGGGTAGTTTTCTTTATAGCACCTTTTGGTCTGAAATTGCTCTGCCCTTTAATTTAACTCTGAAATGTTGGCATGATAAATCTGATATGAGTTTGAATTGTTTGTGTTATCTCTGTTTGGTTGGTTGGATTACCTGTGAGATTTGAGCCTTAAATGTGATTACATGTATCAACTAATCAATTTCTTTCTGTGAGCACACACACACTTGTATTTGTTATTCCTGAATTTGCTTGATTCTCGTTTTGCATTTTATACATGTTGCATGTGATTGAGGCATAATTTTGTTTTGCATTTAAAAGCCACTTAGCCAAATAGCCAACCCATACACAAATTCCATTTGTTTGTAGCCAATTTGAGTCTTTATCCCTTTTTTGTTACTAAGCTCATTACAAGTCAAAAGACTGAAAAAAAATGAAAAATCCCCTCTGAGAACTAGGAGGACATGGTTTGATTATTGGGCAAAGGTCTTAAGTGTGGGGAAATTGGGTTAAATTGAGCACTGGTATAGAGTGCAAAATATTGGGATATGTTGTAAGGGTAGCTTTTGTACATAAGTGGTTCTTTGCTATTTGCTTTTCCACCTGATTTTAATTACCAAAGGAATTAAGATGAGGTATATATAAAAAAAAAATTAAAAACAAATCGAAAAATACAGAAAAATCAAGAAAAAAAATGTGAATTCCTGCAAATAAAGGTTGTTGGGTTCCTGGGAATTAATGTGAAAATCTTTGGGAACATTGGGAATTGTAAGAATTTATGGGTTATTGATCTTGGGTATTTCTATTCTATCCATCTCTCATCTCTCCATCTTTTCTGTAGAAATAGAAGTCATCTAGGATTGATCAAACCATGAAGTCTTAGTTTTTTGGAAGTTAAGTCCACTTCCCATATATGCCATACCTGTCCCAAGCCCCGTTACAACCCTGAAAAGACCTCTTGATGCACCATGTTTGTAAAAATTGCAATGTTAGGAGTATAGCAAATTTATGAAATGTAAATACTTGTGTGAATTATTCAAATTGAGTGCTAAGCCAAAACACTGAGTGATTGAGAGAGAAACACACTGGTGAGGGCCAACTCAACCAACTTTGTATAACATGAATTGATTCTCCTAACTCATACTCTTTTCTTGATGCCAACTGATAACATGTCAAGGGTATTGTATAAATCTGACCAAGGTGTGTTGTTTTGAATAACTTGCTATCATCTGTAGATTTTATTTTTTTTCTTTTAGGACTTAGGTTAGGTGTTAGATGTGTTAGCCAATACTCTGAGAGATGCTTGGAATCATTGCTTTTGCATGAGGACATGCAATTGTTCAAGTGTGGGGATATTTTATAACGCGATTTTTACCAACATTTTATACCTCTAATTTGGATGATTGTATGCAATTCTTAGCTCTATTTTGGCCTCTTTATTGTATTTAATTCAACTTGAGATTAATCCGAGCTTAATAGAAATAAAGACTAAAATAACAAGTTTTATGATGTTTTTACAATTCAAGGATGACCTTTGCACTTGATCTTAGATATTTCGTATTTTTAGTGCTGGTCACAGGTATTATTGGAGTTGTAGACATCAGGAACTGAGCAAGAAGCGGAGTAGTGGATTTCAGAGCAAACATCGAGCGCTCCAGCGCCTGTAGCGCGCCCCAGCGCGAGTGGCTCATTTAAACTAGTCACGTGCACAACGCTGGCGCTCCAGCGCCCGTAGCGCGCCCCAGCGCCGCGCCGCAACACTGTCACAGCAGAAACCCTAATCTGCACGAGTTGGAGGCCCAATTAGCTAGGGTTTGGAGGCTTCTCACTCTATTTAAAGAAGGCTAATGCATCAGAAACACATCATCTCAACACCTTCTACTATCACTTCTTCAATCCTTATTTTTCTTTCCATAGTTAGAGTTATTCGTTTTTCCATTAGGATTTCCGTTTTCCTAGTTTTAGCTCTAGCTCCATCTTTACATTTCAACGTTATTCGTCCAGCCCTTTTGGGTTTTGTAAGTTACTTTCTATTATTAATCCAGTTATTCGTTTTTCTATCTTTCCTACTTGCGTTAAATTTCCTTTAATTCATTGTCATGAGTAGCTAAATCCGTTGGTGGTTTATGTGGGTATGAACATCATTGGGGTATTTTGAGGCTTTGATCTTAATCTTGCATAAGTTTTCATTATCAATCCTTAACATGTAATTTGAGATCTTAAGTTATGTGTTTAACCCATTTGTCTTGGCTACTCGATTGAGTTGGCTAATCATTGGGCATATGTTATGTGTTAGTTGATTAATTGATGCATGGCATATTAGGAATTGGTAATGATTAATTAATTGACTGATTAGTCTCTTTAATTAGATTAATGTGATTGGCTTAAATAAGTGTTGAGAGTGGAACTAAAGGTGAGATCTCACTAATTAATCCCATTCTAGGCAATTAATCATTAGAATCACAACAAAGGAGTTAGATTTAACTCCAGCGTAATTAATCAACTCATGCATTCTTTTGTAGTCAATGATTGACACCCTAATGAATGTTCCACCCCCATAAACCGCTGTTTTTTATTATTGTCAATTTATTTCCAATTTAATCAACTTGCACACAAAAACCCCCCAAATCGTGACAACCCTATCATACAACTAGTCTTGCGCATTACTTTCTTAGCCATTCTTTGTGAGAGACGACCCTGGTTTCCACTAAACTATGTTAGGAGAACTTGGTTTAAAAATAATTAAATTTTTGTGTGCCACGACAGCAAGCATCAATATATATATATATATATATATATATACATTTTATGAACATGTTTATTATTGAGTGTTATTGTGTAAAGTGATTAAAATTAAATCAAAGATTTGATGCGGAACCGCAATGCGTGAGTGAGATTTGTGTAACTGCCGTATAAGTGTGCGAATATTCGTTACAAGATATGTTAAGTTGTATGTATAATGCGTTGTACAAATATATTTTCCGATTTCAAATGCACCCTAATATTTAGCAATATAGCACATTAATTGAATTCAACCACAATCAAATATTTAAAAGAGAAACACACTATATTTACTATAAACACACACATTAATTAAATAATGCACTACAAAAAATAAGCTGATTTGTGGGGTTTTTTTAACGTTTTGTGGGGGGTTTTCAACTCCCACAAAACACTTTGCAGGGGTTTTAAAAAACGCCGCAGTTAGGTGTGACGCAAATCCTGAGATCAAAACAGTGGCGTTTTTTTGTGGCAGTTTCAAACCCCCACAATATAATGGCGGTTTCAAACTTGTATACTATAGTGGCGGTTTTAAACCCCCACAACTTAGCACTGAATAAAAATTTTCATAACCCCATAATTTAATAGAATTGACTGAATTTGTGGTGAATGAAAACCGCCACAAATAGTTTTTTTTTCTTGTTAATCATGCTATTAATTAATTTTTAAATTTTTGCTAGGTAGAAATACCAAAGTCAGGGCCATACACCCAATAGAAAAATTTAAACTTTTGCTAGGTAGAACTAACATCCCAGATCATACATATATATACCTGTGTAACTGAATAAGTTACTCATGGAATGCCAAAAAACTTAATATTATTAATTCAATGGTACACAGTTTTACAACTATGGTTCTCTCAAATTACCTCATTTGGTGTCTACTTTTCATATGAAAAAAAAGAAAGACATTTATTTATGCATATATTGTAGCTTCTGTTGTCATTCTCTTTTCAATTTGAGTTGCTCTCTCAAACTCATTTTCTGTGTCACCTGCATAATTGAAAATTCAAACAAACTTTGTTTCAACTTTCAACATCTTGGATTTTTTTCTCCTCAAATGAAATAAGCATTAACAAAAGTGAACTCTGTAACATCCCAATTTATTAACTATGTCATAGACATAATTAACAATTTGCAATGTTACATAACACCCAAAAACCCCATTTTTTTTTAAACGTATAAGTAAAATATATTTTCGTAACCCATGTAAACGATAAATCGATAGCGAGACTCAAAAGCCATGACCAATCAAATTCAATAGCACGATATTAGATATCCTTTATAAGCATCTAGAATAATAATGGAAATTGCCAATAATATAATAATGGCCCATACAACAATGGTCATGATATTACTATTTAACATAAGCATCGGGATAGAAATATAAAAGGTTCGAGTGTGTCTGAATCTTGTTTAATCACGTAGAAAAGTGTGGCCTTTTCTCTTTGGCCACACTTTTCCCCACTATTGGCCACACTTTACAAGGGTGGGTTAAGGGGGTATTTTCTTGTAGTGCTTCATTTCATCCTTAACCATCTTGATCTTCTCAACAGTCTGTTGCACCAAATCGGGTCCTAGCGACCGTTCTTCTCCGGATTCGTTCCAACAAAGCGAGGATTGGCACTTCCGACCATAAAGAGCCTCATAAGGCGCCATTCCGATACTGGCATGGTGACTATTATTGTATGAAAACTCCACCAGAGGGAGGTGGGTATCCCGACTGCCTGGCATCTCCAGAACAACGGCCCTTAACATATCCTCTAGAGTCTGTATCGTCCGCTCTGATTGGCCGTCCGTCTGGGGGTGATACGCGGTGCTCAAGCTCACCCTAGTACCGAATGCCCGTTGCAATGCTCCCCAAAACCTCGAGGTAAACCTTGAATCTCGGTCGGAGACGATCGATGTGGGCACTCCGTGTAGGCGGATGATCCAGTCGATGTACATTTGGACCAGTTTCTCCAATGGGTAACTCATCCTTATCGGTAAAAAGTGGGCAGATTTGGTCAACCTCTCCACAATGACCCAAATTGCGTCGACTTTCCTCTGAGTCAGGGGTAACCCCGTCACGAAATCCATCGTGATGTGCTCCCATTTCCACTACGGAATAGGAAGGGGGTTCAAAACTCCGGCTAGCTTCTGATGTTCGGCCTTTATTCTCTGGCAAGTCAAGCACTTACTCACCAATTGTGTCACATCCTTCTTCAATCCAGGCCACCAAAATCGTTCCTTCTGGTCATTATACATCTTCGTCATCCCCGGATGTATAGTGAACTGGCTCCGGTGCGACTCCTGGAGTATGTCCTCGCGCAAACCCTGGCCCTTAGGCACGCAAATCTGTCCATTGAATCTCCAAAGGTCGTCTGATCCCTGCTCCAACCCATGTATCTTGCCTTGTCATACTGCTTCGAGCATATCTTGGAATTCCCGGTCTTGCGGTTCCTTCTGGGCCTGTTCAATCCGTTGCTTGAATTTGCTCGTGATAACCAAATAATGAAACTTTATACTCTTCGGTGTCAGGTCCATGCTGAGATCCATGTTCTCCAGTTGTTGTACTAACTCTAATTCCTTTATCATCATCCAAGCCGCATGCAATGTCTTTCGACTTAACGCGTCGGCTACCACGTTAGCTTTCCCAAGGTGGTAGTGGAGCGTGAAGTCGAAGTCCTTAAGGAACTTCATACAGCGGCGTTGCCTCATGTTGAGCTCATTTTGATCAAATAGGTACTTGAGACTCTTGTGATATGAGAACACTTCAAACCGGGTTCCGAAAAGGTGGTGTCTCCACATTTTTAGAGCCGATACCACCGCTGCCAATTCCAGGTCGTGCGTCGGATAGTTGAATTTGTGAGGTCGAAGTTGCCGTGATCCGTAGGCCACCGGCCTACCTTGCTGCATTAAAACGAAACCTAACCCTCGTCCGGAAGCATCACAATACACTTCGAACGGTTGTTCGGGATCCGAAAGCGTCAATACTGGGGTTGAAGTCAGTCTCTTCTTTAATTCTTGAAAACTTTGCTTGCAAGCTTCTTTCTACAGGAGCGGAGCATTCTTCTTGGTAAGCTTTGTCATCGAGACTGAAATCTGAGAAAACCTTGAATAAATCTCCGGTAATACCCTGCAAGTCCTAAGAAACTCCGGATCTCGGTTGCCGTGGTTGGTCGCTCCCATTCTATCACTGCTCTTACCTTTGCTGGGTCCACTGCTATGCCTTCTTAAGATACCACATGCCCCAAGAATTGAACCTCTCTAAGCCAAAACTCACACTTAGAGAATTTAGCATACAATCTCCGATCGGCCAAAACGCTCAGAACCGTCTTCAAGTGCTCGGCATGTTCCTCCTCCGACTTTGAGTAGACCAAAATGTCGTCGATGAAGACCACCACAAACCGATCCAAGTATTCCCTGAACACCCGGTTCATATAGTCAATAAAACCAGCAGGCGCATTTGTGAGTCCAAAAGACATTACTGTGAACTCAAAATGGCCATACCGCGATCTAAAGGCTGTCTTCGGGATGTCGGCTTCCCGAACTCGGATCTGATGGTATCCGGACCGTAGATCTATCTTCGAGAACACGGTTGCTCCCCGTAGTTGGTCCATGAGGTCGTCGATCCGCGGCAACGGGTAGTCTATACACAATCGCATCAATCAATCCTTCTTCCTCATGAATAATATCGGTGCTCCACATGGTGACGCGCTCGGTCGTATAAACCGTTTCTCTAGAAGTTCCTCCAATTGCGCCTTCAATTCCTTAAGCTCGGCTGGAGCCATCCTGTATGGGGCGATGGAGATGGGACCCGCTCCAGGGACGAGGTCTATGGAGAACTCTACCTCCCGCTCGGGCGGAAACTCCGGTATCTCTTCGGGAAATACCTCCGGAAAATTGCAAACCACCCGGATGTCCTCAATCCTCTGCTCTTCACCAATCGTGGCCGAGGCGAACGTGGCAAATTCTTGGGTATCCATTCTACAACTGTGTAGGGACGTTTGGGAACTATAGGAACCTTCTAAGTTATGTATTCTATTTTGGCCAAGTTTCTCTAGGTCATCGGGGAAAAGGACAGTTTTAGAATCACAAACTAACATAACCCGATTTAATCTCAGCCAATCCATCCCTAGGATAATGTCTAGCCCAGTTAGGGGTATGCATATCAATTCAGCCTTAAAGGTTCTCCCTAACAAAATAAAAGTGCACCCAAAAATGCATGATGAGGTATTAACATGTGAAGAAGCCGGGGTGGATACATGCAAAGTGTATGGTAGGGTAGTAACTGGCAACCTAAGTCTCTCAACGCATGTATTAGCTATAAAAGAATGTAATGCACCAGAATCATATAAAATAGTTAAAAGATCATCGGACAACCTACACTCACCTTGGATCAGCTCTCCCGCTGCCCGGGCCTGTTCTGCCGTAACCGCGAACACACGAGCTTGACGCGGCTGCTGCTGGTTTCTTCCCTGGGGGCAGACCCTTGCATAGTGTCCCCTTTGTCCGCACGTGAAACAAGCTGGGCAGTCTCCATAATGCATCAGTCCGCATCGACCACAACGGTTCTGTTGCTGCATAAATGGCGTTGGAGGTCTAGCTGCAGGCTCGGCAGGGCGAGCATGTTGAGATTTTATATTTAGATTGACATACTAATTCTTTCCTACTAATTAAAAATCATACTAACTTTGTTTTGTTATTATAAATATAGGTATTGCGTCCATTTTAAGGTTATGGATGAAAATAGTTCTGCAACATTCATTGTTTATGACAATGAATTAGAAAAGTTCGTAGGAATTGCTGCAAAAGACTTGAGGGAAAAACAGTTGCTGAATGTATGCTTACTAAATTAAATTATTTATTAACTATGAAATATTTCTAATACATAAATTCTAATATTATTTGTTCAAACATAATTTAGTGTGGAGATAAGCACCAATTTCCGGAAGATATATCTGCATTCAAGGATAAAATTTTTTGTTCAAAGTAGCATTCAAGTTAGAAAATATAAATTCAATTCAACCTGTGTCTATAACCATTTTGAAATTGTGCTATGAAGAAAGCATAATAAGTGCTTTTCTTCAAAAGTACAAATTTGAGGAGGTAAATTTTTTACTACGTTGGATGATACTTATATATACCCTTTAGTTTCATTTCAACATTAATTTATATTTGAAGCCATTATTCTATGACTAGGATTTCTTTCCAACCAATGAATGTGGAGGGGTTCATCTCACCCTTGGTTTATCTGATGTTAACAAGGTAAATAAAAATATTAGATGTGTTATAGATATATAATTTTTCATTCAAAGTTAAATATAAATTGGTAGAAATGGTAGACATAATTATATTCATGTTAGATCAATTATAAATTTATTGTTCATAATACAAATATATGAGTTATTTTTCTTATAAGACATTTTCTTTTTAATTTATATACAAGGATTCTGGATTTGAGGAAGTTAATAATGTAGTGGTAGATAAGGATTATTCTTTGATCACTCCAACAAAGGCCCTTGAAAAACAAAGTTTGGTACAATACAAAGATATTGAGAATGAAAGCTCAATTCTTTTCAAAGGTGAACTAAACTTTGATACTCAAAAATCGGCTGCCGAAAAGGATGATTGGATTACAATACCAACCAAAGTTTCAGATGGTGAATTTGATTTGTCTGCTACCAAAATGAGGAAGGTTACAAAAGAGTGATGAGTTTTACAATTTTATGTTTAGGAGTTTTTTATTAATTCTACTATAAGTGTCACAGACACATTGTTTGGGTTGATTTTTATTTTATTTTCTTAGTTTTATTTTAAATACTTAATCAAATTGTTGAATTTGAATAATTATATATTGTTATTTGTATTATTGCATTTTTTAAAAGTACATGGTATTTAATTTTTATTCAAATACTACAATTGAATTGATAAAACAATTAAAGTTAACATATGGACCAAGAAAAGACATAATTTTATTACTTTAATTACCTTAATGAAAATTTATTGAGGCAATCATCAGAAGCATAATTTTCGAGATGAAAAAAAACGTTAACTCTTTCAAAGGTTTCTGCCCAAAGAAAACATAAACATGATGATTTATATAGAGATAACAAAATTTTTCATCCAACAATAACAACAAAATTATCCACTGAGGGTAACTACAAAAATCAAAACTTATTAGAAGACTCAAGTAATTTTTACATCTTTATGATATTTTATATTTCTAAATATTATAGTTTAGTGCTTGACCAATGGAACACGTTTTATATTTCTAATTATTAGCAAATGGGAGAACATTTGTAAGAGATTAATTAGTATTTTCTAAAAGTATACATGCATTATAAAGCAAGCATGTGTTTCCACTATTGCCACTTTTGTAGATGAAAGAAGTTACAATAAATGAGTTTCTCTCAAATTCAGTAGCTATATATTTATTAAAATAACCTGAAAAAAGTCAAAGATATTACTGAGTAGTAGCAACATCCTTCAATCACTTCGTTATTTGTGTGATTCCCATTCGGCAAAGCATAACTAAGTTGTTCACTAAGGTTAACTAAAAAAATCAAAACATACTAGAAGAGTCGAGTAGTATTTATTCATATTATAATGAATAATTAATATCAAAACTGTAACTTTTTATGAGAGAATTAAAGATGGATTTATGACTTTTCATATTATTTAAAGGTTTTATAATGCTTAAGAATAACAAAAACTATTGTTTATAGTGTCTTTTAAAAAAGAAGAACAAAGTTGAGTTCCCTTTAGCTTCTTATTTCAATAACAATGGAAGAACAAAATTATCATTGGGGTGCAAAACTTTCAAGGTTGAAAAAAAATTTATTCGTGATCAAAAGAGAAACAAGACAATATATACTCAGTTTGCAATAATTAATAAAAGAAATATTTTTAATGTATGTTTTTTGTATGATTAATTAGTAAAAATAACGTCTTGGATAAAACAACGATGAACATACATTCTTTACTTAACTCTTCAATGTGATTCATAGGAGGAGAATCAAATAGCAAGAGCAATCAATGTTCTACTGTTGTAGGAGAAAGATTAACAACCTCTAACTCAGTCTCAATTCTTGCAATTAAATTAAACACACAAAACATTCTCATTTCATCAAAAATAAATAATCAAGATTACCATCAAAGAGCAAAACTTTCAAAAGAAAGTCAATTCTTAATCAAAAGTGAAATAAAAGAACATATACTCAAATGACAATACATGGTAAGATGAAATTTTTTTCTTTTCCTCTCGGTATACCTTCTATTAATCTATTATGTATTAGCTAAAAGAAGATAAAAATATTGATCTTTGTTTACTTTTAATTTGACTATGATTTGCAGGACAATCAAGTAGTCGGAGCAACAAAAGGTCTAATATTGTAGGAGATTAACCAACAACCTCTAATTAAATTCAAGGTCTTGCAATCAAAACAAACTTGCAAAACATTGATTTTAATAATAAATCTAATGAGTGTAGCCCAAAAACTACACTATCCTCCAAGCCAAATGGTAACATTTTCAATTTATGGTACAAATTATAAACTCTTATCATGTTAACAATTAGTAGCTCAAATAATTGAATAAAAAATTTAGATATGTGCCATATACTTTACATGTGAGAAGTTTAACTTAAGCAAGTTAAATAACATGTTTATTTCTATATATTTTCAATTTTGTTGCTACTTTCAATATGTAACTATGTCATGACAGAATAAATTTCTTATAACTATTATGCATGGGAAAAAATAAAAATCTAACAGAGAAATTCATCACTCAATAAAGAAATAAACTTTAATTATGTTATTGGTAACAAAATCACATTATAAAATTTTTAATTAAGTTATTATTATATAAGATAAATATAATTTCGTTTTCTCCTACTTCTTAACCAATTTTGTAATAACTCGGATTGTCCGAGTTAGTATGAGTAAGAGATAACGGTACACCCGGGGAGATAGAGCCAAGTCGGCCCCATCTCCCCACCCTTCTTTCTTTTCTTTTCCCCCTTTTTCCCCTCCCATTCCCATAACCCCTTCCCCTCTCTTTTTCCTTCTTTCTTTCTTCTTCACAATCTCTCCCTCTCATATCTCTCTCTCACAAACACTCATCAAAACTCCATTAATGTTCAAGATCAATTTGCCATTTCTCATCTAGTATATTGTGGGTAAGTGTAATGTATTTATTTTTCTCTCTTGGTGTCTATTTCTCTCCATTTTCGGTTTTGGGGTTTTAGGGTTTAAATTGGGGGTTTTTTGATTTTGTTGAGAATCTGAGGATTTTGATGTGTTCTCTAGGGTCTCAACCAACTAGGGAAGCTCCGGGTAACTCATTCTAGCACCGGGAAATGTCATTGTGTTCATTGGAGTAATTTGTGAGTAATGGGTTATTTATGGTTTATGCTTGATTTTGAATGTTATTGTGAATTTCTTGCTATGATAGTTAATAGGGACTGAGATTGGTTGATATATGATTGGTATTGCATATTGGTTATGTTTGATTTGGATGTGGATTTCAAACTAATTTCTTCTGAATTTCGCCTCTGGTACTGGTTGTAATCGATTACCACGAATTGGTAATCGATTACATTGAGTCGAAACATTGAAAAATCACATTTTTGAAGTCTGTAATCGATTACAGCTAAGTGGTAATCGATTATAGGCTGGAAATTTTTGCGAAAATTTTATTCCAGGATGAAATTTGATATTGGTAATCGATTACAGAGGCTTGTATAATCGATTACACAAATACTAAAACTCTATTTTCAAGACTTTAACTCAAAATCTTCATGCTTTTAAGTTGTGCATTCATATCCATTCGTTCACCACTACCCCAAACATGATGCATGGATGTTGATGATGTTAATATGATAATATCTTGGATGTATGTCGAAATGTGGTTATGAAGTGATAAGAATTAAACTAAGAATTATGTTTGTTGATTCGACCTGAGGAGGGGCGGGGCTCCCGTGGTCGAGGTTTAGCGAAGTCTGAGGAGGGGCTGGGCTCCCGGGACTAAAGATTTGAGGAGGGGCTGGGCTCCCGAGATCTATAACATAATATACACATGGACTAATAATAAATATAACGAATTGTGATATATGTCGTATGGTGCTTATGTGATGGGTTAACATGTCTGTATATATGATTATGGTGTTGTTTCATAAACTGTTTTAATCTGTTATTCACTAAGCGTATGACTCACTCATTCATACAAACCATTTTCAGATTCAGGTGCAGATCAGGAGGCGAATCCTTCCGTTCCTCCAAGCTCTTAGCTTTGGTGAGACTCAATGTTTAGAGGCGTTATGTTATTGTCTTTTGTCTCTGTAGTATGCTCCATAAGGTTACAAACAAGGTTGTCTATGTCATGCGTATTTGATGTTGTCTTGTTAAGACTTGTTGAACCTCTGTTATGTTGATTACTGAGCTAAGTAAGATGTTATGGCAGGATTATATGTGTTTTGAATATAGGGATGATACCTTAAGAACCCTATTATATGTATGGGTTTTATATGATGTGTGTTGTTAAAGTAGTTGTGGTTATTGTTGTTTAGCCTAATTGTTGTATGGGAATTATAATGCAATTTGTCTTTTATAGGTGAGAATTATAATGCAAAATTTGGTCATAACTCAAAACACACTTTTGGAGAATGTTCTAATAGAAATAAGAGAGGGACTGATTGGCAATGTGTTGATCCTAACAGAGACTATGAGGGTTGTTATCGATTTTAATTTATTTTTTATTTTTTATTCTGAATTAAATTAACTTATAACATATTTGTAATGTTACTCACTTATCTAATCTCACCTCTTTAAATCAGTTATCAATGGACATGATGACATAAATTATGAGCCTAAAGATAATGACTTCCCTCTGGATTGTACTGAAGGCGAGGCTTATATTGACCAAGGTATTAATTCAAATACCATAAATTTTATTTTTAGTTCAATCAATTACATATATATTTTCATGTACAACTACATATTTACATATTTATATGACTACTTCATTTCATGTAGAAGCATGGGACCTTGGAGACCCTATATATGAGTGTCAATTTTGTGGAGCACTTATGTGGTTAAATAAAAGTCTTATAAAAACAAGAAAAAGTAAAAATCTCACATTTTCGATGTGTTGCATGGAGGGTAAAATAAAGCTTCCAAAATCAAAGCCCCCTCCAGATCTATTGAATAACCTGCATAAAGGCACTGATGAGAAGAGCAATTACTTTTTTCAAAATATCAGATCATTCAATGGAATGTTTGCTTTTACTTCTATGGCTGGAAAGGTTGACCACAAAATTAATAAAGGTTCTGCCCCTCCTATTTTTCTACTTGGTGGCCAAAATTATCATTCAATCGGAAGTTTGCTGCCTCAAAACAAAGAGAAACCAAAATTTGCACAGCTTTACGTGTATGACACGGAAAATGACGTTGATAATAGAATCAATGCATTAAGGTAATTTTATTAACATTCAAGAGCATATTTTATTTTTTATGGGAATAATATCAACTACAAACTTCTACTCAAAATTGTTACCAACTAATTTTCTATCAAAATTTTAGCATTATTATTCCCATAGTTACAAAAAAATTTGATGTTTTCCATATTCATATACATGTTGTTCATATTTTTTTCTGTCATTCATAATTGTTCTTTTTACCTATTGTGAGTTATTCTAACATGAATTTTATTAAAATATTTGACATTTATATTTTAGGTCTTCTTTTAATCTGCTTTCTACAGAGAAAGAAATTGTATCATCTTTAAAATCAATGTTGGATGAGCATAATATACTGGCAAAGACATTCCGTTTTGCAAGGGATAGATACAGAAGTACTAATGATCAAGATTTTAGTCTAAAATTGATATGTAAGTTAAACACTGATGGAAGGACGTATAATTTGCCAACTGCATTAGCTATTCTAATAGTTGGAAATGTTGATGAATACTTTCCTGATAGGGATATAATCATTGAAACAAGGTCCAAACAACTTAAAAGGATTGACGTTTTCCATCGTATGTATCTTGCTCTACAATATCCTTTGCTCTTTCCTTATGGAGAGGATGAATATAGAAAAATATTTGTTATTCTAATCGACCCGGAGTGCGTCAGAAGGGAAAAGCTAATGAGGTCACTCTGAGACAATTTTTTGCATACCAAATACAAGATAAAAGATATGAGTCTCCAATTATTCTAAGATCAAGAAGATTGTTTCAACAATTTTTAGTTAATAGTTATACAATGGTTGAGGCTGACAGATTGATGTATTATCGTTTACATCAACCAAAGCTCAGGGTTGATAAGTACAAGACACTGCATGAATCCTTAATCATAGGTGAAACAGAGGCAATAAATACTGGGCAAAGGATAATTTTGCCAAGTAGTTTTACTGGAGGACCAAGATACATGTTCAATAATTGCAAGGATGCTTTTGCGATTTGTAGATACGTTAGCTATCCAAGTTATTTTATCACCATGACTTGCAATGCAGAGTGGAGTGAGATTAAGAGATTGGTAACTCGTTTAGGATTGAATGCTCAAGACAAGCCAGACATATTATGCAGGGTCTTCAAAATGAAAGTTGATGAGTTACTCAAAGATCTAAAGGAGGGACACGTTTTTGGAAAAATTAATGGATGTATGTCTATGCTTTTACAATCCCATGCTTTATAAAGTTATATTTGAATGCTATTTTTCTAATTTTCAACATGATAAATTCAATTTCAATGTTTTATTTTCAGTTGTGTGTACTATTGAATTCCAAAAAAGAGGACTTCCTCATGCTCATATTCTCCTTTTCATGCATCCAAGTTCAAAGCCGAGGACTATTGAGGATATTGACAAGTTCATTGTTGTAGAAATCCCAGATAAGGATGCAAACCCAACATTGTTTTCTGTTGTAGAGAGATACATGGTGCATGGCCCTTGTGGCCACTACAATGTAAATTGTGCATGCATGGTCAATGGGAAATGCTCTAAATTTTTTCCAAAGCAATTTAGGGAGCGTACCATTATTGATGAAGCAGGTTTTCCCACGTACATGAGAAGGGATAATGGACGTTCTATTACAAAGAAGGATATTGTATTAGATAATTCATATATTGTGCCGTACAATCCTAAGCTTCTGCTAAAGTATGTGTCTCATATTAATGTTGAATACACTTGCCAGACATCTGCGATAAAATACCTTTTCAAGTACGTTCACAAGGGTAATGACAGAGTAACAACAACTTTCTACAAAAATGGTGGTACCAAGGTAGATGAAATAAAAAATTATTATGACTATCGTTGTATATCTTCCCGTGAAGCTGCTTGTAGGCTATTTTGGTTTGAAATTCAAATGAAAGAACCAGCTGTGATAAGATCACATTTCCATCTACCTGATGATCAACCTGTTATGTATAAAGGCAGTGATACTATTAAGGGCGCATTGGATAAAGCTGATTTTAGGAAAACAAAGTTTGTTGCATGGATGGAGGCAAACAAAAATCATTCATCAGCCAAAAATCTTACTAATTCTGAATTTCCTACAATGTTTGATTGTTTCCTCTTCTTCTTTTCATTAATTTTTTTAAATTAAAATCTATAAAATACAACATAAATGACTTATTCTTTATTTCATTAAAAGTTTGTGTGGAACAAAGATTTATCTTCTTCGGAGCCTATAAAACAAGGGTACTGCATTGGGCAAATTTCTCATGTGCCTGCTATGAATAGAGACGATTATTACCTTTGGTTGCTACTAAACATACAAAAGGGATGCACTAATTTTCAAGACATCAGAACATTTGAGGGTGTTGTGCACAAGACATTCAAGGATGCCTACTATGTTTTAGGACTTCTACAAGATGATAGGGAATTAGTAGACGCCATTGTTGAGGCAAGTTCATGGGCATCTGCAAACTGTCTAAGGAGGCTATTCATCATGCTACTCAACTTAAATAATATGACAAGGCCAAAATTTGTTTAGGAGAAGTGCTGGAAGCATCTATATGATGATATTGTATACAACTATAGAAGAGACATGCATCAAAATGGTAAGTAACAAAAATTAACAATCAAAATTATTATTTTTAAGTCATATGTTGTATTTTATTCTATAACCAATATTATAATTAATTATATCTAATACATTTAAATGCAACACAGATTTGTCAATGTCTGATGAACAAATCAAGAATATTGCACTTGCAAAAATAGAGGAGTTGCTTCAATCAAATGGAAGATGTTTGAAGGATTTCTCTGAAATGCCATTACCTTCAAGAGACTTAATATCCAGCATGGAGGATAGATTAGTAATGGAAGAGATGAATTTTGATGCTCATGCTTTGTCCATTGAATTGCATGGATACTTAGAAAAATTGACAGATGAACAAAAAGCTGCATATGATCAAATAATGGAAGCTGTCAATGGAAACAAAGGAGGACTCTTCTTTTTATATGGACAACATCTCATATGCCAGAAAGTCATCAACCCAGACAACATCTCATATGCCGGAAAGTCGTTGATAGTCCACAACATACTGCCCTCATCACAAATTTTTGTTTGGAGGAAATGTCGTGCACCATCACACTCTCATTCCATAATTCCTTCAATTCATCAATCAACAACAGAAGATACATATCAATCTTTGTTTTTGGATTATCAGGACCTGGGATTATGCATGTTAAGATTATATATAGGACTTTTAAACTTATTTCAGGGGGAAGATTATATGGTATTATCACAACCGGCCAACAAGAATAAGGTTTACTGAACTGTGTATTTGGGGTAAATCCATCCTAATACAACCTTAAGGGCATATTTCGAGGCTTAGATGGAAAAATCAAGATGGATTTGATCAAAATGTCGCCATGCTTCTTCGTACAACAGATGAGTGATCATATTGTCACTCCTTTTGTTATCAAAATAGATGATGATCAGTATATGTGTATGACTTGCAACAATAATACAAAAATTTTCACTCCAAGGTATGAAATTTTATATTTAGATTGACATACTAATTCTTTCCTACTAATTAAAAATCTTACTAACTTTGTTTTGTTATTATAAATGTAGGTATTGCATCTATTTTAAGGTTATGGATGAAAATAGTTCTGCAACATTCATTGTTTATGACAATGAATCAAAAAAGTTCCTAGGAATTGCTGCAAAAGACTTGAGGGAAAAACACTTGCTGAATGTATGCTTACTAAAACAAATTATTTATTAATTATGAAATATTTCTAATACATAAATTCTAATATTATTTGTTCAAACATAATTTAGGGTGGAGATAAGGACCAATTTCCGGAAGATATATCTGCATTCAAGGATAAAAAATTTTTGTTCAAAGTGGCATTCAAGTTAGAAAATATAAATTCAATTCAATGTGTGCCTATAACCATTTTGAATTTGTTCTATGAAGAAAGCATAATAAGTTGTTTTCTTCAAAAGTACAAATTTGAAGAGGTAAATTTTTTACTAAGTTGGATGATACTTATATATACCCTTTAGTTTCATTTCAACATATAATTCATATTTGAAGCCATTTTTCTATGACTAGGATTTCTTTCCAACCAATGAATGTGGAGGGGTTCATTCCACCCTTGGTTTATCTGATGTTAACAAGGTAAATAAAAATATTAGATGTGTTATAGATATATAATTTTTCATTCAAAGTTAAATATAAATTGGTATAAATACTAGACATAATTATTTTTATGTTAGATCAATTATAAATTTATTTTTCATAATACAAATATATGAATTATTTTCTTATAAGACATTTTCTTTTTAACTTAAATACAAGGATTCTGGATTTGAGGAAGTTAATAATGTGGTGGTAGATAAGGATGATTCTTTGATCACTCCAACAAAGGCCCTTGAAAAACAAAGTTTGGTACAATACAAAGATATTGAGAATGAAAGCTCAATTCTTTTCAAAGGTGAATTAAACTTTGATACTCAAAAATCGGCTGCCGAAAATGATGATTGGATTACAATACCAACCAAAGTGTCAGATGGTGAATTTGATTTGTCTGCTACCAAAATGAGGAAGGTTACAAAAGAGTGATGAGTTTTACAATTTTATGTTTAGGAGCTTTTTATTAATTCTACGATAAGTGTCACAGACACATTGTTTGGTTTGATTTTTATTTTATTTTCTTAGTTTTATTTTAAATACTTAATCAAATTGTTGAATTTGAATAATTATATATTGTTATTTGTATTATTTCCTTTTTTAAAAGTACATGGTATTTAATTTTTATTCAAATATTACAATTGAATTGACAAAACAATTAAAGTTAACATATGGAACAAGAAAAGACATAATTTTATTACTTTAATTACCTTAATGAAAACCTATTGAGGCAATCATCAAAAGCATAATTTCCGAGATGAAAACAAACGTTAACTCTTTCAAAGGTTTCTGCTCAAAGAAAACATAAACATGATGATTTATATAGAGATAACAAAATTTTTCATCCAACAATTACAACAAAATTATCCATTGAGGTTAACTACAAAAATAAAAACATATTAGAAGACTCAAGTAATTTTTACATCTTTATGATATTTTATATTTCTAAATATTATTGTTTAGTGCTAGACCAATGGAACACGTTTTATATTTCTAATTATTAGCAAATGGGAGTATATTTGTAAGAGATCAATTAGTATTTTCGAAAAGTATATATGCATTATAAAGCAAGCATGTGTCCCCACTATTGCCACTTTTGTAGATGAAAGAAGTTACAATAAATGAGTTTCTCTCAAATTCAGTAGCTATATATTTATTAAAATAACCTGAAAAAAGTCAAAGATATTACTGAGTAGTAGCAACATCCTTCAATCACTTCGTTATTTGTGTGATTCCCATTCGGCAAAGCATAACTAAGTTGTCCACTAAGGTTAATTAAAAAAATTAAAACATACTAAAAGAGTCGAGTAAAAACCACATAACAAAAATATCTACCACTAATATGGCTGATTTTGTAACAACATTCTAATTTTTTATATATATTAAGGATTCAATTAAATTATCATAATTTTCCATCCAACATTGTTTTAATGGCAAAAGAAAAAACAGCCAAATTAAAACATTTTATTAGTATTTATTCATATTATAATGAATAATGAATATCAAAACTGTAACTTTTTATGAGAGAATTAAAGATGGATTTATGACTTTTCATATTATTTAAAGGTTTTATAATGCTTAAGAATAACAAAAACTATTGTTTATAGTGTCCTTTAAAAAAGAAGAACAAAGTCGAGTTCCCTTTAGCTTCTTATTTCAATAACAATGGAAGAACAAAATTATCATTGGGGTGCAAAACTTTCAAGGTTGAAAAGAAAATTTATTCTTGATTAAAAGAGAAACAAGACAACATATACACAGTTTGTAATAATTAATAAAAAAATATTTTTAATGTATGTTTTTTGTATGATTAATTAGTAATAAAATAATGTCTTGGATAAAACAACGATGAACATACATTCTTCACTTAACTCTTCAATGTGGTTCACAAGAGGAGAATCAAATAGCAAGAGCAATCAATGTTCTACTGTTGTAGGAGAAAGATCAAGAACCTCTAACTCAGTCTCAAGTCTTGCAATTAAATTAAACACACAAAACATTCTCATTTCATCAAAAATAAATAATCAAGACTACCATCAAAGAGCAAAACTTTCAAGACTAAAAAGAAAGTCAATTCTTAATCAAAAGTGAAATAAAAGAACATATACTCAAATGGCAATACATGGTAAGATGCAAATTTTTTCTTTTCCTCTTGGTATACCTTCTACTAATCTATTAAGTATTAGCTAAAAGAAGATAAAAACATTCATCTTTGTTTACTTTTAATTTGACTATGATTTGCAGGACAATCAAGTAGTCGGAGCAACAAAAGGTCTAATATTGTAGGAGATAAACCAACAACTTCTAATTAAATCCAAGGTCTTGCAATCAAAACAAACTTGCAAAACATTGATTTTAATAATAAATCTAATGAATACAGCTCAAAAACTACACTATCCTCCAAGCAAAATGGTAACCTTTTCAATTTAGGGTACCAATTATAAACTCTTATCATGTTAACAATTAGTAGCTCAAATAGTTGAATAAAAAATGTAGATATGTGCCATATACTTTACATGTGAGCATTTTAACTTAAGCAAGTTTAATAACATGTTTATTTCTATATATTTTCAATTTTGTTGCTACTTTCAATATGTAACTATGTCATGACAAAATAAATTTCTTCTAACTATTATGCATGGGAAAAAATAAAATTCTAACAGAGAAATTCATCACTCAATAAAGAAATAAACTTTAATTAAGTTATTGGTAACAAAATCACATTATAAAATTTGTAATTAAGTTATTATTATATAAGATAAATATAATTTCGTTTTCTCCTACTTCTTAACCAATTTTGTAATACCTCGGATTGTCCGAGTTAGTATGAGTAAGAGATCACGGTACACCCGGGGAGATAGAGCCAAGTTGGCCCCACCTCCCCCCACCCATTTTTCTTTTTTTTTTCCCGTTTTCCCCTCCCATTCCCGTAACCCCTTCCTCTCTCTTTTTCCTTCTTTCTTTCTTCTTCACAATCTCCCCTTCTCATATCTCTCTCTCACAAACACTCATCAAAACTCCATTAATGTTCAAGATCAATTTGCCATTTCTCATCTAGTATATTGTGGGTAAGTGTAGTATATTTCTTTTTCTCTCTTGGTGTCTATTTCTCGCCATTTTCGGTTTTGGGGTTTTAGGGTTTAAATTGGGGGTTTTTTGATTTTGTTGAGAATCTGAGGATTTTTATGTGTTCTCTAGGGTCTCAACGAACTAGGGAAGCTCCGGGTAACTCGTTCTAGCACCGGGAAATGTCATTGTGTTCATTGGAGTAATTTGTGAGTAATGGGTTATTTATGGTTTATGTTTGATTTTGAATGTTATTGTGAATTTCTTGCTATGATAGTTAATAGGGACTGAGATTGGTTGATATATGATTGGTATTGCATATTGGTTATGTAACACCTTGAAAATCGTGTTTAGTATGCGATCGAGTTATGATCGTGTTTGACGACGCGCGACAATAACGAGATTATAACGTTGCGATTAAATGGTTATTTGTCGTGTTCTTATGGCGTGACTATGTATGATGTGTTGGTTTCAAGTTGTGTGATGATGATACTTATGTGGCGATTTTTGTGTTCTGACAGTACGAGCTATGGTGAATTACGGTATCGTAAAGAGTTAATTATGATTAGTGATATTTGATATATGATGATGATAAAAATCAAATTGTTGTGGTGATGGATCAAGTATAATTTTATGAAATTTATTTATGGCTGAATAGTATGATAATTGAACATAGTCATGTATGTGCAAAGGTGAAATGTATGAAATCCTATATTACTTAGTGATGGATAATCTAAAAATGGTGTTGTCTAAGATAGACATGTTCATGAAAAGTGAGAAATAAGGAACGAGATAATTATGTGACAGCATATGTATATATGTAAGTGCATCTGTGTACATTTATGTACCCCAAGTAACCGGCGTATGTGTATATATACATATATATATATATATATATATATATATATATATATATATATAAATTTCCATGCTCATAGTGAAGAAAAGTATAATATATTCTTAGAGTGATATATTTATGAGTGATATATTAAATGTAAAGTGTGCCAATGGGGATATATGCATGTATATGTATATATATATGTATATTATATATATATATATGTACCTGTATTTATGTTATGTAATTTAAATGAAATATGTGCTATGTGTTAGTACATAATAATCTAGGTTGCTTGTGGAGCAAGACAAAACCTAGTGTTATTATTTGTATAAGTTAATAGAACCACAGAAAAAGATAATGATCGTTATAAAATTTAATGAGACCTTAATATTTATTTTAAAAGAGTTCAAATTGGTGTTTAGAAAATTAATTAGAAAATAATCTTACCAATATTGGGGAACTATGATTTTAAAGCTATTATTATTAAATTTCACATTTTCGTGATTATTGGAAAAAATTCTTTTAATAAATATGTATAATGTGAAATTAATAATGTAGCGAGATAATTATTTTAGACTTATTGAGAGTCTCATAATATTAAGGAAATTTTCATAACGATCATATGTTATTTCTATTTTAATATTTTGAGTTTAGTGAGTAAGTGAGTAACCTGAGAGAGAACCCGAGCTTGATCCTAAACACAACCGGAACCACTTTTAAAGAGCCTGAGCTTTCCAAAATTTATTAAACTCTCACCACAAAATTTAGTTGCAATTTCTTACTCACAATCATACTCATACTCACTACATAAACACATTTAACACTATAACAACACAAAAATTAAAATAAAAACATCCCCCATTTGCCTTTAAGTCTCGGCCAACACCCCCCCTAAATCACAACTTCACTTCCTCTCAAGAACATCCATCTTCCAGAAGCTTTCTCCCTCCTTGAGCAGCTCCATTTTCGGCCACCACTAGGGACCAAGAGAAGTCACCATCAACACCCTCTTCTTTGTGCTTTTCTTCAAGAATCTTGGTGAGTTACCAACCCCCTTTCTTCTTCCTCTAATTTTGCACTATTCCAGAGCATCCTGCTCCTTGTTCTTGTTGAAATATTCCTCAAATTTTTGAGCTCCACCATGCATGTCACCATAGCTTGCTGAAGTGATGAATGGAGCTCATGGGTGTTCTTGATTTTTAATGTTTGATGCATGCATGTGTGAAAATGGTTTGTCTTTTGTGTAATAATCTGAGATATTGAGTTTGGATACCGATTATATGTGTATGTATGATTGATGTATGATTTCTAAGTGAATTGGATGAGTGGGTATGAGTTTTGGGGTGAAAATGAGAAAAAACACGAAATTCTGCGTTTTCTGCAGAAACTGTGAAGTGGGGATCGATCCCCATTGCTAGAGGATCGATCCCCATGCTGAAAATTTGTGTTTCTTGCAAAAATATAAGGGAGGATCGATCCCAGCCCTTTGGAGATCGATCCCCTGGGCCAAATTTTACCCAGGAGGAACAATTTTAGTGCAGGATCGATCTGAGACCCCTGAGGATCGATCCCCTGCACCAGAAAAGAAAAATATCACTTGTTTTCATCCCATTTTAAGTACAAGTTTTCCAATAATGACTAGGGGGTTAATATGTTATTTTAACATGATAAAAATGAGTATGTTGCATGCTATTTGATCTTAAAAGAGAATGGAAAAATATACAATATTATGTTAAAGGATGGTGAACTAAAGTGTGACATGGGGACTTGAGTGTATGCAAATTTGATGGCGAACTTTGTGAGATTTGATGAGAATGATTGTAGAATTATGTTATGTGTATGATGTAAGATTTAATGCTTTAATTTAAAGTAAGAGTGTTGTATTTGGAGAACTCAAAGGCCTTTATGAAAGTGTTATGCAATTGAAATGATGACGTGTCTTAGTAGAATATGATAGTGATTGCATTTGTTGATAGGAACTGATGATGAGATTACTGATATGAGAAGATGATCAATGGTGATGTTAATATGCTAAAATGTTAAGTTAATAATGTGTAGATATGATATGAGTTGTGCTATGTAGTGACATGAATCGATGAGTGTATTACTATGAATTACGATGATGAAATGCATGTGTTAAAATGAGATGATGATGAGTTATATAAGGGATTATGTTGATGAATTACACTATGTTAATTAGAGATAAAGAAGGATTATGCTATGTTGTTATGAAGAAGAGAGGCTTTATAAGAGATGATGATGAATTATGTCATGAGGATGATACATTACGTTATGTGTAATGTGTGTAATCACATAATGCTGTGTTTTGTAAGACCCCAAATTCTAATTATACCTTAATTAAAGGGATTTGAGTATAATCACCTTGATCAAGGCATAATTGGAATATGTGGGTCATGAGAATGCATTTTGATGTGTGTGCTCTGTTTGATATGTGTTATGTGTACTACGTATTTTGAATATATGAGATGACGATAGATGCATTGCATATGAGTTAAAGTATGATAGGATAGACTAAGAGTCTAGGAAGAGAATTCAAGAAGCAATCACCAGAGATTTTAGGTATTTATGGTTATGTACAAGTTTATATAGGTATAAAGATTCTGACTAGGGTGTTGTAAATGGTTTAGAGAATGTTAGGTGCATTTTGGAGGTTTAGTTGCATGAAATTGCTGTTACTGCCCTGTATCAACAGATGCTCGCTAGCGGCTAATTATAGTCGCTAGCGTGTGAGGCGGCAGAGGACCCTCGCTAGCGAGTGTGACATCTCGCTAGATAGTAAAGCAGTGGTGTTGGTCGCTAGCGGCCACATGTCCCTCGCTAGCGACCAGCATCGTGATAGAACAAAATTTCTGTCATTTTGCATTTTAGACCCAACCCTCCATCTTTTTAATATTGCTCATAGGTCCCTTCGTCCAGGACCTCCTTATAACTCCAGAAGAGCCACCTAAAGCTATTAGAAACCTTTCTTTGTAACACCCTAATAATTACCTCCTTATGCTTAAGTCATAATGAGTTAATTACCGGAAATTATCATTATGTTTCAGAGTCAATTTTCAAAAATATGGATACGTGGAAAATAGGGCCGTAAAATTTTCAAAGTAAAAAGCGCGAGTTCTAAATCGTAGCTTGTACGTGATGAGACATAATCTGATATATCAAACTATGAAACTGTGAATGCACATAACCATAATACAATAATACATGAAAGTGGCCCATTACATACATATAGATTCTGGTACACATAGGAATTACACATGTAAACGTAAAATCTGAAATAATATTACAATAGTATTTCTAAGAATACCATAAGCGTGTACAATCACTTATGATTCTCTTATAAACTCAACTAAACGTCAGATAATACATAACATGATAATACAAAATATCAGAGAAATAAGACTCTAAAGTGTAAGTCTCTCAAAGTGTCCGAGTCTTCAATCCTCTGTCAGTTTCAGCCTGCTCACCTAGTAGTGGGACCTGTGCCTCGATCTGAATCTAAAACAAATAGTGGTGGAATTGGGGTGAGCTCCACGGACTCAATAGAGGGATCACTCCGGTTTATTTTAAAAGCAGTGATACATGCATAATTTAATTAATATAATTTTCAAAGAACATATTTATATAGATTTCCGGAGTGTCACATCTATATGCATCTTTGATAATTATATTAATGCATGCATCTGATATGTAAGCAATGTCCAATACATAATTAAGATACAATATAATACACATAAAACATCAATTATGCCATGTGTCATGATCTTTTACTATAAATGGCACAATCCTCTTACTTTCTACCTCCGCATCACCGTCCCCTAGGCTATGAGCTCATACCTCTCTAGTTTCTACTAGGAATCTATGGGGAAGAGGGGTTTTATTCACTTTCTCTCACAATATGATATTGGGGACCAAGGGTGCCAACCTCCCTTGCCAATTTCATTTGTAGAGAAAGTTACTCATAAACTTATTTTTCACTTCACATGACATTTCATCATAGTTCTGGTAAATCAAGATGCACATACAGCACATATAATTGCACATATTTTTCAGAATTACTTACATTAACACTTTAATCATGAATGCATGAAAATATTCATTTGTAATCTCTTTAATAGATCATTAAAACTTCTTTTGATAAGCTAGTACTGATACATATACATATGCTTATGATACTGTACTACAGAAAAATATAATCATGAAGTTAAAATTATTAAAAATGCTGAAAGTATCAAGAACTGAAATTCTGCAGAAAAATCCTGCGACCTGGCCGCTACCGCGCATCCAGTGGCCGCTAGCGCCCGAGGCGGCTAAAACTCCCGCTAGCGCCTGTAGTATGGCCGCTAGCGCGTATACCTCTGCCAGCGGCTAGAGTTTGGCCGCTAGCGCGTGCTGCGACTCTGTTCTCAGCATAGTTCATCTCAGTTTATGATTTTTGAAGCATAACACCATTACAATCGAATCTAATGCATGAAAAACATAGAAATACATTATCTAACCCCTACCTCTTGTAGTTCTGCTTTCTAGAGTTAAGAACCACTATGTCTCTCTTGAAGCTACTTGCTTATGAAGTTTCCTCACTCTTGATGATGGTGATTGAGATTCTAGAACTCCCAGATGATTTCTGTTCGGTTAGAACTAATGGATTTGATGTAAGGATTCTGAGGATGGGCTTTGTTTCTAGATTGGATGAGTTTTGGTGAAGGAAATGGTGAGGTTTGAGTATATGGAGTTATGGAGTTTCTAAGAGAAGTGTTTGAGAGTGGAGTTCCAAGTTTCTGATGGAGTGGGATTGCCTCAGGGTGAGGTAAGGTTATTGGAACGGAGGGGGACCTATTAGCAATAATAAAAGTAAAAGGACTAAAAGAAAATATGAAAAATACAAAAATCCTGTTCTGCCATCGAGCTAGTCGCTAGCGAGCTTACTGCGGCCGCTAGCGGCTCTCCTTGCCGCCTTCCAAGCTAGCCGCTAGCGACTAAATGCTGATACATGACAGCAATAGTAGCAGAAACTGTATTTCATGTTCAAAACCTTCAATTACTCTCTAAAAGCTCCCAAAGCATCACCAATACTCTAAACAACCTCAACATACTTATATAATCTTATACATGATCCTAAATGCTTAAAACCTCTCATGATTCTTAATTAGATTGTTTCTCTAAACTCGTTTTCCTATTTCAATCTACATTTTTAATCATAATGCAACATAAATGTCATTTTATCATACACATATAACACATAACACACATAACACATGTTTAACCATGCAAGCATATCAAAACACGTCCCAAATGCATATACATCCTAATTATACCTTAAGTAATGCGATTATTTCTCAAATCATCTTAGTTAAAGTATGATTAAGCTCTCAGGGTCTTACATTCTTCATCTCTAAGAACTCCAAGAAAGCTCTCCCAAAACTCCCTAAGCTCCAAACCTCACATCCAACCATAAGAACTCATCAAACCAAAGAATAAATCACATATTCAGATTCCTCATCTCATTTCCCTTAATTCTAACCGAAGAAAGATCATCAGAAATAATAGGTTTATCATCACCATCATCAAAGAAGCATAGGTAAAGTTTTAAGCAAGGAGTTCAAAAAAAGAAAGTGATTTCTAGCTTGGATAGAGAGAAACACAAAGAGGTAGGGGTTTAGATTTATGTTAAGTCATGTATTGGTATGTGTTCATGCATAAGGATCGATTAAATGTCATTGCTTTCATAAAATGGTTGCTGTTCTGAAACTGATATGAGTTCAGAGTCGAGTTGCTCGCTAGCGGCCACATCACAGTCGCCAGCGAGTGCCCACGCGCTAGCGGCCAGATTACAGGCGCTACCAAGTGTAGAGAACCGACCTGGGCGCTAGCGGCCGCAGAGGATGCGCTAGCGACCAGATCGCAGAACTCTCTGCAGAATTGTGTTTTCTGATGTTTTGGTTTTATGATGATTTTAACCCTATAAGTGGTCTTTGAAATAGTACAGTATGATAAATATATATATATAAGTATATTTCATAAATATATTTTGATTGTTTAAAATGGTTGAGTTGAGGAAAAGATGATATATGAGATCATCTATGTTTTTATGATTACATGTATGTGACATATGTGATATGATGAGCATATAATGTATAATACGCATGCTGATATATTTAAGAAGCTGTGAAAGGTCATGTGAATCAGAAAATGAGATTTATGAGTAGCTTTCTGTTGCAAACGGGATTGGCAAGGGAGGTTGGCACCCTCGGTCCCCAATACCGATTTGTAAAAGAAAGTGAATAAAAACCCTCTTCCCCATAAAGATCTAGTAGAAAACTAGATAGGTAAGAGCTCATAGCCTAGAGGCCAGGTGTATGCGGAGGTAGAAAGAGAGAGGGTAGTGCCAATGATTTGAGAAAGTTATAACACATGACACATATAATTGTATGCATGATATTGATTGTGCAACTTTTGTATGAATAATTACATTTAAACTTGTAACCGTATGCATGGTGTGGACTATGCAACCGTTGCATGTTAACGAACGTATTTTCAATAACCAATGTCATCATAATATTGATTCCTTACTATTACATATCATACACTCCGGAACTACATTATGTTTATGAAAATATCATTAACTGTAATTATGCATGTCTCACTTATTTCAAAATAAACCGGAGTGATCCCCCTATTGAGTCCGTGGAGCTCACCCCAATTCCACCACCCTTTGTTTAGATTCAGGTCAAGCTACATGTACCTCGTTAAGAGAGCAGATTCAGATTTGCATGGAGATGGAAGCTTGGATATGCGAGAAGCTTAGGACTCTACGGAATTTTGTTATTTTCATATATGATATGTTGTTATGTTATGTACAATATGCGGACTCGACAGGATTTATAAGGAAATTATAAGTGACTGTACAAGCTTATAGTTCTCTTATAAATTCCAGTATTTAAATATTGTAATATCTATTTTGGATTATACGTTATATGTATTTTCTTATGTATGTGAGACTATATGTATGTATTGGGCCACTTATATGTTTTATAGTAATCTGGTTATATGTAATTCATAGGTTCATCGTTTGGTGTATCAGATTATACCTAATCACGCACAAGCTAAGATTTGTTAAATGCGTTCTTTTTACGAAAATTGTTGGCCCTATTTTCCGCGTATCCTTATTTTCAAACTTGAACTCTGAAACAAGATGATAATTTCCGATAATTAACTCGATATGACTTAAGCATAAAGAGGTAATTATTAGGGTGTTACATTTTGGTATCAAAGCAGGTCGTACCTTAAGGTTTGGGGTTAAGGCCTTCTATGCTGTTGTTGCATAGTACGGTAGTTTCATGCTTGTAGTTGGGTTATCGTAAGGCATGACTTGTCTGTTTGGTACATTGGTAGTTGTATACGCCTAATGAAATTATTGAGACTGATCACCTCAGTAATTACATCGGTATGTACAGGTACAAATGGCACCTAAGAGTTTACGTAGGAAAGAGAATTCCTAGATATGGAATTTCGGGGGAGAAATTCTTTTTAAGGGGGGGAGAATGTAAGATCCCAAATTCTAATTACACCTTAATTAAAGGGATTTGAGTATAATCACCTTGATCAAGGCATAATTGGAATATGTGGGTCATGAGAATGCATTTTGATGTGTGTGCATTGTTTGATATGTGTTATGTGTATTATGTATTTTGAACATATGAGATGACGATAGATGCATTACATATGAGTTAAAGTATGATATAATAGAATAGAAGTATAGGAAGAGAGTTCAAGAAACAATCACGGGAGATTTTAGGTATTCATGGTTAAATACAAGTTTACATAGGTATAAAAATGCTGATTAGGGTATTGGAAATGGTTGGATGTTAGATGCATTTTGGAGTTTTAGAGCATGAAAACTGCTGCTACTATCATGTATCAGTAGGTTCTCGCTAGCGGCCAGTTGTTGCTCGCTAGCGGGTAAGGCGGCAGAAGTACGTCGCTAGCGATAGTGATAAGGCGCTAGCGAGTAGTGCGGTGGTATCGGTCGCTAGCGGCCATATGTTACTCGCTAGCGACCAGCATCGTGACAGAACAAAATGTAACATCCCAATAATTACCTCTTTATGCTTAAGTCATATCGAGTTAATTACCAGAAATTATCATCTTGTTTCAGAGTTCAAGTTTGAAAATAAGAATACGCGGAAAATAGGGCCAATGATTTTCGTAAAAGAACGCATTTCACAATATTCAGCTTGTACGTGACAAGGTATAATCTAATACACCCAAACTATGAATATGAAAATTACATACAACTAGAATATGATAGTACACAGAAGTGGCCCGTTACATACATATAATTCTACAAGTACAAAGTAATAAACATATAGGTGTAAAACCAAAATATATATATATTACAATATAGCTTTGTTAGAATTTCTAAGAGAACCATAAGCTTGTACAGTCACTTATAATTCCCTTATAAATCCTTCTGAGTGGTATATAGTACATAACATAACATTACATAGTATACGAAAATATCAAAATCCCTAGTGTCCTAAACTCCTTAGATGTCTGAGCCTCAATCCTTTTGCAAGTCCGGATCCGTTCACCTAGCGGGGTACCTGTATCTCGATCTGTATCTAAAACAAAAGGTGGTGGAATTGGGGTGAGCTCCACGGACTCAATAGGGGGATCACTCCGGTTTATTTTGAAATAAGTGGAACATGCATAAACCATATTAATAATATTTTCACAAATATATATTTAGTTCCGGAGTGTCTTACCTATATGCTTCTTTTTAATTATATAAATGCTATGCAACAATAAAGAATCAACATTGTGCTGACATTGGTTACTTAAGAATATGTTCATTAACGTGCGATGGTTGCATAGTCAATACTATGCATACGGTCAAAAGTTTAAATATAACTATTCATACAAAAGTTGCACAATCAACATCATGCATACGATTATATGTGTCATGTGTTATAACTTTCGTAAATCAATGACACTACCCTCTCTTTTTCTACCTCCGCATACACCTCGCCCCTAGGCTATGAGCTCATACCTATCTAGTTTTCTACTAGATCTCTGTGGGGAAGAGAGTTTTCTCACCTTCCCTTACTAGTGAAGTCAGTGACCGAGGTTGCCAACCCTCCCTTACCGGCGACACTAGTGACCGAAGGTTACAATCATTCATTTTGACATTTTGTTCACTTCCCCTCACAAATCGGAATTGGGGACCGAGGGTGCTGACCTCCCTTGCCAATTCCGTTTGTAGAGGAAGCTACTCATAAATCTCATTTTATGATCCACATGACCTCTCACAATTTTCTTTATAATATCAGCATGCATACTATACATCATATTCTCATCATATCACATATGTCATAACAATCATCATGTACATATAATCACATAAACATAGATGACCTCATATATCATCTTTTTAACAACTCAATCATTTTCAATAATCAAAATATATTTTTTGATATATACTTATATCTATACTCATCGTACTGTACTATTTAAAAATTCACATATAATGTTAAAAATCATCATAAAACCAAAATATCATAAAACACAATTCTGCAGGAAGTTCTGCGATCTGGTCGCTAGCGCGTCCTTTCTGACCGCTAGCGCCCAAGTCGGTTCCCTACACCCGCTAGCGCCTGTAACCTGTCCGCTAGCGCGTGTGCACTCGCTGGCGACTGTGATCTGGCCGCTAGTGCGTGTCTCGACTCTACACTCATATCAGTTTCAGAACAGCAACCATTTTTATGAAAACAATGACATTTAATCGATCCTTATGCATGAAAACACACTAATACATAAGTTAACATAAATCTGAACCCCTACCTCTGGTAATTTTGCTCTCTAATGCCAAAGACCAACTTTATCTCTCTTAAGCTACTTGCTTAGCAATCTATCTTACTTTTGATGATGATGAAGATGATCCTAGAGCCTCTAAAGAATTATGTTCGGTTAGAAAGGAAGGAAATGATGAGAGGAATCTGATTATGGAGTTTATTCTTTGGTTTTATGAGTTCTTGTGGTTGGATGTGAGGTTTGGAGCTTAGAGAGTTTTGAGAGAGCTTTTGTGGAGTTCGTAGGGATGAAGAAAGGGTTCTGATAGTTTAGGAGGCTCTTCTGGAGTTATAAGGTGGTTCTGGACGGAGGGGCCTCTGAGAAATATTAAAAAGATGAAGGGTGAGGGGTAAAATGCAAAATGACAGAAATTCTGTTCTGTCACGATGCTGGTCGCTAGCGAGTAACATGCGGCCGCTAGCGACCGATACCACCGCACTACTAGCACCTTATCACTATCGCTAGCGACGTACTTCTGCCGCCTTACACGCTAGCGAGCTACAACTAACCGCTAGCGAGAACCTACTGATACATGACAGTAGCAGCAGTTTTCATGCTCTAAAACTCCAAAATGCATTTAACATCCTCTAAACCATTTCCAATACCCTAATCAGCATTTTTACACCTATGTAAACTTGTACTTAACCATGAATACTGTGATACCCCGTATCATAGTACCCTTTAGAAAGTGCTTAATATGGTCTAAGTATGTCTAAGAAGGGTTAGAAATGATGTTAAAACGTGTAAAATGAAGAAAGCACTGATGCTGTCAGTAGGTGGCCGCTAGCGAGCAGATTTTGGCGGCTAGCGAGCAGTCAAGTCCCACATTGCTCAAAACAACATTTCAGCTTCCCCCATCCCCCTATATATATGAGTGGTTAGTATAGCTTTTCCCTCACACCTCATACTCTCGCCTTATCAAAGAAGTGCTTTGGGCGTCCTTTATATTAAGAGGAACTCTGGTGGAGTGTGAGTCTGACACCTTGGGGATATCTCGGTCAGAGCAAATTCCCGATGGTGAGTGAAAAGACGTTTTTGCCCCTGTCAGCGTGCTGGTCGCTAGCGAGCTGTGAGTGCTCGCTGGTGAGTGTGTCATCGCTAGCGATAAGGTATTACTCGCTAGCGGAGGTTCAGTGCGCAACCTAGTTCAAGTTTTGGTTTTCTTTTGTGCGGTCTTGATGGGTCTTTTGCACGCTAGGTGCAAACGCTAGGTGCAAACGCTAGGTGCAAACTTTCCAGGTGAGTGGAGGTTTTAGGGTTGATGTGTCGTGGCTGCCACATAGTAGCATTTGTATATGTTTATATGTTTACGTTTATGTTTATGTTTATACGTTTATATGTTTATATGTTTATATTTATGTTTATGTTTATAGTTATATTTATGTTTATGTTTATATTTATGTTTATATGCATAGGTAAATAATATGATAGATAGATAACATGCTTAGGCGGTTAATATGATAGGTCTATAATGTGCTTAGGTAGATGATATGATTAGGAAAATAACCTGCTTGGATAGATTACATGCATCACATAGTAAGATAATATAACATAGTAACATAGCATAACCTAGCAAGATAACCTCACGTGATAAGATAACATGACATGGTAAGATAACATGATAAGATAATATAATCTTGTAATTAATATGATCTAGAAATTAATATCAAGTAATTAATACCACTTAGTGAGTTAATTATAACCTAATAATTAATTTAACCTAATGAGATAATGTAACCTAGTAAAACACCATAACCTATTAGGATAATATAACATAATAAGATAACGTAACTCATTAAGATAATATAACTTAGCAGAATAATGTGACCCAGTAAGATAACACGTCTTAGACAGATAATATACCTTAGACAGATGATATACCTTAGACAGATAATATACCTTAGTAAGATAACGTACCTTAGTAGAAATGTTCCCTAAAGGATAACAGGTCTTAATAGAGGATATGCTCAGATAGATAAGTTCTCTAATAGATAACATAACAGGAAATAGTGAATGGCTTCTAGGTCCCTTTGTATTAACGTTACAACATTATGATGTTACGCGTTATGACTATATTTATTATATGCGTTATGATTATTTCTATAAGCTTGAATGATTTATGCTATGCTATGTATGATATGAAACATGTTAGAACCCTACGATTTATGATCATAATGATAACATGCAGTGTATGAGTGGAATGGTTGTAGAATTGTGTGATGACTATTTACGTAGTTTGCCAACCATCGTAGTATGTATTTCAACGCTTTAGCCCGGATGTAGCTCCCGGTCGAGTTTAGCCATGACATACTGCCACGAAGCGCCTCGAGTCCCACCCCAGATACAGATACGGTATGACTGGCCTCACCTGCGTGGTTGTAGAGGTCCAGATCACAGGGCGGCTCGTGTTCCGTCATATGGCCGCACCCTAGTGGTAACGAGTCCAGTTATCAGTTACAGCAGGGCGGCTCGTGTTCCGTAATTTATCAGTTATCAGTTCAGTATAGGGCAGCTCGTGTTCCGTCATTTATCAGTTCAGTATGGGGGCTCGAGTGCGGATATCTCCGGCGGTACGCGTCCGTCGTCAGAGAGGTGCAGCTACGTAGATAGGACAAGTATATGTGATTGATAACATGACAGTATGTGTTGCATGACATGCATGATACCCCATCACTGAGCTTGCGACTCACTCCCCGCATTTTGTTTTAGAGTTCGAACTGGAGGCGGACGAGGGACAGTTGATCCAGTAGAGGTCGGTTGCAGTTGATATCCTTGGTGAGCTCTGCATCTTCCGTGGAGTCTTAGCAGTCTATGTTTAGTTTATATTTAGTTTATCTTTCACAGTCAAATCAATCATGTATAGTCTTGCTCCAGACTTTAGAGGCAGGATTCCTTTATTAGTTAAGTTATGTTTCAGTATAATGAACTAGTACGTAAGTTTCAGATTGATACAATTATATATGATTATCAGTTAAATGGTTATTTCAGTTATTCTCAGTTATTCAGTTTAATTAATAGTTTATGCATGTTGTTTAGCCCTTATGTTATGCCCTAGTAGCATGTTCGTTGGGATAGAACCCTTCGCACGGACACCCCTCAATAGCGAGGTGCTACAAATACCTAAAATCTCTCGTGATTATTTCTTGAACTCTCTTCCTAGACTTCTATTCTATTATATCATACTTTAACTTATATGAAATGCATCTATCATCATCTCATACACTTAAAACACGTAATGCACATAACACATATCAAACAACGCATACACATCAAAATACATTCCCATGACCTACATATTCCAATTATGCCTTGATCAAGGTGATTATAATAAAATCCCTTTAATTAAGGTATAATTAGAATTTGGGGTCTTACACCTTAAGAACCCTATTATATGTATGGATTTTATGTGATGTGTGTTGTTAAAGTAGTTGTGGTTATTGTTGTTTAGCATAATTGTTGTGTGGGAAACAGGTCATGGCTGACATGGGACATGGTGTCCTATGTGTCCGCCACGGATCCGAATTGGGTCGTGACAAATTTCAATTTGTCTTTTATAGGTGAGAATTATAATGCAAAATTTGGTCATAACTCAAAATACACTTTTGGAGAATGTTCTAATAGAAATAAGAGAGGGACTGATTGACAATGTGTTGATCCTAATAGAGACTATGAGGGTTGTTATCGATTTTAATTTATTTTTTATTTTTTATTCTGAATTAAATTAACTTATAATATATTTGTAATGTTACTCACTTATCTAATCTCGCCTCTTTAAATCAGTTATCAATGGACATAATGATGAACAAGGGTAATGACAGAGTAACAACAACTTTCTACAAAAATGATGGTACCAAGGTAGATGAAATAAAAAATTATTATGACTATCGTTATATATCTTCCCGTGAAGCTGCTTGGAGGCTATTTTGGTGTGAAATTCAAATGAGAGAACCAGCTGTGATAAGATTACCTTTCCATCTACCTGATGATCAACCTGTTCTGTATAATGACAGTGATACTATTCAGGGCGCATTGGATAAAGCTGATTTTAGGAAAACAAAGTTGGTTGCATTGATGGAGGCAAAAAAAAATCATTCATCAAGCAAAAATCTTACTTATTCTGAATTTCCTACAATGTTTGATTGTTTCCTCTTCTTCTTTTCGTTAATTTTTTCTAATTAAAATCTATAAAATACAACATAAATGACTTACTCTTTATTTCATTGAAGGTTTGTGTGGAACAAAGATTTATCTTCTTGGGAGCCTATAAAACAAGGGTACTGCATTGGGCAAATTTCTCATGTGCCTTCTATGAATGGAGATGATTATTACCTTTGGTTGCTACTAAACATACAAAAGGGATGCACTAATTTTCAAGACATCGGGACAGTTGAGGGTGTTGTGCACAAGACATTCAATGATGCCTACTATGCTTTTGGACTTCTACAAGATGATAGGGAATTTGTAGACACCATTGTTGAGGCAAGTTCATGGGCATCTGCAAATTATCTGAGGAGGCTATTCGTCATGCTACTCAACTCAAATAATATGACAAGGCCAAAATTTGTTTAGGAGAAGTGCTGGAAGCATCTATATGATGATATTTTATACAACTATAGAAGAGACATGCATCAAAATGGTAAGTAACAAAAATTAACAATCAAAATTATTATTTTTAAGTCATATGTTGTATTTTATTCTATAACCAATATTAATTATATCTAATACATTTAAATGCAACACAGATTTGTCAATGTCTGATGAACAAATCAAGAATATTGCACTTGCAAAAATAGAGGAGTTGCTTTAATCAAATGGAAGATGTTTGAAGGATTTCTCTGAAATGCCATTACCTTCAAGAGACTTAATATCCAACATGGAGGATAAATTAGTAATGGAAGAGATGAATTTTGATGCTCATGCTTTGTCCATTGAATTGCATGGATACTTAAAAAAATTGACAGATGAACAAAAAACTGCATATGATCAAATAATGGAAGCTGTCAATGGAAACAAAGGAGGACTCTTTTTTTTATATGGACAAGGAGGATGCAGGAAGACATTTTTATGGACTACTGCATCTTGCTCAATAATATCTAAGGGAGGGATTGTTTTAAATGCAGCTTCAAACGACATAGCATCGTTATTACTACCAAATGGATGCACTGCACACTCAAGGTTCAAAATCCCTTTGAATATCAATGAAGATTCAACATGTAATATAAAACAAGGAACTCCTCTTGCTTCATTAATAAGCAAGGCTAAGTTGATAATATGGGATGAGGCACCAATGTCGAGTAACTATTGCTTTGAAGCTTTAGACAAGTGCTTAAAGGATATTTTGAGGTTTTTTGAGTCTTTTGATGATACTTTACCGTTTGGTGGAAAAACTATTATTTTGGGGGGTGACTTTAGGCAAATTCTACCAGTTATTCCAAAAGGAACAAGGCAAGATATAGTCAATTCTTCAATTAGCTCATCATACCTTTGGCACACTTGCATGGTTCTTAAGTGGACAAAGAATATGAGATTGTTTGTTAATTCCAATAATCCAAATAACATTGAATTGAAAGATTTGCTGATTGGTTGTTAAGAATAGGAGATGGGCTAGAAGGTGATACATCAGATGGTGAGAGTCGGGTTGAGACACCAGGTGATATTATTATACCAAATTCTTCTTCTGCTTTTGATGACCTCATCGATTTTGTCTATCCAGACATTGAAAACAATTTTTTTGATATTGGTTACTTCAAAGATAGAACAATTTTGGCTCCTATATTGGATTTTGTTTATGATGTAAACAACAGATTGATCTGTAAGCTACCAGGTGAAGAGAAGACATATTACAGTTCTGATTCGGTTTGTGTCGAGGAAGGTAACATGGAAGCTGAACTGGAAACATTTTCATCAGAGATTTTAAATGGTATCAATTGTTCTGGATTGCCACCTCATCAATTAGTTCCTAAGGAAGGAGTCCCGGTTATGTTATTGATAAATATAGATCAGTCAAATGGTTTATGCAATGGAACACGATTGCAAGTTAGGCGACTAGAAAGTCATGTCATAGAGTGCATGACACTGACAGGAAATAAAGTAGGAGAAGTTGTTTTGATTCCAAGGATGAGTCTAATTCCAAACAATGAAACACGTCTAGTGAAGTTTCAAAGAAGACAATTTCCAATAATTTTATCCTTTGATATGACCATAAATAAGTCACAAGGACAAACACTATCAACCGTTGGATTGTATCTTCCGAGACATGTTTTCACTGATGGTCAGCTCTATTCGGCATTATCAAGAGCCAAAAGCAAAAAAAGTTTGAGAATTATATTGGAAAACCCTGAAGACTTCGATTAAAATTGCACGACCAATGTGGTTTTTAGGGAAATTTTTGAAAATTTGAAATGAACAGGGAAGTACAACATATTGAATTTTAATCTCTAAAATATTTGTTATCTTTGTTAATATATTTTTTATAAAATGATATAAGAGGTCTTTTCTATTTTACATAAGTAGTTCAAATACAAATAAAGTACTCATGCTACTATTTGACTTTTTTTTTTTGTTACATGTAATATATATATATATACACTTATGGTATTATTTGACTAGCTCTATTTGACTTCTTTCTTTTTGTGACAGGTCATCTTATATATTATTTCAAGTTTCAAATGGAGACAGTGATTCTTATAGAAGCAAGACAATCCCCATCATGAAAGTTAATCTATAGTCATACTTATTTTTATGTTAAACTTATTTTATTCATATTTTAAAATTTTATATACCCTCAATTAAATTATTTTAATATATATCCAGAAGAATGATTAGTAATTTAACTCAACCCAATTCTTGATGCTTGGCGGTTAATAGACTATGAGTCAATATAGATTCAAAATTTGCTCATATATATACAAATCAACAATACTTTTCTATTTCATCTCTTAATGTTTCACAACAAAAGAAAACAATATATATAATTCAATAATTTTTTTTATTGTTATCTTTTCAAAAATGAATACGTGCATATATTTCCATAACATACATTATACCCATGAATAGTTCGAAACTAATTGTAAAATACACTTTGAATCAAATAACATAAATATGATCAAAAGTATCAAAATATAATAAATTGTAAACGCATAAAAGTATTGTTCACAATACATTTTTTATTTCATTTATATGCATATATATGACCTAATGTTTATACATTCATAGTGTAAAGTTATTTTACACTAATAGTCAATAAAAAGTTTAAAAAGTGACAAATCATCACAAAAAAAATCACTCATTATAATAACCACCAACTATGCCTTGACATATTTCTCTATTTCTATTGACTAATGTCACTATATAGCAATTAATCTTATATATGCATATATAATATTAAATTGATGACTCATAACTTACAATTATATATTACAGTTATATTCATTTTGAACATATAAAAGAAAAATAATAGAGACAATGTGATTAAAGTCAAGTTACATACCAAGAGATAGTAGGTGTGACAGATCTTTATGATAAAGAGGAGGACGCCACTGGCAGATCATTTTGGAACACGGCTTAGACAACAACACAGTTTAGGTGGAGCTTTGTGAATCATACTGCAATACTTGAGACATATAGCAAAAGAATTGTAAGTTTTTAAAAGTATTTGATTTTATTTCCATCGCTATCTCTTTTACTGTGGGCGGGCCAACCACATGAATCTAAAAAAATAAATGTATTTTTCTATGTAGAATACTTCCACGCAGTTTATTATAATTTTGAGTCATAATCAACTTAAAACTAAAATAATACAAAGCTACTAGATAAATCATAAATATTAAATACATAAATAACATTTTTCATCCGTACATAGCACAGGTAGATACACTACTATCCAACGTGTGTTATACATAACATGTAAGGGAATCATGGTAGACCCTAAGAAGGTAGAGGCGGTACGTCAGTGGGCACGGCTGACGTCAGCGGAAGAGATACGAAGCTTCTTGGGGTTGGCAAGCTACTACCGTAGGTTTGTGAAGGGTTTCTCGAAAGTAGCAGTGCTGCTGACTACTGTAACACCTCGATCTTTAATTAAGTCCTAATTAAGAGAAATTAAGGGTAATGGACCTTAGTTGGAACTTAATTGGATTTGAGTGGATAAGTTTCTCCTAGCTTAAATTATTGTATGCTATGTGTTTTATGTGCCCAAGTATGTGATTTTATGATGTTTAAAAGTTAAAAAGGATATATGGATGTTAAGGTACGAGTCGGGACGTTTTAGAAGTGTTTTGGAGCTTTTTCATATCCCAGTAATCGATTACCATCCAGTTGTAATCGATTATAGCTGTTTTCGCCATGTGTAATCGATTACAAAATCAATGTAATCGATTACCATGTGCGCAAAACGCGTTTTTCAGCGTGTTTAAGTGACGTTCGGGCCCCACTGTGACTCCAGAGCATGTTTAACCTAGCCACCACGTGTGTAAACCCTACTACCACTCTCATTCCATCAGAAAACCCTCTCTCTCCTTCTTTGAGCCTCCATAGGTTTCTCTCTCAAAAATATACAAAGCCATAACCATTCCACACCAAGAAACTGTAACACCCGTAGCCCGGAGCTGGCGTACGGCAGATATGGACGATTATAAGCGATGGTCATGATGTGATGATAAGTAATGATACGCGTGATTAGTGTGAGTTGTAACCCCGCAGCCGGAACGTGCGTGACTTCGAGCACGAGCATGCATACGTAATATGATTAGATTGATGGATGAATGCCGCGATTTTGTTTTAATGTGTTTAATGAATTGACTGATATATATTGGTGGCGTGTGTGCGATTGGTAGGAGGCGTTTGAAACGACTATGTGTTTGGTATTTTTTTTTTAATAAATACGTATGACGAATTATGGTGTTTTTGTGAGTTTTGATATGATGGTTGATTTTGTGAACTTGAGTGAGTAATTGAGATATTTAAGCACAAATTAATTTGTGAACACAGTGATGAGGTGAACGCAAAGATGTGTTTATTTTTGCCTTACTTGATGTTAAGTAAAGTTATGATATTGATAATAATGTATGGTTAAATAATTTTATTTGATAAGGATTGATAATCGATGACGAAACAAGCTATGTGGTGTTGCTTGAGATAAATATATTTTCCAGAACCAAAGTGAATGGTGTATGTGTTTGGATTTAAGTAAATTTCCTTACTCAGGAGAAAGACCAGTGTTAAGTTCATTTATATATATATATATATATATATATGTTGAAGTAATAGATATATATAATTATGCGGAGTATATTAAAATAAAAAAGGTGCTTATGTGAGTATAACATTGCATATATGTGTACATATTTATGTCTTGTGAATAAAAATTTGTATATCTATATATATATATATATATATATGGGTGCATATATATATATATATATATATATATATATATGTGTGTGTGTGTGTGTGTGTGTGTGTGTGCATACGTATTAATGTATATAAGTGTACATGTATTTGTTTTGCGTGAGTAAGTGTTATATAATAATTTAAGTTTGTTTGAGAAGCAAGACAAACTTAATATTATTATTGTACGAGCTAGAGAACCCCCGAGAGGGGTAATGATCGTTATAAAAATTTTGTTGAGACCTTCATATTTAAATTGAGAGTCCCAAATTGGTGTTTAGAAAATAATTTGAAAATATTCCAACCAATATTGGAGAATTATGATTTTAGAGCTATTATTATTGAATTTCACATTTTTCCAGATTTTGGGTAAAATACTTTTAATAGATAAATAATGTGAAATTAATAATGTAATGAGATAATTATTTTAGACTTATTGAGAGTCTCATAATATTAAGGAAATTTTCATAACGATCATATGCCATTTCTTTTTTTAAATATTGAATGTTTAGTGAGTTATTGAGTAACCTGAGAGAGAGCCTGAGCTAGATCCTAAACACAACTGGAGCAACTTTTTAGGACCCTGAGCTTTCCAATAATTTATTAAACTCTCACCACAAAATTTAGTTGCAATTTCTTACTCACCATCATACTCAAACACATACTCATACTTACCACCTTAACACATACAACACTCAACATAACACTCTAAAACTCAATTATATGTATGTGGTCGTGTACCCTTATGCCATAACACAACACACATCACTCTCACACCCCCGAAACCCCCATTTAGAACTCTCTTCATCCTTGAGAGAACTCAAACTCGGCCAGCACCAAGAGGGAGTGTAACACCCCAATAATTACCTCTTTATGCTTAAGTCACATAGAGTTAATTACCGGAAATTATCATCTTGTTTCAAAGTTTAAGGTTGAAATTATGGACACGCGGAAAATAGGGCCAATAATTTTTCATGAAAGAACGTAATTTAAAAATCTCGGCTTGTACGTGACAAGGTATAATCTGATACACCCAACTATGAACTTGTAAATTACATATAACCGAAATAACATAATACACATAAGTGGCCCAATACATACATATAGTTTCACGTACACAAGGAAATACATTTAAACGTAAAATCCCAAAATAGATATTACAATATTTAAATACTAGAATTTGTAAGAGAACCATAAGCTTGTACAGTCACTTATAATTCCCTTATAAATTCTTTCAAGTTTGTATATAGTACATAACTACATATCATATACGAAGATAACAAAATCCATAAAGTCCTAAGCTCCTCGCATATCCAAGTTTCCATCTCCATGCAGGTCTGAATCTGCTCTCTTAACAAAGTACCTGAATCTAAATAAAGGGTGGTGGAATAGGGGTGAGCTCCACGGACTCAATAGGGGGATCACTCCGGTTTATTTGGAAATAAGTAAAATATGCATAAGTCCATTTAATAAATATTTTCATAAACATAATGTAGTTCCAGAGTGTCTTACCTATATGCTTCTTGTTAATTATATAAATACTATGCAACAATAAATACTCATCATTGAGCGGACATTGGTTACTTAAAAACATATTCGTTAACATGCAACGGTTGCATAATCAACACTATGCATACGGTCACATGTTTAAATATACTATTCATATAAAAGTTGCATAATCAACATCATGCATACAATTATATGTGTCATGTGTTAGAACTTTCGTAAATCAATGGCACTACCCTCTCTCTTTTTACCTCCGCATACACCTGGCCCCTAGGCTATGAGCTCATACCTATCTAGTTTTCTACTAGATCTCTATGGGGAAGAGGGTTTTTATTCACTTTCTTTACAAATCGGTATTGGGGACCGAGGGTGCCAACCTCCCTTGCCAATTCTGTTTGTACAGAAAGCTACTCATAAAACTCATTTTCTGATTTACATGACCTTTCACAGTTTCTTTAATATATCAGCATGCATATTAAACATTATACACTCATCATACAACATATGTCATATACATGTAATCATAAAACATAGATGATCTCATGTATCATCTTTTCTCAACTCAACCATTTTAAATAATCAAAATATATTTCTGAAATATACTTATATACATATATTTATCATACTGTACTATTTCAAAAATCACTTATAGGATTAAAATAATCACAAAACCAAAACTTCAGAAAACACAATTCTGCAGAGTTTATGCGATCTGGTCGCTAGCGCGTCCCTTAAGGCTGCTAGCGCCCAAGGCGGTTCAAAGTACCCGCTAGCGCCTGTAACATGGCCGGTAGCGCGTGTGAACGCGCTGGCGGATAAGATGTGGCCGCTAGCGCACACCTCGATTCTGCACTCATCTCAGCTTCAGAACAGAATTCATTTTTATACCAATAATGACATATACTCAATTCTGATGCATGAAAACACTTTAATACATAACTTAACATAAATCTAAACCCCTACCTCTTGTAGTTTCTTCCTTTCCTAAGCTAGAGACCACTTTCTTTTCTTGAATTCCTTGCCAACTACTCCACTCTAGTTGTTTTGTCACTGATGCTGATGAAACTGTAATTTATGGCTGGATATGTTCGGTTAGAACTGATGGAACTGATGTAAGGATCCTAAATATGAGTTTTGTTTCTGATTTAGATGAGTTTTGATGAAGAAATGGTGAGATTTGAGTGTTTGGTGGATATGGAGATTATGGGGTTTGATCTTGGAGAGTAGAAGTGTTTAGAGTGGTGTTTTGAGAGTGGATGAAGTTACTTCAGACTAAGGGAAGTTGTAGGGACGGAAGGGGACCTATGTATAAAATTAAAAAGATGGAGGGCTTGACCTAAAATGCAAAATGACAAAAATTCTGTTCTGTCACGATGCTGGTCGCTAGCGAGCATCATGCGGCCGCTAGCGACCGATCACGCCGCATTACCCGCTAGCGCCCTATCACGGCCGCTAGCGACTAACTTTTGCCGCCTCACCCGCTAGCGACTAGAAATGACAGCTAGCGAGCATCTGCTGATAAATGACAGCAGCAGCAGTTTCAAACATCTAAAACTCCAAAATGCACCTAACACTCTCTAAACCATTTCTAACACCCTAGACACCCTTCTCACACCTATATAAACTTATACATAACCATAAATACCTAAATTCTCTCATGATTGTTTCTTAACTTCCTTCCCAAGGTTCTTAGTCTATTTTATTGTATTTAACTCGTATGTAATGCATCTATCAACATAATACACATAACACATATCAAATAACACATATACGTCAAAATACATCCCGATCACATACATATTCCAATCACACCTTGATTAAAGTGATTATAACTAAATCCCTCTAATTAAGGTATAATTAGAATTTTGGGGTCTTACATTCTCCCCCCCCTTAAAAAGAATTTCGCCCCCAAAATTCCATATCTGTGAAACTACCAAACGCAGATCGTATAAGTATTACACTTACCCTCGGTCTTAATCTCAGATCGAATTTCATTATTCACGCTTACTGTGACGGTCCTTCCCTGGTACTAGGGTCTGAAGGAGACTGGTGACACTCCCTGGCGATATGTCCCGGCTCACCACATCTAAAACACACCCGTGACCTTGCAAGACAAACTCCCCAATGTTTCTTATTACATTGAGCACAAGTGGGTTTCTCCGGAGCTCTAGTGGTCATCACTAAATTGGGTGAAGATGATTCCTGATGAAGTTGAGAACTCCTATGAGATCGAGATGGAGACTGTTGTGGTGAAGAGTGTCGTCTCTTGAGTGGAGGAACCTGTGGCATTAGATCCCTTCTAGAAGTCTCTGGTGGGGTATTATCTCCCAAAAGGCACGCTTGTTCATGCACTCTGCATGCCTCTACTAACTGAGCATAGCTATCAAAGCGAAGGTGGTTCATTGTCTTTTTCATCTTCTGTGTTAACCCATTCCGATACTTCATACATTTCCATGATTCCATTCGGTTTCCTTGAAATATCTCTGAAAACTTAATGAGATGGTCAAACTGTGCGGTGTATTCAGCAATAGTCATTCGTCCTTGAGTCAGGTTCAGGAATTCTCGCTCCTTAGCTTCTCTTATAGATCTGGGAAAATATTTTTCATAGAAGAGCTCCTTGAATCTGTTCCAAGGAATAGGAATCCCTGCAGCATCCATTCGGGCTTTTTCTCCTCTCCACCAATTCCCTGCATCCTGTTGTAGCATGAATGTAGCAAAAGTAGTTCGCTGTAGATCGGAGCACTGTATCACGGTAAATATCTTCTCCATCTCCTCAATCCAATCCCCTGCCACCGTTGGATCAACAGAACCTGTAAACACTGGGGGATTTTCACCCCGGAACTCAGCAAAGCGGGCATTTCCTCTGTCTGTCTCCGAAGGTGGTATGGGTGGAGTCTGCTACCTCATAACCTCTGCTAACTGTTGTACCGCCCTGGTCATCCCTGCCAATGCCTCACTAGTCCCCTGCTCACCCTCGGAACTACTTCCGGTTGGTCTCATCTGACGTCTCTTTGGTGCCATTTGTACCTGTACACACCAACATAATCACTGAGGTGATCAGTCTCAATAATCACATTAGGCATATACAACCACCCATGTACCAAATAGACAAATCATGCCTTACGATACCCCGCTACAAGCATGAAACTAGTGTACTATGCAACAAAAGCATCGAAGGCCATAACCCCAAGCCTTAAGGTTCGACCTGCTCTGATACCAAAATGTAACACCCCAATAATTACGTCTTTATGCTTAAGTCACATAGAGTTAATTACCGGAAATTATCATCTTGTTTCAGAGTTTAAGTTTGAAATTACGGACACGCGGAAAATAGGGCCAATAATTTTTCATGAAAGAACGTAATTTAAAAATCTCGGCTTGTACGTGACAAGGTATAATCTGATACACCCAACTATGAACTTGTAAATTACATATAACCGAAATAACATAATACACATAAGTGGCCCAATACATACATATAGTTTCACGTACACAAGAAAATACATTTAAACGTAAAATCCCAAAATAGATATTACAATATTTAAATACTAGAATTTCTAAGAGAACCATAAGCTTGTACATTCACTTATAATTCCCTTATAAATTCTTTCAAGTTTGTATATAGTACATAACTACATATCATATACGAAGATAACAAAATCCATAAAGTCCTAAGCTCCTCGCATATCCAAGCTTCCATCTCCATGCAGGTCTGAGTCTGCTCTCTTAACAAAGTACCTGAATCTAAACAAAGGGTGGTGGAATTGGGGTGAGCTCCACGGACTCAATAGGGGGATCACTCCGGTTTATTTTGAAATAAGTGAAATATGCATAAGTCCATTTAATAAATATTTTCATAAACATAATGTAGTTCCGGAGTGTCTTACCTATATGCTTATTGTTAATTATATAAATACTATGCAACAATAAATACTCATCATCGAGCGGACATTGGTTACTTAAAAACATATTCGTTAACATGCAACGGTTGCATAATCAACACTATGCATACGGTCACATGTTTAAATATACTATTCATATAAAAGTTGCATAATCAACATCATGCATACGATTATATGTGTCTACTGTTTGAACTTTCGTAAATCAATGGCACTACCCTCTCTCTTTCTACCTCCGCATACACCTGGCCCCTAGGCTATGAGCTCATACCTATCTAGTTTTCTACTAGATCTCTATGGGGAAGAGGGTTTTTATTCACTTTCTTTACAAATCGGTATTGGGGACCGAGGGTGCCAACCTCCCTTGCCAATTCCGTTTGTACAGAAAGCTACTCATAAAACTCATTTTCTGATTCACATGACCTTTCACAGTTTCTTTAATATATCAGCATGCATATTAAACATTATACACTCATCATACCACATATGTCATATACATGTAATCATAAAACATAGATGATCTCATGTGTCATCTTTTCTCAACTCAACCATTTTAAATAATCAAAATATATTTCTGAAATATACTTATATACATATATTTATCATACTGTACTATTTCAAAAATCACTTATAGGATTAAAATCATCATAAAACCAAAACTTCAGAAAACACAATTCTGCAGAGTTTCTGCGATCTGGTCCCTAGCGCGTCCCTTAAGGCCGCTAGCGCCTGTAACATGGCCGCGAGCGCGTGTGAACGCGCTGGCGGATAAGATGTGGCTGCTAGTGCACACCTCGATCCTGCACTCATCTCAGCTTCAGAACAGAATTCATTTTTATAACAATAATGACATATACTCAATTCTGATGGATGAAAACACTTTAATACATAACTTAACATAAATCTAAACCCCTACCTCTTGTAGTTTCTTCCTTTCCTAAGCTAGAGACCACTTTCTTTTCTTGAATTCCTTGCCAACTACTCCACTCTAGTTGTTTTGTCACTGATGCTGATGAAACTGTAATTTATGGCTGGATATGTGCAAAATTAAAAAGATGGAGGGCTTGGCCTAAAATGTAAAATGACAAAAACTTTGTTCTGTCACGATGTTGGTCGCTAGCGAGCATCATGCGGCCGCTAGCGACCGATCACGTCGCATTACATGCTAGCGCCCTATCACGACCGCTAGCGACTAACTTCTGCCGCCTCACCCGCTAGCGACTAGAACTGGCAGCTAGCGAGCATCTGCTGATAAATGACAGCAGCAGCGGTTTCAAACATCTAAAACTCCAAAATGCACCTAACACTCTCTAAACCATTTCTAACACCCTAGACACCCTTCTCACACCGATATAAACTTATACATAACCATAAATACCTAAATTCTCTCATGATTGTTTCTTAACTTCCTTTCCAAGGTTCTTACTCTATTTTATTGTATTTAACTCGTATGTAATGCATCTATCAACATAATACACATAACACATATCAGATAACACATATATGTCAAAATACATCCCGATCACATATATATTCCAATTACACCTTGATTAAAGTGATTATAACTAAATCCCTCTAATTAAGATATAATTAGAATTTTGGGGTGTTACAGGGAGCAAGAAGAGCCATCATCACCATCATTTCTCTTGCATTTCTTCAAACATCCAAGTGAGTTACCAACCCCCTTTCTTCTTCCTCTGATTTCTCATTGTTTCAGAGCTTCTTGCTCCTTTTCCTTGCTGAAATGTTCCTCTGATTTTCGAGTTTTAAGTTGCATGTAGCCATATTTCAAGAGTGGTGATGAATGGAGCTTGTTTGATGCTTGCATGCTGAGTTTTGATGCTTGCATGTGTGAGATTTTGTGTTTTCTTTGCATTAGATTATGAGATATGGAGTTTGAGTACTGATTGTATGTGTATGTAAGTGTGATTGATGATTTCTAAGTGATTTTGATGAGTGGGTATGAGTTTGTGGGGTGAAAATGAGTTGAAAACACGATTTCTGCATTTTCTACAAAATCTGTGTTGTGGGGTGACAGAGCACCGGAGCGTCGTTATTGTAAGCTCCAGAACCCTTCTGAGAGAATTAAGCATAATTCTCTTAGAGTTATGAAAGTTTTAATGATAACAAGGTAAGCCATAAGTATAAAATTTTACTTAAGGTTTTGCAAATATGTGCGCTAAGTGTCTCAGAAAGCTTTAAATTATTGCAATGCCATGAGCTAAGACCAAGACAAAAACATCAAGTAGCCTCGAGATCAATTGATAAAATCATAGCGCCAAAGATATCAGAAAGGATATCTCAGAAGCGCAGAAGGTGAAAACATGTTTCTGAGGAAAGAACACTATCACATAAGCAAAGTGAAAGCTTCTAATTTCGCGGCTCTTTGATGCCTATATATATGAGTTCAATTCCAGAGCAATGTGACGAAACTCTTGCGCAAAAACTCTTGATTAATCGTGCCAAAACTCTGTTGAATTGAAAATCATTTTGCGAAAACGTAGAACTTTCTTAGAAAGACAATTTTTACAAAATTGTTCTTCTAACATTGCAAAATCTTCTAGTTCTGAATTGGTGTAAATTCTTACATTTGTAAGTTAATTCTAGAAGTCTACTAAGTGTAAAACTAGGTTTGTAACTTAGTCTTGGTAGTTGTTTTCGATCAAAACAAACCTTCGAAAAACGCTAAGTCCTTCTTTGTGTGAAGGCAGTTTTAAGTCCTCTAGTGGTTGAGGCAAAGTTCAAAGTCCTTAATTGTTTAAGGCAAGGAAGACCTTAATTGTTTAAGGCAAGGAAGTCCTCTGTTGTGAGGCAAGAAAGTCCTTAAGTGTTTAAGGCAAGGAAGTCCTCTAGAGTGAGGCAAGGAAATCCACTTCGGGTTGTGAAGTGGTGGAAGTCCTTTACTTGGTAAAGGCAGTGTTGTCTGAGAAGGCACATTAAGAAGAATATCTAAGAACTCTCAACTGAAGGTTGAGGACTGGAGTAGGTTGGTTATAACCGAACCAGTATAAAATCTCTTGTGTTAAGCTTTTCTCCCTAACTCCTTACGTGTCCAAATCTTTGAGAAAAACTCTATCACAACTTTAACTAAGAGGTCTAGTGAAAACTTCATTGATTAAAATCAGAAAGCGTTTAAGAAACTCTAACTTAAAGTCATTTTCTTAAAACTGCTCAGAAAGGAACTTTCTCAGAAAGACTAAGTTCTCAGAAACTTAATCTTCTCCGAAAGCAATTTCCGCTCCAAACTCTAAAATCTACCTTCTGAGTAAAAACAACTTTCTAAGTAAAAGTTTTAAGAAGTAATTTTTAAAAACGTGCACGATTCAACCCCCCCTTCTCGGGCACACCTACACTTTCAGTTATTTCCCCGGTACTCTGGAGAAATTTAGAAGAATGGTTTTGAAAAAGGGTATGTTGCTGAATTAATCTCAATACAAGCTTGGTAGCAAGTAGTAAGACTGACTCAGGTCGTCTCTCAAGGAATCTGTGTGGAAATCGTTGATTCAAACTTAGCAATAAATAAAAAAAGGGGGTTTTGGTTTTGTTGTGCAAGGAAATTAAATTAGAAAACGTAAAGACGATTGAAATAAAGAAATTAAGTGCAATTGCAAAATAAGTAAATTGGCATAAATTGAAAGTGACTCGAATGTAAAGAAAACAAGATTAAAGACTTGAATTGAAATAAACTCAGGAAGTAAAGAGATTGCTGAATAAAAACTTTATATTAATGAAAACGAGGGAGAGATTCAAGGTGAACTCTCCCTAAGAACAAGGTTTAATGTAAAAGCAATGACTGAAAATAAGAAAGAGTAAAGACAACGAATTATAACTGGTGTTCAGAACAGTATGTGAAAGCTGGAAGTAAAGAGTGCCCAGAACAGAGACGGTGAACGAAGGACTGAAAGCTTTGGAAAAGTAAATCCTGAAAATGTCAGAGTACCAGCACCAGAGTGCATACAAGAACCAGAGAATTGAAAACTAGCTAGTAAAACCTAAGAACAAAGGGGTTATTTATAAAATCCCACGGCTGCTGATGCCTGGGCGGTTGGTCAAAATTAAGTGCGTCCAGACGAGGAAGTTACGCGCGCATGACTGCTAGGGCGATGTGCACATCCGCCTGGGCGATTGGTACGCTGCTGTGGGCAGTGAGTCAGCTTTCCTTGGTTTCCAGACGCAATTTCCAACATATTTTATGATTACCTGTTCCTGAGAAGCCACAACACTAACAAAAACATATCAAACGCACCAGTGGCAACAACTAGAGTAATTAATACGCTAAATGGTACTAATACTCGAAACGGTAATGTAAATCAAATATTGCGTAAGAAACCAATTTAAGCATAATTGAGAGCATACAATCACTTAAGTTATGAGGAGAAATTAGGATGAAAATACGGTTTATCAAACCTCCCCACACTCGAACAATTGCATGTCCTCATGCAACATAGAACCAAGCAACAGATACAGGATTCCTAGCACAACACACAAACAAGATAGCAAAGAGGGAACTATAGCTAGAACTCACAGACATGGTTAGCAACAGACGATGGTAGTAGTAAACTAGTAAGATAATACAAGTTTCCAATTAACATCCACAAACATGTTGGCAATTTCATCAAAAGTAAGCAATGAGCAGGAGAATCAGGTATGAATGCATGATCAGAAAGATGCTAAGCCTCATAAGGATATAATTCACTCAATAACACTCAAGTGTATAGGCTAGTCCCTAGAACACACAACACTAACACTCTTCCACAGACTTGCCAAAGATGAAAATAGCCTCTCAATTCAAACTCGATGCATCAAGAAACATGCCAAAGGGTTGTAATGGGGTCAAGGTACAGGTGGGGAAAATATGGGAATGTGGACTAAGGTGGAAATGAAAATCCCATGGTTCGCCTAGTCTATAAGATAATATACCAAATGAGCACAAGGACAGAGAACCAAACAATATACACCACAAAACCCATATTTAACAGCGGTGGCTCCAATTATGCACAAAGAGCCATAAAAGCAAATTTATTTCTTTTTCCTAAGACAAAAAGCAAACCTGACATGCAGGTTCTGAAATTTATTTAAATTTTTTTTTAATATATATATATTTATTTCAGAACCTGCTTTTCAAAAACAAAAGGAGATGGCAGAAATGAAGTGCAAACTAACAAATTACCGAGAGGAATTAATATTAAGTAAAATAAATTGTTTTGCTTTCCCCCTAACCAAATACCCAATTATTGTACACAAACCTTTCACCCCCACCAGTTACCCAATTTCTTCCTTTACAAGCATGTAAGAACTCCCAATATCCCAATCAAGCATCATAACCCCCAAATATTATACAAAACAAACCATGTTCACTTAATTTCCACAGGGTAATAATTGTTTTTCACTTTTTGGCTTGTAATGTGGCTAATATGAACAAAGGGGAATAAGACTCAAATTGGCTAAACAAGGGCAATTACAAGGGTAGGTCTATATGGCAGTGGGCTGAACAAGAAAATGCATGAGTCTATCATCTACATCAAGTACAGAAGAGCTGGCTATTTGGCAAGTCCAGGATCGGTGTTCCTGTGTGTGTGCAATAAATAGTGCTGTTGAAGGCTCAAAACTAAGGGTATACAAGCATCATTCATGCATCCAACCTAATTCATATTGCTCACAGTCTAAGAACATATATATCATAATTGCCAACAGTTAATAATTTTAAGCACAACACAGGAAACAAGTATAAACTACCTAGTTCACCATCAAAACAAAACCAGTACTAGCAGCTAACCAGTCTCAACAGATAGAATACTAACTAAAAAAAAATATCAACTAACAAAAACATAAAACAAGAATTAAGGAGAAAAAAAGACAAGAAAGTGTTACCCCTCCCCACACATGGGTTTGTCACTGTCCTCAGTGGCATTGTCAGGCTCAATGGAGAGTGGTACGCACACCCTGAGTTCTCAGATCCAACCAACTCAGGCGTGCCCCTTCGACCTGCTGCTGCACGCTACTCATCCTCATCATCATCGTCAAAGCGGTGCTGCGGGTCAAGCATCAGAGCCCACATCTGTCGGATGGTCTCTCTCTGGGATGCTCGCATTTGCACTGCGAGCTCGCCCTGCATTCGCTCAATCCTGGTATCTATGTGGGTCATGAGAGTGGAGCACATACCATCGAATGAAGAAGGGCCAGGAGCGTCAGCAGGTGGGCCAGCAATATCAGGGACCTCACGGGCAGCTGCAGCGGCGGCTGCGCACTCCCTGGCTCTCCGCTCTGTGGTATCCCATTGTACCAGACCAGTAACCCCCACCTTTGGGATGTCTCCCTGCCAATCATCAGTGTCTTCTTCTGCCACCCCTGCCCGCTCAGCCATGGTAGAGATCAAAGCGGGGTAGGGAAGGCTACGGAAGCGAGCACCATCATGCACCTTACTCATTGTAGTGTAAATCATTTTTGGCACATTTATCCAAGAGTTCCCTAGAATCAGGTAGACAAGAATGGCATCGTCGATGGTAATATCTGAATGGTGAGAGTTAGGCCGTATGTGGCTGAAAACGGCCCGAGTCCACTCTCTGGTCTCTAGGGTGATGTGCTTTGAGGGGAGATGGGTTGGCAGACCATTTGCATTTCTGTGCCAGTCCCCCCCTCTACGCAAAGTATGTCTCGCACCTCTCCAAGAGATCCGCAGTCGGTTGGCGGTGGAGCTGAGTGAACTCATCATCATCCTGCCATGTTTTGTTGGTGGGTAGAGGAATGCAAAGAACCTCAGCTATGGCCCCTGGGGATATCGGAACCTGTTGACCGCGGAGATGAACATGAGTTGCTCCTATGGTGTGGTAGTTCGCATAGAACTCCCTCACCAGAGTCCAGTTGACTTCCTTTGGCTCAGCGAGCAGGAAGATCCATCGACGCGTCTGAATCCCTGCCACCACGGCTCCAATAGACGGATTTGAGCCCCCATAGCATAGGTGGTGCTCATGGAGAATGGAGCGCTTCTGAAAGTCCTCATAGTAGCGCTCCTCAGCCACCAAACAGTCAAAAAAATAGCTGTCAGATGCTTCCACCTCGCGGAAGTCTCAGGAGGACTCTCCCTGAGTTTGTTGTGACCCCTCGGGCTCTCTTGGGTGCCATCGATCTGCAAGAAATAAGAACAACAACACAGATACACAGGGACAATAAAGGGTTAGGCGTCAGTAGCAACAACACCAATTATCAATAAACTCAGTACGCAGGACGATGCAAGGTAGTCGCGGCATGACCGCCTGGGCGGTTCGAGGCGGTCAGAACAGTGCACAGCGACAAAAACGCTGATTTCCGCCATTTTTGTATCACCCAAGCTTTTTCAAACCTCAAAAATCATGATATAACCGGCCTAGGAAGGGGTAAACACCAACAATCCACAACTAATCTCAATACTTAACCCAAATCAAAAGAGAAAAGAGAGAAAAACGGGATTTAATGATGAATACTACATACAAGCTTACTTGAGAGGTGCAAAAATGAAGGTGAGGGGGCTGGGGTGCGGCGGACAGCGCCGAACGGCGGCGGCGGGCGGCGGCAAACGGCGGAGGGGGTTCTCTTTAGCTCTGCTAGGGTTTGAGCAAGAGAGGGGAGAAAGATAAAATGCCCCCAAATGCCGCTCGGCCTCCGCTTTAAGCTTCAGAGCGGGCGAACCGCTTGGGCGGTTAAGGTACTGTTGGGGTGCTATGCGCGAAACGCACCGTTTCGCTTATGCGGAACGCAGCGTTTTGCGTGCCACGACCGCTGGGCCGGTTAAGGAGCCGCCCAGGCGGTCTGTCCGCGCAACACTATTGCAGTACTTACGCAATTTGTCTCCCTCACCATTATACTTTCTTCTCTTGTAGCCATAAATATGCTTTTAAGTTCACAGTGAAGCTTGCATGCAAAATAAAAAAATAAAAAAAAGAAAAGAAAATAAAACAATCGAAACAAATGAAACTATGAGTTAAAGGAAGGAAAAAAAATAGCAGTGGGTTGTCTTCTACCAAGCACTTTGATTTAACGTCCCTAGGTTGGACTGGTGGCCACCTAGTTGGGTGGCTTCAATCCCTCAAAAAGGACGACTTCAATCTGATTTACTTCTTTGCTGGGGCTTTGATGGAACACTTTCAGTCTGTGTCCATTGACCTTGGAGGTAAAGTTGGTCTTTTTGCATTGTATCTCAATCATCCCACAAGGGTAGACCTTCTTCACCACATAGGGCCCTTCCCACCTTGATTTCAGCTTTCCAGCCATGAGTTGGAGCCTAGAGTTGTAAAGGAGCACTTCCTGACCCTCATGAAATTCTGTCCTCAGAATGAGTTGGTCATGGAAGGCCTTGGGTTTCTCTTTGTAGATCTTTGAGCTCTCATAGGCATCCCGCCTGAGTTCATCGAGTTCCTGCAGTTGTAAATTTCTCTCTTTACCGGCATTCCCTAGGTCCATGTTACACTGCTTAACCGCCCAGTATGCACGGTGTTCAATTTCCACCGGCAAATGACAGGATTTTCCAAATACCAACCGAAAGGGGCTCATCCCAATCGGGGTTTTATAAGCAGTACGGTAAGCCCACAGAGCATCAGATAACTTAGCACTCCAATCCTTTCTTGAGGGTCCAACCATTTTTTCTAAAATCTTTTTAATTTCTCGATTGGACACCTCAGCTTGCCCGTTATTCTGAGGATGATAAGGTGTTGCCACCTTATGAACAACCCCATACCTGCGGAGCAAGGCATCAAAAGTTTTGTTACAGAAGTGGGTGCCTTGGTCACTGATGATGGCCTTGGGAATGCCAAATCTAGAGATTATGTTACCTTTTACAAAGTTACAAACCACAGCAGAGTCATTGGTACGAGTGAGGATTGCCTCAACCCACTTAGACACATAATCAACAGCCAAGAGAATATAATTTAAGCCAGCAAAAGTAGGGAAAGGTCCCATGAAGTCAATACCCCAAACATAAAAAATTTCACAAAACAGTAATGGTTGTTGGGGCATTTCATTCCTCCTAGAATTCTTTCCCATCTTTTGACACCTAGCACAGGACTTGCAGTATTCATAACAATCTTTGAAAATAGATGGCCAAAATAGACCACACTCAAGAACTTTACGACCAGTGTGCTGCGGTCCGAAATGGCCACCACAAGCCTGTGCATGGCAAAAGTCAAGTATGGAGTGGTGCTCATGGTCAGGAACGCACCTGCGAATGATTTGATCAGCACAAAACCTCCATAAATAGGGGTCATCCCACACATAATATTTTGCATCAGAAATAAGTTTGTCCCTTTGGGCCTTTGAAAAATATGTGGGGACGGTTTTGGCAACCAAATAATTCGCAATGTCTGCGAACCAAGGCATAGAAGTCTGCACACTCATGATTCGTTCATCTGGGAACTGATCATCCAGCGGAATTGGGTCATCTAGAATATGCTCAACTCTGCTCAGATGGTCAGCTACCAGATTGTGGCAACCACTCCTGTCTTTTATATCCAAATCAAATTCTTGCAAGAGCAACATCCACCTGAGAAGGCGGGGCTTTGCATCTGGTTTCTTTAACAAGTACTTTAGAGCTGCATGGTCTGTGTACACCATCGCATGAGAGCCAAGGAGATAAGATCTAAATTTTTCGAGAGCAAAAACAATTGCCAAAAGCTCCTTCTCAGTGGTGGTACAGTTAGCCTGAGCAGAATCTAAAGTACGAGAAGCATAAGAAATTACAAAGGATTCCTTACCTTCGCGCTGAGTTAGCGCGGTACCCACAGCATAGTTAGACGCATCACACATGATCTCAAAGGGGAGGTCCCACTTCGGAGGTTTCACGATCGGTGCGGAAACTAGTCTGGTTTTTACTAGCTCAAATGCCTCTTGGCAGTCCTTATTGAAATCAAATTCGGCATCTTTCTGCAGCAGGTCGGTCAGCGGCTTTGCAATTTTGCTGAAATCCTTTATGAAACGCCTGTAAAAACCTGCATGACCCAGAAAAGAGCGAATTTCCCGCACAGAGACGGGGTGAGGTAGAGAGGAAATTACTTCGACTTTTGCAGGATCAACTGCAATACCCTCTTTAGAGACAATGTGTCCCAGGACCACACCTTTATCAACCATAAAGTGACATTTTTCAAAATTTAACACTAGGTTGGTCCTGATACACTGTTTTAAAACAAGGGAGAGGTGTTGCAAGCAAGAGTCGAAGGAATCTCCATACACAGTAAATTCGTCCATGAACACTTCTAAAAATTCACCAATAAAGTCAGAGAAGATGCTCATCATACACCTTTGGAAAGTACCAGGAGCATTGCATAACTCAAATGGCATCCTACGATAGGCATAGGTACCAAAGGGACAAGTGAAAGTAGTTTTCTCCTGGTCCTCCGGTGCTATTTGTATTTGAAAATACCCAGAGAATCCATCAAGGAAGCAGTAGTGTGATTGACCCGCAAGTTTTTCAAGCATTTGATCGACGAACGACAAAGGAAAGTGATCCTTGCACGTTACTTCATTCAGTCTGCGGTAATCAATACACACCCGCCAAGAATTCTGTATTCTAGTGGGTATAAGTTCATCTCTGTCATTCTTGATGATAGTGCTTCTAGACTTTTTAGGAACAACTTGCACGGGGCTCACCCATTCACTATCAGAGATAGGATAGATGATCCCGGCCTGAAGGAGTTTTGAAATCTCTTTCTTCACCACATCAAGAATAAGAGGATTCGTTCTCCTCTGAGGTTGCCTTATGGCTTTAGCACCTTCCTCTAGAAAAATTCTATGAGTGCAAATGGAAGAGCTAATGCCAACCGAATCCGATAACTCCCAACCAATGGCTTTTTTATTTGTTTTTAAAACTTCCAAAAGCTTATTTTCATTTTCAACAGAAAGACCATTGGCTATAATTACCGGAAAGGTGTTTTCTTCCCCCAAGTAAGCATATTTCAAGTGGGGGGGGGGGAAGTATTTTCAGCTCAGAATTTTTTTCTTTTGGACAGACAGGGGAAGAAACTGAAGTAGAAATCGCCGCGACCGCCGGGGCGGATGTCGATTCCGCTGGGGCGGTAGACATCTCCGCTGAGGCGGTGGGTTCCGCTGGTGCGAAAGTCGCCACTGCTGGGGCGGTCAAGACCGCTGAGGCGGTCGAGACCACTGCCAGAGCGGTTTTTTCGGCGTCAGAAACAGAAAAAGACGCAAATGATGCTGTTTTCATGGGTTTTTCACAATTTTGCTCAATCGGAGAGATATTTTCACTATTAGAAACAAGGGATTGATCCCCAAAGAGTTCAAAATCGTCTCCCTCACACAATTGGCATAACAAATCAAGTTTTTCATACCCATTACACGCAATATCACTGCTTTTATTTTTAAAATTTTTATTACCAAGCTCAAGGAGCCAATGACCCACCTCATCATCAACCAACTCATCAATGATGTCAAGAGAAAAAATAGCATGAGTGTGAGATGGGTGTTTCATTGCACTTCTCAAGCAGAATCTTGCCTTAATGTCCCCACACTCTATATCCAAAGTTCCAGCGAACACATCAACCTTGGCTTTTGCAGTTTTTAAGAAAGGGCGGCCAAGGATGAGTGTTTGCTGGTCTAGAGGAATAGAGGCATATGTATCCAGCACATAGAAATCTACGGGGAATATTAAATCATTTACCTTAACTAGGACATCTTCCAGCAGTCCCTCTGGTTTTTGCACACTCCTGTTGGCAAACTGAAGGAGGAGTCCTATAGGCTTGAGTTCCCCGAAGTTCAGAGCTTGGTAAATTGCCTTTGGCATGACATTGATGGCAGCTCCCAGGTCAGCCAAGGCATCCTTGATAATCAGCTCCCCAATAAGACACGGAATAGAAAAAGAATCCGGGTCTTGGAATTTTTGAGGAAGAGCAGGGGTTAGAGCAGCAGCATTTACTTGAACCTTTTCCCCCTTTGTTCTTCTCTTTTGAGTGCACAATTCTTTGAGGAATTTGGCATATTTTGGCACTTTTTTGAATGTTTCCAAGACCTCTTCATCTATCCCTGTCTTTTTCTTTCCCCTTGTAACAACTTGAGGGAAAGGTAATTTTGGTAGTGGTGTAGTTGGCTCAGCTCCTTTTTCTTCCACAGTCACCTTCCCTGTACCCTTCTGTGAGGTTCTCACCTATATCTCCTCCTCTGTTTGCTCCTCCTCATGTACCTGTGTTTCTTCCTCATGTGTTATGACTTTGGGTTTCACACTAGGTTTCGGGGCCTCAACTGTAGGAAGTACCGTCCCTGACCTCAGAGCTATGGCACTCACATTCCCCTTTGGATTTGGAACTGTTTGGGAAGGAATGTGATTGCTATTATTTAGGGGAGCGTTACACTCCTCCATTAATGTAGTGACGTCCTTCCTCATCTCCATCATCAATTTCATAAGTTGTTGAATTTCTGACTCAGAGGAAGCTGGAGTTGGCTGAGGTGGGGTGTATTGAGGTGGTTTGGGAGGTGGGGTGTATGGTTTTGTGCCCTCTGATGAGGGGGTTGATATTTCTGTTGACTGGGAAAGGGAGGTGTATTTTGGGGTTGGAATTGTGGTGGTGGTTGCTGAGCTTGGTTTTGGTGTAGTGGTTGGCTTTGGTTACTCCACCTAAAATTTGGATGATTTTTCGAGGAAGGGTTATAGGTGTTACCAAATTGAGAATGCCCTTTATTAGGAAAATTTGTGGCTGCCACTGTTCCATATTCCTCGTTCAGCTGAGGGCACACATCTGTAGGATGGTCACTAGCACAAATCCCACATACCTGGATTACTGGTGGTGGTGTTGGAATGGAAGCAGATGCTACCACCTTCTGTTGACTTATCAGAGCGAGTTCTTTAATGGCATTTGTCATCTCTGCCAATTGCTTCTCCAGTGATTTCTGATCATAAGGGCCAACTTCATGCACCCCTCTTGCATTGGAAGCTATGGTTTTTATTAGCTCCATAGCCTCTGCCAAAGTCTTGTTCATCAATGCTCCCCCACTTGAGCAGTCAATAGTACGCCTATCTGCAACGCACAACCCTTCATAGAAGAATTGGATGAGGTTGGCGTCAGATATCTAATGAGAAGGGCAGCTTGAGACCAATCTATTGAAACGCTCCCAATATTCATAGAGCGTTTCCCCTTGTAGTTGTTGTATGCTGCAGATGGCTTTCCTAATTGCCCCCGCTCTTGAAGCAGCGAAGTATTTTTCCAAAAACCTTCTTTTGAGATCAGCCCACGAGTTCACCGCCCCATTGGGTAGATTCATGAGCCATGTTTTAGCTGCACCCTCCAAAGAGAATGTGAAGGCACGGAGTTTTACAACATCAACACCAGCCCCGTGTGGCCCTAGTGTATCACACACATAATGAAATTCTTTGAGATGTTGGTGGGGGTCCTCATCGAAAAGCCCATGGAATTTTGGGAGCCGATGGAAGAGTGCCCCTTTTATTTCAAAATCCCCATCGACATCTGGGTATATAATGCCTAGGGGTGGTTGATTCAGATCAGGAGCAATGAGCTCCCTCAAGGTAGGATTTCTTCTCGCAGCCATAGGCGTAACAGTGAGATGATCAGTTGGTGTGTCGGTGGGTGTTGCAAAAACACTGTCAGGAAACACACGGGTATGACCACTAACCTCCGCACTACGGGAACGAGTATGAAAAGAATTACCTACGTCCTCGCCTTCCCGCCTCGCTCGTCTCAAACCCCGTAAGGTTCTTTCGATTTCAGGGTCGAAAGGGAATAGAGAGTTATCGGGTTGCGAACGAGTCATCCATAGGATTTATAAGAAAGAAGGAAGAAAAAGAAAAGCAAACTTTTTGGAACGCGTCGACCGCTGGGCGGTCTGCCTACCGCTGGGGCGGTCGGTGCGAAAAGAGGTTTAAGAAAAAGAAGGTTGCGAAAAAGGAAAATATTTTTTTTATTTAAAGAAAGAAGAAAAACAATACTAGGATTGAATCAAAAATTTCCTAGATTCCCCGGCAATGGCGCCAAAATTGACAGAGCACCGGAGCGTCGTTATTTCCCCGGTACTCTGGAGCAATTTAGAAGAATTGTTTTGAAAATAGGTTTGTTGCGGAATTAATCTCAATACAAGCTTGGTAGCAAGTAGTAAGACTGACTCAGGTCGTCTCTCAAGGAATCTGTGTGGCAATCGTTGATTCAAACTTAGCAATAAATAAAAAAAGGGGGTTTTGGTTTTGTTGTGCAAGGAAATTAAATTAGAAAAAGTAAAGGAGATTGAAATAAAGAAATTAAGTGCAATTGCAAAATAAGTAAATTGGCATAAATTGAAAGTGACTCGAATGTAAAGAAAACAGGATTAAAGACTTGAATTGAAATAAACTCAGGAAGTAAAGAGATTGCTGAATAAAAACTTTATATTAATGAAAACGAGGGAGACATTCAAGGTGAACTCTCCCTAAGAACAAGGTTTAATGTAAAAGCAATGACTGAAAATAAGAAAGAGTAAAGACAACGAATTAAAACTGGTGTTCAGAACAGTATGTGAAAGCTGGAAGTAAAGAGTGCCCAGAACAGAGACGGTGAACAAAGGACTGAAAGCTTTGGAAAAGTAAATCCTGAAAATGTCAGAGTACCAGCACCAGAGTGCATACAAGAACCAGAGAACTGAAAACTAGCTAGTAAAACCTAAGCACAAAGGGGTTATTTATAAAATCCCACGGCTGCTGAATTGAGCTGCTAAAGCTCTAGGTTTCCTCGCACACGACCACCTGGGCGGTCGTTACCACCGCCTGGGCGGTAGGTCAAAATTAAGTGCGTCCAGACGAGGAAGTTACGCGCGCATGACTGCTGGGGCGATGTGCACATCCGCCTGGGCGATTGGTACGCTGCTGTGGGCAGTGAGTCAGCTTTCCTTGGTTTCCAGACGCAATTTCCAACATATTTTATGATTGCCTGTTCCTGAGAAGCCACAACACTAACAAAAACATATCAAACGCACCAGTGGCAACAACTAGGGTAATTAATACGCAAAATGGTATTAATACTCGAAACGGTAATGTAAATCAAATATTGCGTAAGAAACCAATTTAAGCATAATTGAGAGCATACAATCACTCAAGTTATGAGGAGAAATTAGCATGAAAATACGGTTTATCATGGGGATCGATCCCCACCACTAGAGGATCGATCCCCATGTTGAAAAAGTGATGTTTCTGAAAAATTTCAAGTGGGGATCGATCCCCACTATGAGAGGATCGATCCCCATGCATTAAAGGGGGGGATCGATCCTAGACCCCTGGGGATCGATCCCCTGGGCAAAATTTTACCCGAGAGGGACAATTTTAGTGCAGGATCGATCCTAGACCCCTGGGGATCGATCCCCTGCACCAGAAAAGTAAAATTTCATCTGTTTTCATCCTATTTCGAGTACACGTTTTCAAATAATGATTAGGGGGCTAATATGCTATTTTAATATGATAAAAATGAGTATGTTGTGATGTTATTTGATCTTAAAAGGGGATGGAAAAGATATAAGGTTATGTCTAAAGAATTGTGAGCTAAAGTGTGACATGGAACTTGATTGTGTGCAAGATTGATTGTGAGCTTTGTGAGATTTGATGTGGGTGATTGTAGGTTTAAGTTGTGTGTATGAGATAAGATTTAATGCTAAAATTTAAAGTAAGAATGGTGTATACATGGAACTCGAACGCTTTATGTAAGTCTTATGTGTTGTTTGAATATTAGTATGGAAACTCTTATTTTGGTGAGCTTCGACTTGTGAATTGATATAACCCAAAAGGAGTAATTGGCAATAATGATGAATGGTATCATGATAAAGTGATAATTTGTATGACGCATATGTAAGACGATGATGGTTTATATAAGATGATGATGGTTAGTATGAAATAATGACGATTTATATGAAATGAATTATGTATGGCTGAAACGAGAGGATGACGTTATATGTTAATATGAGATGATGATTACGTATGCATTGATATTGAGATGATGAATTGAGGTGATAATTGTATGTGGATATATGAATGATGCTGGTATGTATTCACTTTGATGTTGAAGCATGTTGAATTGAAGTGATAAGTTAAATGTTGTTGATATGATGATATTGTTAAGATTTAGTCATAGCGACGAAAATGATATATTACTGAGTTTGGGTTGTGATATACATTACATACTGGGACTTAGATCCTAATGCCGGGTAGAGCCCCGAGGTATATTGTAACACCCGTGATTCGGGACTTTATTGTTTGTGTATTCTCAGTCGCCGGTGCGGATTTTGGTGCCCGGAGCTTAGAGCTATACATATGTATATTTTATATGTGGTGATATTTCATGAGGTGTTTTCCATGACTGGTATATGTATATGTGTACATGTGTAGTGCGCACACGGGTAACATGGTGCTAAGACTAATTATTTTAATTGATGGGGATGAATATTTGGATTGATATTTAAAGTTGGAACAAACTATATGGTGATGCCTGAGAGATAAATATATTTTACGGAACAAAAAAAAATGAGTGGTGTATGTGTTTGAATTTAATTTAATTTCCGTACTTTAAAAAAATGACCGGTGTTTAATTTATTTATATATATATTGCAGTAGTGACGTGTATATATATATATATATATATATATATATATATATAATCATGTTTGATATATTAAGGTGCTTATGTGAGAATAAATAAAATTTCATATGTGTAAGGGAACATATTTTATGCCTCATGATTAAAATAAGTTGTATATATATATTTATTTACGTATATGGGTGCATAAATATATATATATATGCAATTGTTTTATGTGACTAAATTTTGTGAATATTCTATAAGTTACTACGATAATAATTTAAGTTGTTGAGAAGCAAGGCAGACTTAATATTATTATTGTATGAGTTAGAGAACCCCTGAGAGGAGTAATGATCGTTATAAAAATTTTGTTGAGACCTTAATATTTAAAAATTTAAATTCCCAAATTGGTGTTTGGAAAATATTTAGAAAATATTCTCACCAATATTGGAAAATTATGATTTTAAGGCTATTATTATTATATTTCACATTTTTACGATTTTCAGGAAAAATCCTATTTATATATATATAATGTGAAATTAATAATAATATGAGATAATTATTTTAGACTCATTGAGAGTCTCATAATATTAAGGAAATTTTCATAACGATCATATATCATTTTCTTGTTTTAAAATTGAGTGTTTAGTGAGTTTTTGAGTAAACTGAGAGCGAGCCTGAGCTAGATCCTAAACACAACCGGAGCAACTTTTTAGGACCCTGAGCTCTCCAAAATTTATTTAACTCTCACCATAACTCTTAGTTGTGATTTCTTACTCAAAATCATACTCAAATACATACTCATACTCACTACCTAGAGACATTTAACACTACAACAACTCAAAAATTAAAACAAAAACACCCCTAGCTTGCTATAAGCCTCGGCCGAAACCCCCTCCACTCCAACACATTTTCATTTCTCTCAAACACACATATCAGAACTCTCTTCCTCCCTCTTCCCTCACCATTTTCGGCCAGCCATTGGAGCCCAAGAGAAGCACCATCAACACCCTCTTCTTGTGCTTCCTCTTCAAGAATCTTGGTGAGTTATCAACCCCCTTCATCATGCTTCTGATTTCTCATTGTTCCATAACCTCTTGCTTTGTGTTTTTGTTGATATTCACCTCTGATTTCGAGTTGCATGATGCATGTTAAAGTATCTTGATGTTTGATGCTTGCATGTGTATGAGATTATGTTTTTCTTGCATTTGGTTCTGATATACTGAGTTTAGAGACTGATGATATGTGTATGCATGTTGGATGGATGATTTTTGAGTGATTTGGAGGAGTGGGTATGGGTTTTGAAGTGAAAATAGAGCTGAAACACGATTTCTGCGTTTTCTGCAGAAACTGTGCTGTGGGGATCGATCCCCACCATTGGAGGATCGATCCCCATGTGAAAAATTGCTGATCCTGAAAAATTTTGCCTGGGGATCGATCCCCACTATGAGAGGATCGATCCCCGTGCTGCGAAAACGAGTTTTCTGTAAAATTTTGAGGCAGGATCGATCCCAGACCCCTGAGGATCGATCCCCTGCACCTGAAAAGTACAATTTCACTTATTTTCACCCAAATTCAATTACAAGTCTTCAAATAATGATAATGGGGTTAACATACTATTTTAAAGTGATGAAAATAAGTGTGTAGCAAATGCTTTTAATCATGAAAAGAGAAATGGAGTATATTTATATATATAAGTTGATGTGTAAAGAATTGTAAGTTAAGGAGTGACATGGGAGTTTTTGTGATATTTGGTAAAGATACGAATGAGATTAGGCTATGTATAGGGATAGGGCTTTAACCTTTGAGTTCGAAGTAAGTATATGGCATGCGGGGAACACAATCCTTTTTGTAAATGTTATAAAAATTGAAATGGCGAGTGTATGAGAATGGAGTCACATATGATGCGAACTTGTTTATGATGATAATGTACAGCATGCTATGTTGATATGGGCGGTAGAACCCCTTAGTTGAGACCAAAGTAAATTTTGATATGCTCATGATGAAGTGATTGCGAATTTGTGTTTAAATTTGTGAACCATGCTTGATTTGTGAAGCATAATTGAACTGTACATTATGAATGATAAGCCACTTAGTGTGAGCCTTCGGAAATGCATGCTATGATGTCGAGAATTTAATTATTGAGCTGAAAATGTAGAAATTTGTACATGTTTTGTGTGGTTGTGTTGATTTGGAAGATTGAAGTATGATATAGCTACTTAGGAGTTTGGGTGGATTCGAGTAGGCCTTTTCCAGCTACTTAGGAGTTTGGGTGTATTCGAGTACGCTGATGCCAGCTACTTGGGAGTTGGGTGTATTCGAGTATGCTGATGCCGGCTACTTGGGAGTTGGGTGTATTCGAGTATGCCGATGTGGCTATTTGGGAGGTGAGTGTATTCGAATATGTCATTAGAGGGTATCTGGGAGGTGGGTGTATTCGGATACGCCTCAAAGTTTATATGTTATTTGAATTACTCTCATGCATGCTTATTAATATGAATAATGCGAAAGCGTTGGTTTGTTGCATACTATGTATAATTGTTGTTGGAAGCTTGATGTGGTGATTACCACAAGTGCGAAACCGATTTTGGTCGGCTGTAAGGATATGTGAGAGGGGTGAGCAATTATTGTACATTGAGAGAACCGTGAGAACTTAGAAAGACTCATAGGTTCCCCCTCTAGAAACGGATTGTTAAGTTGTTTGTTCTAGTCAAAGTAAGCACTTGAGTTTTTGAGAAAAATAAAGTTCTGTTTGATACAAGTATTACTTTGACTAGCTAGAATCGATAACATCGGGCACGTAGATCCGTGTGCTCAAGGTAACTCACTAAGACGACTTCGTCTTACACTCTCTTTTCTTGATGCTTCGATTCTAGATGGATCAGCCGCCGCCACCCCCGCCGCACCACGAGACCTATGATTTTGCTTGGTCCAGCTACACGCCGGCCACCGGTGCGGTGATTGTCGCGTCGACTATCTCCAGGGTACACCGCTTCTGGCGAGGTACCCTGCTCCTGTTCCTACTCCTGCCCCAGCTCCAGTGCCGGCCCGTTCGTCTGCCTCTCCACCGCCACTTCTGCCACCTTATCCTGCCTCGGAGTCGGTCGAGTCGGACCCGGAGGAAGACGGAGGCTACCAGAGCGACGACTCAGCGGACGTCTGGCCAGATGTCGACTACATCTTGGTGGAGTCAGAGGTGTCATCTCCCGCAGCAGGCTCGGATATGAGTGAGGATACCGGGAGCGCTAGTAGGTGAGGCGCTGATCGTGACCAACCTGACCGATATGCAACTGACCATTGACAATCTTTTCTTTTGTTTATAAGTTATCTTTTATATGGAGCTTTTTGTACCCCTGCGTGGGATTAACTCTTTTGGCATGTATATGTATCTGACGAACTGCAGTTTTACCTGAGTCCTTTTTGTATATTCGGACCAGGATTCCAGACTTATTTATTTTGATCATGTCAGCTCCATTCTTATTTCTGTATGTACTAAACAGGATCCTGATACACTCAAACCTTTATATTTTCCACTCTGACGCATATGTTATATATTAATATCATGGCCATTTGTTGCATGGGCCTTTATTATATTATTGGCATTTTCTATTGTTATTCTAGACGCTTATCCAGGTTATCTATTCGCGCTACTAATCTGATTGGTCATGGCTTTGAGTCTCGATGCCGATTTATTGTACACAAGGGTTTGCGAAATTATATTTTACATATATACGTTTCAAAAAAAAAAAAACATGGGGATTTTGGGTGTTATGTAACATTGCAAGTTGTTAATTATGTCCATGGCATAGTTAATAATTTGGGATGTTACATATATTTTACAGGGACGTTAGTCCTAATGCCGGGCAGAGCCCCGTGATACAATCTACTGGGACGTTAGTCCTAAGGCCGGGCAGAGTCCCGTGATATATCTTACTAGGACGTTAGTCCTAAGGCCGGGCAGAGCCCCGTGACATAACTTGTTGGGACGTCAGTCCTAAGGCCGGACGGAGCCCCGTGATACAACCTTCTGGGACTCAGATCCTAATGTCGGGCAGCGCCCCGTGAGCCATACCGCTCGTCGAAGCGAGAAGACTCATCGGTCATGCCGCTCGCCGAGGCGACGAGAATCATCGGTCATACCGCTCGTCAGAGCGAGGAATCTAATCGGTCACGTCGCTTGCCGAATCGAAGGGGATTATCGTTTGTCTCTAGAGATGCATTCTATGTCGCTGACGTGTTTATGTGGATGCATGGTGAAACGTGATTTGGTGATTTTGATGTTCGAGAGGTGAAAGTATTATTTATAATTGATTGAGAGACCCTCGAGAACTTAGAAAAAGACTCCTAGGTCTCCCCTTTTAGAAACGGACCGTAAGATGTGCGGCCCAATCAAAGTAAGGACTTGTGTTTTTGAGAAGTAAAGTGTTGTTTGTACAAAGTATTACTTTGACTGGCTAGAATCGATGTATCGAGCACGTAGGTCTGTGTGCTCTGAGTAACTCACTAAGACGACCCTCGTCTTATTCTATTTCTTTCAATGCTTCGATTCTAGGGTATCGCGGAGCAGCAGGTAGCCATCACTCCCTTCATGACCAAGGGTGAATGGCTTGCTGAGGCGAGTTACACACCGGTCGCCAATGCCGTGATCGTGATCTCTACCGTCCTGGGGTATTTCAGTTCCTCATCCCGGACCAATTCTCACCCGATCAAGAAACCGACCACATATTCTTGATCCTCACGCCAAATAAACATAACCACCGATTGCTTTCCTTCATCAAGCGTCACCGTTGTCACCGGACCGTTCGTGGGATTAGAGAGAGAAAGAGTATTCACGGGAAACGTCGGGCTAGAGTGTTGTCATCAAGGTTTTGCTGTTGTCTACTAAGAGGTAGGGGTTTAGGCATTTTGAATGTTGAATTTTGTGCATGATGATGATGTCTTTGATGAAATTGATGTCTTTGTCGTTTTTCCCATTAGGGTTCGTGAAAGGGGTAAATTGTACCGATTGATATTGAAATTAAAAGTGTTTTCACCGATTAAAAAGTGTTTGAAATGTATTTTTATGATTGATTTTCGTATGGCTTTGTTTTCTAATGATTGGAACGATTCTAGGTTATTATTTTGGCCATTGGCTATGAAAAATCGTACTTTGGAACTCTAGAATCGTGTTTTACGACGTTGTAATCGATTACCAAGAGTTCGTAATCGATTACAGCAAGTGAATTTCCTATCGTCAGAAACGCGTGCTCTCTATTAATCGATTACAGGGGTCCTGTAATTGATTACAGTAATCGATTACCATCCCGTGGTAATCGATTACAGCACTGCTGTTTGTGCGAAAATGAACCGTTTTGACCCTTTATGCACCCTAATGTGTTCTACGACTTGTATCAATGAAATGTATGAATATCCTATGGATTATATGTGATAATATATGCTGTTTGAAATGATTATATGATGTATATGATGAATGTGTACATGTTATATAAAGAGATTAATGTGCAAAGTGAAAAGAAAGTTAAAAACACACAGAGTAGCCTCTCCGTTCGTGATGAACGTTACAGGGGGCTGGCAACCTCGGTTGTAACGACTCACTAGCGGAAGGTGAATTACCCTCTCTACCCATATGTATAGGATGAGCTCATACCTAGGGTCGGCGATGCAGAGGTTACAGGAGGGTGGTCAGGCCAAAACAATGTAAATGATCCATGGGCACCAAAAGGGCGTGCTTTAATTAAAACGGATCCACAGGTATACTAAGTATGCTTAAAAGACTCAAGATAATCTAAGTAAAGAATATGGGATATACGTTACAGACAAGAATGCTATTTTATCTTATGTTTATTTATATGATAGTCAAGCACTTATCACACCACGTATTGATGACTATTTATGTTCTGTATAACTGTTAATTTAAATGGAACAAGACGCACATGGGTAGTCGTACTGGGATAAGATCATTTTGGAACTTATAATTGAATTGAATTCATTCATGCTCACTTATTTATTAATTAAACCCGGGACGGCTCCCCTACTGAGTTATATTCAAATACTCACCCCATGTTATTTCACCCCTTTTAGATGATGAGTATCAGCAGGACGACGACGCGAGTTTGGAACCTGAACAGTCATAGACTAGACCTCATTCATTGCTATTTTACCGAATTATATTTATAGACCATGTCTTTGAGTTATTTCTTTCATGGATTATATGTTGTTATGGTTATATTTCCATTTATTTTTCTAAGTCCGGACCTTTGTTAGCCGGCAAGTATTTATATTGATGGATTGTATTAGTGGAGTCTTGTGAGTCTCGTTTTTGGGCTCATGAGATTACACCTATTATTACCTTTGATTGATGTATGACCTGGGAGATTTTGATTGATTAATTTATTATATTGAGGTATTATTCATAATTATTATTTCTACGTCTACATACGTTGTATTATTTCGCAAGACCCTTATTTTATATTTTGTAAACGATTTACGAAAATTTCTCCCACGTATTTTCCGCGTATATGTACTTTAAATATAAAAATATTTATGATAACAGGAAGTAACCCTTATGAAATGGCCTAAAATGTCTTAAGCGTTAAGGCCTATCTAGTAGGGTGTTACATTTTGGTATCAGAGCAGGTCTATCCTACAGGGCTTGGGGTAATGGACCTGTTATGCTATTGTTGCATGCACGTTAGTTGTATCATGCATATGCCCCTTATGTGTTTTAGTTAGTTTAGGGTGCATGGTTGATCTGTTTTACTGTCATAGTAAGTGTGCATACACAACTGTAATATGGAGCCTGATCAACTCAATGTTTCTTGTTTTGTGTGCACAGAAATATGGCACCACAGAACAGACGTACAAGGGACGATGGCGACACTCACGAGGAAAACGAGCAAGGAAGCGGGGTTTCGGCGGAAGTGTTCATGGAGATGGCAAGGGCCATGAATAGGATGATGGACCATATGACCCAACAACACACTACTCCACCTGCAGCGCCAGCTATGGGTAACGACAGCTCTTATTTTGCTGACTTTAAGAGGGCTAACCCCTCTCCATTTCTCGGCACCGTCAACCGTTATGAAGCCGAGGATTGGCTGAGAGGTATAGAGGATATCTTCACGGTGGTTCAGTGCACAGAGGTCCAGAAGACGCAGCTGGCCACTTTCATGCTACAGATGGAAGCGAGTTCTTGGTGGAACGACGTTTGTCGCGCTTCTGATGCGGCGGGTGTAGTTATCACATGGGACATGTTCTATGAGAAGTATTTTCCGGAGACTGTTCGCCAAGTCAAGGAAATGGAGTTCCTTGATCTCCGCCAGGGCACAATGACTATTCTAGAGTATATTGCTAAGTTCGAGGAGCTTATCAGGTTTTCCGAGATCTACTAGGAGAACCCAGAGGAAAGCTGGAAATGCATGAAGTTCTGTGTTGGGCTTAACCAAGACATCAAGAGGATGATTAAGCATATGAAGATCAGAGACTATAGGGAGATGGTGGACACCTGCAGGATAGTAGAGGAGACGAGCCGCCCAGTGGCTCCACAGAAGGTCGATGCTCAGAGGAGGGGTGTGGCATCTCAGCAGACTAACCGCCCTGCCGCTGCATGCTTTAAGCCGTATAGCCAGCCTCGCAGGCCACAGACTCAGCCACGCCCACAGCAGCAGCAGCAGCAGCCGCGTCCAGCAGTAGCAGCACCGCGACCTCCATGTGCCACATGCGACAAGCTCCACCCTGGGTTTGTCGTGCCGGGCAGGGTGTCTGTTACCGTTGTGGCCAGCCGGGTCACATCTCTAGAGACTGCAGAGCTACAGGTTCACAACCTTCTTCCTCTCTTAGGCCACAGCACCAAGGCAGGGTATTCACGGTTACAGCGGAGGGCGCAGAGCGGTCCGACGATCTCATTAGGGGTACGTGTATGATTTATGGCAGATCCTTAGTTGTACTGTATGATTCTGGTGCTACACATTCATTCATTTCACATGATCATGCTAGGAGCCTAAGTTTGCACATGTAAGAGCTACCTTTTGATTTGTTAGTATCCACCCTTACTGCTGCACCCATTAGGACATGCTTAGTTTGCATAGAGTGTAAGTTTCATATTGATGATAGGGCATTTACATTTGATCTCATCTTCTTGCCCATGACATGTCTAGGCATTATCTTCGGCATGGATTGGTTGTCCGCCAATCGAGTCTTGCTTGATTGCCATGCAAAGTCTGTTATCTTTCCTTCTATTCCTTCTGCATGTGTCACCCCTGTAGACCTATATGTTAGTGCTATTAGGCTGAACTGTTGTGGGGTTATAAGCAATGCCTACGTTTTCCTCGTCGCTAGTGAGATAGAGAAGGGTCAGGTGTTGAGTGAGCTACACATAGTGAGAGACTACCCGGAGGTTTTCCCAGAGGATATACCCGAGTTTCCCCGAACCAGAGAGGTAGAGTTTTCCATAGATCTGATGCCCGGGACCGGACCCATATCCATAACACCTTATAGGATGGCACCCGGAGAGTTGGCGGAGCTTAAGACACAGTTGGAGGAGCTGTTGGAGAAACGGTTCGTTAGACCTAGTGTGTCACCATGGGGAGCGCCAGTTCTATTTGTGAAGAAGAAGGATGAGAGTATGAGGCTATGTATCGACTACAGGCAGTTGGACAAAGTGCCCATCAAGAACAAGTACCCAATGCCTAGGATTGATGATTTGATGGACCAGCTGAGAGATGCCCAGGTGTTTTCGAAGATAGACTTGACGTCAGGGTACCATCAGATTCGGGTAAGAGATGAGGACATCCCGAAGACGGCTTTCAGGACTCGTTATGGTCACTACGAGTTCACGGTCATGTCCTTTGGACTGACCAATGCTCCGGCGGTGTTCATGGATTACATGAACAAGATCTTTAGACCCTATTTGGATAGATTCGGTGTTGTCTTCATCGACGATATTCTTATCTATTCGAAGACGCATGAGGAGCATGAGAGTCAGTTAAAGGTAGTGTTGGAGGCGCTGAAAGAGAAGAAGTTGTTTGCCAAGCTATCAAAGTGTGAGATTTGGATGGAGGAAGTGAATTTTCTGGGACATGTGGTATCGAATGGAGGCATCTCCGTGGACCCTAGTAAGATAGAGGCTGTGATGAGCTGGGAGCGACCCACTATGGTGACAGAGATTCGGAGCTTTCTCGGGCTAGCCGGATATTACCGTAGGTTCATTTCGAACTTCTCCCAGATAACATTACCCTTGACGAAGCTTACTAGGAAGAACGCTGCTTTCGTATGGTTGGATGAGTGTGAGAGTAGCTTCACGGAGTTGAAGAGGAGGTTAACCTCGACTCCAGTGCTTACGGTACCGCACCCCGGTGAACCTTTCGAGGTTTACCGTGATACTTCAGGGAAGGGGCTGGGTTGCGTGCTAATGCAGCATCGCAACGTTGTGGCATATGCTTCACGGCAGTTGAAGCCACACGAGCTTAATTACCCGACCCACGACTTGGAGCTTGCGGCGGTAGTGTTTGCTTTAAAGATGTGGAGGCACTATCTTTATGGAGTTAGGTTTGAGGTGTTCTCTGATCATCATAAGAGTCTTAGGTATATATTTGATCAGAAGGAGCTGAACATGAGGCAGAGACGCTGGGTGGAGTTCCTGAAGGACTACGATTTTGCGTTGAACTACCATCCAGGGAAGGCGAATGTGGTGGCAGACGCGTTGAGTCATAGGACGATGAGCGTGGCCCACATGATGGTTAGAGAGGCACAGCTGATAGAGCAGTTTAGAGACCTTGACCTAGGAGTTACCCTTACCCCCACCAGTGTGAGAGTGAGTCAGCTTCAGGTGTCGAGTGTTTTCCTGAGGGACATAGCTAAGGCGCAGTAGGAGGATGAGGAGTTCGGGAAAGTGTTGAAGGCTGTCAGCGAAGGGAGGATACAGGGTTTTTGGTTGGACGGAGATGGTCTGTGGAGGTTTGAGGGGCGTGTCTGCGTTCCTGCAAGTGGTGACCTTCGGAGAGCGATTCTTGAGGAGGCTCATAAGAGCCATTTCACCATTCATCTCGGGATAGACAAGATGTATGAGGACCTGAGGAAGATGTTCTGGTAGAAGGGACTGAAGAGGGATGTAGCGGAGTGGGTTAGCAGATGTCTAGTTTGCCAAAAGGTGAAAGCGGAGCACAGGAGGATGCCAGGACTGCTGCAGCTGCTGAGCGTACCTGAGTGGAAGTGGGAAAGCATATCCATGGACTTTGTGTCTGGATTGCCGAGGACTCAGGCGGGACACGATGTTGTGTGGGTTATCGTTGATCGACTGACCAAGTTGGTTCACTTTCAGGCGATCAGGATGACCTACCCCTTGGAGAAGCTAACTGAGATCTATATCCGGGAAGTTGTGAAGTTGCATGGTGTGCCGATGACGATAGTCTCGAATCGTGATCCGAGGTTCGCGTCTCGCTTCTGGGGAGCTTTCGAGAAAGCGCTCGGCTTGGAGTTGAGCATGAGTACGGCATATCATCCGCAGATGGATGGTGAGTCGGAGAGGACTATCCAGACCCTGGAGGACATGTTGAGGGCGTGCATACTGGACGGACAGGGGAGTTGGGACAAGTTGTTGCCCTTAATAGAGTTCTCCTACAACAACAGCTACCAGGCAAGCATAGGGGTGGCGCCTTTCGAGGCTTTGTATGGACGGAATTGTAGATCACCCTTGTGTTGGCATGACCCGGGAGAGGCGAGTGTATTAGGACCTGAGTTGGTGAGAGAGACCTCGGAGCAGGTGAGGATGATTAGGGAGAGGATGCTCACGGCCCAGAGCCGCCAGAAGAGCTATGTTGACCAGAGGAGACGACCCTTAGAGTTCTCAGTAGGCGAACACGTCTTTTTGCGGGTTACCCCCACAACAGGCATAGGACGAGCCCTGAAGGTTAGAAAGCTTAGCCCTAGATACCTTGGTCCCTTTGAGATCCTGAGTCGTGTCGGGCCAGTCGCTTACCGAGTGGCCTTACCTCCCACCCTCTCAAACTTGCATAACGTCTTTCATGTCTTTTAATTGAGAAAGTATGTGTCTGATCCTAGTCATGTCCTTGAGCCGGAAAGTGTACAACTAAGGGATGATTTGAGTTTTGAGTTACCCCCTATGAGTATCGTTGACCACAGCGTAAAGAGATTAAGACGAAAGGATGTGCCTTTGGTCAAGGTGGCCTGGGGCGGAGGTCGGCTAGGCGACTTCACATGGGAGCTGGAGGACGAGATGCGTCGTCAGTTTCCGTTTATGTTTACAGGTATGAATTTCGAGGACGAAATTCTTTTTGGGGGGGGGGGGGGAAATGTAACACCCCGATCTTTAATTAAGTCCTAATTAAGAGAAATTAAGGGTAATGGACCTTAGTTGGGACTTAATTGGATTTGAGTGGATAAGTTTCTCCTAGCTTAAAGTATTGCATGCTATGTGTTTTATGTGCCCAAGTATGTGATTTTACGATGTTTAAAAGTTAAAAAGGATATATGGATGTTAAGGTACGAGTCGGGACGTTTTAGAAGTGTTTTGAAGCTTTTTCACAGGCCAGTAATCGATTACCATACAGCTGTTTTCGCCATGTGTAATCGATTACAAAATCGATGTAATCGATTACCATATGCGCAGAACGCGTTTTTCAGCGTGTTTAGCTGACGTTCGGGTCCCACGGTGACTCCAGAGCATGTTTAACCTAGCCACCACGTGTGTAAACCCTACTACCACTCTCATTCCATCAGAAAACCCTCTCTCTCCATCTTTGAGCCTCCATAGGTTTCTCTCTCAAAAATATACAAAGCCATAACCATTCCACACCAAGAAACACCCACCAATTCTCACCCGATCAAGAAACTGATGACATATTCTTGATCCTCACGCCAAAATACACATAACCACCGATTGCTTTCCTTCATCAAGCGTCACCGTTGTCACCGGACCGTTCGTTGGTTTAGAGAAAGAAAGAGTATTCACGGGAAATGTCGGGCTAGAGTGTTGTCATCAAGGTTTTGCTGTTGTCTGCTAAGAGGTAGGGGTTTAGGAATTTTGAATGTTGAATTTCGTGCATGATGATGATGTCTTTGATGAAATTGATGTCTTTGTCGTTTTTCCCATTAGGGTTCATGAAAGGGGTAAATTGTACCGATTGATATTGAAATTAAAAGTGTTTTCACCAATTAAAAAGTGTTTGAAATGTATTTTTATGATTGAATTTCGTATGGCTTTGTTTTCTAATGATTGGAACGATTCTAGGTTATTATTTTGGCCATTGGCTATGAAAAATCGTATTTTGGAACTCTAGAATCGTGTTTTACGACGTTGTAATCGATTACCACGAGTTCATAATCGATTACAGCAAGTGAATTTCCAATCGTCAGAAACGCGTGCTCTCTGTTAATCGATTACAGGGGTCCTGTAATCGATTACAGTAATCGATTACCATCCTGTGGTAATCGATTACAGCACTGCTGTTTGTGCGAAAATGAACCGTTTTGACCCTTTATGCACCCTAATGTGTTCTACGACTTGTATGAATGAAATGTATGAATATCCTATGGATTATATGTGATTATATATGCCGTTTGAAATGATTATATGATGTATATGATGAATGAGTACATGTTATATAAAGAGATTAATGTGCAAAGTGAAAAGAAAGTTAAAAACACACAGAGTAGCCTCTCCGTTCGTGATGAATGTTACAGGGGGCTGGCAACCTCGGTTGTAACGACTCACTAGCGGAAGGTGAATTACCCCCTCTACCCATATGTATAGGATGAGCTCATACCTAGGGTCGGCGATGCGGAGGTTACAGGAGGGTGGTCAGGCCAAAACAATGTAAATGATCCATGGGCACCAAAAGGGCGTGCTTTAATTAAAATGGATCCACAGGCATACTAAGTATGCTTAAAAGACTCAAGATAATCGAAGTAAAGAATATGGGATATACGTTACAGACAAGAATGCTATTTTATCTTATGTTTATTTATATGATAGTCAAGCACTTATCACACTACGTATTGATGACTGTTTATGTTCTGTATAACTGTTAATTTAAAAGGAACAAGACGCACATAGGTAGTCGTACCGGGATAAGATCATTTTGGAACTTATAATTGAATTGAATTCATTCATGCTCACTTATTTATTAATTAAACCCGGGACGGCTCCCCTACTGAGTTACATTCAAATACTCACCCCATGTTATTTCACCTCTTTTAGATGATGAGTATCAGCAGGACAACGACGCGAGTTTGGAACCTGAACAGTCATAGACTAGACCTCATTCATTGCTATTTTACCGGATTATATTTATAGACCATGTCTTTGAGTTATTTAATTCATGGATTATATGTTATTATGGTTATATTTCCATTTATTTTTCTAAGTCCGGACCTTTGTTAGCCGGCAAGTATTTATATTGATGGATTGTATTAGTGGAGTCTTGTGAGTCTCGTTTTTGGGCTCATGAGATTACACCTATTATTACCTTTGATTGATGTATGACCTGGGAGATTTTGATTGATTAATTTATTATATTGAGGTATTATTCATAATTATTATTTCTACGTCTATATACGTTGTATTATTTCGCAAGGCCCTTATTTTATATTTTGTAAACGATTTACGAAAATTTCTCCCACGTATTTTCCGCGTATATGTACTTTAAATATAAAAATATTTATGATAACAGGAAGTAACCCTTATGAAATGACCTAAAATGTCTTAAGCGTTAAGGCCTATCTATTAGGGTGTTACAACTGCACTGACACATAAGGGGGCAAGGTTCTGTAAGCTGCAGAACCCTTTTGAGAGAAATGTTTATATTTCTCTTCGGATTACAAAAGTTTTAATGATAACAAAGTATGCTATAACTATAAGAATTTTACTTAAGTGTTTGCTAATATGTGCGCTTAAGTGTCTCAGAAAGATTTAAATTCATTGCATTCCTTGAGAAAGAACAAGATAACAACAAGTAACCTCAAGATCAAATGATGAAATCAATGCGTAAAAGATATCAGAAAGGGTGTTTAAGAAACGCAGAAGGTGAAAGTGTGTTTCTGAGGAAAGAACACAATAGCCTCAGAAAGGTCTCAGAAGACCTTCTTGACTATTGGCTCTCAGAAGGGTCTTCCCTCAGAAGGTTCGCCTCAGAAGTTCGTACATCACTCAGAAAGTTGGATTCTGAAGCAACCAAGTGTCTACACTCAAAGGATTTGCAATCAACCTCAGAATGCTCGCTGCGACAAGCTGGACATGTTGGAACTTGTGCACTGTACACGTCTGAAAAGTTCCTCAATTCGCGCTGACTGTAGCAAGGAGTCGTTCTGAAAGAGACGAAGCCACATCAGCAAAGTGAAAGCTTATTTTCGCGGAACTTTAAACGCCTATATATATGAATTCAATTGTAGAGATTCAAAACGAAATTCTTGCGCTAAAAACTCTTGATTAAACGTGCTGAAACTTTGCTAAATTGAAATCATTTGCGAAAACTAAGAACTTTCTCAGAAAGACAACTTAACTCGAGTTGTTCTTAATTTTGCGAAAAATCTTCTAGATTTGTATCGGATTAAATTCTTACATTCGTAAGTTAATTCTAGAAGAAGTCTACTAAGGGACAAATTAAGTTTGTAACTTAATCTTAGTAGTTGTTTTCGAAATCAAAACACTTTGTAAAAACGCTAAGTCCTTCGCAGTTCGAAGGCAGTTATAAGTCCTCGATTATTTGAGGCAAGTTTAAGTCCTTAAGTGTTTAAGGCAAGAAAGTCCTTAATTGTTTAAGGCAAGGAAGTCCTCAGGTTGAGGCAAGGAAATCCACTTCGGGTTGTGAAGTGGTGAAAGTCCTTTACGTGTAAAGGCATTGCTGTCTGGGAAGGCACTTTAAGAAGAATATCCAAGGAACTCTCAACTTGAAGTTGAGGACTGGAGTAGGTTAGTTAATACCGAACCAATATAAAAATCACTTGTGTTAAGCTCTTCTCCCTTCTCTTTAAACTAATCAATTGGTTGAGAAAATTCTAAACACGTTATTGCGAAAATCAAACTTTCGGTAAAGACTCTAAGTTTGTTTCTGAAATCGTTTATGAAGTATATACACTAAACAAACTTGTCTTTAAAACTTAGAAGGAAAATCTTCTCAGAAAATTAAAGTGCTCAGAACCTTAACCTTCTCAGAAAGCTCATTCCGCTGCAAACTTTCAAACTCTGCTTTCTGAGCAAAACTGCTTTCTAAGAAAGATTTTAAAGAACTAAATCTTAAACAAGCACAATTCAACCCCCCTTCTCGTGCACAAATACACCTTCAATTGGCATCAGAGCTCAGTCCTTAAGGTGTTGAGCACTTAACAGTGTCAAGGAAGAAAAGATCCTAGAAGGAATTATGGACTCATCAACTGTGTTCATCTCAGATGGAGCTTCCATCAATAGACCACCCATGTTCCTTGGGGATAGTTTCGACTATTGGCGTGATAAGATGACCCAGTTCATCAAACACACAAGCCTGGATCTATGGGATAGAATCGAAAATGGTGATTATCAGCCAACGCAAATAGTGACAGAGCAAGCTGTTGTCGCGGCAGATGTTGAGGAAGGAGCAGCACCTCCAGCGCCACGAACATATACCAGGAGGGTTCCAAAAGCTGAATGGACACAAGACATGAAGGACAAAATTCAGCTAAACTTCAAGGCCAAATATATTCTCCTCTGTGCATTGCTAAAGGTGGAATACGACAAGATTGTGTCTTGTGATACAGCTCAGGAGATCTGGGAAAGACTCCACATGTTGCATGAAGGAAATGACGAGGTCAAGGAGACCAAAATCTTCATGCTCGTACATAAGTACGAATCTTTCAGCATGCAATTGGATGAGACGATTGACAGCATGTCAATACGATTCCTCCATATCATCAACCAACTGAAGGTCTTGGGAAAGACCTATTCTAACGCTGAGATGGTAAAGAAGATTCTCAAAAGTCTCTCCTCCAGATGGCGTCCCAAAGTGACAACTATCCATGAAGCAAAAGATCTAAACCAGCTTGGATTGGATGTTTTGTTTGGATCGCTCAGAACTCATGAGATTGAGTTGGAAGGCCTACTGGGTGGACCCTCTTCCTCAAAGCCTCATAAAGCACTTGCCCTCAAAAGCCAAGTAAGAAGACCTTCTAAGGCCCTTAAAGTCTGAAGGTGAACAAGACTCAGAATCTGAGGATGATGACATCTCCCTTCTGGTAAGGAAGATGAAATAGGCGTGGAAAAACAGACCCAGAAAAGGCAAAGAATTTGCTCCCAAGAAAGGCAAGATAAAACCTTCAGAAGCCACCTGCTATGGCTGCGGAGGAAAAGGGCACTTCAGAATGGAATGCCCTCAGAATAAGGGAAAGAAGAGGTTCGTACCAAAGAAGAAGGAAGCCATGATTGTGACATGGAGCGACTCAGAAGAAGAGGGTTCAGAACACGTCAGTTATGAAGAAGCCAACGTCTGCTTCATGGCCAATGATGACTTCGTTCTGGAAACAGAATCCTAGTCAGAAGAGGTACCAAACTCTCCTCCTCTCTCTTATTCTTATGATGAGCTTTCAGAACTCTATGACGAGCTTCTGAAAGACTCGAATGAATTAGCGAACAATTTCAGCACCCTCAAAAAGTCTTTCAAACATTTAGAGGCTGAAAATGCGAAACTAATTCAAGAAGTTCAAAATCTGAAACTTGAAAGAGATGACATCAAAGATAGATATCTTAAAAGTCATGAACTCTATCAAGCGTTGGAAGATTTGTCTTCAATAACTGCAGAGAAGGCTGAAAAGGCCACGATCGAACTACAGAAGACAAACAAACTTCTGACCTCTGATTTAGTTAAGGTGGTCAATGGTGAGAAAATTCTAAGCCTTTTGCTTGGGGGTCAAAGACCCTATAAAGACAAAAGTGGCTAAGTTTATGAAGAAGTGTTTGAACCTCATGACCTTGATCCATCCCTAACTAAGACATGTCGAACATGCATAATCTGTTTTAAAAATGGTCATGGATCAGAGAAATGCCCCATGCTGGAAAAAAGAAAAATCTCTCGACCTCTGAAGGCTAAGAGAAAACCTCAGAAGGCTAAGCCTTCTAAGAAGACTAACTCTTCTAAGAAGAGTAAGGCTTCTCAGAAAGCCAAAGCTTCTGATAAGGGCAAGGAGAAAGTTCTTGATTCTCAGAACCAAACCTCTCCAAAGAAAAACAGACTTCAATAGGTTAAGAAAGCTAACCAAAAAGGACCCAACAAAGCATGGGTACCTAAACATGTTAACTTTGTCTCTGTAGGTACGTCAACAGGCACTGCTCCACCAACAAGATGAGTAGTGGTACCTGGACAGTGGCTGCTCGAGGCACATGACTGGAAGAAAGCACAGGTTCAAGAATCTCAAACCCAAGAAAGGCGGAACTGTTCGATTCGATGATGGTGCTAAGGGAAAAGTCACTGCAATAGGAGATATTGGTAAGGATAACTCTCACCAAATCTCTTATGTTCTTTTGGTAGATGGCCTAACACACAATCTATTAAGCATTAGTCAGTTCTATGACAAAGGCTTAAAGGTTGAGTTTTACGCTAAGTATTGCCATGTGATTAATCTCACTAACGACATGATCGTCCTAGAGGAAAAACGTGTTGGTAACATCTAAATTATCCATCTAGAGGATCTAAAAGAGCAAAACGTGAAGTGCCTTGTCTCTGTCCAAGATGACAAGTGGCTCTGGCACAAGAAGCTTGGTCATGCCCATATGAAGCTTCTTTCCGAGATCTCTCAAAAAGGACTTGTAAAGGGTCTTCCTAACATAAAGTATCAGAAAGACGCTACCTGCGAATTTTGTGAAAAAGGAAAACAGACCAAAGCATCTTTCCCAAGAAAAAGTGGAATCTCTACAATGAAACCACTTGAATTACATCACATGGATCTCTTTGTGTAACACCCGTAGCCCAGGATATGCATGGTTTCGGGCATAAGCAACTATACGTGATAATGATGTGATTTAATTGATGATTGAACGCCTATGAGATTGTTTTGATATATTTGATGAGATGAATGAGAATATGTGGCGTACGTGTGATTGATGAAGATCGATTGAGTGTAATGATTATGTGAATAACGTCTTATAATGAATGTGCATGAGACGACATGATATTTGTGTGTTGTAGTGATTTTTGGTAATTTTAAATATGGTGGTGTGTTATTATAGTTGGGCGCGATAGTATGGTTCACTTTATGTGATTAAAAGAGTACCTGTGTTAGGTGCATCGTGTTACTGATTGAGGTTGGTTGTAGAGCAAGGCAAGCCTAATAATATTAATTTGAGTGAGTTACGGGACCACCGAGATAAGCAATGATCATTATAAAATTTAAATGAGAAAGAAAATGAGACTCTAATATTAAGAAGATTCGTTCGGTGCCTAGAAAATATTTTAGAAACAATTTCACCGAAATCAAAATTCAATAGCCTTGAATTATTATTATTATTATTTATATCCACTTAATTGCGATTATTCAATAATCTTTCTAATAAATTATTAATCCAGAAATAATAATATGATAAATTATTTATTTTAAATTTATTGAGAGTCTCATGTGATTATAGAAATTTTAATAACGAAAATGTGCTACTTTAATTTAAAATTTAGAGTTTAGTGAGTAAGCGAGTTAGGTGAGGGAGAGTCTGTGTTTGATCCTAAATACAACCAAAATCAACATTGAGGACCAAACTAATTTAGATTATGCTTTCACCACCAAAACCCACTCACAAACACTTACTCACACTCATACTCATACTCATACACATACACATACACATACTCACCAGCTAAACATGCATAGCACTCACTAAAGCACCCCCACCCCCTTATAAATTCGGTGCCCAGACCCCCATTCCCCCCTTACGGGTTCCATTCCATATTCTCTCATTTCTTTATCAAGAACACCCACAAAAAGGGACCAGCAAGAATCAACAGAGCCATCCCCTTTTCAGCCGATTTTGAACTTCAAAATCACACACCAAGTGAGTTGCTTTTCTTCCTTTCTCCTATCTTATTTATGAGCTTTCATTTTCTGGTGTAGGGTATGGTTTTGTGCGTGAAATCAATCTGACCTTGAGGTTAAGATTTTAAGGTGCTATGAATAAGATTGAATGATCTATGAGCCCAATCATGACACGCATAAGTTGTATTCTTGCATGCATCAATGACTCAAGCCTCACGTGTAGAATCTTAGATTTCTTTTCAATTTGTTGTCCAGGATATCTGCATATAGAATCTAGTAGATGTAGTTTGTTTTCACGATATAGTTATGAGGAATTTAGTTTGAAAATACTCTAAAAAGAAAATAAATTTTCTTTTAGCTATTCTTCTTATCTTATTTTGAAATCTCATTATATTTTGCTAAAGATTTGGTACCTAATTTGGACTGTCATCTTAAAGTCATTTAATTGATCTCATAGGTTTTTAATGTTGTGTCTAGGCTACACCTACTGTTATTTGACCTCAGTTGATTACTGTGACATGAGATGAAAAAGGATTATTAGTTAGATTCCTTGTTTATACTGAGTATAATTTCTATTAGGTTCTAAACTTTTTTTTTGTTTAAACCTCATACACTATAGTTGCATATTGCATCTAAAGCTTCCTGAGATTGGTTCCAGGTATGTGGTGAGTTTGATGATGTTTTAATGTAATTTTCTGCACTAAATTGTGGTATACAAATCTGAATTTCTTTTGTTAGTAAAAGGTGGTGATCAAACATTGATAAAGAAAAAAAAGAGAGTTAGAAACTTAACCACTAAGGTTAGGGGTTAAATTTGAATTTTATGAGTACGGTTTAAGACTATAAAACTTTGCTCAAGAGTTGATTTAGTCGGTTTAAGACTATAAAACTTTGCTCAAGAGTTGATTTAGGTGAGACTTGTGCATTTTGAAATTTATGATGTGAGTTTAGTTGTTTTGAATTCATTTTGTGTGCTAATATTTTTGGCACTGGTTGTTTGTTTAATTACTACAATTTAAAGGTTTACTTGAATCTTCTTGGTGAAAATCTTGGATAAGGAGGACATAAGTTAGTACTTGGTTCTGCAATAAAAAAAGTGCCAAATTAGATGGAAGTATGGAACTATATGGATGTGTGGAAAGGATACTTGATATAGCATTATTTGTTTTGGAAGAAGGATCATCAGCAACCTTTTTCTTTTTATTTTCTGCTGCTGCAGAATTTTCTGGATCTGCAATATTATTCTGCACTAGTTCTGAATCTGCAGCAGCTTGCTGTAACTGTGGTGCAACAAGTACCTTTCCACCTCTGAGTGTAATGGCGCCAACATTACTCGGACTTACTCCTTGAGAAGGCAGTTTACCCGATCCTTGATTCTTCAACTCACCAATAGTGGTGGCTAACTGTCCAATCTGAGTTTGCAAACTTTGGATGGTTGCATCCGTTCTTTGCTGCATACTTTGGATAGTCGAATCTGTTCTTTGCTGAAACTGAAGGTTGTTAGCTGCCATTTGCTTAACCAAATCTGCCAAAGATGGCTCAGGTGAGGAAGAAGGTACATAGGGTATTTGACTGCTGGTATGTGGCCTGAAATCTGATTTCTGCTGCTGCACAAAGCCACTATTGCCTCCACCTCTATTAAAACTCTGCTACTGCTGCTGGTATGGAGGTGGATGACCACTACCATATCTTAGATTTGGGTGATCCCTCCGTCCAGGATTGTATGTCTGAGAGTATGGGTTGTGGTTCTATTGGTGCTGCTGCTGGAAAGGTCTCCCAGGAAAAACTCCAGCCACCATCTCACTGTTTTCTTGCAATGTGGGGCATTGATCTGTAGAATGATCCACCATAGAACAAATGTCACACATAACAGCTGCTACCTGATGTTACTTCTGTGTATTTGCAAGGGCCAATTGTCTCACGAGGCTTGTGAGCTCATCCATCCTATGCTCCATCCTCTGATTTGCCTCTGAATATTGGACCTCATTAACACTTCTGCAACTGGTTGCTCTTGTACCAAACTGTTGACCATTGGCAGCCATGTTCTCTATTAAGTTTCTTGTTGTAGTGGGTGTTTTATCCACCAAGGCACCACCTGAGGCAGCATCAATCATACTCTTATCCATGGCCTGCAACCCCTCATAAAAATACTGAATCAGCAGCTGGTCACTAATCTGGTGATGAGGGCAGCTTGAACAAAGCTTCTTGAACCTCTCCTAGTATTCATGGAGAGTTTCACCACCCTGCTTCCTAATCCCACTGATATCCTTTCTGATTGAAGCTGTTCTTGATGCAGGAAAGAATTTCTCCAGGAAAAGTCTCTTCATATCTTGCCAATTAGTCACAATTCTCGGATGCAAGTAATATAACCAATCCTTTGCTACACCATCTGATCTTCCTCAACACTTTGTGGTCTCATAGTAGAACAGGCCACATGGAACTCCTTCAAATGCTTGTGAGGATCTTCCCCTGCCAAACCACAGAACTTTGGCAGCAAGTGTATAAGACCAGACTTTAGCTCAAAATCTGCATCCAGTTGAGGATACAAAATTGCAAAGCTTGGTAATTCACATCAGGAGCAGCCAACTCCTTAAGAGTCCTCTCAGCCATATCACCTAATCCTGCACCACAATTATGATCACCAGAAACACTAGAACAAGGGTTAAGGTTAGTATTAGGAGGAAAATCAGTACCAATACCAAATGAAAGTCTCCTCCTAGCTCTAATCAACCTAAGAGTCCTATCAATCTCAGGATCAAAATCTACTAAATCAGAACTAGTGTGAGATCTAGTAATCATACATGATGATGCAGAAACAAGTAACAATGCAAAGGATGACTTGTAACACAAGTAATGCACTAACTAACACCTAAAATGCTAAAAATAATCCTAGAAAATTCAGAAACCCTATCAAATGATTTTTAAAAATTATGGGACCACCTAGGTTAAACTCTAACACCTATTCTGAATCCAAAAATGCAAAGAAAAATCTTAAAAAATTAAAAAAGTGGTCTAAACGATGGAATTTGGCCAAAAAAGGGCCCGCATCACGGCGTAGCGATGCGTCTTGCTTGTTAGGCCGTTTTCCTTCAAGGTACCAAGTTTCGGGTCAATCGGAGCACAAAAAACAATTTCAGGAATACCGAATGTGTCCTGTCGGAACCGAAAAGTGCCCGAAACACCTAGTAAGCAAAGGAACTTGGCAAAACAGAGGGGGGGGGGAAAGGGATTGAGTTAGAGTTATTTCCAGAATGCCATTTCCCTATAGAATCAAGTGTTAGGTCGGAGAAACGGTGAAGTTTTTGGACCTAAATCCTGATTTTATAGGTAAAAAGTACTACTCAGCACTATTCATTCAACTTCCAATTTAGTCGCAAGCTAGTCTAAGCCGCAAGACAATTCAATTTCTCAATTCCATGTTATGACCAAGTGTAATCAACACATATAAACCAAATGCAACTAATATAAGCTAGAGTTAAACACTAGAATGACAAATGCAACTCAAAGCTTACAATGCAAGTAAAATCCTACACTATGCTACTACAATGCTATGCTGCTACCATTATTGCTGCTATAAATGCTGATGTATATGCTGATGTATATGCTAATGTATATGCTGATGTATTCCTATATATGATGCTATATGCTCCTACTAATTTGTTAAATGCTAAATGTTATGCAACTGCTGCACTACTTCTATATGCTACTACTGCTGCTATATGCTTGTATACTGCTATATGCTTGTATGCTTTTACTGCTATGTTTTTTTTTTCTTTCTATTTTTATATCTTGTTCTGATATACAATTCTTTTTTATTTTATTTAATTAAACAGAATTAACACTAATGAATGAAATTAAGTGAAAATGAAACTAAGTGCAGATGACTCAGAATGCTATATCCTAATGAGACTAAATGAAAGTTAGGACTAATGCAGAAACTGAATTATGCAATACATAAATGTAATTATGCAATACTACATCCCATTCTAATTATAGTCCTATCTGAATCCAACCATATAATGAGAAAAGCTTGAAACAAAGGGATGCAACAGTTGAGATTGTTTTTTAAATGAAATTCAATACAAGGAATGAGTTAATTCATATCAGCAATTGGAATTCAATAGATGATTGCTTTTGTAATTGTGACTATGGCTAATACCATACTGGTTTAGATATAAGTTTTTATTAAAGTTTGGTGGGAAGGTCCAACTTGTGAATTATCCATCTTTTAAAAGATGGAGACTTTCATGAATATGTGAAATGGATGTGTGTTTTATTGTTAATGAGAGAAGTTATTTGATTATAAAAATTAGTTAGAATGAAATGGTGATTATCTAAGGGTTTGATGTATGAACTTGAATTGAGATTGTGTGATTGTAGTTCGATGCCTGAATTAAAGTAAGTTGAATGTATCTTGAAATATTGTGATGATGTTATACGATGTTGAGACGAGGAGTTAAGATTTGAATTATATTGCGATGATATGAAATAGTGCCGAGATGTTGGTATTAGCTTTTAATACGTGTTGTGATAATATATATATATATACTGGGATGTTGAACCCAAGGCCAGGCATAGTCCTGTGAGATAATGTACAGGGATATTGGTCCCAATGCCGGGCAGAGCCCTGTAAGATAATGTACTGGGATATTGGTCCCAATGCTGGGCAGAGCCTTGTGAAATAATGTACTGGGATATTGGTCCCAATGTCGGGCATAGCTCTGTGAGATAATGTACTGGGATGTTGGTCCCAATGCCGGGCAGAGCCCTGTGAGATAATGTACTGGGATTCTAGTCCCAAGGCCGGGAATAGTCCGAGAACTTATGATGTCGGAAATACAACCCCGAAGACTGGATATAATACTAAGGGTATGATAATGTATATATATAAACATGTGATTGTATACTTATGATATTGGAAGGTGAATATGCATTTATGATAAGATGAGATGACAGATATGTTTACTTGGTATATGAAGTGAGAGACACAAGAGAACTTAGAACGACTTATAGGTTCCCTTAGAAACGCACCAGTAAGATGTTTGGCCCAGTCAAAGTAAGGACTTCATCATTGAGAAAATAAAGAGTTTTTTTTATATATATAAGTATTACTTTGACTGACTAGAATCGATGTATTGAGCACGTAAGTCCGTGTGCTCTGAGTAACTCACTAAGACGACCGCCGTCTTATTCTATCTCTTTCAATGCTTCGTTTCTAGGGTGTCGCGCAGCAGTAGTAGCCATTACTCCCTTCATGACCAAGGGCGAATGGCTTGTTGAGGCGAGCTACTGACCGGCCACCGATGCCGTGATCGTGATTTCTACTGTCCTGGGGTATTTGATAGGGCTTCGGCAAGTGCACCGAATCGTACAAGTAATAAAGTCCACGGTGAGTGGGTATCGTTCCCACGAGGATTAAAGAACTGAGCAAAAATTTCGTGATGTGAGTTTCTAATTAGACGAATCGAATTACGAGTGATGAATGGATTGAAATCATAAATTCAAAAGAGTATTAAAAGTAAAAGACAGTAAACTATTTATGAAAAATCAAAGGATGCGAGGTTAGGGAATCGGGTTCACGTATCTTCTGAAATAATTAAAACAATTGCTCGTCTTCAAATTCTAAACTTTAATTCAATGAACGAATCTTAAATTGTCAATTCCAATTCCTTGGTAATTTAACACTTTTTCTACAAACAATCAGTCAATCCCTTGATCAAATCGTTTCACATAAAAGAAAATATGTTTGATTCAAAGTTCATAAAAATCTTGACTCTATTCCTAGATATCAATCTTTCCGGCAATTTCCCTTGAGCTAATTCACACACTTATTTTCCCAAATAAACGTATGAATCCTAGATAAGTTGAAAAGCGATTTCCCAATCTTCAGAACAACACAATACAAATAAGGTAGTTACCTGAATCGAAGAAGTAGAATTCAAAGGTTTGCAATCATCGGATTAAGTCATAGTGATACGATTCCCCTATCCCTAACAAGGAATTAGTTGCTCATAATCAAAGTAAACAAAACAAAGAAATTGATAGAAAACAGGTTAAAGAACGAATAACTCATTGTATTGAAAAACAGAGTAAAAACAGAGTACTGGAATGAAAAAAACAAACTGCTGCTGAAAAATAAGGATTCAAGATGAGCGATCAGATAATAGATGACCTAATTTCCCCCTATTCTAGTCCTATATATAATCAGATAGTCTAGAATTTAAATTGATTACAGAGGGATTTTGTTTAAAAATAACTAAGACAGTGTACTATCTAAACAGATTTAATCCTGAATTATAGATGCTCTGTTTCCACTTTTATCCGGACGCAAGTCGTAGGGAGGACGCGGCGCGCTGCATGGGTTGGTTTCTCCGGGGCGCGGGGCGCCTGCTGGACGCAACGCGCAAGCTTCCTGGGCGCACGGCTGGTGGAGGGCGCAAGGCGCCTTGTTTGAGCGCCTGAAGTTATTCAATACTGTTTGTAGGGCATGAGGCGCCATCCTGGGCGCTAGGCGCTTCATTTTGGCTGCATGGAGGGCGTTGGGCGCGCGGTAGGGCGCTGGGCGCCTGGTGGAGGGCCTGGCGGGGCGCTGGGCGCCTGGTGGGGCGCTGGCGGGGCGCTGGGCGCCGGGATGGCTGGCAGCACTTCATCCTTAACTTGCAGGCCACTTTCAAGGCTCCAGACGCAAGAATTGGATTTCGGCATCTTCATCAAAGTTGTAGATCTTTTCATTATCTTTCCAATGACACCAAAATCAACCTCATCCAACATCTATAGCTCCAAGTATGGTTAAAACACCATGAGAGGGTTATACACCTTTCTGCTTCTACATTGCTGCAGCTTTAGATTTTGCAATGATTTTCCATGTTCCTTCAAAGCTCCCAAATGCAACTCCAATTCTTCTACAAAATAGAACCAAAACTACCAAAGAACACATAACTGTACCAAGAATTTAAATTAAACTCTAAACTAATAAAATTACTCTAAAATTGAACAAAATACTAATAAAACTAAGATAAAGTATTAGAAACTTATACTAAAATTATACTAAAAATGTCAAGGCATCACAACACCAAACTTAAGGTGTTGCTTGTCCCCAAGCAACCAAAACAATACTAAAATAAACCAGTAAAAATAAAGTAACAAAGTAGTGGAATCAAAGAACAATTATTTTGAAACATCACACTTTTTTTTCAGGTTAACTAAAAACTGTATGATTCATGCAACTATACACCCTTTTCTACCAATTCAGCATTACGTTGAGCAACATTAGACTTGACAATCAAGATTAAAATCCGGATCAAATTATAAGAATTTTTTCACAGCTCCTGAACACCAAACTTAGTGTTTGGCCCTAGTTCCATAGATGTAATGCAATGCCTTTCAAAATATTTAACCTTTGAAATGAATCAATTTACCACAAACAGTAGGGGTAAGACACTTGCAAATTTTTTTATCATACTTGCACTTTTTGCACATAATTTTTGACTCTAAATGCTTTGTCTCGGGGCAACCTTTTAAAGTAAGCTTTCGACCAACGTTCCCGGTCCAGTTGGCCCAAGACGCTAGGTGATGAAGCACCCCTCGGATCTACTTGCCCAAGTCTCTCCCTGACACGAAAACACCACAAGCACATAACTAGGTTCTAATGATTTTTAATAGAGATATCCCCTAGTCATTGGTGCTCAGAGCCTTGGATGTTTATCTTTCATTTCATTTGGAACCTTTATGCAACATCTTTTATTGCAAGGCTCACCCCCTCCTTAAATCAATTTCCAAATGATTCAATCAATTCACAAACAATATTGGCATCACACTGCATTCACATGAACAGGGACTCACACCAAACTTAGTTATTTAGAATTAGTCCAAAAACCCTTATAATAATTCTCTAGAAATCAATCCTAATCATCTCCTCATGTTGCACAAATAATAATTAACCACACAACAATTCAAGGTGCATAGACATGTATTCACACAGTTTATGAATCAACCAAGACAAATTCAAACACAATCTCATGCAAATTTATTCATCAATTCCACCACCATGCACCTAAACAAACGACAAAGAAATCGAAAGACATGACAATTAAAAACTAAAGAAAATAAATAGAGAGGATAGAAAACTTCCCTGGGTTGGGTTGCCTCCCAACAAGCGCTTCTTTAACGTCACTAGCTTGACGTATGGATGCCAACTTAAGGTGGGTCATATGATTCTTGTTGATCAATCCCTCCTCCAGCATGGTGCTTTAGGTTGTGCTCCTTCATGCTCACATTTTTCTCAGATTCAACCTTAGCCTTCTTGACATCTTTGAATGGTGGCGCATAGACTCCATTGTTAGCATTTGTTAATAAGAACTCCTCATCAACCCACTGTTCGATCTTTTCATCATCAAAGGGGGGAGGAAAACCATCCCTCCTTAAACTCCTCATTCATCTTGAAGTACTCCACACACATTGTCATCCTTCAATGATTGCATTCTTCAGTGTTTGAGGTGAGGGTTTCAACTCCAACCCATATTGCTTTTTCTTCTTAACCTCTGTTGTAGCCACAACTTTTTTCCTTCACAATAGCAATCTGTTTCAAAGGTGGTGGATTGTCAAGGGTGTTCACATTAAGCATTGAATTCTTGGATTCTTGAATTGCAATGGGGTTCACTTCTATTTTCCACACATCCTCCCTTTTTTTACTTGAGTTTTCATACCCCTTGACATGCAAAAAGTTACCTTTTCATCATGCACCCTTAATGTTAACTCACCTTTTGAACATCAATCAATGCTCGCCCAGTAGCTAAGAATGGCCTTCCAAGAATGATTGGGACATCTTCACTTTCATCCATCTCAAGGACAATAAAATCAGCAGGAAGAAAGAATTTGTCCACCTTAATAAGCACATTTTCCACAACCCCATATGGAAACTTGACAGATCTATCAGCAAATTGTAGGGAAATCATTGGTGGGCTTCACATTCTTTATCCCTAACTTCTTCATCATAGAGAGAGGCATCAAGTTGATGCTTGCTCCTAGATCACACAATGCCTTTTTAATTTTAACATTACCAATTGCACAAGGAATATGATAGCTACCTGGGTCCTTTAGCTTTGGTGGCATGTTGCTTTGAATGATAGCACTACACTCCTCATTAAATACCACTGTTTCATCTTCTCGGAGTATCTTTTTCTTGACAACAACTCCTTCATAAACTTGGCATAGCTAAGCATTTGTTCCAAAGCTTCAGCAAAAGGAATATTGATTTGGAGTTTTTTGAATACCTCTAAGAATTTGGAGAGATGCTTGTCTTGAGTTTTCTCTTGAATTTCTTTGAGGGTAAGGTAGTCTTGGCTTGTAAGGAGCAACCTCTTTCTTGGGTGGCTCACTAGCTTGCTTTGCCACTTATTCATTTGACTTTTCAGTGAGCTTTTGTTGGAAATTCTCCACCTTTGTTGGTGCCTCCACTTGAGATTGCACTTCAATGCTTCTGCCACTTCTTAAATTGATTGCCATGCATTGCTCATTCGGGTTTGGTTCTGTATCACTAGGAAGTGATCCCAAGGGCCTTTCAGATAGTTGCTTAGCTATTTGCCCCACTTGTACCTCTAAATTTCTGATAGAAGCCTCATGATTTTTTGAAACTTGCTCTTGTCTCTTGCATGAAAGCTTGAAGTTTGTTGCACAAACATAGAGGTAGATTGAGTGAGCTTTTCCATGGCAATCTCCAATGAAGACGGTTTAGGGGGGTCTTGTGGAGGAATGAATGGAGCTTGCTGTTGAGTTGGGGTATTGAATTGTTTTTGCCCTTGATTACCCCAACCAAAGTTAGGATGATTCCTCCACCCAGGATTGTAAGTTTTAGAATATGGATCATTTTGTTGTCTTGGAGGGTTCCCCATGTAGTTCACTTGCTCAGGTAAAGTTTCTTTGAAAAGATCACAGTCTTCATTTTTATGGGCTCCCCCACAAAGCTCACAAGATGAACTTGGAGATCCTACTGCAGCAACTTGCATTTGTCCCATTTGCTTTGTGATTGCAGCTAGTTGTTGAGACATCAACTTATTTTGTGCCAACAGAGTATCCAATGTGTCCAACTCCATCACACCTCTTCTCATAGGCCTCTCATTAGAACTCATGAAATTGCTTTCAGCCATAGTCTCAATTAATTCAATAGCTTCTTCAGGAGTCTTTCTATGAAGAGATCCTCCAGCACTTGCATTAATCATGACTCTTGACTTTGAGAAACTCCATCATAGAAGGTTTGAATTTGTAGCCAGTCAGGGATTGCATGGTGTGGACATTTTCTGAGCATCTCCTTGTATCTTTCCCATGCTTCATAGAGTGATTCTCCTCCTTTTGAGCAAATGAGTTGATGTCATTCCCTTACTTTGCTAGCTTCTGTGGAGGAAATACTTAGCTAGAAATTTGCTAACTAAGTCATCCCATGTACTGATGCTTTCCGGTGGCTGTGATTGCAACCATAGTTTAGCTCTGTCCCTAAGAGAAAAAGGGAAGAGTCTCAACTTGATTGCATCTGAACTCACACCATTGCTTTTGATCGTATCACATAACTGGAGGAAGGTAGCTAAGTGAACGTTAGGATCATCCAGAGCTCCTCCACTGAATTGTTCTTGTTGCACCAATTGAATGAGTGAAGGCTTGAGCTCAAAGTTGTTTGCTTGCACTGGTGGTGGGACAATACTATTTCCACACCCATTAGTGGTAGGTGTGGCATAGTCTCCCAAAGTCCTTCTTGGCCCATCTCCTTCTTCTGCCATTGCTGCTCTTTTCTTCTCTTGTCTCAACTTCCTCAGAGTCCTTTCAATTTCAGGATCAAAGTATAGCCCTGTTTGTTCTATTTTTGCATGCAGAAACAAACACCAAACTGAATAAAAGTGAGGTCTAGCACTTCCCAACGTCACAGTGAAGGGAGTACTAGAGTAAAATTAAAAAAAATATCTAATTTAGAAATCACACGATTACTCTAATTGTCAGTTTCAATTAATCCCTGGCAACGGCGCCAAAGACTTGATAGGCTTCGGCAAGTGCACCGAATCATACAAGTAATAAAGTCCACGGTGAGTGGGTATCGTTCCCACGAGGATTAAAGAACTGAGCAAAAATTTCGTGATGTGAGTTTCTAATTAGACGAATCGAATTACGAGTGATGAATGGATTGAAATCATAAATTCAAAAGAGTATTAAAAGTAAAAGACAATAAACTATTTATGAAAAATCAAAGGATGCGAGGTTAGGGAATCGGGTTCACGTATCTTCTGAAATAATTAAAACAATTGCTCGCCTTCAAATTCTAAACTTTAATTCAATGAACGAATCTTAAATTGTCAATTCCAATTCCTTGGTAATTTAACACTTTTTCTACAAACAATCAGTCAATCCCTTGATCAAATCGTTTCACAGAAAAGAAAATATGTTTGATTCAAAGTTCATAAAAATCTTGACTCTATTCCTAGATATCAATCTTTCCGGCAATTTCCCTTGAGCTAATTCACACACTTACTTTCCCAAATAAACGTATGAATCCTAGATAAGTTGAAAAGCGATTTCCCAATCTTCAGAACAACACAATACAAATAAGGTAGTTACCTGAATCGAAGAAGTAGAATTCAAAGGTTTGCAATCATCGGATTAAGTCATAGTGATACGATTCCCCTATCCCTAACAAGGAATTAGTTGCTCATAATCAAAGTAAACAAAACAAAGAAATTGATAGAAAACAGGTTAAAGAACGAATAACTCATTGTATTGAAAAACAGAGTAAAAACAGAGTACTGGAATGAAAAAAAACAAACTGGTGCTGAAAAATAAGGATTCAAGATGAGCGATCAGATAATAGATGACCTAATTTCCCCCTATTCTTGTCCTATATATAATCAGATAGTCTAGAATTTAAATTGAATACAGAGGGATTTTGTTTAAAAATAACTAAGACAGTGTACTATCTAAACAGATTTAATCCTGAATTATAGATGCTCTGTTTCCACTTTTATCCGGACGCAAGGCATAGGGAGGACGCGGCGCGCTGCATGGGTTGGTTTCTCCGGGGCGCGGGGCGCCTGCTGGACGCAACGCGCAAGCTTCCTGGGCGCACGGCTGGTGGAGGGCGCAAGGCGCCTTGTTTGAGCGCCTGAAGTTATTCAATACTGTTTGTAGGGCGCGAGGCGCCATCCTGGGCGCTAGGCGCTTCATTTTGGCTGCATAGAGGGCTCTGGGCGCGCGGTAGGGCGCTGGGCGCCTGGTGGAGGGCCTGGCGGGGCGCTGGGCGCCTGGTGGGGCGCTGGCGGGGCGCTGGGCGCCTACTGGGGCGCTGGGCGCCGGGATGGCTGGCAGCACTTCAGCCTTAACTTGCAGGCCACTTTCGAGGCTCCAGACGCAAGAATTGGATTTCGGCATCTTCATCAAAGTTGTATATCTTTTCGTTATCTTTCCAATGACACCAAAATCAACCTCATCCAACATCTATAGATCCAAGTATGGTTAAAACACCATGAGAGGGTTATACACCTTTCTGCTTCTACATTGCTGCAGCTTTAGATTTTGCAATGATTTTCCATGTTCCTTCAAAGCTCCCAAATGCAACTCCAGTTCTTCTACAAAATAGAACCAAAACTACCAAAGAACACATAACCGTACCAAGAATTTAAATTAAACTCTAAACTAATTAAATTACTCTAAAATTGAACAAAATACTAATAAAACTAAGATAAAGTATTAGAAACTTATACTAAAATTATACTAAAAATGCCAAGGCATCAGTATTTCAGTTCTTCAACCCGGAGCTTATGACGAAACACCCCACCTCATGATTTTGATCCTGTTTTCATCCTCGTTCGGACACCTGCACCACTATCACTGCTTCCTGTATACCTGCTCGTACTCGCCCGGAGATCCGATGCCCGATCCTGAGGGAGAAAGTGTCGACATTGATGAGTCAGTCCAGACAACGATGCCGAGATGGGGACAACGAGATAAAGGAGTTTGACTTAGTTTCTTTATGTCCTTGGTAGTAGACTTTTTGTATAGGTGTTTCCTTTTGTATTTCCCTGGCTGAGCAAGTATTGTTAACTCCTCGGCAGGATGCCAGACTCTATAGCTTCACATATTAGTTATTACATACATTATGTTTATATCTTTATCCTTGGCCATTTTATTTATTTATATAATTTGGGCCAAGGTTTCCTTTATTCATTTTGAGATATTATGAGTAGATCCTTCATATATATTATTGTATATGTATAAGACAGGAATCTCGTGACATTCAGATACTTCTAGGTTGCACACACATATGTTTATATATTTGTGTTTTTATGGCCAAGTATATATGGGTCCCCATTTATATTTTTGTCATCTATCTATTGCTATTCAAGATGCTTTTCCAGGATATCTATTCGTGCAATGAATTCTGACTAGTCATGGCTCTTGAGTTTCGATATCGACGTTTATTCATTATACAGGGCTATAACACGAAGAAAAAAAATTACAAAAAATTGATGGGTTTTTTTTTTTGGGTGCTAGTAACATGTCAAGGTGTTAATTATGTTTATGGCATAGTTATCAAATTAGGATGTTACACTTTGGACCCACTAGAACGGCTTCCCTTTCTAGAAAACGCTATGGTCTTGTCATAGTGGATGATTACTCCAGATTTACATGGGTATTCTTTCTGGCTTCTAAGGAAGAGACGTTTGATAAAATTAAAACGTTTGCGAAAAGAGTTTCTATAGAAAAGGATGAAGGTGTATTTGTGCACGAGAAGGGGGGGTTGAATCGTGCAGGTTTAAAAATTGCTTCTAAAAAGTTTTCTTAGAAGGCTGTTTACTCAGAAGGATGAATTGAGTGTTTGCAGCGGAATGACCTTTCTGAGAAAGTTAAGCTTCTGAGAGCTTTTACCTTTCTCAAAAAGTTCCGAACTTTCTGAGAATTTTATGAAAGTGTTTTAAGATTAATTTCACTTAAACTCTTTCTGATTTTAACTTAATAAATTTTCACAGTTATGATTAAGTTAAAAACGTGTTTATTAGTTTTCTTAGAAAGTAAGAGTTGAAGGAAGAAAAGCTTAACACAAAGAGATTTTTATACTGGTTCGGTTTTAACTAACCTACTCCAGTCCTCAACCTTCCGTTGAGAGTTCTTTAGATATTCTTCTTATAGTGTCTTCTCAGACAAACTGCCTTTACCACGCAAAGGACTTTCACCACTTCACAATCCGAAGTGGATTTTCTTGCCTCCAACACTAGAGGACTTTCCTTGCCTTAACTAAATTAAGGACTTTATCTTGCCTCACAACTGAGGACTTTGCTTGCCTTAAACACTTAAGGACTTAAAACTGCCTTCACACACGAAGGACTTAGCGTTTTTCGGAAAGAGTTTTTGATTCGAAAACAACTACTAAGATTAAGATACAGACTTTGTTTTCTCTTAGTAGACTTCTAGATTTAACTTACAAACGTAAGAATTTACACCAATACAAAGCTAGAAGATTTTTCGCAAAGTTAGAAAAACAGTTTTGGAAAATTGTCTTTCTGAGAAAGTTCTAAGTTTTCACAAATAATGATTTTCAATTCAACAGAGTTTTGGCACGATTAATCAAAAGTTTTTGCGCTAGAATTTCGTCACCATGCTCTGGAATTGAACTAATATATATAGGCATCAAAGAGCCGCGAAATTAGAAGCTTTCACTTTGCTGATGTTGCTGTCTCTGGCTCAGAACGGCTCCCTGCAACAGTCAGCGCGAAATGAGGAACTTTCTGACTTGTACAGTGCGCGTGTTCCCACTTCCTTTTGCTTGCTGTTTCGAGCTTTCTGAGAGTTGATACTTCATCCATTGAGTCTTGACACTTGGTTGCTTCTGAGTCCAACTTTCTGAGTGTTGTACGGACTTCTGAGGCGAACCTTCTGAGGGAAGACCCTTCTGAGAGCCACCAGTCGCAAGGTCTTCTGAGACCCTTCTGAGGCGACAGTGTTCTTCTCTCAGAACTGCACTTTCACCTTTACGCTTTCTGACTATCCTTTCTGATGTCTTTAAAGCCATGATTTCTTCTTGTAATTCATAAGGTTACTCGTTGCTTGTCTTGATCTTTACTCATGGAATTGCAAAAATTTAAGCTTTCTGAGACACTTAGCACACATGTTAGCAAAACCTTAAGTAAAATTTTTATACTTATGGCTTACTTTGTTATCATTAAAATTTTCTATCTCTCTAAGAGAAATATATCAATTTCTCTCAGAAGGGTTCTAGAGCTTACAAAGGATTCTCATATTCATACCATACGCTCTGATTATGGTGGTGAATTCGAGAACCACGCTTTCGAAAAGTTTTGCGAAAACTTGGGCATTGCTCACGAATTCTCTTCTCCCAGAACTCCCCAACAAAATGGAGTGGTTGAGAGAATGAATCGAAGCCTCCAAGAGATGGCTAGAACAATGCTCTTAGAAAGTGGACTTTCTAAAGGGTTTTGGGCTGAAGCTGTAAACACTTCATGCTACATTCAGAATGGTGTCTATCTGAGACCAATTATGAAGAAAACACCTTATGAGCCCTGGAAGAATAAGATACCCAATATCTCATATTTTCATGTATTTGGTTCTTCTTGCATTATAGTCAACACAAGGGACAAACTTTCCACGTTTGATCCTAAATCCGAAGATGGAGCATTCCTAGGATATTCCTCTGTCTCTAAAGCTTATAGAGTATATAACAAGAGGAGTAAATGTGTTGACGAGGCAATCCATATTAAGTTCAAAGAACTCAGTAAGGATATGACTCAGAAAGTCGCTGACTTAGAAGATGAATTTGAGAAACTCAACATCTCTTCTAAGAAGGCTGAAAAAGATATTCTTGAAGATGATGAGAATGATTTCCAATCTATGGGAAAACCATCTCCATCTAAAGAAAAATCCAAGATCATCATTGAAGCTCCAGAACCTGATGAATCTACTTCTCCCATTCAAATGGAATTTAGATTCTCAGAAAGACAAGCTTCTGATGACTCAGAAGGAGAGCCTTCTGTGCCACTTTCTCAGAACCATACTCCTAAGGGATATAAAGGTTCAAGAGACCTGAAAAACGTCTCTCAGAATGAGGTTCTTAGTGATCCAGAGCGTGGCGTAAGAACTAGAAGGAACTATACGAATATGGCTATGGTTTCTGAACTCGAACCAGAATCCATAGAAGAGGCGTTAGATGATCCTAGCTGGGTAAATGCCATGCAGGAGGAGCTTGACTAATTCAAGAGAAACCAAGTTTGGAAACTTACTCAGAAACCCAAAGGCAAGAGTGTCATTGGGACTAAATGGGTGTTTCGCAACAAACTTGATGAAAATGGTCAAATAGTGAGAAATAAGGCCAGATTAGTTGCTCAAGGGTACAACTAGCAAAAGGGAATAGATTATGATGAAACCTTTGCCCCAGTCGCCAGATTGGAGGCTATTAGAATGTTGCTAGCATTTGCTGCACATAGAGGATTCAAACTCTATCAGATGGATGTCAAATCCGCCTTCTTAAATGGATACCTTTCTTAGGAAGTTTATGTAAAACAACTTCCTGGTTTTGTGAATGATTCATTCCTAGAACACGTGTTTAAGCTCACACAGGCTCTCTACGGTCTAAAACAAGCTCCCAGAGCTTGGTATGATAGATTGAACTCTTTCTTGCTTAAAAACGGGTTCTCTAGAGGGAAAGTTGACACAACTCTATTCACTCTCTCAAAAGACTCGTGCTTCTTGATTGTCCAAATTTATGTTGATGACATAATATTTGGTGCATCAAATGAACGCCTCTGCAAAGAATTCTCTAAGTTGATGCAAGGAGAATTCAAGATGAGCGTGATGGGAGAATTGAAATTCTTCCTAGGATTGCAAATCAAGCAAGAGTTAGAAGGGACTTTTATTCCTCAAGAGAAGTATACAAAGGAGCTTATGAGGAAGTTTCTGATGGATAAAGCTAAATCCATGAGCACTCTCATGCATCCTTCTCAAGTCATTGACATGGATGAAGATGGTGAGAAAGTCTCAGAAAGCAATTACAGAGGCATGATTGGCTCACATCTATATCTCACAACTTCTAGGCTAGATATTCAACTTAGCATTGGCATCTGTGCTAGATTTCAATCAAAGCCTAAGAAACCACATTTAACTGTGGCTAAAAGGATTCTACGATATTTAAGCGGAACTACTAATCTTGGTCTCTGGTACGAGAAAGGGTGTTCCTCTGATGTTGTAGGTTACTATGATGCTGACTACGCTGGAGACAGGATCGATCGCAAGAGCACAAGCGGCTGCTGTTGCTTCTTCGGAAAATGCTTAATCACTTGGTCATGCAAGAAGTAGAATACGAATGCATTGTCTACTGCTGAAGCTGAGTATGTGTCTGCTGCAAATTGCTGTACTCAGATGTTGTGGATAAGGAATCAATTGTGGGATTATCAGCTCAGGTATGAAACAATTCCTATCTTTTGCGATAATACAAGTGAAATAAACTTAGCTAAGAATCCAATTCAGCACTCTCGATCCAAGCACATTGACATAAAATATCATTTTATTCGGGATCATGTGCAAAAGGGTGATGTTGAAATCAAGTTTGTGAATATTGAAGATCAAATCTCAGATATATTCACAATGTGACATCCATATTTCTATAGCTACTTGTTTGTGGTAGATTTGATTATGATTAGCTATATGCTCATGTGAATGATTTAAAGATGTGTTCTTATTTGGATATGTGCTTATGTGAATGATTTGGAGCTATGTGCTTACGTGGATGTGTACTTGTGTGATTGAATGGTGACTAGATAATTATGTGGATGAACTTAGAAGATTTCATAAGGATTTATGATACTAAGGATGCATGACTCATAATTTATTATATTTAAAAGGATTATTTTATTAGGTGCATAAAATTAGTATTTGAATATTTTACTACTATTTTACGTGTATGAAAATTGTGCATGTGCATGCAAGATCATAAGGCTTCTCTTAGATTAGTGAGTGATCTTTATATTTTCCACCTAGGACCAATCATCTTTGAGGGCCCCACCTCTTATCTAGTAATCATTTCACCCACCATTCTACAAGAAATTATTATTCTATTCCGCCCATGACAATAATTTTGACTATGGCCCACAGATTGTCTTTGATCGCCACTTGGCACCTCTTGACCATTCTACAAGTAACATGACTAAACCTTAGAGATCATATATTATTTAATTATCCTAGATGTACAAAATTTAAATAAAATACCTCCACATTTCCCTCTAGAAACCGTGGCCATGTATACATACACATACACATACATTGATTCATTTTGTCTAGATTAGTCTATTATAATTTAAGTACATGATGACACCTTTATCCACTTCATCAAGCAACCTACATGCAAGCCTCCACATCATCATCCTTCCCTTGATTCTTGCTGCCCCGGCCCCACCAATCCGCCACTTCATCCATTGCATGCAAGACACATCACCAAAAACCACTTCTCCAAGTCACCTCTTTGACTCATCATTTCACCATGTGCACCAAAACTCCACATGGATCATTTTGATCTGATTTAGGCACATAATTTCCTCATATTTTCGTGCATATATCAGCCCTCCACAATATTAATACATATCAGCCCCAATTAGAGCCATACTACACTCAATAATCATCCTATGGTGCTACCATTACCCCTAAATGGTTCTAATTATGTTCTAACACCTCTAAGCCTATTTGATTAAGTTAAAACACTCCCTAAGCCTCTCCATTTCGTGCACCACACTCCCCTCACAGCCCTTACACATCAGAACCAACCCCAACACTCATACTCCTCTCATTGGTTGCATGCTTCAACACCATCATCACCTTATTTCTCCAACACTCCAACTACACATTCAAACACTTAGAAACACATCTGATTTCGTGGCTCCCTCATTCAGAAGCTCTCAACCTTCAGAAAAACTTCTCATCCATCTCTCAACAATCTCTCAAAAGCTCTAAGACTCATACACACCACCAAGAACACTAAACACCATTCTAGACCACTCTTGCATCTCTAAACTCATCTCCATTGGTTCTGATATCATCTCTACATATACAACACTCTCATAATCCTCTCTTGGTCATTCTCAAGTGGAGCAACTCGGCCTAGGAGCTCCAGAATCGAATCCACCCTCAAAAGACCCGTAAAAGCTCAAGAACACCACTTTTGAGTGAGTTGTTTAACCATCTTTGTGTCTATCCTTTTGATCTGAGCATGCCATGTTTAAATATGTTTTTGCATGTATTATAATCTGTATTTCGTGATACATGAAGCCCTACATCAGAATCATTAACATGCATTTAAGAAAAATCACATTTTGAACACATGCATGAACATAATCATTGCATGCAAGCATTTTGATGTTTTAAACACTATCTTAATACATTCCACCGATTAAAAGTTCATATATATGTATATAAATGATTTTTGATGGAAAAGAATCGGTAAAAATTGATTAAAACAAGATTTGGAAGCTAAAACACGATTCTGCAAAAACTTGGTTTCTTTCAGCATCTGCTCGCTAGCGGCTGGTCTACATGCGCTAGCGACCATCCCGTTGCCAGCGACAACGAAGATCTCGCTAGCGACCACCTTCAGAAACTCAAGCATATTTTGCATAAAAATACCTCTCTTTGCATAAATCTCTAATTTTAACATGCATGGACCGATTGAAATATGTTTATTATGTTTTTATAAGCTTGCATGTTCGATATTTACAACTTGTAACCTTTTGAAAATGGTTGAATGAAGCATTTTAAGTTCAGAAGCTTGATCTGTTCTTGAAGCTTCTGAAGAACGCGCTAGCGGCCAGCACGCACGCGCTAGCGAGTGAGCATGAACGGAGCAGGCGCTAGCGACTGTATCATGCGCGGTAGCGGCCGTGCCCGAGAAATTTAAGAAAATGTTCTTGTTTTTTTATTTTGACGATTTTAATGGATTTTAATGATTTTAAGTTTCTGGAAAAATGAAAATAAGTATATATACTGACCCTTTATGATTTATATTAATTATTTCACTCTTAGAATATTTTTCTATGAATATTGGATTTTTACGGGTTTAAAATTAATAAAAACTCAAGATATTGATTTTGATCAAAATGAGTATGACTCTGGAATATATGAATTAATTACTGGAATAAGACATTAAAAATATATAAGTATATAAATAAATGGTGATTTTACTAAAATACCCTTTTGAGCTATAACTTGAAATATTTACCATGTTGTAACATATGACAATAATGCAATGATTATGATTTTGATGGGTGGCTAACTTATACATGTTAATATGCATTTTGGGATGTTTTATACTTACTGGAATATAATGATTCACATGATATATTGAAAATTACCAAAATACCCTTTTGTGCTATAAAATAAGATAATGGTCATATTATAACATGTGATGAATTGAAATATTTGTTATGGTAAATATGGATGATATGTACATGTTATTATGCATATTTGAAATAATTATGGTTGTTGTAATATGATGTTTTATATGATATATTACGAGTAAGCGGTGTTGAGACTTGATAATAATAAGTGTGAACTATGCAAAGTGCTATTATGTGAAATTGGTGAATTTTGACGATGTATATACTTGTGTGAATGTCTTGGATGATTATTAATCTATGAAATCAGATTGTATATTAAATGAAATGTTGTTGATTTGATGATTGAGAAAGTGTGAAATGATGTTGATTATATTGTGTTGATTTTTATGATGATGATATCATTGATGTGTTTATGATTGTGAAAAGTGTTGATGTGTTGAGAGGTGATGAAGTGATGTGAAGTGCTGAAGTGATGAGAAGTGTTGAAGTGATGAGAAGTGATGATGAAGGGGAGTTTGTGATTTGTTTTAATTGCATATATAGCCGTCAAACGAAACTATTGATTAGCCTAGATCCAGCCGTTCGAGGAGCCGAACAGTGGGCATTCTCACGGGATAGGGAGGCCTATGTGGTGAGATGCAGTTTTTTTTGGCATTGGGACACATAGTCCCGCCAGATGGATACATTGGAGTGGGGTGTATACCGGTATTAAAGGCCGCCAGGTACCTTGGAGTAGGGTGTATACCGGTACGGCTGGGGTTTTTTTCTTGTGATTTGGCTACCTAGAAGTAGAGTGCATTTGGGTTGGCCCGGAAGGGTTGTTGATTTATGAAATGGAAAACGGCTAATCTCTAGTAGCGGGAGACGAAGAGGCTCTGAAGTGCGAAGTGGACCGAGGTTCTTCATAGTACGACCTATGAGAGTTTCGTCGAACGCGACGCACGATCAGATACTGCGTAGGTTGCTAGAATCGCGAGAACATAGAAAAGACAACTAGGTTCCCCTAGATCGGACAAGTAAGATGTTTGACCATTCGAAACAATAGCTCGATCTTTTATGTGAAAGCTTGTTTTACAAAACCCGAGATATTGGTTCGAATGGCTAGAATTGTCGCATGAGTACGTAGTCCGAGTGCCCGAAACAACTCGCTGAGATATTCGTATCTCATCCTTTTTCCCTTTATGCCTCAATTCTAGGAGACGATGGAGCAGCCGCCGCAACCCACATGTGATCGTACTTTTGATGGGCACACACCATACACGTGTACGGTGATCATCTCGTCGGCATCTCATGAAGCTCGAGACTTCTCTGCAAGACTTGACTGTGATCTCTTTATCCTCGTATGCTCACGGTGCAGAACCATCTATGGTCGACTCTTTCTTTCCTTCCTCGACTTCCGGGCACACCTGAGATGGGACGTAGTCATCGACCATGAGGAAGAGTTTCTTGAAGGGGTACCAGTATCTAGAGATGGGACTTGACGAGCACCCGGCTTGTGGAACTGCGCATGCACCTACGACTGCTCCATTCTAGTTATTATCAGTCTATGCTATCGATTCCTCTTGCATTTGATTTCTTGTATTTCCCTAAAGACATTTGTACCTCTTCATTGTGGATGACTGTAGCACTTATTCAGACCTATGCGGCAGCTTCGTCTGCAAGCTTCAGATACTGTTGATGTTGTTGTTTCAATTCATGTCAGTTTATCATTATGGCTCTTGATTACGCTTCGTTATTTTATTGCTACCTTATTTCTTTCCTCCTTTGTATGGTTTCAAAAAAAAAAAAAAACGTGTGGTTTTTCCTAAGTAACAATTAGCTAGTTAATTATGACTTAAGCATAATTAGCGAGTTAAGGTGTTACACACAAAGCCCTTACCCGAGGATCGATTCAATGTTCTGAAGGGACTTCTTAATCTAAGACTGATAACGTGGTTTTTGCCAATAATTTATGCCCTTAATTTGGATGATTGTATGCATTTCTTTGCTCTATTCTAGCCTTTTATTGTATTTAATACAATTTGAAATTAATTGTGACTTACTGAAAATAAAGGCTAAAGTAATAAGTTTTATGATGTTTTTGCAATTCAAGGATGACCCTTGAACTTGATCTTGGGTATTTTATATTTTTGGTGCAGGTCATTGGAATTATTGGATCAGTAGACATCAGGAACTGAGCAAGAAGTGGAGCAGTGGAATCCAGGACTGGCATCGAGCGCCCCAGCGCCCGATCCCTACTAGAACTCATCACGTGCACAGCACTGGCGCCCTAGCGAGCTATCAGTGCCGCACCGCAAATCTGTTACAGCAGAGACCTATCTGCAAGACCGAGCTGAGGGCCCAATTAGCTAGGGTTTGGAGGCTGCTCACTCTATTTAAAGAAGGCTAATGCATTAGAAAACACATCACTTCATCACTTCTCCTCTTCACACCTTTAATTTCTTACTATTTTCTTTTCCTAGTTTCTTACTTTTCAACCCTAGGTTTTTTAGTTAGCGTTTATTTTCTCTATTAGGATTCCATCTTCTTCCTAGTCTAACTCTAGCTTCCTCCATTGTATTTCCAACGTTATTCGTCAAGCCCTTTGGGTTTTGTAAGTTACTCTTTTAATTAATTCAGTTATTCGTTTTTCCATCTTTCCAATTTGCATTTATTTTCTTTACTTTTCTCTTTATTGTTCAAGCCAAGTTTATTTCTTCATTCCATCTTTGCTTTTAAATCAAATTTATTTCTGCCCTTATATTTCCTCCATGAGTAACTAAGTCTCTTGGTGGTTTATGAGGGTGTGAACATCATTGGGGTAAATTGAGGCTTTGCTCTTAATCTTGCATAAGTGTTCATTATCAAACCTTGGCATATAAATTGAGATCTTAAATTGTGTGTTAAACCTTTGTCTTGGCTTACTCGATTGAGTTAGGCTAATTCATTGGCATGTGTTTATGTGTTAATTGATTAATTGATGCATGACATATCATGAATTGGTAATGATTAATTAATTGGCTGATTAGTCTCTTTAATTAGATTAATGTGATTGGCTTTAAAGATTGTTCAAAACGAAACTAAAGGTGAGATCTCACTGATTAATCTTGTTCTAGGCAATCAACTCTTAGAATCACAACAATAGGGTTAGATCTACCTCTGGCATAATTAATCACTGCATTCTTTTGTAGCCAATGATAAACGCCCTAATGAATGTTCCACCTCATATACCACTTCTTTTTATCATTCCTATTTTATTCCAATTTATTTTTCTTGCAAACAAAAACCCCCTAATTTGTGACAACCCTCATACGACTAGTCTCGTGTATTACTTCCTTAGCCATTCCTTGTGAGAGACAACCCTGGTTTCCACTAAACTATATTAGGGGAACTTGGTTTATAAATAATTAAATTTATGGGAGTTGCGACGCTCACCCATCAAAGACGTTTCTAAGTGATTTTACATTGAAAATATTTTCTTAGAAACTCCCCATTGTCCTAGACAAGAATCTGAGACACTAAGGTTAGACTAACCTTCTTTGCAAAACGAGCAAAAATGGAAGAAAACTCTTTCTGAGAAAAAGATTCTCAGAAGACTCTCCTCTCATAAAGGAGGCCTTCTGAAAATTCTTCTCAAAAGATGCATCTCTTAGAAGGATCACTTCTCTCAGAAGGATACCTTCCGAGAATCTATTACCAACGGTAACTTTGGCAACGACTAGTTCGTTAGCTACAAAAACGCAAAGCACAACTCCATTCGAGCACTTTGCTTTCCGAACTATTGCCAAAACTATTTCATTTTCTCACCACAATCTCAAATCTTCACGAACTCGATCTCTCATCTCTCTCTCTAAAATCATCTTCTTCTCATCTCATCTTCATTTTTCGGAAACTTTAACCTTTTCTTACCAAAATGACCACACTTGGAGAAATCAAAGGGATGCTTAAGAACAAGTTGAGTGAGGTTACGGAGGACATCCTCAATGAGGATGAATCCTCAATGAGGATGAAGATATGCAGAATCTTTTCAGAAAATCATACCTCCCTCGTAACTTAGCGATTGGAAGGATTCTCCCTCTCAGCATCTACAATCAAGTAGATGAGCTTCAACTGATCTTCCACAGCCAACCCGGATGGGCAGCAATGATGTGCTCAGAAGAAGTCTGCTACAAAAAACTGGTAAGGGCGTTCTATTCCCAAATAGAAAGATCCACCAACAAGGGAGTATAAGGCATGGTCGCAGATCATCAAATCAGATTTTGTCTGCCGACATAAACCAAATTTTCAAGACTCTGAATGGTGGTGCAGTGATCGCTGATGACTCCAACTGGGTCAAAGAAGCTGAGGACACTGAAGAAGAGATCATCATCCTACTCACTGGTAATGGTGATCTACCTCTCAAGTCGGTAAAGGTCCCACACTTGACTCAAGAGGCAAGAACAATATTCTCAGTGGTCCAACACACCCTTTTACCAAGGACTGGTGATATGGGAAAGATCACCACCATGGATGCGATGCTATTATATCACCTTCTGAAGAAAGAGAAGGTTGATTTTGGAAGAATGATGATCAACTATATGATGCATCAGGCGCATCCAAAGAGGGCGCTCACAAGCTTACCCTATGGTAGCTTGTTTACAAGGATCTTCCAACACATGTCCTACCCCTTGAAGACTACGAGTATGTCTTCAATAACAACAAATTCACCATGGTAACCTTCAACAATATTAAAAAAAAGAAGGTTCCAGAGGCGAAGCCTGCGAAGAAGGAAGAAGCCAAACCTTCAAAGGCCGTTGCTACTGCTGGATCAAAGAGGCCTTATCGCTCTGAGAAAGGGAAAGACAAGATTGTTGGTCCCTCAGAAGGCAAGAAGAAGAAGAAGAAGATCACTCACCCCTCACCTACAAGGGTGACAAGGATTATGGCGTATGAGGAGGCTCAGAAGACCCCTCAGAAGGAGCCTGAGGTGGCTGAAGACTCAGAAGAGACCACTTCTGACAAACCTCTGATCTGAAAGAGGAAAGCTTCTTCACCTCCCTCTCTCAGGGTTCCTGATGTTTCAATCGAGAGCAAGAGAAAGCCCGATCGATTGGTAAAATCATACTCTAAAACTCCACCCACTTTTATTAAATTTTCTTCTGTTTCTGTTTATGTTTCTTTTCGATCTAAGATTAATCTCCTTCCTTCCTTGAAATATTAGGGAAAGTAACAAAGAGGAGAAAGTCTTACCTTGAAGACTTCTCAGAGACAAAGCCCTCCAAAAGTAACGGGCAAAGAGCTTGTGGCATTCGCCACTGATGCCGCTACCACCGCTGCTACTATTGCTGAAGAAGAGAAGGAATCGTCCCATCATTCCTCCCCTTCTGGCAACATTTCCCCTGCCCGCACTGACATCCAAGGGAAATGAGGGAACATTGCTGACTCCTCTTCCGAAGAAGATGAAAGAACAAGATTCCGAGTGGAGCAAAGAACTCCAGATGCTGGAAGTTTTAAGAAAGGGCCTAAGGAGAAACGACAAGAAACCTCTATGGCTGACCTTTCTGAAGCAACCACTACTGAGGTTGCTGGTGTCGATGCTGAGTCTCTGACTCAGAAGATGCAAGACATCCAGAAGGCAATCGATCAATCTTCTAAGGCTTAAATACAACACTCTGTTATACATCTTCCACAACCACCTCCACCATCTCCAACAAAAACTCAGCAGGAGGCTGAGAAAACAACTCAAAAAGAGGTACCTAAAGAACAAACCCCTCCCTCTTCTTCTCAAAAAGAACCAACTTCTGACGTTGGTCTATCCTCTTCTGAGATCCCCAAAGAACATGAGGAAACTCATGTCTCAACGCACACTGAAGTGCCATGGGTCACCAGCACTGAGCTTAGCTCAGAGGTGGGCGCTGACGCTGACATGGATGCCGATGTTTGCAGCTGTTGAGGCATTTGCCGCTAGTTCCTTGGAAGGAACCCAGCAAGAGAAGGACTCTCAGAAGGAACCTGAGGTACTTCATTATGACGTGACTGAGATCCCCCTCCAACTTTTGACCAACCTGGTCCTACCTTCTCCCTCACCGATTCCATGATTGGCTCTGGCTTCCAGCTGGGAAGGATGGTTCTGACTCCACCTTTAGTGCATTTTCGGTCATTCCTTGGTCGTTCTGAGAAGATGAAGGCTATCGAAGCCATTCATAAGCAGATTTCAACATTCAATCTCTCAGACGATGCACAAACTTCTGGTGCAATAGAGCAACCATCAGCTGCACAAACTTCAACGCTGGAAGTGGCCCTAGTTTCTGAGGATACTTAGAAGTAACATTCTGTTTTGAAGTTGTAGAAGAAGAATCTGTACAAGAAGACGATCCCACTCCTGCATATTAAAAGAGGGATACTGTGGATGAAGTACTCGAGGCTGAAATTACTCGCCCTACTCCATCTCAACCCTCCTCTTCTTCTCAACAAGTTTCTACTTCTTATGAGATACCTTCAGAATCTCCTGCCAAAACGAGACAACAAGAGCTTCTAAGAGAAATGTGCAAGCTGCTGAGGTATATTGCTCGGAAGCAATGAGTCTGAGTCTATGATGGTGTTTATGTAAAAGCCACCCTTTTTGATGTAACAAAGGGGGAGTAGATATGATAATATTTTGGCTACATGTAAACAATAGGCTAGGACTTAGGGGGAGCCAAAAATTTTGTAATCTCATTCAAAATTAATGAAAACCATTATTGTTTTGGCATCTCATTATGATTAGCCTTGTATTTCTGGAATTCATATTATAACTGTCAAGAAATACACGCTATCTTTCTGGTAATCTTATACAGTGCCTATTCATTGCATATCATAACTGTTGATTATCAAAGCCTTTTAAGAAAAGAACACTGCATTCTCCCAGAAAGCAATGTTATTTTCTAAGAAAGCAATAATGCATTCGTAGTAAGTAATGACCTTAATCAGAAAACACTACTGAACTTAAGCAAAATTATTATCTTAAGACTTAAGTTGTTATCATCAAAAAGGGGGAGATTGTAAGCTCCAGAACCCTTTTGAGAGAAATGTTTATATTTCTCTTCAGATTACAAAAGTTTTAATGATAACAAAGTAAGCTATAAGTATAAAAATTTTACTTAAGTGTTTGATAATATGTGCGCTCAAGTGTCTCAGATTGATTTAAATTCATTGCATTCCTTGAGAAAGAACAAGACAACAACGAGTAACCTCAAGACCAAATGATGAAATCAATGCGTAAAAGATATCAGAAAGGGTGTCTAAGAAACACAGAAGGTGAAAGTGTGTTTCTGAGGAAAGAACACAGTCGCCTCAGAAAGGTCTCAGAAGACCTTCTTGACTGTTGTCTCTCAGAAGGGTCTTCCCTCAGAAGGTTCGCCTCAGAAGTTCGTACATCACTCAGAAAGTTGGATTCTGAAGCAACCAAGTGTCTACACTCAAAGGATTCGCAATCAACCTCAGAAAGCTCGCTGCGACAAGTTGGATATGTTGGAACTTGTGCATTGTACATGTCTGAAAAGTTCCTCAATTCGTGCTGACTGTAGCAGGGAGCCGTTCTGAAAGAGACGAAGCCACATTAGCAAAGAGAAAGCTTATTTTCGTGGCACTTTAAAAGCCTATATATATGAATTCAATTGCAGAGATTCAAAACGAAATTCTTGCGCTAAAAACTCTTGATTAAACGTTCTGAAAACTCTGCTAAATTGAAACCATTTGCGAAAACTAAGAACTTTCTCAGAAAGACAACTTAGCTCGAGTTGTTCTTAATTTTGCGAAAAATCTTCTAGCTTTGTATCGGATTAAATTGTTACATTTGTAAGTTAATTCTAGAAGTCTACTAAGGGATAAATTAAGTTTGTAACTTAATCTTAGTAGTTGTTTTCGAAATCAAAACACTTTGTAAAACCGCTAAGTCCTTCTTAGTTCGAAGGCAGTTATAAGTCCTCGATTATTTGAGGCAAGTTTAAGTCCTAAAGGGTTTAAGGCAAGAAAGTCCTTAATTGTTTAAGGCAAGGAAGTCCTCAGGTTGAGGCAAGGAAATCCACTTATGGGTTGTGAAGTGGTGAAAGTCCTTTACGTGTAAAGGCATTGTTGTATGGGAAGGCACTTTAAGAAGAATATTGATTTGTAGATTAAGAGCGTCGTTAATTCTCTCAACCAACCATCAATTTAGAGTTTAAAAACAAGTTCCCAAAAAGGGATTGAATTGATTAACTATAGTAGTATAGCTAGTCAACCCAAGTCGTCTCTCAAGGAGGCTTATATCATTGATCTAGTATGTATAGTATATGTATTGTTGGGATTGTGAAAGAAGTAAATAAAACAATGAATTGAAGAGCCTTAGTGTTGAGACATGCACAAAATCACATTATCCTATCATAAACCCACTTAAGCATTTTATCAAACACCTTATAAGCAACTTACACATTCACAAGAATTATTCAACCAAAATGATTTTGATCCAAACCAATTTAGTAAAACTATCCTAAGCACATGCAAACCTAATTCCCAATCAAGAATTATTCCTAATCTCCTAGCTTATGCGCATCAAATGATAATCCTCACTCAACACCCAAAACACTCAAATGCACAATAATCTCCCAATCAAGAAACTAAAATGAATTCAAGATATACAATTAAAATTAGCAAGTATGAATCCACACAAACTAACATAAATTGCATTTGGAACAAGAAATAAGGAAGCTAGAGCAAGAGACAAGTAATGGGTTTCAAGAGAAATATGATCTTAGCATTACACAACACCAAGAACAAAGAAACTACTCAACCATAATTAAATCAAGTAAGAGACAAGAAATTAAAGCAATAGCAAAGATGGAAATGAAAATAGAAATTAAATTGAACTTGGAGAATTGTATGTAAAGTGTACGAAATATGTAGAGAGAAAAGTAAGAGAACTTAGAGAGAAGGGAGAGCTTCTGTCTCTAAAATTCTAATCTAAAACCTAATAAAATTGACTAAAAGAAAGTGTGTACCATTCCCCAATCTGATATGGGATTTATATAGACATAAAAGAAAATTGAAATTACTAAAAAGCTCATTCTCTAAACCTTTACCAACATATAAGACAAGGGTAAATTGAACTTGCACAAAATGTCATAACTAAGACAACTCAGCAATGTTTAGTTTCTACCCGAAATGTTGCAGCTAGTTTTTGAAGCCTTTAATGAACACTTTGTCCTCGAGCTCTGACACAAAGTTGTGACTCTATGTCTCAGCTTTCCATAGCCACAAAATCATCCAATTCTAGCAAGTTTAGCTCGAGCTATTGCAAAAACACTGAGTGCTGCTAAAGAATACTGTCATAGACGCTTCATTAACTTTGAGTCCACTTATGAGCTTCTTAGTGACCTCAATTGCTTTCGAGCTCTGAAGATCAAATGAAGCCTTGTGTCTTAGCTTTACAATGCCACTAAAATCAAGTGATTCCAACAGCTGTAGCTCCAGTTCCAGCCTCTGCAACACTGGCTGCTTAGGAATGTTGCTCCAGAATTCTGCAGCAAGCTTGACTCCACTTGAATCTCCAATTGGAAGTCTTTATGCTTTGAATCAGCTTTCGTGTTCTTCATGAAAGTTGTAGACCTGTGTCTAAGCTTTCCAACAAGACACAGATCACAAAATTAGGCTCAAGAGTGGTTAATTGACATGCATACAAAGGGATTAATCACTAAAAATTATGCTCTATCAAATATCCAAGGAACTCTCAACTTGAAGTTGAGGACTGGAGTAGGTTAGTTAATACCGAACCAGTATAAAAATCACTTGTGTTAAGCTCTTCTCCCTTCTCTTTAAACTAATTAATTGGTTGAGAAAATTCTAAACACGTTATTTCGAAAATCAACTTTCGGTAAAGACTCTAAGTTTGTTTCTGAAATCGTTTACGAAGTATATACACTAAACAAACTTGTCTTTAAAACTTAGAAGGAAAATCTTCTCAGAAAGTTAAAGTTCTCAGAACCTTAACCTCCTCAGAAAGCTCATTCCGCTGCAAACTTTCAAACTCTGCTTTTTGAGCAAAACTGCTTTCTAAGAAAGATTTTAAAGAACTAAATCTTAAACAAGCACGATTCAACCCCTTCTTCTGCACAAATACACCTTCAGGTTCCAATGGTCAGAGAAGTGGGAGCAAAGTTTTCAGAGGTTGAAGGATAGATTAACTACAACACCTGTGTTTGTTCAGTCGTCTGGGAGCGGTGGTTTTGTGGTGTACTGCGACGCATCCAGGGTTGGTTTGGGTTGTGTGTTGATATAGAGGGGTTAGGTGATAGCTTATGCGTCCAGTCAGCTGCGGAAGCATGAGTTTAACACCATACTAGATAGCCCTTAACGCTTAAGTCATTTTAGGCCATTTCATAAGGTTACCTCCTCTTATCATATTTATCTTTATATTTAAAATACATATACGCGGAAAATAGACGAGAGTAAATTTTTCGTAAACATTCGCGGAATAGAAAATAAGGGCTTTGCGCATACAATAAGCGATAATATGAGTGATACAAATATATACTGAAAATACCTCATCATATAAATAACTTCCATCAAGTAACAAACATTAAATAAATACTAGGCTTTATCCCATAAGCCAAAAACAGTGACTCAGGAGACTCCTCCATAAATATGTTGGGAAATCATGCATATAGAAGCACCGGAAACAAAATTTTACATGCAATTCCCTCCCATAGACCCTTGTGAAATATCATAAATCATATTTGATTTACCTGTTGAAGCGTGGCAGCTACACGAAATGAGCTACGTCAATCCTTCCGACGCAGTAGCAGCGGCGGCCTTTAGAAGTCCACACAGCAGTTGTGGCCGTCACACGTCCACCTTGATGCTCCTCTGAGACTCTCTATGCTAATAGTGAATTTCAGAGAAAACAAGGATTAACTTTCTCTGAGTGAGAGTGAGTGAATTCAAAATTCTTGTGTGTGAGGCTAGGCTCATATGTCTTGCTATTTATAGCCAACACTCCACTCTCATCTCATAGAAAACCTAAACCTAGTTTGTGTCTTATTGGGCCCATCTGATGTTAGCCCAATGCAATTAAATTAGTCACACTAATTTAATCTAATTAAGCATCAATTTAAAAACTGCTTTAGTGTGTGACCCTATAGGTTCTCATAGCGTTGGCAATATTATTAAAATCTATTTAATAATATAAACAATGAGCGGTATCTAGCAACACATCACTGTTACCCAAGTTATAAGAAAGTCAACGGTTTGACATAACCTTTACGTGATCGATGTTATTGTACAATTCAATCCCTTTGTCCAAATATATAGATTTAACACAAGCATGGAATTAGTCATCTTGTATAGTTAAATCGTTAGTTTCTTGATTACCGAGTAGACTGATAAAATTAAATGAGATTAATGTCACACATTAATTCATTTCAGCACGCCATGCATTTACTCAGTCCTACTCATCAAGGGCCCACAGATATATCTCTCGTAATGTGAGAGGGACAAATCCTATCTACGTTACTCACATCTACATACATGATTCGCGATATATCCAATAATCGACTTTATAATTATCCTGTTACGGATAACGTTTGACGATATTAAAACATACAGTTTCTCATGTAGGGGATTGCAATAACTTCAAGTCGAAGGATCACATCTACCATCATCACTATGAGAATCATCTATGACATTCACGTTACGATCCATGTGATATTCTCATGGCGGGTCAATCCAGTATACTACAATTATACTATGTGTAGACTTGATATCACATATCCATAACTGTGAGAAAAGGTTATCAGTCCATACACATACTAGCCTCAATGCATTACTGTTGTCCTGTTGGTTCAGTAATACTCGACTAGGGACATTTAAGAATGGATCTCACTATTAGGTCATGTACCTAATATTTAATATTTAATAATTCCATTCTAAGGACTTCATAATGTTCATTAAAATAATAAACAATTAATGAATGAAATGCCTCATATATATATATAAATATATAATATAAAATGTGATAACATCATAAAAACGCAATTATGATTGGTCCTCTAGGGCATACACCAACAGTCTCCCACTTGCACTAGAGCCAATCTGCATATCCCTAATGCCTAATGATCTAGTATGCCCATCAAACTTCCGCTGAGGAAGGGGCTTGGTCAGTGGTCAGCGATGTTATCTTCAGTCGGTACTTTGCATATCTTCACATCTCCTCTATCGATAATCTCTCGAATGAGATGAAAACGCCTAAGTATGTGTTTGGATCGCTGGTGAGATCTGGGTTCCTTAGCTTGTGCAATGGCTCCATTGTTGTCGCAATAGAGAGCCACTGGGTCCTCGATGCAAGGAACCACACCAAGCTCAGCAATGAACTTTTTGATCCAAACAGCCTCCTTTGCTGCATTACTGGCAGCAATATACTCGGCCTCTGTAGTAGAATCGGCGATTGTCTCCTGCTTTGAACTTTTCAAGCTCACAGCCCCGCCATTAAGACAAAACACATAACCTGATTGCGATTTGGAATCATCTTTATCGGTTTGGAAGCTAGCGTCAGTGTAACCTTGTACAACAAGCTCTTCCTCACCGCCGTATACCAAGAATGAATCCTTAGTTCTTCTCAAGTATTTAAGGATATTCTTGACGGCTGTCCAGTGACTATCACCGGGATCTGACTGGTATCTGCTCGTCATGCTCAAAGCATACGAGACATCTGGTCATGTACATAACATAGCATACATGATAGATCCAATTGCAGAAGCATATGGAATCTTACTCATCCGATCTCTATCGGCTTGTGAAAGGGGACATTGATTCTTTGAGAGTGTCACACCATGTGACATAGGCAAGAACCCTTTCTTTGAATCATGCATGTTAAAGCGTCTCAACACTTTATCTATGTATGTACTCTGGCTCAGGCCAAGCAATCTATTTGATCTATCTCTATAGATCCTTACACCCAATATGTAAGTGGCTTCGCCCAAGTCCTTCATCGAAAAACAATTCCCAAGCCAAGTCTTAATAGACTGTAATGTGGGGTTGTCATTTCCAATGAGAAGTATGTCGTCTACATACAAGACCAGAAATGCAACTGTGCTCCCACTAACCTTCTTGTAAACACAAGGTTCATCTTCATTCATGACGAATCCAAACTATCTTACAGTTTCGTCAAAACGAAGATTCCAACTTCTAGAAGCTTGCTTCAATCCATAGATTGATCGCTGTAACTTGCATACTTTTGCAGTATTATCTCCAATGTCAAACCCTTCGGGTTGTGTCATGTACACATCCTCAAGGAGATTTCCATTAAGCAAAGCAGTTTTGACATCCATCTGCCATATCTCATAATCATAGTATGCAGCGATAGCAAGTAAAATCCGAATGGACTTAAGCATTACGACAGGTGAAAAGGTTTCATCATAGTCTATACCATGAGTTTGCTTGAAACCCTTTGCAACCAGTCTTGCTTTAAAAGTAATCACATTACCATCCATGTCAGTTTTCTTTTTGAAAACCCACTTGCAACCTATGGGTTTTACCCCTTCAGGTTGATCAACCAAGGTCCATACCTCGTTAGTGTACATGGAATCCATTTCAGATTTCATGGCTTCTAGCCACATTTCAGATTCAGGCCCAGTAATGGCCTCCTGATAGGTGACAGACTCATCTTGATCTATGAGCAGCACATCACCCTGTTGAGTCATGAGAAATCCATATCTCTCAGGTGGGTGACGTGTTCTGTCTGACCTACGTGGTTCTTGCGTTACTTGAGCAGGTTGTTGTACCACAACAACTTGTGCTCTGCTCTTGTTCCACCTCAGTCTCTTCTTGTGGTTGAAGTATTTCTTCAATTTCTACTTTCCTCCCACTGGTTCCAATGAGTTCCTTCTCAAGGAATACACCAGTTCGTGCAACAAACACTTTGTTGTCAGATTGGTTGTAGAAATAATATCCCTTGGTTTCTTTAGGATATCCCACAAAGAAGCACTTTTCAGATTTAGGTTCAAGCTTATTATAGACTTGACGTTTCACATAAGCTTCACAACCCCAAATCTTCATAAAAGACACACTGGCTAGTTTACCAGTCCACATCTCATATGGTGTCTTTTCTACCGTTTTGGTTGGAACACGGTTAAGTGTAAATGCTGCTGTTAAGACAGCATGTCCCCAGAAAGAATTTGGAAGGTTTGCATGACTCATCATTGATCGAACCATGTCTAACAATGTTCGATTTCTTCTCTCAGAAACACCATTCCATTGTGGCGTTCCAGGAGGAGTGAGTTGGGATAGTATCCCACACTCTCGTAGATAGTCATCAAACTCTTGACTCGAGTATTCACCTCCTCGATCTGATCGAAGGATTTTAATACTCTTGCCAAGTTGGTTTTCTACTTCATTCTTGAATTCTTTGAACTTTTCAAAGGATTCCGATTTGTGTCTCATAAGATACACATATCCATATCTACTGAAATCATCAGTGAATGTGATGAAGTACTGAAAACCACCCTCTGGCCAAGGTACTGATGGGTCCACATACATCGGTATGTATAAGGCCCAAAAGCTCAGTGGCCCTTTCACCCTTTTGAGTGAATGGTGCCTTAGTCATTTTTCCCCAATAAACAAGATTCACATGTCTCATATGATTCATAATCAAATGAGTCCAATAATCCATCCTTATGGAGTTTTGAAATGCGCTTCTCATTTATATGGCCTAAACGACAATGCCAAAGGTAAGAAGGGTTCAATTCATTTGGTTTGAACCTCTTGGTATTAATGTTATAGATAGGCTTTTCGAGATCAAGTACATAAAGTCCATTAAACATAGGTGCACTACCATAAAAACATCATCATAATAAATGGAACAACATTTGTTCTTAATTATAAAACTAAACCAAGTTCATCCAAACTGGAAATAGAAATGATGTTTTTGCTAATGGAAGGTACGAAATAACAGTTCTCTAACTGAATTACAAGCCCAGTGGGCAAAGTCAAATCATAAGATCCTATAGCTAATGCAGCAACTCTTGCTCCATTTCCAACTCGTAGGTCGACTTCACCCTTCGTCAATGATCTACTCTCATTTAGCACCTGTTTATTTGTACAAATATGAGAACCACATCCAGTATCTAATACCCATGATGCAGAAGTAGATAAATTGACTTCTATAACAAATATACCTGAAGCGGAAGTCTCACTTCCTTTGTTCTTCTTGCATTCTTCCAGGTATTTTGCACAGTTCCTCTTCCAATGTCCGGTCCCACCGCAATGGAAGCAGGTGCCCTCTTTAGACACACCACCCTTAGGCTTCAAGGCTTTCGACTTGGGCTTTTAATTGCCCTTGCCCTTTGGCTTGCCTTTGCCCTTGGGCTTGCTGCCTTGCTTCTTTTTGCCCTTTCCACCTTGAACCATCAAGATGGCCTTGCCTTTGCCTTTATTTATATTCTGCTCAGCTGTTCTCAACATGCTCAGCAATTCAGGCAAGGTCTTATTAAAGTCATTCATGTTATAGTTCATGACGAACTGTCCATATGACTCAGGCAATGACTGTAAGATCAGGTCAGTGGCCAACTCTTGGCCTAGAGGGAAGCCCAACCTTTCAAGGTTCTCAATGTATCCAATCATTTGGAGCACATGAGCACCCACAGGACTTCCTTCTGACATCTTGCAGCTAAAAGGGCTTTGGAAGCTTCAAACCTCTCCTGCCTTGCTTGCCCTTGATAGAGTTGCTTGAGGTGTACGATCATATCGTACGCCTCCATGCTCTCATGATGTT